>CAOKZL010000401.1:0-600000 GCA_948472985.1 Iguana delicatissima
ACAACATCCTATGGAATCCTGGGGTTTGCAGTTTAGGGAAGGACATTTAGTATCCTATGCCAGATTGCTCTTTGGCTTCAGTAAACTACAAACCCCAGAATTCCATGAGATGTTGAAAGTGGAATAATAGCACTATAACAGTGTAATGCAGAAATGGTGTCAATTGTCCCAGGGTCTGACCCTCTTCTGAGAGTTCCTAAGAGTGAAAGGGACAGCCCAGTGATTTGAACGAAGCCAAGATCTCCATCATCTCTCAGCCAGTTCTCACCAGACATATTCCTCACATTGACGAATGGGAGTTGGGGGATATAAGGACTTTGATGGCAGGAACATTGACCCCTGAGAGGAATCAAATTCTGGAATGGCTGTGCCTAGAAGTCTTAGACAAAATTTTCTGATTTGAAGATTTCTGGCTGTTCTGTTTTCACTCTGATTTTGTCTTTGCAATACATAGAGACAGATTTTTTTAAAAAAAAAATCATGAAGAAAAAATCTAACTAAGTAGAGCCATCAATATCTGCCGGCAAATACAGATAAATGGCAAACAAATCCCCCAGTGTCCCATAAACACCTACAGCAACACCTATATATGTCTAACACTTGGGCCCTTTCTGCACCTTACCTTTTTCTGGCACTGGGGTGCAGGGATCATGTAAGCAGCCTCCAGCGAGAGGCTCTCGCATCCCTGCTGCTTCAGCTCCGCACGAGCAGCCTTCTCGCGCAAGAGCCCTGCCTCTTCCTTCTGCAGTGCAGCCTGGGAATTTCCCAGGCTGTGCTGGGGCAGGAAGCGTGACTGGCATGGCTCCAGAGGCTCCAAATGCCAGGTAAGTGTGAGCGGGGCCCAGGAGCAATGCACGATCACACACCATTTTCAGCTTTCAGCTGAAAATGAAAAGGTGCACGATCAGCGCCTGCCAGCTCCTGGAGCATCACGCGATTGTCAGTACATCATGCAGATCACTCCTCACAAGCATGCGATGCTCCAGGTGCCCTTTCGCATGGCAAATGCCATGCGAAAAGGGCCTTAGTTTGCGGGGGGGAAATGTGAGGCTTTTGGCATGCCCCAAAGGTTCTTAAGCATAGGATGGCACACAAGTGCAGAGAAACACTGGAGAATAATTATAAGGACCAAAGTTTTCCATATTAGAAATGTGTGAAGCACATCTGCCATAGCATACCATGCTCATTAACCATTTCCTTTTCACTGATGAAAACACTAGTACAATGAAGACAAACTTGCTTTTGAACCAGATTTACTTTTTGAACTTGCTTTTGAACTTGAAATATTCTTTTTAAAGCTTATATGCCCTGAGACTGAAGGTATAGTTGTGAGCATGGGCATTTGTAGTGTGTGTGATGCAACAGTATCTTTTCATAGCTCTCAACTTCTGCTATTTTAGATCCCTGTTTTCACTGTTGTTTAATAACTTGTTCCCAGGTACCATGGTTCATAGGAACATATGACGCTACCTTATGTAGCATCAAACCATTGGTCCATCTACCTCAGTATTTTCAGTTCTGATTGGCTGCAATAGCTCTCTGTGAGATTTCTGGCACTCTCTGGTTGGCTCCCATTCAAGTAAATAACCAGACCCAACACTAATTAGATTTCAATGTCAGACAAAATTGGGTGCATTCAGAATGGCTTATGAATTCCAGTCTTCATGGATACCACCTCAAGAATATACCTGACTTTAACTGCAACTTAACTTCCAAACCCAATATCTGCTAGATGTGTTGGACTGCAAACTTCATAATCTCTCCTCAGAGATACTTAAGATTTATAATTTAAGACATCTGGGGAGCACTAGAGTAGGGAAGACGGGTACATATGAGTTTTGTATCTGTACCAGGAAATGTCAGTGACCTGCCTCTTCAACACTCCCACTTCCTTAAACGTGTGTACCTCCTCTTTCCCATTCAGGCAAGGAAATATTTGCTGTAACATAAGGTATTATTATTCAGCATTGGCAAAAAATGAATGAGAAAATGAATTGTGGCTTTCTATTTAATGTTGTCATTATATTACTGCCGGTTGTTCGACTGTAATTAACTGTTTAAATTTGAATATGGTATTGATTACATTGAAATAGGCTGTTCAGGGATTTGTTTGATTTGATGATTTGTTTATTTTTCTAGGGAACTGAACTGAAGCAAAGGCAAATTTCTTTTCTGTCTCTATTGCATCTGTAAAGAACCAGCCAGCAGAGGTGTTTCAAGTGGTCAGGGGCCAGACCGCTTGACAGCTCACTGAGAAGAACTTACCCAACACTTTGCAGATAAAATAATTCAGATCCACTCTAACTTGAATGCTATAACTGATACAGATCAAGCGACAATGGATATTTTTCCCTTTCTGCAACCTGAAGATGCTAACAGGATCCTTGGAGAGGTGAGACCCACCATGTGTAAGTTATATCATTGATCTTCCTGACTTATTAAAAAAAAAGCTAAAGGGGGATTGGCAGTGTGGGTAAAGAGAGTGGTTAATGCCTTACTAAAAAGAATGGCAGAGTTCCAGCTTGCCTGAAGGATGTTGTTATAAAACCATCATTTAAAAAGTCTTCGTTGGATGCCACCATTGTGGATAATTATTGACCAGTCACATTCTATGTGGTGGTCTGTCAGCTCCAGAGGTTTCTGGATGAGACAGATTATCTAGATCTATTTCAATCTGGTTTCAGGCCTGGTTGTGAGACAGAGATTACTTTGATTGCTTTGGTGGATGATGTATGCCAGAAGCTAGCGAGAAGTGTGTCCTTATTAGTTTTACTGGACCTCCTGCAAGCTTTTGATACCATCAGTCATGGTATCCTTCTGGATTGCCTGGCTGGAATGGGACTAGGAGGCACTGCTTTACAGTTAGTTGCTCCATTCTTTCCAGATAGTGGTGATGGGGGAAAAGGTTCTATCCTTCTGCTGTTGGCCTATGGGGTCAATCCTGTCCCACATCCTATTTAAAATATACATGAAACCTCTATAAAATATTGTCTGGAATGTCCAAGTTCAGTGCTGTCAGTACACAGATGACATCCAACTTTATTACTCCTTTCCAAGTTGTTTTGCTCCTAAGCTGATTCCTGACATAAGTAATGGACTGGATGATGGCAAACAAATCAAAACTTAATCCAGACAAGACAGAGGTGCTCCTGGTCAATCAGAATATAGGTCAGGGAATCGGGATTCAGCCTGTGCTGGATGGGGTCACACTTCCCCTGAGGAATCAGGTCTACAGTTTGGGTGTGTTCCTGGATTCATCTCTGAACCTGGAAGCTCAGGTTTCAGTGGCGTCTGGGAGTGCAGTAATACATTTAAAGCTTGTGTACTAGGTGCATCCATTCCTTGAGATGTATGATCTGGCTATGGTGACACATCTCTTAGTTGTATCTGAGTTGGATTACTGTATCATACTCTACATGGGGTTTCCTTTGAAGAGAGCCCAGAAACTTCAACTGGTCCAAAGAGCAGCAGCCAGATTGCTAACTGGGGCTGGCTAGAAAGAACACACAACTCCTTTGTTACAACAGTTCCACTGACTGATGGTCTGTTTCCAGACACAATATAAAGTGTTGATTTGGACCTTTATAGCCCTATTCAGCTCAGGTCCAGATTTTCTGTAGGACGATATTTTCTCTTATGAACCAGCCCATAATTTGAGATCTGCTGAGGTAGCCCTTCTCCCTGTCCCACCACCTTCACAGATACATCTGGTGGGAACACAGGAGAGGGACCTTCTCAGTCATTGCCTTCTGGGAGAAGTTAGAGTGACACCCTTCCTACCTTCTTTTTACAGACAAGTAAACCCTTTTCTATTCCAGCAGGCATTTGGTGAGTTTCAGTATAAAACTCATCCCACCAAAATAATGTGCTGGATCTTGCTACTTGTTGATGGGACGTGTGTGTGTGTGTGTGTGTGTGTGTGTATACATGCTTAATGATTTTTTTAAAAAAATTGGTTGTCAATGATTGTTTAATATTGTTTTAACTTTTGTATCTTGTGGATTTTTAATGATATATCTTTTAATTTGATGTAAGCTGCTTTGAGTCCCAAACCGGAGAAAGGACTTAAGAAATAAATATGATAACAACAATGATGATGACTATCTAGGGTTAATCTACTTTGAGTGCAAAAAATGTGGGGGCCATAAAGAATCCTGGCTTGACTTCAACAACACACACATGTATTTCTTATTTATTTCGAAGAAAGGGGATCTATGGGAAAATGCATCTGCTAAATGCTGGATTGTGGGGCAGGGGTGCCACCCTACTGCTCAGTCCATGGGCCTCTTCTCCATCCATTCAAAGACACTGTTTGGATCCTGACCTAGGCAACAGGAACTTGTCACCCCTAGGCTTTTATCCAGCCGTATTGGTAGTGATCAATAGAACTTTTTCGCTTCCACTGGCAAATGAGAGTGTTTAAATCAGGGCTGAGAAACATGTCCTACATAACCTCCAGATATTGTTGGACTTCAAATCCCATCAGCCCTAGCCACCACAGACAATCAAGAGGAATTCTGGAAGTTATAGGCTATTAGCCTATGAAGGGGCACATGATTCCTCCTCCTGGTTTAGAATTCATGGACATGGAAGAAAATATGGGAAAACAGAAATTCACATTTCCTACAAAAATGCCCAGCAAAAATAAAGGGATTAATTTATTTCCTAGTGGTACAGATAGATGCCAGGAGAGAGGGAGCTAGCCTTGCTAGTTCCATGTGTTTACTAGATTTCAGTAGCTGCTGCCTCGATTCATTCAAAATTCACATTGTTCCCTCTGACATCCTGTCTTTTCCCCACCCACACAAAGAGCTCAGCTGCAAAGCTCTGCTTTTCTTCTCCTCCCTTGATGAAAAGCCTGGGTTCCCAGTCAGCCAAGGCATGAACTCAGCCTGAGAGTCTTGCTTTCTCTTCTGAAAAAGCAGCTCTTGTAGATTCCTTTGCAGCAAGAAGAGAGTGAAGTTATGCAAAAAGTAAAGTTGGCATACATTTTTTAAAAAAAACCCTTTACCTCTCTACTTTGCCTCCACACATCCTCCCTCCAGCTTGATACCAAAAAATAATTTGTGCTTTCTGAAAATGATGGGTCAAAATTCACGAAAATATCAATCTCTATGACCCAGAGAATACAAAATGTACAATTTTGTCATACTTACCATGTGCAAAACTGTCAAAGGCTGAGAAAGGTCAGGCTTTATGCTATTTTTTTTTTCAAAGTATGTGAACTTCCAACACATTGCATTTTATTACAAAGGACTTATAATTTCCCTCTTCATAACAGAATATAGATTTTGCTTTCACAGAAGGTTAGCACGTCAGCATTCATTTTTGTTTGGTTTGGATTGTTTTCTTTTCAAAGCTAGTTTTCAGAATTTCCAGGATCTCTCGAGCAATAGTGAAATATAGCACATTTATTTAAATATGTCTGTATGTGTGTTTCAGTATTTCAGTGCTGGATTTGGACCAAGATGACTGAATTTCATTGCTGCGTTTCACATCTTTTTATCCTGCCCTTTCCCCTAAGGGTGGAACTATATGTTTGGAACATACAAAACAAAAGGGCAACAATTCCCTTTTATAGGCAAAACCAGCTTTGGCAGGAATGATTCACAGTAGAGATAGAACGGCATTTCTCTGGTCAAAATTTTCTGTGCCAAAGCAATATGAAGATACTGTTGCATACGTATCATGTCTAGTCTGAACATTATGTCTCCCATAGTTTTTTTTTTCTAATTGATGATACAATAACAATTCACTTTTGTTTGAATGTGAGGGGGCAAGGACAACTGTGCTGCAGAAATGTAGCAATGGGGGGCAATCTAAGGTCCTTGCTCCCCCAAATAAGAATTCTACCTCTCTAGATGAAATCTTCCTGCAATCCTGTATCAGTGGAGTAGTGATTATGATCTGAGTTTCAGTCCCACCTTTAAAGGGGGTTACCAAGATGCTGAACCTATGGAGGATCTGTTTCTTTAAAATTCAGACTAAATTCCAAAGCAGATTGACTACCCCTCGACTCGGTAGCCACCAGCAGCCACCAATAGGAACAAAGAACTTTTATCAACCATTTGATTTTTTTTTCATAGTGTAAACATGTAAGTTTAGAAACATCAGTTTCTTAAACTAGGATCATAATTAATTGGCTACATGTCTACAGAAAACCTCATGTAGCTCTCAAGAATCAAAAAACTCAGTATAACTTTTCAGCACACAAGTTGCAATAGATAATGATTTACCTTTGAGATAAAACTGAGAGAAGACAAGATCCTTAGTGGGAATTGGCTGATTTAAAATATAGTGTATATTGAATACACTATCAATTAGCTGCAGTGCTGAGATTTGATGACAGGAGTATGTGAAAGTTAAGTGCTAAGGGTAGGAAGGCTTGTTAATAGGAATCATCCACTGGAGAAAGCAGATGAAGGTTTATATCAGAACCGAGGTTATTGTGAACTATCAAAAGGAGAAACCTATGAAAATGAGATCCTTTGTTTGATTTTCCTGAGAAGCAGATGTTCTTAGCCTGCTATAAACAAGCTTCCACTCATTCTGCACCTAGAACACCCTTCACAGCTCCTGGATATGGTGTCACCCCAAGTGTCTCAAGGCTGTGGAGCTACCAAAAGGTACACAGCTCAGGTATACAGCTCAGAGACTTTGCAAAATAAAGCTCTGGTCACCTCAGCTCCTATGCACCTTCTCCTTTTCTCCATGACCCTTCCCAATTTACACAGAGTGAGGAAAGGGATCTCACCCTTCTCAGCTTCTGTGCAAACTGTTGTCCCTCTTCAGACCTTATGAGTATGGAACAGTTACATATGCGTAAATCTAGGTAACTGTTCTGTATTCATGATTACTACTTAGTCACGACTGGGACACTTTGACACAATCATGAATTCTCCCCCCGCCCAACCAATTTTTATCAGGCCTGAACCACATGAGGAGAAGGGTAATCCATTCCACTCATGACTGGAGAATGGATTAATGTTTCCATGGAGGGGGCAGTGGTCAGGCCAGGAGAGGTTACTCAGGAAGCATCTTAGGGAGCTAGGTAGGCTGAAGAAAAGATGGTTAAGAGGTGATTTCCTGAATGAGAGGGGGTTGGCCTAGGTGGATCTTGTAGTCCCTTGCAGATCGAAGATTCTACCGTTCAAGGCTGTCTGGTCTTAAATTCCTAGAACCCTTCTTCCACCTGTTTTTAAAAACTGGCATAAAATTGACCATGCCCTCATTTTCAGGTGCAGAAGCCAGTCTGAAGGACACGGTGCATATTATTTGACATTTTATTATTTAAGTGTTCTAGAATGGTGTCAGGGGCCCAGGCGTGGCTGAGCCTGCCGGCGTCCCCAAGGCCGCCACGGAGGCCGCCGCCGCTGAGGGGGAACGCCCAGACGCCGTGGAGGCCGCTGCCGCCAAAGGGGAAGGCCCGGACACTGTGGAGGCCACCGCCGCTGAGGAGGAACGCCCGGAGGCCGCGACGGCCGCCGCCGTGGGGGAAGGCCTGGACACCGTGGAGGCTGCCACCGACACCAGTGGTCCCGCTAGTGGCACTGGGGGCGATCCGGTTCCCTCTCCGGCGGGCGAGGCGGGGGCAGGCCTGCCAGGGGAGGTGGGTCCTGGTCTCGGCCCCAGGGCTCCGCCCACCCGCGGCTCCGACCCAGAGGAGTCTGCCGCCCCTCCCCCACGTTCCAGCGGTGGTGGCAAAGCAAGGAAGCAACCCGCCGGTCCCGGCGGTTGATGGAAAGGTGGCTGTGGGCTGAGAGCTCCCAGCTGGGAGTCCAGCTGGGAGCTCTCAGCTGCGAGCCTGCACCGGATTGGTCACCACCAGCCCAGGGGTCTATTTAAGGCAGGCGCAGGGTGAGGAGAGGCACGAAGCAACAACCGTCGGCCTTCCGTGTTCTCCCCCGCCCGCATCCAGTTTCAGCCCCTCCCGCCAGTGACCGCGTCCAGCCACCTTGCCAGCCAAGGACCCTGTCTGCGTTTGGGGTGAAGTAACCCTCCTTTGTTTTCTATTGAAGCCTGTTTGTTTATTGAGGCGTGACTTGAGTTTGGGACAGTTTGCTTTGAGTTCAGACCTGCCTGTAGGGGAGCTGTAACCCTTTGTTTGCTGGCAGTAAATAAACGCTGCCACCCCCAGCTGCTTGTCCTGCGTCTGCTTGACCTCCGCACTCCGCTGACAGATTGTTGCTCCGTCCAAAACAGTCAAGCAGAATGGAGGGGGAGAATGCTGTGCTGAAAGCCCAGTTGGCTGCCCAGGTCCAGGAGAACCAGGGGCTATGCACCCAAGTAGGCCAGCTATCCCACGCTCTGCAGAATTTACAGTTCCAGGTGGGCCAGGTGCAGGCAGCCCGGTTCCAGCCTGTGCCAAAGATTCCCATGGCGGTGCCTCAGCGCTTTATGGGAGAGCCCTCAGAACTGGTGACCTTTCTGGCCAACTGCCAGCTCTATATCCAAGTCCACAGCCAGGACTTCCCCAACGAGTGGGCCCAGGTGGCGTTTATGATCAGCCTGCTTTCCGGCATGCCCGCCAAGTGGGCCATGCCCCTGCTCCACCAGAACAGTGGCACCCTGGATAGCATGGCCACCTTCCTGCAAGCCTTCTGGGCAGTTTGGGGGGACCCTGTGCAGACCGAGATGGCGAGCCGCCAAGTGCGCCAGTTGCAGCACAGGAGGAGCTCTGTGCGGGAATATACAACCATGTTCCACCTGTTGGCACAGGACCTGGCCTACAACGACCCCGCCCTCCAGGACCAGTATAAGACCGGCCTCTCAGCGGAGATTCTGGACAAGCTGGCTCGCAGCCCCCCGCCAGAGACCCTGGAGCTGCTGATCCAGCAGGCCCTCCGTATCGATTGGCTCCTGGAGGCATGAAGGCAGGCCCACCGCGCGGGCACGTTGAGCACCCGACTGATCGGGGGCAGGCAAACCTGGGTGCCCATGCCGTGGGAGGCTCTGCCCAGTCGACCAGGGACTGGCTCTTCCACTAGCGCGGCAAATGGAGAGGAGCCAATGCAGCTCGGAGGAGCACAGCCATGTTTGACTGCTGAAGAAAAAGAGTGGCGGCGGCGGGCAGGTCTGTGCCTATACTGTCGCTTGGGGGTGTGCCCGTTGAAGTCGGCTGCCGTGGAGGCGCTGGGAAACACCAACCCCCAGGTCTAGAGAGGCTGCGAGGCCTGGGGGAGGCTGGCAGCAGGAGGCCCGCGGACTCACCTGAGCGGAAGTGGGACCCCCTCCTGGTGGCCACTGTGGTGAGCTTCGGCGGTGCGCCACCCGTCCCCGTGGGGGCCATGATTGACTCCAGGGCCTCTAGCAACTTTCTGGACTTACAGTTTGTCAAGGACCACCAGATACCATTGGTGCCTCTGTCTGAGCCACGGCCGGTGGAAACCATCGACGGGCAGCTGTTGAAGTCGCGCCCATCACCCACTAGATGGCAGAGATGGGCTTGGAGATTCAGGGGCACTCCGAGAGGACCAGCTTCCTGGTGGCAGCAGTGCCCCACTTCCCGCTGGTGTTGGGGATGCCATGGCTCTCGCGCCATGACCCACACATTTCCTGGTCACGGCACGAGGTGCTTTTCACTTCCGAATTCTGCCAGGAGCACTGCTGGTCGGAGAAGCTGTTGGCCACCTTGGAGGCCCCAGGGCCGGAAACCACAGTGGAGCTGCCGTGGAAGTACCAGGACATCGCGGATGTGTTCGACCAGGAGGAAGCCGATCACCAGCCGCTGCACTGGGTCTATGACTGTGCCATAGATCTGGTTCTGGGCGCCCCTATTCCAGCGGGGTGGATCTATGTGCTCTCGGAGCCCAAGCTGGCTGCCCTGAGGGAGTTCCTGGAGAAGAACCAGCGCCAGGGCTTCGTGTGGCCATCGACCTCGCCGGTGGGGGCGCCCGTGCTGTTTTTCCGGAAGAAGTCGGGCGAGCTTCGTCTGTGCAATGATTACCGAGCCCTTAACCGGATTACCATCCGAAATCGCTACCCTCTGCCCTTGATCCCAGAGCTGCTGGAGCAACTGCAGCATGCGACGGTATTCACGAAGTTGGAACTTTGCGGGGCGTAGAACTTGATGCGGATCCGGGCAAGAGATGAGTGGAAGATGGTGTCCCAGACCCGGTACGGGCACTACGAATACACCGTCATGCCCTTCGGCTTGTGCAACGCCCTGGCCGTGTTCCAACATTTTGTGAATAATGTCTTCCGGGGCTATCTGGACTGCTTCGTGATTATCTACCTGGACGACTTCCTCATCTATTCCCTGAACCAGTATGTCCACGAGGCACACGTGCTCACGGTCCTGCAGTGGCTATGGGAGCACCATCTCTATGTCAAGCTGGAGAAATGTGCGTTTGACCTCGCAGAAGTCGGTTTCCTGGGCTACCGAGTTTCCCGACGGGGGATAGAGATGGACCCGGCCAAGGTGGAGGCGATAGTATCCTGGCAGGCCCCGAGGAACCGCAAGGATGTGCAGCGCTTTCTGGGGTTTGCCAACTTTTATCGCAAGTTCATCCCCGACTACGTGTCGTTGGCAGCACCCATCACCCGCTTACTC
This sequence comes from Iguana delicatissima, assembly GCA_948472985.1. Classification (NCBI taxonomy): domain Eukaryota; kingdom Metazoa; phylum Chordata; class Lepidosauria; order Squamata; family Iguanidae; genus Iguana; species Iguana delicatissima. Next base: position 10,553 of record CAOKZL010000401.1, read on the forward strand.
CGCAGAAAGGCGCCCTTCCAATGGACCACCGAGGCGCAGCAGGCATTCGACCAGCTGAAGGCCCGCTTCACGACGGAGCCCATCCTGCAGCACCCGGACCCCAAGCAGCTGTTCGTCCTAGAGACCGACGCCTTGGACGTCGTGGTCGGGGCAGTCCTGTTGCAGCCGTCCGGGCCGGAAGCCCAGCTCATGCCCTGTGTCTACCACTCTAAGCAGCTGTCACCCACCAAGCAAAACTACACGATTTGGCAATCAAGGTGGCGTTTGAGGCCTGGCAGCATCTCCTGGAGGGGGCCCTCCATCCGGTACAGGTGCAGACCAATCACTGAAACCTAGAGTATTTGCAGACCGCCCACAAATTGACCCCGTGGCAGATGCGGTGGGCCCAGTTCTTTTCCCGCTTCCACTTCTGGCTGCAGTACGTGCCTTGGGCCCGCAATCGGCGCGCAGACGCTCTGTCCCGAAAGCCTGAGTACACCACGACCCCAGAGCTAGAGATCCGTTCCACCATCCTGCGCCCCGAGAACTTCGCGGCAGCTGTGGAAGTGGCGACTCTGACAGAATGCATCCGGGAGGCTCAGGCCCGGGAGCCGTCCCGGGGGAAGCCCCGGACAGGAGACTCGCCTCCCCATGGTCCAAATGGGAGGGTCTGCTGTACCATCAGGGCCGGCTGTTCGTGCCGGTAGGGCCTTGCCGGGAAGACGTATTACACCTTTGCCACAACGGGAAGCCTGCAGGGCACTTTGGCCTGTTCAAGACCCTGCACCTCATGACCCGGGAGTTTTGGTGGCCTCAGGTTCATGTGGACGTGGACCACTACGTACGCTCGTGCCCCGTGTGCCGCTGCACCAAGGACCCACCAGGAAATCCCGCAGGTCTACTCCAGCCCTTGCCGACTCCTACGGGGCCCTGGAAAACAGTATCTATGGACTTCACCACCGAGCTCCCACCGTCCAAGGGCCACAATGCTATATTGGTGGTGGTGGACCTCTTCACCAAGATGGCGCACATTGTCCCATGCTCTGCGCTACCCACAGCCAAGGAGATGACCCATCTTGTCCTGGACCACGTCTTCTGGCTTCACGGCCTCCCAGAGGGGATCGTGACCATTCGGGGGGCGCAGTTCACCGCCCGCTTTTGGCAGTGCTTATTGCAACAGCTGGACATCGAGCCCCGCCTATCGTTAGCCCACCACCCACAGTCGGATGGCCAGACAGAGCGCACCAACGCTACCTTGGAGCAATACCTTCACTGCTACAGCTGCTACCAGCAGGATAATTGGGCCGAACTCCTCCCGCTGGCAGAGTTCGCCTACAACAACGCCACCCACGCCTCGACCCAGCGGTCCCCGTTTTTTGCAAACTACGGCTTCCACCCGAGATGGTTCCCACCTGTTGGTGCACCATCCACAGTGCCAGCCATGGACCAGTGGCTGCAGGAGTTATGAGCCCTCCAGAGTCTGCTGCGGGAGCAACTCAAGCAAGCCAAGGAGGCGTACAAGCAGGTGGTGGACCAACACCATCAGCCGGGGGCCGCGCTGCAGGTCGGGGACCATGTCTGGTCGTCCATCCACTTCCTCCTGACCACCCGCCCCAGCCGCACACTTGATGCCCCATACATAGGCCCTTTTGTCATTTCGGCACAGGTTAACCCCGTGGCCTACCGGTTGCAGCTCCCACGCACCCTGCGGGTGCACCCGATGTTTCATAGGTCGCTGCTCCTGCCAGCCACGGGGGTACGACCCGACACCAGCCTGGGACCCCCGCCGGCGCAAGTTGTAATCGATGGAGAAGAAGAATTCAAGGTGGCTGAAATCCTTGACTCCCGACGGCGGCAGGGCCGCCTCCAGTATCTTGTCGACTGGTGAGGCTACGGGCCGGAGGAGCGGTCCTGGGAGGATGCAGTGGATGTCCACGCACCGCAGCTGGTGCGGGGCTTCCACCATCAGTACCCGGCCAAACAGTGCCCTTCGCTGGGTGGGGGAGGCACCCTTAGGGAGGGGAGTGATGTCAGGGGCCCAGGCATGGCTGAACCTGCCGGCGTCCCCGAGGCCGCCATAGAGGCCGCCGCCACCAAGGGGGAATGCCCGGATGCCGTGGAGGCTGCTGCCGCCAAGGGGGAACGCCCGGATGCCGCAGAGGCCGCCACCGCAGAGGGGGAATGCCCGGACACCGTGGAGGCCACTGCCGCCGAGGGGGAATGCCCGGAGGCTGCGGAGGCCGCCGCCGCTGAAGGGGAAGGCCCAGATGCTGTGGAGGCTGCCGCCGCCGCCAGCAGTCCCGCTAGTGGTGCTGGGGGCGATCCGGTTCCCTCTCCGGTGGGCGAGGCGGGGGCAGGCTCATCGGGGGAGGCGGGTCCCAGTCTCAGCCCCGGGGCTCCGCCCACACGTGGCTCCGACCCAGAGCAGTCTGCTGCCCCTCCCTCCACATTCCAGCAGTGGCAGCAAAGCAAAGAAGCCACCCGCCAGTCCCGGCGGTTGGTGGAAAGGCGGCTGTGGGCTGAGAGCTCCCTGGGAGCTCTCAGCTGCGAGCCTGCGCCAGATTGGTTGCCGCCAGCCCAAGGGTCTATTTAGGGTGGGCGCAGGGCGGGGAGAGGCACAGAGCAACAACAGTTGGCCTTCCGTGTTCTCCCCCACCCGCATCCAGTTCCAGCCCCTCCCGCCAGTGACCGCGTCCAGCCACCTTGCCAGCCAAGGACCCTGTCTGCGTTTTGGGTGAAGTAACCCTCCTTTGTTTTCTATTGAAGCCTGTTTGTTTATTGAGGCGTAACTTGAGTTTGGGACAGTTTGCTTTGAGTTCAGACCCGCCTGTGGGGGAGCTGTAACCCTTTGTTTGCTGGCAGTAAATAAACGCTGCCACCCCCAGCCACTTGTCCTGCGTCTGCTTGATCTCTGCCCACCGCTGACAAATGGATGGTTTCTGTGCTAAATTATTTATTTATTATTAATTTCTCAACAATGTCTAAAATTTCGTTTCTTATAGCTGATGTTTGCCCCAGGTTCTCAAGCTTCTCTTTGTGAATACATCACTTCAGACATAGACTAGCCTTACATATTCTGCAGTGAAAAGAGATGTGGGGCAGCACTGATCTTCTGTGCACTGTTCTTGTTCCCCTTTAATTCTCCTTTAACAGCGGTGTTATCCAATACTCCCATTGCCTCAATAGCCAGTTTCCTCTTTCATATGGATTCAGAGTTCTTCATCACTGATGGCATAAGTTAAAGCTTAAGTAAGTAACAACACCTATAGCACATTACTGCAAGGGTTACATTGGACTATAACCCTGGAGACCAGGGTTCAATTCCCAGTCATGGATAACCTCTGGATGATCTTGGGTGCAGTACATACTCTGAGCCCCCCAGAAAATCCACGATAGCTTCACCGTAGGGTCACCATAAGTTGAAAACTACTTGAAGGCAAACAACAACAACAACAACAACGGGTAGCATTCATATATTATGAGTAATATTTTCTAGTTATAGTTACTCAATTCTTTTTGAGGTAAGCTAATGTGACATCTGTTCATATTGCCCCATAGATCTTACTACAACTTCAAGTGGTAATATTTTTGTTTTGCCTAAAGTAATAAGGAACTATTAGGATGAATGAAGATATCATATTTCAGTCACAATGGCATTTCTGCCCTGCACTATTATAGTGCCATTATTCCATTTTCAACATTCTGTGGAATTCTGGAGTGTGTAGTTTACTGAGGCCAACAAGCTCTCTGACTGAGAATTCTGAATGCCCCTCCCTAAACTGCAAACCCCAGGATTCCATAGGATGTTGAAAGTGAAACAAGAGCACTATAACAGTGTAGTGCAGAAAGGCCCAATGAATGTTCAGTTTTGAACAGTGAGAGATAAAGGAAAGATGACCTCCACCATCCACCATCACCCTTCTTGAATAAATTTCACATTTTCACTGAATAGTTCTGGTCTTCAAAACAAAAAGTTATTTAGAAGTGATGTTTTTAAAAATGCCTACACATTAATCAAAGAAGAAGAAATCACCATGTCCCCTTTCACACAACGCAATAATAGCATTTTGGTACCACCCTACAGAATCTTGGGATATGAAGTTTCCTGAGGTAACTAGAATTCTCTGGCAGAGAGTATGACTGTCTCCCCAAACTACATATTCCAGGTTTCCTGAGGATGCAACCATGACAGTTTAAGTGGAGTCAAAATGCTGTAACTGTGTAGTATGAAAGGACCCCATGTGTCTTTCACACAGCTGTGCAAAAATGTTTAAAGATCCTAGTGACATAAGCCCCAAAATAATGTAAAAAAAAATAAGCCCCCATCGTGCTTTAGCCCACACAAAACAGAAGTACAGTTGAGGGTTCCCATTATGGCTGTGCCAAATGTCTGAACCATTTTAATTTGGGGGTCAAAAAATTCCCACAAATTATCTTAAAAGTATCCCTCTTTTTAACAGTTAATCATTATTATTTACCTAACATTCTGCTGTTTCTATGACAGTTTGTTCCTGGGTTATGCTCTCGTGCTTCCGCTCTCTCTCTCTCTCTCTCCCCTTTCTTCTTCTTCTTTCTTCATATAATAGTCCAGACAAACCAGGAATCAACACTATGCAAGCAATCACATTTGGCTGACTGCTTGTACTCATCAAAGTGGGGGAAAGCCAGTTTGGGAAATGCTTCGTGAACTGATCACATGACTAATTTTATCCATTCATTGATCTGTAACGGTAAATTAAACCTATTCAAAGTAAGACCAATACTTCAAAGAAATGAACATTTTTGCCAAAACATTGCCAAAAGGGAGGCACCTTGATTTGATGACAATGTTCATGAAATCCCCTCCTTTCACTCAGTATTACTTCTTGTCTAGCTACATAGAAAGACAAAATAGAATAGCATTCTGACTCCCTCTGCTGGAATAGACTCTCTCATCTGAATAATAAGGCTGTTAAAGATGCAAGACCTTGTTCTTATCAGTAAAGACTGAAGAGTTTTACCATAAAAACTCTGTTTTGCTGCCATAAAATGGAGAATATGAAAACAACTTTTTATTAGTAAGCCACCCACTGGTTGCCTATTGTCAGAATGGAATACTGAAGCTGAAGGAAGGAGATTATAAGCAGTAAAAACCAGAGGGGCTGAAAACTACCAAAAACCAGACAATATCTAAGCAGGCCATAAAGCAGTGCAATTCTCTTTTGGATTGTACTAGGAATTGGTTTACAGCAGCTATTGTTTAGCATTTGCCAAGTTCTCACTGTCAGACCAGACCAGTTTTGCAGTTTGCTATTCAACCAGGCTAACTGAGGTGTACTTCCTCCCTGAAAGCAGATCCACTTGAATTCAATGGAGTATATTTATTACTTCTAAGTAGGGATGTCTAGGATTGCACTTTTAAATCAAGAGTAGGCCACATTTAAGTCTTCATGTCGGCGTCGGGGTGGGGCCGGGCAGGCTAGGGTGGTCTCGAACCGGGGCTTGCCCCAGGAGCTTCAGTCAGCAGTCCAACAATAAACAAAGGCAATCCTTACAGCAGGTAAACAAAGAAACAAAAGAGAGGGTTTCCTCACCCGGATAACGAACAGTCAGCTGGCTGGCAGGGCTTCTGGACAGGAGCATGGCAGGCACGGGTCACGGCACAGACGGACGACACGGGGATTCCCAACGGTTGTTGCCCTGTGCTGAACTTGGCTTCCTTCCGGCCTTAAGTAGGCCCCTGGACCGGTGCCGGCCAATCCCGGAGCTCTTGCGCACCTGAGAGCCCTCAGCCTGCCTCACAGCTGAGAGCGATCAGCCAGCTGAGAGCTCTCAGCCTACCGCCGACACTCCAGCAGCTGGCGGGAGCATCGGGCGGCCTCCTTGGCTTGCCATCGCTGTAGCAGCATGGGGAGGAGGCCAATGGCCTCCTCAGGATCGGGACCTCGGGCGGGCGGTGCCTCAGGGTGGTACCTGGGCCCCACCCTTACCGGGAGAACGCCCGAACGGCCTCCCCTGCCGATGGCGGCCTCGCTGCTGGCCTCAGCGACAACCGGGCGGGCGTCCTCCGCGGCGGGATGCTCCGTGGCCTCCTCCTTGGCTGCGGGACCTTTGGCGGCATCCGGGCAGCCGTCCACTGCAGCAGGAAGCCCCGCGGCCTCCTCTGAGGCGGCAGGAGCCTCGTTGGCTTCCGGGCGGCCGTCCTCCATGACGGGAAGCCCTGCGGCCTCCTCCGTGGCGGCGAGGATCTTATCGGCATCCAGGCGGCTGTTCCCGGCGCCAGAGGCCTCCTCCGCGGTGGTGGGGGCCTCGTCAGCATCCGGGCGGCCGTTCCCAGCGCCAGAGGCGTCCACCGCGACTCGTGAGGAGACCGGGGCATCCTCCGCCTCGGGAGCCGCTTCCGCGGCGGCCTCCGTGGCTCCGGAAGGGCCGGCGGGCCGGAGCCCCCGACACTTCCTACGTTTCAGACTACAACTGCCATAATCTCTGGCCATCAGCTAAATTGGCTGGAGTTAATGGGAGTTGTAATCTAAGACATCTATAAGACACCAGCTTGCCTGTTCCTCCTTTAAATGTGATACTAGTGCAGTGGAAGGCTTTTACAGAGCTATATCCCACAATTCTTCTGTACCATTTAAAAGACTTCACATATGTGGATGAAGTTAATCACATAAGCTTTTTCTTCCAGCAGGGTGCTTATTCTAGTAGAAAGAGCCATGCAACTGGGCACATCTTTGAGTGTTAGACTATGGCAATTGGGGTTCGATTCCCCGCTTGACCGGGGAAATCTACTGGGTGACCTGGGGCATGTTATACACTCTCAGGCCCAGGAAAGTCTATGATACATTCACCTTTGGGTTGTCATAAGTCAGAAATGACTTGAAGAAGCACAACAACATTAGGGCAAGTCTTTAAATGTTATATTTACACTGTGAGATGATCCCAAAGTGATGATTTTAACAGTTAAAGGGCAAAACAGCAGCTCCCACAGAATTCAGAGGGTCTTCTGAGTAAACCCACACAGGATTGGGTTTGGAGTCTATTATAGCACCTTGAAAGGTTAACCCATTTCTTTTCTAGCCTAAACCATTGTAGGCTTTTTGTAGAGATAGAAGTTACTCCTCCAAAGGTATGGAATCTCTTAAAATGATAGTAGGCTAGTCTACATTTATATAGATAGTATAAAAGGAAAGTGTGAAGTGTCTGTATCAGTTACTGATAGCAGCCAGAATCCCCATCACTATTACCTGGAAGTTCTCTAATCTAGTTGTGATGGACTGATGCTCTCAAATTTGGCCAGTCATTTTACTGATTAAGCATATGTATTACAGAAGACAGTTCCTCAAACAATTTTGTTGAATGATGGAGCTCATTCATTATATACTGATTTTTTAAAAAAATAATGTATAACCTTCCAATTTCTTTTCTGTTTTGTAAATTGTCAGTTCCAAATTCAACAAAAGCATCTGTAAAAGAAAAAGAAGAGAAAGAAATGAAACTGTCTTGTGATAGCTAAACTGGAGTTTATTTATGGCTCAGAATGCTCCAAACCCACTGAGAAACTGTTGTTAATTGTACAGCACAAAACCTTCTTTTACTTCCCTCAGAATTCTTTAGCTGTTTCTCCTCAGTACTGTGGCAACTGTCAAATTTTGATTGAAGGAAAATGCAGCAGTGATTCACATATGATATTCAAGGTAACACTTTAGTGTACCCTGAACCTTACTTTTCTGCACTTTCCCTAATAGGATTGGCCAATCTGTCTGTGTTTTAAGTTAGTCCCTATGCAAACTCTGAACACCTAGAATATGGATGGGGAATGTGTAGTATTTCATATGCTTCTGGTTGTGTTTCTCATCCTCATCATTGCCTATGGTAACTATGATTTATTATAGTCCAACAACATTTGAAGGACTAAAAGTTCCTCACCCTTGCTGTGACAAGATATTCAGAAGAAGAAGAAAATGTCTAGTTGCCTTATCTTTAATTGCCTTGTTAATTGTCATCCTCAAATCTTCTCAGAATCCTAGATACTATCACCCTCTTAGCTGTGTCTGTCTAGGCAAGCGATAGTCCTTGGTCTAATCCAAAAGAATTCTGCAGGCAATTAGTTCAGAGAACTGGCAAGACTAACATGTCCTTTTCACAGAGATCCCAGTATTTCTAGAAGGAAAACAGGACAGCAGAGGAGAGACAAATATAAGAAGTGGCAGAAAGAGGAGGATGGAGGAAAGAAGGTGACAGAAGGAAAATCATGAAGGAAACATGCTATGCAACAGATAACAGGTTTCTCATTTCTTTTACACAAATACAAAGACATTTTGCAAAGAATTTCATTTGTTGCCCTACTATGACAGCAGTGTCAGTAACACACATGCTGGAGACAAACAATGCCTGATTTCCCTTTTGTTCTAATTCTCAGTAATAATGTTTCAATTAAACCTGGCATAATTTCTGTTTGAGGATCGGGGAGGGAATTTTGAATTTTCAACACCTCTTGTCAAAACTTTAACCATAAGGGACTCTCACTAGTTTTCTGGTCTGAAAGATTTCTGAATTTACCTGCTACAGCAAAACCAGTGCAACAGAGCACCAAAATTTGTTTCTTATGGCATGAAATTTTTTGTGGATTACGAGCCATCTGATGAAGTACACTCTGATCCACAAGGCTGACAATATAATAAATGTGTTAGTTAAGGTACCACAAGATTCTGGCTTATTTTCTTTGCAGGATGCATAGACATTTCTTGGGAAAATAGAAAATTTACCTCCAACTACCTGAAAGGGCTTGAAAAGGGATATATCATGACTTACTTTTATTTCTGTTTTAAATTTGAAGATGGCCTCTGTATTTACCTCTCACAGTAGGAGAATCACTGTGTCACACTGGACACATCTTAAATGAAAGAAAATAGGAATGGCCAGAGATTTGGGAATAAGAGCACAGACATCACAAAGAACAGAATACGCAAGGCTCCCTGCCATAGCCAAATTGCCCATATCTTTTTCTCATGTGTAGGGATAACTACTGACTTTCACAAGGTAAAGGTAATATTTTGGGAGTGCCATGGTCAGATTCAAATACAAAAAATTCTTTGTTAATTTACAAGCTTGTATCTGGTTGAATATATAGACAGCATGAAACATCTTTTCTCACAGAAGTGCAATACAAAGAATACTTTTGTGGCATTATACTAACTCTTCAAAATTCACAGTACACCTTTCAGCCCCAGGGTTGAAAGACTTTTATTAGAAAATTCTTCACATGGTGGAAAACTCATGCAGACAGCAGATGATCAAGAATCTGCAGCTTGTGTTACCAAAAAAAATAAAATAAAATAAAAGGAAGCACACCATTTGGGCTATAATTTATCTACTAGTATTTATTTTTCAGACTGAAATAAAATTTGCCCGTTAATGGAGCAATCTGGTCAGGCTCTGTCAGGCTTCTTCTCTTGCTGGAATTGGGAGAGAAGTAGCCTTCTCCCTGAAGCACCCCATGCACCCTCAAAAGAGCAGAAAAACCCTCCAGAGCAGGTTTTCATGCAGTGCAGAGGGTTGTGGCATAGAAAGAATAGCACTACAAAGTGTATTTCTGTACTGCTTATCAGCTAAGTGCTCTTCTAAGCAATTTACATTATGTGTTAGCTAATTGCCCCCAATAAGCTGGGTACTCATTTTACTGACCTGCAGAAGGATGGAAGGCTGAGTCAACCTGGAGCCCGCCAGAATCAAACTCACAACCCTGTGGCTGCAGTACTGGCATTTAACCACTGAGCCCCAGGGCTCCCAAGAAGAGCATGAATTCACACCCTTCCAGCAGCCAGGCTACAAGGGTGGCTTTAGATCTCTTCATGAACAAAAAGCATACCCTCCAATATTTCACAGATGAAAACAGGGACACATGTGGCCAAGGAACATCAAAGTGTGACTGAAACATCAAAAGTTTTTAACAAAGAAAAATACACCAGGTAGGAGAGGCTACAGCAGTTTACTTTTGCCTGAATCTATTGGAAAGGGCAGGATTCCCCCCCTTCTCCTCCCACTGACCTGAGTGCAAACTTCTTTTGTACTTTGAACTCAGTTTACAGCAATAGAAGTAAATTTAGGAGAAAGCAGGGAGAAGACAGAAATTGGGACATTTTAAACACAACTGGAAAAGTAGGATGACAAGAGGATTAACTGAGATAGTCTCCGCCAAATTGGAACAATTGGAGAAAATGAAAGATCAAGGCCATTTCCACATGGGGTATTTAAACCAGTGCAGTGCGTCCTCCACAGAAGACATCTGCACCTTGGAGCAGACTGGGTTCGGACTACTTACCGTAGATCCAGACCTCAGTACGCTCCGGAACGACCCCAGGTGGTCCTCCAGCATGCTTTTGAAAGACCTGATTTTTCCGGTCTTTGAAAAGCATGGAACGTGCCACTGCGAGCCTGCTCCCTTGTGCAGATTCGCAGGCTCGCACCAAGACGAGCCTGCGATCTGCCGAGGGCGGGCTTTAGGCTGGCGAGCTTCACCGGTCGGTCAAGACCCATGACCAACTGGAAGCTGCCATTTTGGATGCCAGAGCAGTGTGGATCGACGACCACGCACTGCTCCTCCTCACCACGGACCGGACCGGACCGCCAGAAGATCCAGTAAGTAGAAGCGCGGGGCGATTCCCTCGCCTCGTGCAGAAATGGCCTGTATTGTGGTAAGAGCAGTCTCAGCCTTTTTCTTTTTGGAAAAAAAGAGGGGGGACTGTGGAAAATAGAGCAGAATGACATATTTATCCTCTAAGCAGAGCTCGAAACTTGGATATCCATCAAACAGTCACAAAGCAGTGGAGGATAAAAGGACCACATGCAGCATGAAAGTGCCAAGTGGAAAGGTGGTGTCATTCACTTAACCCTTTTTCCTCTCCCCATAACTTCCACACACCCACAAGCATTCCACATGTAGCAGGAGATAGGAGGGAGATGGCAAGCATGTAGCCTTCCAGTTTTTGTTGTTGTTGCTGTTATTTGGTAGTTTATGTTTTTAATCCTTTGATCCAGCTTTTTTTTAAATTTTATTTTATTTTTAAATTTTATTTTTATTAAAAGTATCATCATCCATTAAAAAAAGAGGGGGAGAAAAAAAGAAGTTGACTACAAACATTTCTGGCGTAATGACATATACTTTACAAAATTACATTCAGTTTTTTAACTTAACGCTGATACATTTTTAATCCATATTTCTTTATATATATATACATATATATATTCTGTTGAAACAGAAAGAAAAATTGAAAAAGAAAAAAAAATTCCCTACTTCCTACCTGAACTTGAAACCTATTTCATTATCTGTAACTTACACTTCTTTCCCCTTTATAGTAATCTCAAACAAATACTGAATATTGTGCTCGATTTGATGGGTTTTCTCCTGGTCCCATGGAACTTATTTGTCTAGTCCATAATGTTATTTCAAAAGCAACTGTAAATATCACTGAAATTCATTAACAATCAATGTCATATAAATAAAACCATTATGTCTACTTTAACCTTGTTTTTTATTTATTTTAGCCAGATCTGACAGTATCTAATCTATAATTGAATTACCCCAATTGTATTTGAGACATTTCCATACTGGTTTTTTATTTTATCTGCTTTCCCTCTTATCTTCCATGTAAGAAGGTCTTTTTCCTTCATTTCTAAATCCAACTTTTACAGATGTCCTTAACATTTCATTACAGATTAGTCCCAACCTCCGAAGGGAAGCAAAGTTTCTCATTGTATAAGAGAAAAGAAAGAGTCAAATTGTTTCATCATGTTCGTTAGGATCCAGAAGTTGGCTACAAAACCCCTGACTATGAAAAAAAAAAGCCAATGTCAGTTGGGAGAAAGAAAAACTTGGGAGGAAGAAAATATCTTCCAGATACATTTGAACTACCATTTCTATTATGCCTGGTCAGCAAAGCCTATGCTATCTTGTCATCTTTCCCCTCAGATCTCTGCTGTATTCTGTTCTTCTTTTCCATCTATATTGTGTCATATTGCTTCTGTGTTGCCATGCAAAAGGGTGCCCACAAAATGGAGGAATCATAACTGGTGACTGTCAAAATGTGGAGATCTGGGCTAGCCAGGCTATGACAGATCAGGTCTGCTTTTTGTCTCCCTCTCTGTAGAAGCAACATCCTTTTATATATTTACCACCCCCTGGCTCCCTCTCCACACTTATATCTTTCTTCTGCTTTCCCTAAACCCACAACACTTGTGAATATAAGGCAAAGCTTTTTCAGGTTTATCCCAATGAATGTATCACTGGTGTTAGCATGTGTAACTGAGCTCAGATTAAAGAGACAGTGTATGTAGACTGCTCTTTTTAAAAAATATAATAAATCTATATTAAACACACTGACAAGGGAAAGGTATATGGCGATTAAATGTTATCCAACATCAAAGGACTTTCAGCTCTTAACAGGCAGACACTTCCCCAACTCTCTCTTTCTCTCTCTCTGAATGCTCTCCTTTCAAACTCATAGATGGAATTCTTTTTCAAACCCTGTTTCTGTTATTTTTCTGCTATGTTAACTCCCCCACCTATTCCCTCCATCTGTCTAACCTGGGTTCTATAGTCAGCGAATCAATCAAAATTAGATCCCTTTCTGTTGGCTATGAACACACACACACTGAATTTGTCACAATGACCCAATATTTTCACCATCCCAGATCATGTGGAGCAGGGATGTAGAATGTGTGCTACTCTGCATACAGTATTGTTGGACTGCAAATCTCACAACCCCTCACCTTGGCTATCCTGATCAGGTATGACAGGAGTTTCAATCTGGAAATATCTGGGCCCATGCACTCCCCATCCTTGTTATGGAAAGAGTCTTCTATACATGAAGGAAAGGAGGAGGAGTGATCTAGCAGTACCTTTCAGAGTATTTAAGCAATGAGTTTTCATGGACTCCAGACCATTTCATCAGATACAGTTCACTTCATCAGATGCATCTGATGAAGGGGACTGAACTCCATGAAAGCTTATGCTGAAATTATCAACCAGTCTCAAAGATACTGCTAGACGTCTCCTTTTCCCCTCCTTCTTCTTATGCTGAAACAACTACAGCTGTCTCCTTGAATTCAGTATACAAAATTGTGTATATGGAAGCACTATTTTGATTGCTGGGGGGAACAAATTGTTGGCCAGAGTCTATCAGCATCCCCCACATGTGCAAGTGGATTATATTTTTCCCCTTTCAGTCACTGTCTTTGGTAGACTTCTTCCTTCCCCCATCCCATTCTCTAACAGTAAATCCCAGTTATTCTGGATGCTCTGAATCTTTTCTTGCAAGTTTCTTATTTCCTTTCCCATCAATCTTCTGTTTCCAAGAAATGTCAAGCTAAGGCCAGTTTGGGGTCCTGGGCTGGCTATCTCCTCCTCCAACCCTGCATGGACAGGATGATACCAGGAGATGTGGCCATATCCCATGATATCATTGCTTAGCCACTACTTGCATAATTGTCTGGAGCTTCTAGCATACCATTAGCTTTTCCATTTAGGAGGGTAATCTCTGCAAGGCAAACTGAGGGTGAGCAGCAGGCAGCATCTTGGAGTGGAAAGGGCATCAACCAGGCCATTTGCAGACTGGACTGGGACTCTTCACAGACCAAATTAGGCCAACAGAGCAGAAGTGCCTCTCCTCTGCCCTTGGCAGTTTCTATCTGTGTGGTAAAATCCAGCAATACTGTAAGCTGTACATCTGGAGATGGCATATGGATCAATTTACAAGATGTGTGACTTGCAAATTTGCCCCAGAAAATTAGAGTCTAAAACAGGATATGCCAATCCTGGCTCTATCAATGTGAACTAACCCATCACTATTCCAGCAGCGCATTACAAAGAAGGTAAAGTCAACAGATGTGTATGTACCTTCAAGTCAAATGTCACCTTATAGTGACCCCATGAATTTCACAAGAATTTTCTTAGGCAAGGAATACTTAAATGTGATTTTACAAGTTCCCTCCTATGAAATATAGCCTACAGAACCTGGTATTCATTGGTGGTCTCCCATCCGAGTACTAACCAAGGCTGACCTGATACATCCAGTCAAATACTAAGAGTCAGGTGAAAAATAGTTAGTACTACTTAAGTACTTTACAGTCATGGAGCAGAAAATGGCACTGTGCACGCACAAATTATTCTTATTTACTCACTAGTTATGTTTGTGTACAGAAAATTGCAGTGGGAACAAAAAGTATACCACCATGAATAAAATAGTACACTGAAGTTTGCTGTCCTTGATTAATGCAAATATTTTCATTATGCATATGTGAGCAGCTTGACAATATCATTCTCTGTGTGCTACATTCAGAATCCTCTAGCTTATTTTGATTATCCTTGGAAAGAACATGATCCCATTACAAAATTACATTAGGCAGTGTTTGTTGACAAATATTTTGATAGCACCGCCATAAAACAGGTCAGAGCTTTAAGTGAAAAGAATTAAGACAGCCTTTTCCTCCCAGGATTAAACTGTGTTAATTTTTCCGACAGCACAAGGTATAAATGGTAAATATTTGACAGTGGGCTCTTGCCCTCTTCTAGGTCCTGGGCAGGTTATTCCATTGAATTATAAAGTACCTTAGCATTACTTTTTAAATATCTGTTAGGTTTTAATAATGAAAGACTGATACCCTCATCTATCTGCACCTTAATTAGAAGCTCAATTTTTGAAGAAACAAATTGAAGAGGAACCTAGGAAAAGTATGCAGTATTTTATGTGTGAAAATTATGAACTACATCAGAATGAGCCTGGCATCCTATCAGTGACATATATGAGTGTAAATTGTTCTATATATTTGGCATGGCTTTGTGGACAATGCTCAACCCTGAAAATGCACTGACAGTGGCAGAAGCAGAATTCCATATGCACAACCATTGCACATGTGGATGGTAATTTTTTTTAGAGTCTCTGTGCATTACCTCTGCACTTTGTACATTGCTGTTACTCAGTGGGGTTTCAGCCATGCACATTGTCCATTGGTTCACCTACAATGTGCTATGTTGGCCGTTGTTGTTATTGTTATCTTTATTTACACCCTTTTCCCCCCAAAACCAAGACTCAAAGCACATCAGCATCATGTAATGCAAACAGAATGCAACTCCACTGGCAGTTATTTAGACTGCTGCTACTCAACATGGTGGTCCCTGGACTCTTGCCAGTCTCTGAGCCATCGCCTGCTGGTCCTTCAAGAGTTTCCAGAAAAAAGAATTGTACCCAATGGGCATAAATATGGTGCCAGTCCCTGGCACATTGTAAAAAAAATAATTCCTAATGAAGACTGGGATCTTTTCAGTGCACAACAGCAACGTAACTATTCTAACATAGGTGGTGGCAGCAAGAAGGAAATGACATGAGTGTAGCAACTGAGCAGAAAGTGATGCATGGGAGAAATAGACTGCTTAGAAGTGGTATATTTTGTCAGCCTTCCCTCACCACTGCTGTGTAACCCTGGAAAAAGTTCAGCTGTCATCATAGTACACCAAGAAGATTCCACCCTAAAGCTGTAAGTACCTTGGGAATGTCTCACTGAACTGATGGGGCTTCATTTGGAATAGACATAAACAATGGTGCTCAGAAAGTGGAGGAGCTGCAAACCAATAACTTGATGATTCACATTCTATCTCACACAGGTAGCCTTATGCAGTCCACCATGCCTCACATAGTCATAGCTCCCCATTAAGTAATTTGGGCATAAAGCTGTCACGTTTGCTCAGAACACAATCTGTATATGCAGAGGAGATTACTTCTCTGTAATACGCAAGCTATTCTGAAACATGAATGGTTGGGAGAAATTTAGTTCAAATGTTCTAGGGCAGGGATGACAAAACCCCTTCTATCAAAGATTGCATTGACTCAGAGATAATCATGTGGGGCCCACATGCCATTGTTAGGACATCCCATTTTTCTCTCTTTTCTTCTCCCTATATACATCACACTTTTTTTTCTCTTTCAATCCTTCTTTTCTCTTGCTTGTTTGCAGCCTCTGCCTATCTCTCTCTCTCTCATTAGCTGAGCTAAATAATAATAATAGTAGTAGTAGTAGTAGTAGTAGTAGTAGTAGTAGTAGTAATGTTTATTTATAATGCCCTTTTCAACAAAGGGCAGAATATCAACAAATGCAGTCAGGGACAAAGACAATAAACATAACACTATAGCAACACATGGAATGAAATCCCCAACACTTCACCAGTCGCTACCCATCTCAGCACCTTAAATACAATTTAATGGCTTAAGATAATAAATCAAAGAGAAAGGTCTTCAACCCTTTACAAAAATGAGTGAGACCCCCCTCCATCCAAAGGTCCAAAGGAAGACCTTTCCACAAATGTGGAGCCAGATCTTGAAAGACTCACAGCCTTGACAGAGCTGTGCACTTTGGTGAAACAGACAGTAATCCTTTACCTGTAGATCTTAAATTCCTGGATGGAACATACTACACTAGCCAGTGAAGGGATCTATGAGGAGAAGAAACAGGTGAATATTTAGGGAGATTTAAAATAACCCAGATGACATTGTTCTGAATTAAAACCAAAGGAAGAAGGGAGCAGGAAAGCAAACCTGCTAGTAAACTGTTACAGTAATCTGGGTGTGAGATAACCAAGGCCTGGACAAGAAGATGAGCTGTCTCTATAGTCAGGAACTTCTGAATCCTGTGGATGTTCAAAAGATGGAAATTACATGCCTTTGCTACAGCCCCAACAAAGGAATGCAGAGGTAAGCAATCATCCAGTAGGACTCCAAGGTTCCTGTCAATTGAGATGGGAGCCATTGTACAACTTTGTAAATTCAATGGGGGAAATGAGAGAGGGGCTGCAGGATGGTCAAAATGAGACACCAAGATCTCCATTTTGTCCATATTCAGATTAAGATGGTGAGCAGTCATCCACAAAGAAACACATGACAGATTTTCCATCACTGACTTCCACATAGTGGCATTTGTTACCCTGATTTCTGGGGTCCCCTGGGGGATACCTCAATGTGCTCCACGTGATGGGGAATGGAAACTAGCCAGAGCACAAGCAATACCAATGCAAGAGGCAGGGTAACCTAGCGGGGTCTTTTTACCCAGTTTTTATGGGGTCAGGCCAAGCCAAAAACCAAACAAAAATGTCCAATAAATGATATTATTGAAGGAAAGTCTCATGCAGAAAAGCAATCACTCACACACTCACTCAAGACCTATTAAGAAGCAAAAAAGAGGAAATTGGATAGGTGAATTGAAGGGGTGTAGTTGGGGTGATACTGAACCTTTGTCCTGAAGTCCTTAGTCCGGGAAAAACAGTGGAGAAGTGGGGCTCAGCACAGAGAGGGCTGAGGGGATCACTCAATGGACAAAGATGACTGGGAGTGATCCAAAGAACTGCTCAAAAACTGGGACTATTTGTAGGAGAAAAAGTACCTGGAGGACTAATCCTGTCCCAGGGAGAACAATGGGTGTTGGAGCGATAACAAAGCTCCACCATGGCAATTTCCTTTGCGTGATGAGATTACAAGGTGTTGCCAAAGTCTCAGGATCTTTGGCTGTGTTTTGTGGTGTGACTTCATGTAAATGGTCCTCACCTGATGGAATGTTTGCTCAGCTTGGGGCAAACACGCTAATTCCCTCAAGTTGGCTTCCTGGAGCTGCAGGCCCTTTGTTTATTTGGGTTTACACATCTTGAGGTCTCCTGCAGCTATGTGACTGGGGATTTTACTGGCCTGACCTGGTTTTCAGTCTTTTGACCATTGCTGCCTATGTGCCCCTTCAGGGGACCTCTCTGGCATACAGAATAATATTTTAATATTAAAAATTATAGGCCCCGGGATAGGGTTTCTCCCCCGAAGTAACACATCAACTGATTTGAAACTCTGAAAAATTTAAGTGTCATCTTGCATAACGGTGATGTTGAAAACCCAATTCAGAAATAAGAAATCAAAGGGGGAGTATAAGTAATGAAAAAAAGAAGAGGACCCAAGACTGATCCTTGTGGCACCCCTACCACTACAGAGAAAGCTTTTGATACAGATCCCCAAAATGAAATAGAAAAAGTACAATCACACAAAAAGGATTTAAACCAGCACAGAGCATTCCTTGTTATTCCCAATGATGCCAACCATAACAGCAGGATACGATGGTTCTAAGTGTCAACAGCTGCAGAGAGATCAGACAGGATCAACACAGAAGTCTGACGCTGCGCCTTTCCCACTAGAATATTGTTCACGACATGAGTCAAGGCCATTTCAGTGGAATGATCTCTATGAAACCCTGATTGAAACATGTCCAAAAATCGTGTATAGTCAGATAAGGCATCAACTAGGAAAAGGCAGCTTCTCCAAAATTTTTGAAAGAAATGGCAGAAGAGACACATAAAATGGAAGATCCAAAGAAGATTTCTTTAATAGAGGACATAAACCAGCATGCTTAAAGCAGCCCAGGAAGATACCTCTTAAGAGAGAACAGTTCACCAAGTGGGTTATATAAGGCAGAAGCAGAGGCAGAAGAATTGGGTATAGGAAGAAAAGGATAAGGTTGATAGAGCAGGAAGTAGGGGAAGAAGACGTATCTATCTTCTTCATAAATGAATCAAGCCTATAAAAATTTTCTGTTTTCTTGATCAATAGGTTGATTAGGGTGGTTTTCTTTGTCTAGCTGGTTGCTTCCATCTATTGCTAAGCAGACCTGGGAGGAGATAATCAACATGTGGCAGATGAACAACTTTGCAGTTAGAAAAGGGCATGACTATTCTTTAAAATGAATAAGAAAGAACTAAGAAAATAGCACATAGCTTCTGATCATTCCTTCCCAGAAAATATTTCCACAACACATCCAACTTTTCAATTCACTTTTTTGAGAATTCAGGCTGATCACCCTGATTCTTTCTATATTTCACTGTTTGCATACAAACACACATATAGACAATCTCTAAATTGTATTTGCTGGTTTAGACCCTGGACACAACTGGCATTTCTTCAGCCACTGTGTTGGCAGGGGAACATGGCAGCTCTTCCTTTTCCCATCTGCAGATGATACCCAGAAGCCTTCCATTTCTGGCCATTGATTGACACTGAGGTTCCACCTTCGCTGGGTTTAGACATGGCAGTATGGTATCATTGCTCAAGAGCATACTAGATACCCTCTTCCACAACAACTGAAAGAGGACGTATGTTCATGGAACTTATCACAGTACATTTAGTGCTATATTCTACTTTAACTGCCATGGCAACATCCTATGGAATCCTGAGCTTTACAGCTTAGGGAATTCATAGCCAGATTGCTTTTGGACCTCACTAAACTACAAACCCATCTTGCCATGGCAGTTAAAGTGAAATACTGGACTATAACAGCATAGTGTGATAAGGGCAAATGTTGTACCATTATATGTCACGGACAGGAATCCAGCTTCTCCCTTTGTCACACACACAAATGTGCACACACACACACATACATCTTGAGAGTATGCTTCAAACTAGATCACAAGCAGGTGAATGATTATGCCACAATGACCTGGCCCATTTCCAAATGTACAGATGAACAGTATGAGTAATTTAGGATTGTTTAGTCAACACAGCATAGCTCCCATGTAATCTACTAAAGGAAATGAGTGAGACAAGAAGAACATTTACTGATAACAAAATTGAAAATCAATTGTTAAATATTTGAGCTGGTCCCAAAGAAGGAAGGAATAGAGGAAGGGATGAGAATTGACATTGTCAAGGAGGCTACAATGTAACTATTTCAGTTTCTGGGAGAAAGGCATGGGGGGATTGCATGAAAGAGATATTTCACACATAGAGTAGTCAAAGCTGTAGCTAGGTCTCATTAAACAACTCACCCTGGCATGACAATCAATTAGACTTCCCCAAAAAAAATAAAAAAAAATACAGTGGCCTTCCTTAACTGCAACCTCCACATCTATGGCCCTTTCCGCACCTTACCGTTTCACAGTGCTGGGGTGCAGGGATCATGCAAGCAGCAATTGCGAGAGGCTCTTGAGTCCCCACTGCTTTAGCTCCGCACCCGCTGCCTTCTAGCAAGCAGGCAGCGTGAGGGCTCCTCCTCTTCCTTCCACAGCACAGCCTGGGATTTTCCCAGGCTGCACTGGGGTAGGAAGCACAAGCACCGTGGCTCCAGAGGCTCCACATGCACGGTAAGTGTGCACAGGGCCCTGGAGCAATGCACAATCACACACCATTTTTGGCTAGAAGCTGAAAATGAAATAGTGTGCGATCAGCGCCTGCCAGCCCCAGCAGCATCGCACAATTGCGAAGATGTCATGTGGACGGCTCCTCAC
Source organism: Iguana delicatissima (assembly GCA_948472985.1). Taxonomy (NCBI): domain Eukaryota; kingdom Metazoa; phylum Chordata; class Lepidosauria; order Squamata; family Iguanidae; genus Iguana; species Iguana delicatissima. Next base: position 30,813 of record CAOKZL010000401.1, read on the forward strand.
AATTGCGCGACACTCCAGAGGCCCTTTCGCATGGCAAATACTGTGTGAAAAGGGCCTATGACTTCCTCTTCATGCAAAGTGACACATTCTATCCCCAAAATGGTGGTGACATGAACGGGAATGCAGTGAAGCATCCACATGCACATCACCACCATTGAATATAATGGGACATGAGCATTCATAATTTTCCTGGAACAGAACCCCCACATATAGAAAGGACATACTGTATAGGCTTTTCTGAGAACCTAATGGGTTTCTATTCTCTGAAGTCACTTTCCCCTCTTCATTCTCAGAGTTTCTGGGAGAGGGACTTATTTGGGGCTGCTTCAGCCCATAAAAAAATTTTTTTTTTTTGGTCTAGCTTTCTGGAACATTCAGTATAAGCCTCTTGACCGAAACTATGCCTCTGACCTTGTGTCAGGGTAGGAAGGTCTACACATATGCATGGGAGACATGATGGCTTTCTTAAGACGCCCTTCAATGGCTTTGGAAGTCCCCTATGGAAGTGAGAGAGATGACCTTTTTTTACTCAGAAACACCTGCCACATCCATCGTTCACTAATAAGTCTTATTTTAAAGCAATGGCTTTGACTCATCTTGATCATTCTCAGATTTATTCTGATGTGATGATCCTGCTCAAGCCCCAAATCAATAGAGGGGATGTCAGCAGAAAATTTTAAGAACATTTTTCCTAATTTATTAGATCATTCCAGACAAAATGTAACCTTTTGAGTCAAGGTACTAATGAGCGGCCACACAAATGGCAGTGGATAGTGATCTCTGATAACATAGTACAGCAGACTCTACTATACAATGCAGTCCAAGTGACTATTAGCATGTCCTGTATAGAGTATTTATATCATTGTACAGAAAGTGTGTGAAGCCTATATTGGATTTTTGCTATTAATTAGTTTTTCAGATGATTATATCACTTATTTCATATACTTCTAATGCTCAGGACATTCTGACAGATCCCAAATTTAGAACAATGACCTTTTTCAACTATCTCCTGGAGGTTAATAATTAACTGGAACACCTCCTAAACCACATTAAGCATTTTTGATGGAAATCACATGAAACAATTTCATTATTCATGGCCTTTACTAGTTCTGTGCCAATACAGAAATCTTAATTGAGCCTGACACATTTCACTCTACCTATGTTTATATGTCATTCATATTCATTCCACCACCCAGTTAAACCAAAGGGTTTCAATATAAGCAGGTATTTTTTTTCTGATGACTTCAGAGGAAGTACAATTGACATGACGTGTACACTGTGGGTTATTATTTCCTCAGACATTACTACTGTGTTAGGTTGGGCCAGATGTGGGTTGTTTGATATGATAAATAGCAGTTAAAAAAAGTATATATCTTCAAGTCATCCGTAAAACCCACGAATTTCATAGAGATTTTTAGGCAATGAATACTCAAGGGCGGTATGCCACGGCCTTTGTCTGAATGCAACTAACAGCAGCTAGCATTTCCTAGTATCCAGTGTTCAACCTGCTTAGCTTCAGAGGTGAGATGAGATCTGGTGCCTACAGACCATTACAGCCAATAAAATGTGTACCTTCAAGTCACTTATTAATTTATGGACCGTGAATTTAATAGGGTTTTCTTAGGAAACAAATATTCAGAGGTGGTTTTCTACTGCCTTCCTATGAATGTAGCCTCCAGTGCATAGCATTTTCTGGTGGTTTCCCTTCTAAGTACTAAACAAAACTGATGCTATTCAGGTTTTGAAATCAAACAGTGCCTAGTGCCTTCAACATATTACATAGTTAGAAATACTATGTGGCAAGCAGACTATATACGGATCCCGGCCCATGTGAGAACAATGACAGAGATGACAACTACATCACTCAGACTGCATGTAAAACAGATCACTAAGAGCTCACACTATTCTTCTGTTCCTATCAACCCTGCTCATCTGTTTTCATCATTATTAGACACTGACAACACACATACCATAGGAATCATAGGGTGCAAATCTTGGTCCAAAGTAGCAGTCACAAATGAAATATTCTGTGACCCAAGTATTGTTCCTCAACCACCACCTTTGACACCAGAAGGAGATGGTGCTTCCATATATACTCAGTAAACTGCTTCAGTAAAATGGCTCTATTGCCAGCTCATCTCTTCCTACCAATTATTCCAATAAAACAAACTTTAATTTTACTCTTATTATTAGACTATTCTCTTCCCCACTCTTTCCCTTGTTTCTGTCTGTGATACCTATTGATGTCTTTTGCTTAGTACTGTCAGGTAGCACTGCTTCCACCTCTATGAGTAAGCCACACTTGTGCAGTAAAGCCATGCAAATGCTTCCTGAAATGCTTCCTAAATTGGCAACTCAAAATACAGTAGGGGGTGGCTGCATCAGTGAGACTCACAGCAGGAGTTTGTGCACTGCTGTCCTTGTGATTTCAGAATGGAAGAATGCAGAAGTTTTGTTCTGCACAATGGTTGTCCTTGCTTTCTCAAAATAAAAATATTATTATTTTAGATTGTAATTTAGATTGGCTTCCAGGTAATAATTTACATAACGCACAAGTTGCAAGTAATGTACCATCGGTAAGACACAGTGAGCAATGATACATATTGCTATACATGGTTATATGTAAAGAGTCATGTTCTCCCTAATGAGCAATATTTGGATAAATGAATGAAATTACTTCTAAGCTGGTATGATGAAGAAATGGGATACAAATTAAAATTTCGACAAGTATTGTGACTATCCAGAAACCGGAAATACTTGAGGCAGTTTCATCAAAAAAGAAAATTGTATTTAAAGTTTTGTGGAATATTGCATGGGCAAAGTGTCTCTCTTTAATTATAAAAACATTAGTAGATATTGGAAAAGAAGGTATAATCGAGATCTTCCATAACTGTAGAAGATGGGAGGAATATAAAAGATATGAAGCTAGGAATGAAGGGTTGGCTGCCACAGGAAGAGGAACGCAAGGAAGCAAAAGGATTTCCAGCATCAGAATTTATTTCACTCCACTTCCAGGCAAGCTCAATGTCCTTATGTCAATGTCTAGGTCTTGGAAAAGTTGATTTACAGAACACATCTCTCATAATCCTCAAAAAAGCATGACCACTTGCTTCAAAAAATAATGTTTTCTATACTTTCAATCTTCCCCAGGCACTCATTCTCACAGATCTTCCTCCACAAGCAAACTCAGGTGAGGAGAACTGAAAGGATCAGGCTGAAAATGAGACTGTTGAGAAAAAGAGAGATCAGCATGCTAAAAGAAGAACCCCAAGGTTTACAGAAGTACAACAAATCTTGAGAATACTTACATTTCAATTCTCTATACTCAGCTAGCTTTGGCACTCAGTGGTGATGACAGCAACCAATACCTATATTTAGGATTAGGAACAAATAGTGCTGCTAATTGCACCATCCACTCAATTTTGACTTATGGTAGACCTATAAATGAAAGACCTCCAGGTCACCCTGTTATAGCAATCGTCCTGCTTAGGACTTGCAAACTCAGCCCTGCTTAAGACTTAAGCCCTGCTTAAGACTTGCAAACTCAGAGCCATAGCTTCCTTGACTGAGTCTATGTACCTGCAATGTAGTTTCCTTCTTTTCCTGCTGCCTCCCACCTTTCCAAGCATTATTGTCGTTTATAATGAGTCCTGTCTTTTTATTATATGTCCCAAGTATGAGAGTTTCAGCTTACTCATCTTGGCTTCTAGGCTTGATTTGCTCTCAGACCCACTTATTTAACTTTTGGGCAGTCCGTAGTATCTCTAGAACTCTCCTCCAGCTCCACTTTCATCTTTCTTCATTGTCCAGCTTTCACAGCTGTACACAGAAACTGAAAAAGCAACGGCATAGGCAATCCTGAGTTTGGTATTCAATAATATATTTTTACACTTGAGAATCTTGTCTAGTTCCTTCATGGCTACCCTTCCAAACCTTAGTCATGTTTTGATTTCTTTACTGCATTTCCATTTTGATTAATGACTGAGCCAAGGTATAGGAAATCTTTAATTATTTCAGTTTCTTCAACATCTGCTTTTCATCATACCTGCACTGAAAGCTATTTGCTTTGAAAACACCTTTCAGCCAGATAGCTCTTCTCTTCTCATTGCACATCATCAGCTTCATCTTGCAGGCAGCACAGTGAGGTAGCAGAATCTTGATGTGTTATAGAGTAGACCACACTGCTCAAAACTAACTATCCCTCCATATCCTCATTTCATTTCTCTCAAATTCATGCTCTTGTTTGTTCTTGTTCAGACAGAGACAAAGATGTTGTCCTTAGCTATGAGAGTGAGAGGCAAGCAACATATTTCTTTACGTGCCATTCAGAATGCTCAGTAGGAAATAATTATTTCCTGGTTATTATGGTTAATAATGTAACAAATCTAACACTTCCCACATAAAAAGCTATGACCAAATCTGGAAAATCTGTCCTGTAAGGAACTTTTTTAAAGTCTTTTTTGGCCTCATTAAATCTCTCCTTAAGGTCCTTTAGTGCTTTCGAGCTGCAAACTTAAAAAAACAGCATTCCAACATGAGTTTGTCATCCCCTTCACTTAGTAGGAAATTTTATCTATTATCATCAGTATCTATTTTTAAGAATCAATACTGCTGCTCAATCAAAAAAGTTTTCCAATCAAACCCCACAGCCTTATGTTTTAGTTGTTTCCCTCATATCATGTAAAGTACAGCTCCTAATAAATATCTGTCCCATCCTGCCTCAGACCCAGAACTGACATAGTCTGTTGGTGGCAAGGACAGTAGTAAACTGTTTCATCACCTTGAGCAGCCAGCATTACATATTGCTGTGACATGCTCAATGCACTTCTGCTTTTTCATATTCAGATACTGTATATCTGTCATTTGAAGGGCATTATTCAATTCATCATTCTGCTCTCCCTCCACAGCCTGAAAGATACTTTAGGCAAAAGGTGTCCTTTTCTGTTGCTCTATTTGTTGTAAGAACATCATTGTGTTTTGCCATGCATAATCCATCGCTTTTAGCATTAAAAAACGAACAGGGAAAATAAGAAGAGACTGCATGGCACGCAGCAAGATAGTCGAATGCAACCAGGTGCATTGCACAACAGCCTTTAGGCCCCATGAAAACAGTTCTAAATTCTAATGGTAAAAATGTGGCATGGCACTATTGGGGCTTTATAAGGTTACACACCATTAACAATGAATTCATCATTAATGATGAGTTGATGCAGATGAATTCCATGAGGTGAGCCATAGTTATGTTAAAATCGGCCAGAAAGATGAACTACTTAATTCCCATTAGCTATTTTGTGTAGATGGGATATCTTGACTACAAGCACCTTAACTGCTTGCATCATACTTTTGACACACCTGCTATAAATATTTGACATCCAACTAATAATCTAGAACATACAGTTTATCCTCTGGTCCAGAATTCCTTTGCACAAACCACTTCAATAGTTTCACATATTCTAGGGTGGGGAATGCACAGCTCCCCAAATGTGATTGGACTGCAACTTCTATCAACCTTACTCAGAATGGCCAATAGTGGGGCATAATAGGTGTTGCAGCCCAACATCTGGGCCACATGTTCTCCATATCTGTTCTTGTTGTTATGTGCCTTCAAGTTGTTTCTGACTTATACTCAACACTATCCTCAAGTTTCCTTGGCACGATTTATTCAGAGCTTTGTCTAAGGCTGGGAAAATTGTGAATTGCCCAAAGTCATTCAGTGAGTTTCAGTGACTAAGCAGGAATTTGAACCCTGGGACATTTCTGCACTAGCCTGTTATAGTGCTATGATTCCACTTTCAACATCCTATGGAATCCTGGGATTTGCAGTTTAGGGAGGGGTCAGCCAGCCCCTCCCTAAACTGCAAACCCTGGGATTCCATAGGATGTTGAAAGTGGAATCATAGCACTGTAACAGGCTAGTGCGGAAATGGCCCTGGTCTCCCACAGTGCAAATCCCACTCTCAAACTGCTATAATGCACTAAGGTCATTTCTGCACTAGACTCTTAATAGTGCTATTATTTCACTTTCAATATCCCCAGAATTTCATAGGATGTTGAAAGTGGAGTAATAGCACTATAACAGTCTAGCGTGGAAATGCTCTAACTCTCTGAAAGCAGCTGAAGACTCATGCTAGCTGTTAAAAATCTCTCCTTCTGCCTCTTCCATCTGCTATTTGTGCATGACAATGTTATTTGGAGATGGGAGACAAAGAGTAACCAGAGAAGATGGTTTTTCCCAAGAAACTAGTTCAGGAACACATTGTATACCAAAGTCCTGAGTTTAAGTTTAGACACACTTTTCTAAAAGCATGAATTATATAATCTGCAGTTTGGTCCTTATTTGTTGGTTTCAAACATTTCTAGCCATGCAACCATCTTAACGGAAAAAGTACTATTACCCAGGTACACATACATACAATATCACATTTTTAATTAATTTATTTGTTTTTAATGGTCCTCAAACACTGTGCTAAACATCACCGCATTGCAAAGTAGCATAAATGTGGAAATACCAGAAGTTAGTATAAATTTGATCATGCACTTTCATTAAGCTTTAAAATTATGTACAAGTACAACCATCACCTGTGTGATTGCCTTTTACTGGACTCTTTTAATGAATTTAGATTCTGGAATGTACAAAGCAGATTTCAAGAGAGAAACATAAACAAGTGGTTGTTCTTACACTCTTTCTGTTTTATGATTGACTGCTGTAAACCCTGGGCCATTTTAATACAGGCTTTCTTCACAAGAAGACATGAATCATACACTAATTATATGTCAGGAGAATATAACAGATGGTCATCACATCAGAAATGCCTGCTTACAGAGTTTTATCAGAATTGTGTATGACTGGGTTTTCACTGCATCTTGCACTTATGTACAAACACCCAAGCATCAGATAAATGCATATGTCAGTTGCAAAGGGAATGGATGTGTGCGGATCGCTACTTCTTCTTTTTTTTTAAGTTCAAAATATGAAGTCTTTGCTCTCCTACTTACTGTAGCTATGCATATTAAAGCAGAAAGTAGCAATTTTCACAGACATCATCCCTGTGCAACCAATATGCTACATGTATTTATGTCCCTGAAACTCTGTGCTCAAGTACCAGTGTAAAATGAAAATCTGCCTCCACATGCACACATAACAAATTCCCAGAATAAAGCCAGCATTGTGTAGTGGTTTGAGTGTTGTATTATAGCCCTGGAGATCAGAGTTCAATGCCCTGCTCAGACATGGAAAGCCACTGGGTGACCTTGGTGTGTCTCATACTCTCAGCCCCCAGAAAACCCCATTTTATGGGCAACGTAAGTTGGAACTTGAAGGCATACAACAAGAAATCATTGCTGGGTGCTCAGCACATTAGATTGTTTTTAAAAAAAAAAATCCTGTGTTTCTACACCTACCTCTTATTATTCTCCAGGTAGAATATTCTAGTCCCAAAAGGGTTCGCGCGAACTGCATGCATGCATATTTCTATCTTCTCAGCCACAGTGGTGCATGGGATGGAGCAGAGACAGTGAAGAGAAGGACTTGGAAGGTTACTTTTAAGAAAAATGACCATAATGATATACTAAAGCCATGTCCCTACTATAACCTACTACTGCTTAGCTCTGGATGGTTTCAGCATGCCATTCTATTTATTCTTCAAGGTATAGTGAAGAAAGTAAATACAAAGCTAGTTTTCAGAATCATTACCTCTAGCACAGTGAAGAGAAAAATATATTGATGGAGAGAAAAGTATGACGTTTGCTACTGGTAACTACCTGACTAAGAATGGGAAGGAGAGGTGTGGGAGGAAATAAAATCAAGTGAATTTCTGACAGTATCACTCTACAAGTCAAGGAAGCAACAGAGCAGATAAGGGGGGAGAATACTAGTGGAGCCCCCAGTTATCTGTCTTTACCACTCTCTCCTGGCATATATTCACTTGTGCAAATTTAGTACCTTTGTTCAATTCCAGCAGAGAGCTGCAGATCAAAAAAGCTAAGGGAGCAGTGGCAACTTTGGGAAAGGGATAAATCAAACTATTGTAGTGGCAGGAGGGCAAATGAAATGATTTTGAGATCCAAGAATGCATATAAGGGTACTTGGCTACAGGGACTCCAGTTGTAATGATAATAGTAGAAAAGGAAGGAGTCACATGGGAACTCAAATCCTGAATGGTGATACCTATGTTTACAAGGGTGAGGAACTTAAGGGTCATGTTTTTAAACAATGCATTAGGAGAATGGAAGAATTAAAAAGAGAATGGGCTTCATAAAGGCCACCCTACACTGTTATAGTGCTATTATTCTACTTTCAACGTCCTATGGAATCCTGGGGTTTGCAGTCTAGGAAGGGGCATTTAGAATTCTCAGACAGATAACTCTTTGGCCTCAGTAAACTACAAACCCTGGAATTCCATAGGATATTGAAAGTAGAATAACAGCACAATAACGGCGTAGGGCCAAAATGACCTTAGACATCTGAGTGCACTTTAAGTGTCATGGTTCCATCCTCTGAATCCTGGGATTCATAGTTTGGTATGATTCTTAGAATTCTCTGCCAGAGAGCTATAATGTACTCACCTGAACTCCAACACTAGAACTCTCTAGCAGAAAATTCAAAGTACTTCATGAAACTTCAAATCCTAGAACTCTATAGGAAACAATCATGATAGAATGGCTGCCATAACTATGTAGAGTAGAGTTATCACTACACAGAAAGTTTTATTGAAAAGTATGATGTTTTATGAAAGATGGAAACCCAGAAAGTGGAAGATATCTTTACAAGGATGGTGAAATTCTTAAACCTTAAACTCAGCAGTAACATTTAAAGGTATTTCTATGTGAATATAAGCCTAAATCCAATAGTTAATCCTAACTGGAGTAGACTCACTAAATCAATGAAAACTTGACAAACCAACACTTAAGTAAGCTCTATCAATTTAATTGATTAAATTAGGAGCCAGTGTTGTGGTTTGAGCACTGGACTATGACCCTGGTGACCACAGTTTGATTCTCTGCTCAGCCATGGAAATCCACTGGGTGACCTTGAGTATGTCACATACTTTCAGCCCCCAGAAAATGCTGTGATAGGTTCACCTTTGGGTCACCATAAGTCAGAAATGACTTGAAGGCACATAATAATAATAACTATTGATTTAACAGATCTACTCTAGTTGGAACTAAATATTGGATTTAGTTGCTATAATAATTCTGTCGCTTCCAATTGGTTTTAGAAGTACTTTGGACAACAATATCAATGAGATGCATGTCTTTTTTAATTCAGTCTGAAAATGCAATAAAAGAATAGGCCAAAAAAAAAAAAGGCTTTTCCCTATCAGAGATATGTTGGTTATTCATGGTCTCTCTGTTGCTATGGTGGTCTTATATACACTATTATTGATTTAATTGCTTGATTTTTATAGCTTCCCACATGAGAAAAAAAGTGAACTACTACTTGGTTTGACTCACTAAAAACTGAATTACAAGTAAGTTTTTGTCAGAATCTTTTCTGTTTTCGACTCCAAGTAGCTTACACTTGTGGAAAAAGCAGCTGACATTGGTACAGCATTTGTATTATAATTTATTTCTGCTTCATGAATTGCTGATAAAACTAAAGTACTAAAGAACCACTGCTCTTACCTTAAAGTGTTTGCTTAAGAACTGAGAAAGCCAAATGGTAAGTCCCCACAGCTCTATAAAACTCTTTGGGTGACCTTGGTTCAATTTCTTTTTCTCAGCCTACTGATAGTACCATGTTGTTGTGAAGATAAAACATAGAAGATGAAACTGATATATGTTGCATTGAACCCACTGAACCAAAGGCAGTTGTCCATATATTTGTGGCATACTAATGAGGGAACAACAGACAGCTTTCAGAAGGATACCAAATCCTAGAAGATGTGATAGCCATATCACAACTGGGGTACCAAGGATGACAGATCAGGTCAAGAAGAAAACACAGAGGAACATCAGAGCAATACATTCCAAAGGTCCACAATACCTCTATTAGACCAACCAAATCAGACAAAAATCTCACTGGTAGCCAACGTTTCTTTGTTACTCAAAGAAGTATTTAAAAACATGTGAAGGAGAGCAGAAATTACAATAACACAAGTCTACATGTTGTCTTTAGATAGGTTCCAAGGAAGAGCGTGGAGGCTTGGAGGAGTCATCCCTAGTTGCTCTGGACTTGCCAAGAAAAGACAAAGCAGAAGAATAAGATTAATTCTTCATCTGAGAATAGAAAACTGCTTTCTGAAACCTCAGGCCCATCTCTGCTACTTGAACAAAGTCCCAATCCAAACAGGAAGTGGTTCACAAACTTTCATGCCAAGGATTGCCAGTGGCCAGCTTGGTTAGCCAAGGCAGTGCAGAGCAAGAGAATTTTCCTTTGGCCAAAAATGTTGCAGTATGCAGTTCTGGTGATGATTGCACACAAAGCCAGTAGCAGCTGTGCAAGGAGCTGATATTTCTGTCAAAAAAAATATAGTGTGATGGCCACCATCTTAGGTGTCTTTAAAAGGCAATTAGACCAACCCATGGGTACTGGTCAGGTGGATATGTGGCATCTCAAGATCAGATAGAGGTGATATGGCTCTGGATGGTGGTTGCTGGGAACTAACAGAAGGCTACTCTCCTTGTCTCCTGGGCTTTCCAGAGACATCTAACAGCTAACATTATATTACAATGTGATTTGTCTCTGTCCTGATCTGGCAAGATTCTTCTTATGTTCTTTAACACAGCAGATGTTGTCCAAAATGACTAATCTACCAAGGATTCTGAGGCGCATACACAATCACGAATGTCCATGGCTAGTCAAACCTGTTGTATATCACTGTCCTGGATGAACTGAGTTGGTATGTGTTCTCAGGCTCTGCAACTGTGAGAGAAAGCAAGCTCTCTTTTCAGGAAACTAGTGTGTGCTTCTTACCTTCCCATCAAGGAACCACTGATAAGCTTTCAAGCAACCATCAGGTGTTTCTAGAAGCAGTGCACAGTTTGAAAGCTACTGCAACCAGGTATTATTTGTCCTATGGAGAACAATATATTCTGTTAACAGTTCTGGGGTACCATGCAGGATTCAAAACTGAAAATAAGTGCAAACGTGTTAATCAAATATAATGACAAAACTTTGTTATCCACAAAGCTGTACTCCCAGATCTGGTGGCGGAAATCTGACAATTCAGTCACCCATTTCTTCTGAGCAATCCTATAATCAAGTTGTTGCTGCAATTGCTGCTTCATCTGCTGCTGTTTTCCTTTTGTTGGCACTTAAATATACTTTCAATTTTACCAACCAAGTACTTTAGTTTTACACTGGCAAAAACTAGCCTTGCATAGTGACACATGTAAGTTAGGATGGAAAATCTATTTCTACCAATCCAGGACTGAATCTAAGAACATTTTAATGGCTTTTTAAAAAATGCACACAAGAAGTGTTCAGCATGGGGAATTTAATTACCACAGAGGTAGAGGTCTTACGTGTATTACTTTTATGAAACATCCATTTTAAGGAGAGAATGGCCAACAGCAGCAGCAGCTGGGCTATCAACTATATCTCCTTGACCAGAACCAGAGAACTGTGGGGTACTGTTACTTCTGAGAAACAGATTTTCTTGCTGATACATTACCAGCCCACACATACCCGGGGTTTGACATGGTTTAATCGGCAAAATATAATTTAATTGGCAAAATACATTAATTGGAGTTGATATAAAATGGAACCTGAGTTGACTGGAAAGTCAAGCTGGGCAGAGGTAAATCAGTGACTGAAAATGTGTGATTGCAAAGTAGGTCATAAGATCCCCTCTAGGCATAGCCAAGGTCATTATCAGGCAGATTGCCGAGCAACTCCGGAGATCATAGGCTTAAGCTGAAGCTGTAATATCTCTGATTCCACATAATAGCAAAAGGAAGTTCCCACCAAAACACTGATTGTTTCAGCCCCCCTCTTCCTTGCACATGAATGTTCCCCTGCATTGTTCCCTTAGCTGTCCACAATTACAGAGCTATTACAACAGCCATTAACTCTTTGTCACCTAATACTAAGACCACTAACTCCATCCACATCCCATTTCCGTGTTGCAAACTCCATTGTTTGCTTGACCAGATAGCCATTCACATCCATGCCCTTCAGGTAGATTTTGGGTATAAAAATCCTCCATTTTGAGCAGTTCAATGCAGCAAGACAGCTTGCTGAATGCCACACTGTTGTTCTGATCTCCAATCAAGTACTGTCCTTAGGCACAAGTCTAAGCCACATTGCTACTTTCTTCGTTGCTCTCTGAATCAGTAGTTATCACTCATTCCCTAAAAATGTCTCTATCTACAATTTTCTTCCCATTATCTTTTGGTTAGCTCTTGTGAGAGTGTGTGAATGTTTGGATGTTTTGTGTGTGTGTGTGTGTGTGTGTGACCAAACTTGCAATAAAACACATTTCAGCTCATTTTGGAGTCTCAGGCTGGTTCTTTCTTGATAAAACCCTGTAAACATTGGTAGAAAGATCTCATTAGGTTACCCCCCCCCAGGCCTCCTAATTGAGCTAATCAATTCCCCACTGTCACATGGAGATATTGGCATCATGGGTGGACCTCTGACTCACCCACATTTTGGGGTAACAGATACTCTGTCAGGAGCCATATGCCAGTAGTGAATGGGATCAAAGCCAGTGATAAGCAGAACCAGGATCAAAAAAATTGATAGGAATATCCCTCTTCTGTCTCCTCCTGGCACTTCTGTCTGTCTCTCCATCTGTCTGTCTGTCTATCTATCAACTCCTCCACCTACCTATCCACCACCCATACAATTGACTACAAGGACAAAGACAAATTGTTCCTGCTACAGATCAGATAACTCCCCTGGGGCTTTTGAAATTAAGCTGAAAGTTGTGCCAAAGATCACATGTAGCTGTGCAGCCACAGGTTTATTTTATTTTATTCTATTTTATTTCATTTCATTTTATTTACTATATTTGTAGGCTGCCTTTCTCCTGGAACTGGAATTCAAGACAGCTTCCAACAATAAATACACATTAAAACACTTTAAAAATATTAAACACATTAAAAACATTTAAAACAGTTTCAAAACATTTAAAGGATATAAAATCATAAAAAGAAAAAAACTAAAACAATATTCACTTTAAACAAGTTAATAAATAAAGTTCCCCAGCTTACATAAATACCTGTTTAAACAGAAATGTTTTTGCCTGCCAGTGAAAGGAAAGCAGGGAGGGAGCCCGCCTAGCCTGCTGTGAAAGAGTGTTCCACAGGGTGGGAGCAGCCACTGAGAAGGCTCTCTCTCAGGTCCTCATCAGGCAAGCCTGGGATGGTGGTATGACAGAGAGAAAATCTTCCCTAGGAAATCTTAAGGCTCTAGCTGGTTTGTACAAGAAGATACGGTCTTTCAGATAGCCTGGACCTAAGCCATTTTCTCTACAGTATGCATCAGTGGCACACATGAAGCAGGTCACCTATTGTAGACCTTTTTTTCTAAGCTAAATAGCCCCAAACATTGTTATTTTCCCTTGCAGAGGAGTTTCTCTGGCTCTTTCATCCTCTTGGTTGCCCTCCTGTATACTTGTTGAGTACTGTAGTAGCCTTTTTCAGCCTCCGTGACCAGAATAGTATATAGTATTTCAATTGCACTCACACAATAACTTTGAATAAAGGGAAAACAATATTGGCAGTTTTGTTTTTTGTTCTTTTTCCAATTATTGCCACAAGGCAAATTGCTTTTTTTTTTTAACAGTGACCCCACACTGGATTAACATAGGCTAAGATCTTACACTGGGACTGTATTGCTTAAACTTCCACAAATAAACTTCTTGTGCTATGCAACCCTTGCAATCTTCCATAACTCAATGTATCACTGAATGTGCAACCAAATGTGGGACAAAATGCACAGCCCATTGCATACCCACATTTTCATGCACATCCACATATGCGTGCAAAAGGATGCCACATGCACCATTCTATTTCCACAACCTTTGTCCACATTAGACAAAGATGCCTACCCACTCCCATCAAGGAATTCACACATCTGTGAGAAATCAATATGATTCTGGCCATCATCTTTAACCTCCTTCTTTCTTCCCTTCCATCTTTTCTAAATTTAAAATTTGAGACATCAGTTGTAGGAAAAGTGGCAGATAAAGAACTGGTGAAGCAAGGCAATGACAATGAAATGCTACAAGGAGGCATTAGAGCAGAAATCTCCTGCTTTCTTCTTATTGTTTCCAAACAGGCTGCAGTAATCTTTCTCTTCCAAGAAACTTGGAACCATGGAGTTGGCATGGTTTTACCATGGCATATTCCCACAGTCCAGCCTCTCTGTCTTTTTCTTAGAGGTGGAAAGAATGTTTGCTAACATTTGAAAAATCATTGAAAAATGTGTTCCTTGAGTGTTTGGAAACTCACACAAGGAGAATCCTGGACTGATGAGAATCTTCACAGTTCAGGATTTATTCTGCACAAGATTCACACATGGCAAGCTTGGGTAGAACCAGCCAATCCCAGTTTATGGAATGCTATCAGAAGGGTCAGTGAGTGAAAAAAATATATCTATATGCTTGCCTGGAAAAAAATGAGTTAGAGCAAGTCAGAGGGGGAAAAAAGTTAAGGCTGTTAGAAAGAAAAGAACTGATAAGTTCTGAATTGGGTTTTGGGAGCTGAGAATGTGGAAAGATTTCAGGGAAAATAATTGCTTTGTTCAAAACTAAGGTGTTAGAGTGTACTGTGTATGAAATCAGCCTAAGGCTAGATGTTTGTTTTATTTGCTGAGCAATAAATCCTTTACTTTTTTCCCCTACATCTCTGTCTAGATGTTTTAACTTAATAATTAACAAGGATGGCTGACCTTGTTACCACATTAAAGTCACTGATCAACATAGTCACTTGTTCAGTATAAAGGTTATCTTGAGGCCTAAATACCAGATCAAGTGAGGGATCCAGAGGGTAGAAGGGCAAGGTGAGTGACAGAAGCCCAAGGGCTAGAATTGAAAGGGCAACCAGGACGGGGTTCCTTCACAATGAGTCTCTCCTTTTTTTTTCCCTTTTCTTATATATTAATGCATAATAAATCCTTGTAAAAAGGGGAGTAAGGAAAGATAGAAAGAAGAAAATACTATTGTAGAATTCCAGGAAAAGCAGAGCTGGCCCTAGAAAGGGATTCACACTGCTCCCTTCCTAATACCCACCTCGTCCTCCCCTAAAGCAACTGAAATCATAATTAGACATTCTTCCTTAGGAAGGTTCTTGACATCACACAATATTGGTCTATCTAGCCCAGTGTTCATGACTTCAACTGGTAGTGGCTCTCTGGGATTTCAGGAAGAAGTCTTGCATCACCTGATCCCCTCTGAAGGGGAGGAATCAATGTTTAAGCAAATGAGGCATGGGTGGAGCATGGACTATACAAATGAGCCTCTCCTCTAAAAATAAATCTCACAGGAATGAAGGAATCTACCTTATTTATTTATTTAACACCATCATTGTAACTGCTGCTTTACAAGCAAAAGAACAAGAGAAAACAACTTTATACTTAAATGAGGGGAAGCTATTTGTCTCGCTAGCCCTGTACTGTTTTTGACAGGAAGCAGTTATTCCAGGTCTGAGTCAGAGTTCTTCTTCAGAACTAATAAATGATTAGTATTGGAACTAATATTAATAATATAATATTATTAATCATAATAGTAGAACTAACACATTTAGTGGTAGATGCTGGGAAGTAAACCTGGAACATTTTCTCTGTAAGTCAAAGAGTCTACTAGTAAGGTCCCCTTCCTTCACAAATGTTCACAGTGTATAATGTCCTGCCTCCTCCTTCCAATTTCATTTCTTCTTTTGTTCCCCCAGAACGTCATATGACTTCCACTGCTCACTCACGCTAGGCAATTGGTGTAGTCCCTCACCCAAAATTAATGTTGTGATAGCAACTTCTCTATAGAAAGGAAACTCGCAGCCACAGAAATGGGCCCTGAGAACTCATTTCAGTTTCATGTAAGAGTCTGTTGTTACCCCAAAAGGTTGGTGACTTAGAGATCCACCCACGGTGCCAGTGTCTCCAGGAACAATGTGGAATTATTAGTTCAAAGGGAGGCCTGCTAGAATGGGGGTAACCTTGCAGGAATTTTCCACCAATGTATACCAGTACTAATGCAGTGACAAAAGTTGGAGATTAAAAGAATATTGTATGAGGAAAAATAACAATCACACATGAGAATCAAGCAGTTTTACAACTACACAAGGCTAACTGAAGGAAAGGAAGGAAAAAATAGATAGCAAGAAGTTAAGATGAAGTATGTGATATTTACCTATCCTGCAGAGAAGAGACGAAGCAACATGGCTCAGACTAAAGGTCCAAGGGTAGCATCAGAATGGGTATCAGAGCAGCAGAGTGATGACCTATGTCCAGAGTACTACAAGTTGTCTGGCTCAAAGTCAGGATTTAAATACAATGTTTCTGTCCTAAAGTGGACAGTGTTAATGGGTCTCTGGCACAGCAAACAATGGTGTCTGGAAGGGGCTAATGGCCTTAGCATTAGGTGACAAAACCTTGATGGGAATCATGATAGCTTCTTAATGTCTGGGCAGGTGAGAAAACAAAGGAGAGCTTTGGCAGGAAGAGGGAACAGATTAATGACAATCGGTAGCTCTATTGAGACGACTTTGTGTGCTATTGTATTTGAAGGTTGCTGTTGTGGGAATTACTGCAAGCTCATTAGCACCAGAGCTTCCCAACTGCTCTCTTGAATTTATGATGTGGTCATATCCTGAGGTCCCATCAGACCTACTTTCACATGTATTCAGACAGTCCTCTTTGGCAGCTTTGCTTTTCAGCCATAACAGTGTATAATTTATTTTACGCCAATTAAATAATGTTCATTGCCAATCATATCATGGAGTGAGGGTGTATGGCATGGTAATACTGCCACATAGCAAGTCAGGTAATTGGTCCATCTAGACCAATTACCAGTAATGTCTACTGATTGGTAGTGGCCCTAAGGTTTTCAGAGAGGAGTCTGTCCCAGGCCTACTGTCACATGCTGAGTGCTGAACCTGAATCTTCTATTGTGGTGGTGGTTAATCTTCCATATACAAAGGATGTGCTTTTCCATTGAGATATAGGAAAGTCCAGCAGATTCAGATGCAGCCTGATGTCTGGGTTGATTTGGGCCCCTTTGGACTAGCTGAAGTACTTCCTAAAGCAAAGCAGACTTCCGTTTGAAGCTCCCAAGTCTCAAGCTGGACCTTAGCCAGTGCTTTGTGGACGAGACTTCCTATTTGGAAAGGTGGAGGTATATTTTAGGTTCTCAGTTGGCAGCCTGCATATTAATGCTTTTGCCACTTGCTTCTGTGACTAGAAAACAAAACTACCTGCAGAAAGATGCCTGAGTTGGCAGGAGGTTATGCTACTTCCATCTCATGCATACCTTTCAGAAAGCTTTGTCTTCCAGCTAGAGAAAGGGGGGGGAGGTATCAGTAGCAAATAGGCAGCCAGGCAAGCCAGGAGGAAGGAGTGAGGATGAAATAGCAGTGTTGAATTCACTGAAGTGCTACAGATGTTAACTATAAAAAGGAGATGAAAAGAATCTTGCAAGGTTCTCTTGCCATTTGACTCCAGCCTAAGAGGGAAAGTGCCATGCATCGGCAAAAATGTCAAAGTATGAACCTCAAACAAATACCTGGCAAACTTCAGTGGTTTAAGTGGCAGCTGGAAAAAAGAGCAGAGCTGTTTCTCTGCTCTACCATTCTTGCAAAAGAGCTGCACAATGTCCTCTGGAAATCACAGCAACTTACCCAGTGCTCATAAGCAGGTCATGGAGGCAACAACAGATCTTGAGCCTCTTGCTGTATTTGATCCTTTCTGCATTGGTGACTTATGACACAGATTGCAAATAGAATAGAACAAATGCCACTGACATCATTGGGGCTTTGTTGCTGTTGTTGTTATGTACCTTCAGATTATTTCTGACTACCCCAAGGTGAACTTATCATATGGTTTTCTTGACAAGATTTGTTCAGAAGGCCTTTGCCACTGCCTTTCTCTGAGGCTGAGAGAGTGTGATTTGTCAAAAGGTCACCCAGTGGATTTCTATAGACAAACGGGTCTCCTAAAGTCCTAATGCCTCACTCAAACCACTACACCCCACTGCCTCTCAAGTCAATGGGACTTACTCCCAGACAAGTGGATATATAATTGAAGCAGGCTTATTAATGCATTTGTTGGTGATTTTTGGATATACTCACATGCTGTTTTATTTTGGGGATGAGTCCATGTAAGCAAAGGGTGCTGAATTGCATACAGCTGAGACTGAAGTGCTCCTCTTCTTTTGCATGCATGTCAAGAATGTTATTTCTGACTGCAGGATCCCCAAATCCCCTAGCCAGCACTGCCAGATACCCACATAGTTTTTTCAAAAAGAACTGAACTGTTCTCCAAAATTCTCTCCTAGTCCTACAGCAAGGCTAAAAGAAAAATAATATTTTTAAAATGCATAAACTTTTTTCCTGTGTTTTCCCAGTATCCTAGAGTATGAATGAAATTCCTTTCCTGAAAAGAATTATATATACTAGATATAATCTTTAGTATTCAGTCACAGCACATTCCACATCTCACTGAAATCCAGTCAAAAGCACACACTGATTTTAATGAAGTAGTATTACACCCCAGGTAGAACATTACCATCACTCAATATGGTGAAGTAAGAATACAGGAAGTGAAAGCAAATAATTCAGAGGCACTCAAATTGAGCGTTCTGGATGATGGTGGGTATTTCTGACTTGGGATTTTGAATCGATCAATTCCACAAACTGGTTGAAACTTGTAATGAGAAAAATATGTTTTTGTTAAGCGCTGAGCTTTCTGAAGTGATGTTATGTATGATTAGCTCTCCCAACCAGACATTGGTCTCAATTTTGTGGTCATTGATGTGGCCTATGTAACTGTATAACCACCATGATCATATTTATTTTCTATGCAATTCACTTCTTAGAATTGCTTCCTATTGTGCACTCCTAGAGACTTTTCTTTCTCCAGCACTAGTTGTTGCCTTTCATCTAAAAATAAGTCATTCGGATTGAAAGCATATGGAAAATGCAGCCTCTCGCAGAGCTGCTGCTTAGAGGATGTCATTTTGACTGGATTGATTTCCACATAGGGTTGCTGAGCCTTAGTTTTAGCCCATTTTGAAGCTGACTTGATACCCTGCAGGAACATATTGTTGGTGTTTGTTATTAATTAGAAACATATCATCAGTGTGCACAGTTAACACTCTTTGACCCAGATCCAAAGAGGATACTTTAAGAATACACAAGGGACTAGATATCTGCAAAGGGATTTTTGTCTTCTTTTTCTTTGAACTGCATACTGCCATACCAGAAACCTGATTTTTGTAAGTCCCAAAAGCAAGTTGTCATATGTTGTGCATGGTAAGGTTTCCAAGACGCTCTTTAAGAAACACAACTATTTTCTATAATTAATTTCCCTGTAGCCAAACAAGTCAATTTCATGCCTTGCTGAAAGAAATCAAGGGTCCATCTAGCCTGGTTTTTAATCTATGGCAATGGCCAGCAGTATCAGAACTTGGAAAGTTACTTTTAAAAGACATTCATGACACTTCCAATAAACAGCTCTAGTATGGGTAGACATATTATTTTCTTCACAGAAAATGCTGTTTGCTCCACTCACAAAAAAAGCTTTTTTCTATGTAAAACAACCGCATGCAAATTCTGTGTACAAAATGGCCTGAATTGCGAATAGGCTGAAAAAGCTATGTGTTTTCAAAGTCTTTCTGGCAATGGGAAGAAAATTGCAAAAATTGCTTGTTGCTTCTTACAAAAAGAAAATTAAAGAAGAATTGGATCCTTAGTAATGCATTTGTAACCAGTTATTTCCCAACTTTTAACTATATGATATGAGAGGCTCACCAGTAAGACATTTTATCACAGCCATGCCCTATTGTTTGTTCCAGGAGCAGAGGTGACTCAAGATATTTTGCTATTTGCAGTGAAAATAAGATGGCTCCTCCTTCATTCCATGGACAAAATGCAAACCTATTAACAGTTTAATCCTACCTTGATACTGGGGATGGAACAGGATCCTTCCTACACCTGAGGGCAACAGGCCATCTGAGGCTGTATAATGAAGGTCCCATGAGTGCACCTTTCCCAATTGCAACCATTGCCTATGGCAGTCAATTCACTCTGCTGAATGGCAGGCCCAGCCCTTCTTCTCAGCCAATTCATTTGTCACAGTATAGAAAAAGTTTCTTGACATCCTAATATGAGAAATAGAGTCTTGTATACAGTTATGTGTCAATTGCATTGTATGTCCATTTCATCGCATAGGTTATTATATTATTTTCAAGACTCTTAGGCTGCAAGGCGTGATGACACCACTTTATGTCAAGATCAGGACCAAGAGATCTCTTGGGCAGAGCCAGGGCTATGACACTCAAGGTCTGCTGTATCTCCCACCTTCTTAGAGAATGCAGCACCCTTCTATACTTTTGTCCTCCACTGGCTTTCCCTGCCAGTCTATTTCCCTCTACTGCTTCCCTAAATCTCTACCCTTTCAGAGACAGGACAAAGCATTGATTTATTTATCCAGTGACTGTGTCACTTGTGGTAGCGTGCATAACCCAGTTCAGAGTAAAGACACTCTATTGAGACAGTTCTTACAAAGACATAAACAATTCTTTATTTAACAAACTGTCAGGGTAAAAGGCAGTTGGTAAATTAAGGATTCACAAACACCTCAACATTTGTATATTTCAACCAACCAACACTTTCTTTTCTCTCTCACACACACACTGTCAGATGGATCTTTCACTCTCTCTCAACTCCAAGCTCGCTCTGACTCGAGCCTCCAACTCTGCTTCAGTTAAATTTCAGTTACTCACACACACCCATCTAGTCCCTCCCTCTGGCTAGCCTGGGTTCCAATTCTAACAGCCAATCAATTTAAATCCCTTCAGGCTTCGTCACAAAAGGATCTACAACCTAGCATAGATATCATGTATCCCTTCTAAACCACTTGAAATCAGTGGGTTTAATGGTGCAATTTTGTGCATCTTTGCTTGGGAAAAAAAAAGTCCTTCTGTATTCAGTGGGATCTATTCCCTGGTAAATGTATTAAGAATTGTAATGTATTTGTGCTTGACTCTGCATTAGATTGTAGTTATAGTCTTTCTCTTTTCCAGAGAAAGCAGGGGGAACTTCAACAAACCCATACAGTAGATAGCATATACATAGCCTGGAAAAGTTGCTTTTTTACTGCAACTCCCAGCATCTACCATTACCAGGAGCCACATTTCCAAGTTTGCAACACATTACAGTTAAAGTTTTCCAAATCTTTTTCATAGGTATTGGTTGTATTGTTGTTGTTGTTTACCAGTATACTAAAAGGATCAAGATATGCTATGCCCAGGGTTGGAGAGAATATTCAAACACTTAGGAGAAGGGAGAAAGAAATATGGTTTCTCAATTGACAGGGAACCCCAATAATGTGACTCCTGGCCAAAACCCCAACCTCAATGAGAATCACCTTTTTCATTCCTCTGCCTCCCTGCCACCGCCACCACCAGCAGGAGTTTAAGCTGAATTTATTGAGGAAGGAGGTTCATATCTGCACAACTTTTTTCTGTCCCAGTGAATTCCTGGTACTAATCATAGATTTTTATTCCTACCACAAGGTGGGATGTTTTCTTCTCTTTTCTTTTCTTGTACCAAGATTTTCCAGCATAGGTCAGTCTAAATATTAGAAGGCTGTATCCATTTTCTCAGTTTGTTCTCCTGTATTTTTGAATGATCCACTGATGTTTTGAATGGGGCATGGCCTTACCCATGGTGGTTTTCTGCTGACTTTCATTCTGTCATTATCTTTCCAACTACCAGATTGAATTTTCTTTCATTCTAGAGTTATAGTGATAAAGTGGTATAGCCATATAAACCTTTAGCACTAGAAAGAAAGATAAAGAGATGGGAGATGGGAGATAATGTGCAAGTGGGAGATGTGGATTCAGGGGCAAACAGATACAGGAGGTGGTGCTTAATGAATAGAAAGGAAAGTAGAAGACCACATCCACACCACACCTCAACCATCCTTCAAGGAGAAAAAAAAAGAGTGGCTGAAAAGAAATCTGCAGAGTAGGGGTAGCACTACAACCAGCAACAAACCAGAGACAAAACCCTATCACATTTAGGGGACATCTCAGCCATTATAATACCAAAACAAGAAGAATATAAAAGAATGTCCCAATGTTGCCAGGAACTATTGGCTAGTCTGGAGGAGCCTGTGATTTCATTTTGGATTATGTATCTAAAACAATTTGGGGAAATTCTAGTATTTGTTAACATCAGATCTCTTCTTGTTATTTCTTAGCTCACAGAAAAGCAAAATGAAGTCTGAAATGCATGCTGTGATTAAGACCTTCTTGAAATACTCCTTTGTCCCTGATGCCATCCATTTTTTCATTACAAGAAGTATTATTTAAAATGACCAAGAGCACAACACGCTCTTGTCATTTGCAAAGATTGCACTGAAATGTATTTTTGCTGGGGGGATGGTTTCAAGAAAACTCCTGAATGAAATTAGAAACTATTCTGTACCAAAGCCCTAAAGAACAATTAGAAAGCTCTTAAATATAGGAAACTGACATGCATTTCCTCTGAGGTGTTTTTCCACTGAACAAGAGTGGTGATTACAAGCTACTTAAACGCGGCATGTGTTAAACACGAACAAATGAAAGTACCCTTGTGTGATTTGTGCAAAAGCTACAATGAATAACTTTCTCCTCAACTTAAATCTCTGAGAATGGGATGCATCTACACATTCGCTTGCAAAACAAAACAAAAAAATTAATGGCATGGTTGGAAGAAGAACATTTTGTGCAACATATCTAATATTGTATTGTTTTCCTACAACTTGGAACCACAGAGGGTTGTAAGTACAGAGAGAGAGAAAATGAGAGCACTGCCCCTACAAATAAAATTCCATCATGTCCAAAGGAAATCGTCCTTCAGGCCTCAAATATCTAGCACTAAACAAAGTGAGACTTTGAAAACTGTTCACATCTAGAAATCGTATGTTGTGTTTTCATTCCCTTGGTAACTTTGCCTGTCCCTTTTCCTTGGATGCCTAACTTGTATTTCTAAATGCTCAACTGAAGTTTTGAGTTACTGCAAGCCTAGAAAAGTAGGGGCTGAATGAAAAATTTAATTGGGGAACAGAATTCTTATTAGCAGGAGATGCTGTCCTTTTCTCCCCCTTCTATCTACATGCCTGCAGCATACATGGTGTTTTTTTACAGCCCTGAATGAAGAGAATACCGTCAAAAGATTTCTTTTTTTCTGAGAATATGTTCAAGTCTTACATTTTTAAAAAAAATCCCATCCCTCTATATGCGTGTGTGTACACACACACACACACGCATACACACACAAGTCTCTTGGAACAGTTTTATACCTGGGGCATGTAAGGGATGTAAAAAATAGCAGCACCTCAGGAAACCAGAGAAAAATTCCAGGAAGATTTCAAAAACACTACCCAGAAGCAATTGTTAAAGAATTTCTCCTCCTCCCAGAAGATACATGAACAAGGTGTACCTCAATTGCACTATATAAAAATAGGCTAGGAAAAGTTTCAGAAGTCATTTTCGTTCAGCTTGAAACAGAATTGATGGGAGGCATTCAAGCCAAAGAGGCACTTACATGAAGCAAGGTACTCTTCAAATCATTTTGTGTCAACAGCCATCGAACATGTGTCTTGAAATCAACTTCAGAGGTGGCATGTATAGGTTTTGCCTTGGGATGAAGTGTTGGAACTGGGTTTTGTTGCTGTTTCTTTGTTTCCTGACAAGCAGTGGCAGCCGACTCTTAGCTTTTCAGATTCCACTTTGGCTTCTTACTGTGAAATATCACTGCCTCTCCTGTGTACCACTTCCTAATAATTCTCCTCCATCAAATGTATAAAGAAAATCTCTGTCTCTGAGTAAAGTGAAAACCTGCCAATGCATACAACCTGAGTATGGGAGAGAAAAGGAAGTTTGAGAAGAAGAAGGGCTGAATACTCCTTCTTATGAAGCTAGATTATTAGGGTTTATTAAAGTCATTATCCCCAAAAAGCAAGTATTTTAAAAAAAAAAAATCCAACTAATTTCAGCAAGAGAGGTTTTTAAATAAATGTTTGACTCTCCAGTGTAAATAAGGGTAATTCAAAAGTCCTTAAAAGTGGTTGCATAGGGCCCTGTGGGGCAGCCATTATTCATCCCAAACAATGCCTCTGGAAATGAGACTTTGTCAGGATGACATAGTTTCATTACCATGAGGCATTCTGTCCTAAGTTAGAATGAAAGCTGTCAGTCTATTGAAAGACAGCCCAACTTTTCTTTAAAGCACAAGCAAAATCTTGTTTTTCTTATAAACAGAAGGGAGGAAAAAAACCCTTGACCATCTCCTTTTAAAGTTAAGTCCATTCCCATCCAACATTTTTCCCAACAATATTCCAGTCCTCAGGGGCATTTTTGCCTTATATGGAAAACAAGAGCAGAGGAAAATATTGCAATTCAACACTGGGAACAGAATAAGCTTAAAATTTCACACAAAGAGGTTTTTTTTAAAAAAAAAAAAGACAAGGAAAAAAGGTCATACCTGAACAATCATTGTTCTACGAAGCCATCTATTTTGCATGTTCCCATATGTGAAGCTTTTTAAAAAGAAGTAGAAGAAGGCCTTCGTGTCATTTCACCTTCCCTGTTCTCATATTCACCTTCTCTGTTCTCCTTTGCGGTTCTTGAAATAAGAATGAAACGATAAAGGAGGAAAGTCAGTGGTTTTTATAGAAAAAGAAGAAAAAGAGCCCAAAAAGATAGCTATGAAAAAAGTTTTGTCTCTTTTTTAAAAAAAAAGAGACATTCACTCACTGCTCTGTCACTATTATGTTTTGTATAATGAGGGGACTTCTGTCATTTTTTAAAAAAATATGCTTTTTTTAAAAAAAAATACATTGCACTGACATAAAAGAAAGGATATTTAACTCATCCAGTCTGACATTACTAGCATGGAAGGGTTTTCTCCCAATAGTTCCCCGATGACCAACATGATAATAATTTATTCTTGCTGGATTGAGGAGAAACAAGGGGAAACAAGCAATTGACCTAGAGAACTGTTTTGCCCTTCCAAAAATGTTGCAGCAGCATTTTAGCCTCGCAAGCAGAATTGTTTCCTGAAATATATGGCACCATGAGACCAAATGGGAGCTTTCCTCCAAAGCAAAGCAACAGTCCAAAGAAACAGTTTAGGATCAGGATTAGTCCACCCTCCCCAAACTCTGCAGTTAAATTTCATGGGTAGATGGTACAAAGGGGCATGATAGTGCAGTTGTCAAAAGCCCAGCACTCCTCCCTCACCATTTGCTCCTTCTCTTCCTCTTACTCCTGTGAGTTACTGGACATTTTCCCAATAATTCTACCCGTGCAAGGACTAGGGACTTGCTTTCAAAAAAAAAAAGTGAAAGCTTGTAATCTATGCCAGATGATGGTTCAAACAGGCACCAGGTAACATGTGTAAACTCCAGCCAGCTAGTAGAATGGCAAGCCTAGTTTAAAGCTGTGTAAAAACTAGTCCTCAGCTGTTCACCAGAATGCATCTAGAGACAAGACCAGCCAAACTTTGGCTCCATTTTCCAACAGTTTGAGGTTACCACAGAAAAGACACTGTCAATCAAGCGCACTCCTGTACTTCAGAGGAGACTAATATGTACATTTAACAGTTGGATAAATGTTTATTTAAGCTAGTAATCATAAGCTGGTGTTTATTCTTTATGTTTATAGGAACATTCTTAGCTATCAAGTATAGACCAAAGTCATAATTTCCATGTGAATGACAATAGCTAATGCTAGCTAAGTAGAGAAAACTAAAATAAAGAAGTAATCATCTGTGTTTTGCACTTTATTCAACTAGCATTTTTTAATTTGCAAAACTATCTCACATATTACTTGGTATTTTCAAACATATTTATGATACCTAAATATAGAGAGAACAATAAGAAGTAAGCACTGCTAGTTTTAAAAATAAATTACCAATTACTACAAATCAATATGAAAACTGACAATCAATATGACTCAATTTCTATGAATCAATATGAAAATTAGTACATCTTTTGAGCCAGTCCAATGGTTTTGGTCAAAGTTTCACTAGCTGGCCATCATCACAAATTGGATTGTGCTTAAATTAGATCTATGAAATTGAATTCTAAGGCAATTCAAAAAAGACTGGAATTTAATTGGTTTAGCTGAGTCATTTTCATTTTAGTTACTTAAAGCAAAAGCATTTCTTAGAGGAAACAGTAAGCGCTTGGATATAATTTTGCCTTGTCACTGTTAGATAAGCTTTGGAGATACTTTTTGAAAAACCCTGCAGGCTAATTTTCACATTTTTTACCCTGAAGTAGGCCACACAATTTTTTTTTCTTGGCTGAAATGTGTTGAACTGTTTTGAGAAATAAAGATTCCCAAGATTCTGTGTCAAGACTCTGCGTCCCTTTTTTGTACTATGGGAGATACCAAATACATATTCTACAAAATTTTTGTAGTAACAATAAATGAAGCAGTACTGATTTCTATGGGAATTCTAGATATCAGTGATACTAGATTCTCAACAGCTTCATTATAGATCACAAATAGGATTTATTCTCTGGGGTTTCTATATAATAGATCATAATATACCACCAATAGATTCATAATAGATCACACTACATAGAGTAGTGTGAAGCTATGAATTTATACTGAGGTCAGTCACACTTACTCCCAAGTGTGCACAAGGGTCCTCTCTTCATTTTTGGACCGTGCTGCAATACGTGTTTTGAGTTTTTAAAAAATCTATTATCACTGGTGACATGGGTTAGTAAAATCTCTGCTACTTCTGAAAGCCAATTTGAGACTAAGACCAATGAGAATGGGGTCTGTCTTTGCTTTCTCCTTGACATGTTAGCTTTCAGTGTTTATGGTAATAGAATTTTTGTCTGTGAAGGTTTTTTTAAATATAAAATTACCAATCTGTCATTTAAAGTGATATCATTTAAGAACTCAATCAGTGATTAGTATTGGAAGTGTATTGCTTTGCTAATAAATGAAAAATCCATTGTGGAAAGACCAAAGTGGTTTTATTCAGAGGTAGTTCTATTTAGCAGTGATCTAAAAGATGTAATTGGAACCGAGGACAAAATGTAATAACAAATACCTTCATATTTTGATCTGAGCCTACTGTTTGCCATTTCATGCTCTGGGAAAGCTTGCTACTAAGGCTGTACAAATTACAGAAAAGGTTCCAAACTGCAGATGAGTTAAATTGCACCAAGAATAGAATCTTAGGAACAATCCTGGAGACCCCATCACAGAATTTGTGGCTGGTAACAAGGTCTGAGCCCCAGGCTATGAAAATTAGCTGGCAGATATTCAATTATGGTTAAAATTCAAGGTGTTCCCTGATCCTCATCTAACAAAACTAAGATACCCGGAGCAACAGATCTTCAGTTCAAAGGGGGAAGAGCTTGGTACCAAACTGTTTCATGTCTGCTTCAGAAATTCGGTCTTCCCAGTGAGACCCATTTTCTTGCTAAGAAGGAATTTAAATTATGCATTACAGATGTATCTTTACAGGAAGACTTTGCATCTTGTAAGACTGTAAAGATATCCCCCGGTACAATCTTCTTAAACATATCCTTGGTCTTGAGGATTACCTGTCTAAAATTGATAAGTTTGTCTGAAGAAGGAATTAACTTCTAGGAAGGTTTCTTTTAATGCCCTCAGCACTTCTCAGTAGCAGACTAGCAAAGTTAACTTACCAGCTGTGTCTGTCATCTATAAAAAAGAAGAATAAGGACTATGAAATATTTTACTCCTGGGAAAAAAGTAGTGTTGATCCACAGGCATAAAACAAAATACAAAATCCACAGGTGGGTGATACCTTAATTGGGATTAACCCCTAACTCACAAAGTATACAAGCTTTTGAATTCTCCAAGATATCAGTCCCAGTTCATAATATTGGAATATACATGGTGATATCATGATAATGAAATCTGAGTTTAAGATACTGTACTCAGGTGCTGTAGGCTATATTTCAGAGGAAGAAACTGCCAAAACCACTTCTGAGTATTCTTTGCCTAAGAAAATCCTATGAAATTCATTGGGTCACCACAAGTCACAGGTGACTTTAAGACTCATACACACACTCAGGAGCTGGAGTTCCCAGCCACCATACAAAACAAACCCCCAAACCCTCCCAAGTCAAATTCATCCAGGAACAAGAACATATCAAATCCATATATTGGGTGCAGAGTGGACAACCACATGAAATGCTTGATAGAAATAAGAACTAGCAGATAGCACAGATGTTTATCAAACTGAAGGCAGTGTGGTCAGCTAGTGTGATCACAGAATTAACACCAACCAGCAAGAATTAAAGCAAGGCTTAGCTGCAAAGAAATTCTTTATGGTTCATGTAGCTTCACAGGAATCACACGAAGCAGTGGAACATGTTGCCTCAGAATGTGGTGGAATCTCCTTCTTTGGAGGTTTTCAAGCAGAGGCTGGATGGCCATCTGTTGAGAGTGCTTTGAGGGTGGGATCCTGCATGACAGGGGGTTGGACTGGATAGCCCCTGCAGTCTCTTACACTCTATGATTCTATGAATCAAGAGTTGTAGCCCCAGTGCAATAGCTCTCATGGATCAGGATGAGCCTGGACACAAGCACACAGATATTTTAGGAGTCACAACTATTCAAAACAGCTGTGTTGGCCTTGCATGAAGCAATGATCCAATGATCAGACTATCCACCTCCTATCCAAAAATACCTTCCACCAGCCCAATTGCCAGAGAGAAATCCTAGAGTGATAGTCATGGAATACATTTTGGCGCACCATCACTGTGTGGTTTCCTGCCACTTGGTGGTGATCTGTGGCCAAAATCCCCAAGCTGAGTCTGAACCCATTTCCACACGCGGATATAGCCCACGCTGGGACGACATCACCAGGAGGTCGTCTACACCGCAGGGTGTGCTAGGACGGTTTGAAAAGGTGAGGTTCTACACCTCAAAGCATCCTCGCGCGGCCGCGGGGGTGGCGCCGCGTGCTTTATAAAGACCACCTTTCAAGTGGTCTTTTTAAAACAAGAGCGCGCTAGCCCGTCACAGCGCCCTGTGAAGAACTGCAGGGGTGCGCAAGTGTGTCCCTGCAGAGCTGCCCAGGGGCGGGCTTCCAGCTGGCGCGCTGCCCCAATTGGCGGAGCGCCACCGGAAGCTGCCGGACACCATTTTGGGTGCCGCCAGACGCCGCCAGACACCAGTGGCGTGTAGAACGGCGAACGCGCGCTGCTCCCCGCGGGGACAGAGCCACTCTGATTAAGGTAAGCTCCGTCCCCACATGCGCCACCCCGTTCCGCCGCGTTTCGGGCCCCCCCATGTGGAAAGGGCCTGAGTCTCACTGCCTACTCTCCAAAGGGACCCCACAAAAAGTGGAGCCAACAAGGCATGCCAGCCCTGCTCCCCCTCCAAAAAAAAATCTAGATTCCTCCACATGCCATACCGTTCAGGTTATGGCAAAATCAAAATAGAAGACAATATGTCTTCTCATACTACAAAATATGCAAAATCTGGGTGGGTGAAAGAGAAGGCAGCTGAAGACAAACTGCCTGCAGAGCAGTGAGGAAGTGACAAATATCCTACCCAGGTGAACTTGAGTGAAGCCTACAACATCACTTCCACCTGGGAGAAGAGTCAAGGCTTGCCATGCACTGTCTTGACACCTGAATGGCTGTTTCTCCCTAAATCCCACACAAGCATATTGCATGGGCTTCAATTCACAACAGTGGGAAATGGCTGCTCCCTTCTATCTCACATCATCCCACAAGCTTGTAATATAGCCTTCCTGATAAGCTCAGGCAACAGCTTTCAGTGAGAGTGCTGTTAAGGCACTTTTGTGTATCCACAAAACAGGTATCATAGAGTATTCAGTCTGCTGCAAGTTCAGAGTTTTAGGTACACAAGTACAGTTGTATTTCTCATTCTAAGCTGGGGAAGAATTCCAAATCAGATAGTTGCTAATTTTGGAACCACCACTAAAAGAAATTAAAATGGCTCTTTTGTAGTCTTTCCTCTGAAGGAATGATAGCCAGCCTCGGTAGGTCATTGACTTCAAAAGGAAATATTTAAACTGTTTTTATTTTCCAGTGTGAAACAGTAAAGCACAAATATATCAGTGCTTTCTTCTGGGTCTAACTGGGTTCCAGGAAATTCAGTTGTTTGTAGACCCTGAAGCCATTAATCTCTTGGAAGCAAAGAAATGTGGAGCTTGTAAGGAATGCTTTATCACCATTATTATTATATCATAAGTGTGCAGTCATAAAACTCCTTACCCTTAAAGCAAATCTTTTGGCTAACATACATGCTTTGTTTCAGAGCTTGGAATCTCAGGTTTGAAAATGTATTCAATAATGTTAAACACTGGAAATTGGGAGGTGGAATTGTTTGCCACTAACTCTAATAATTGGAATTATTGAATTGTTGTTGTTGGTTGCCTCTTTGTTTAAAATGTTAGTTAGATTTAGAAAGTATAACATCGCAGTTATCCCTATTGTTCCCTAGGGCAATACTATTCAAAGTGGTAGTCCATGGACCTGTGCCAGCTCATGAGCTGTCAGCTGCCAGCTCCTGGAATGTTTCCAAGAGAGATAAAAAAATATTGTAGACAATGTGCACAAATACGGTCCTAATCTCTAGCACATTAAAAAAAAATCTGGTCCCCTATGTCGAATGGTCTGGGAAACACTGTCCTAGAGAACATTTTGTTATTGGCTTATTCAAAAGAGTTCTTTTCAGTTCATTTTAAAAATTCCTGGATTTTTAGCCTCGATTTTTTTTTTCAGATGGACTACAAGCCAGCTGCTTCCTGGAGACAGTAAGAGTCCAAAATTTCTGGACACTGCCAGGTTGGGAAAGGCTATCCTATAATGTCACAGGTTGAGTAGCATGATGGGACCTGTTGTTACTCCTGGCTTCATATTTTCCCACCACTAGAGGGTGAGAACGCAAAGCTGCTTGTAGTTGTTTAGTCTAGCTTTCTGTGAACGCTTCCCGTGTGAAACCTAAACGTATTCAAGGTCTTCTGCTGCCTGTAGCCGCAACATTGTTATGGTTAAGGGAACGCCTTGTTATTGAATATGTATACTTAAAAACACGGCTTTTGAACAGGCTGTGCCTTTTTCTTGTTTCCTTTCCTTTCTGCTCTGGACGAGGAGATGGCTCGCTGCGCTGTAACTTAATAGTCTGCCACTTGATCTATTGCCCGCAATAAAGACTGTTAGCCTGCTGCCTCGTGTTGGCTGTGATGTTTTTCCTATTGATGGTAATGCCTCTGGCGGGTTTTTCAACATATAATATGGCATCTTATCTTACAACCCCATTCAGTAAAATGTTATCAGCTGATCTGTATCTCTTTCTACTCTTGCCTTGCTAGCATGTACACTGTTAACCTTTCAAAATTCTTGTTTCTTGAGGGTTAATAAGGAGGTAATAAGGAATGTTGTGATTCTAGATGACACTGACTTAACTGCAAGTGCAACAGTAAGTGGCTCATTGTAATGATCATTCACTGAAACAAGGGTGGAGAGTTCTTCTTCACAAATATTTTCAGTGACTTCTAGCATAAGCCTATTCTCATGTTATCATCACAATACTGAAACCCAAAGACATACGAAAAAGAGACGTCATCAATGCAATAATCAACAGAGTTGTGGTCATTTCAGAAATAAACATTAAGTATGGTTTCAGTTGTCTACATATCTGATACACAACTAAGTAGTCAAGTAAAACATTCCTTCACTCAGTAACTAAATGTTGGTAGTACATTATTAGACCTTCCATAAAGAATTGTGACAATAAGTCCAATTGATATTTCAAGTGAACTTGAATTAGGTTTGGACAGGGGATGTGATAATTTATTGACTCCATTTCTGCGTACTTCCTCCTTCACCATCCCCAAGTCTGTTCCATGTCAGCTCCATGTAATTTTTTTTTCCAGAGGGGAAAAAACAGGATTATTTTGGGGACATATGTTTGAAACAGATTTAAGCTTACGTTGACTAGAGGGGGTCATCTGGCCCACTAAATGTTGCTGGACTGGACATTTCAGCAGTTTTAGCTAACACAACTAAGGGTAAGGAAAACTAGGAGTTCCAATCCAAAAAGTTCTGGAGGGTTGCATGGTTCCCACCTGTGAACTAAAGCAAAGTTTGTACATTAGAAATATTCACAGCATCTTTGCATATGTTCCAGATCTGCACATCTTGCTGAACACGACTTTCTCTTTGGTAAAATGTATCAATGAAGTATATGGATTTTTAACCATATATTAAATACATGTTCATGTTCAGTTCAGAAGAACAGATCAGTTAAAATAACAAAAAGTATCAAATATCCCATACATCCCTAGAACCTCTTTGGGTAAGACATAAGAAGAATTTCAGGGACAGTATACAGAGTTTAAATATGTTCAGAGTTTCTCAGAGATTCTACACGTAACTCACCAGAAACAATGCAGCTTTTTAGTTCAGTCATACTTTGAAGACTTATCAGCTGTTGTGAGCCTTGGATGTCATTCTTTGGGGAGTCAGGATTTGAATGAGAAAGTTTCTGTGCAGTACAAAAATTATTAAGGGGTTGGAGCAGATGCAGATGCAGGCATGGTGGAAATTGGCAGCATCCTTCCTTGTCCACTTCTGTACCACTGGCAAGCCCCAAGACAACCTGAAGATGCTATATTGAGTCGCATAGAATCCCACTGAATGAAGCAAGGCTGTGAAGCAGTGGAATGGAGATCCCTAAAATCAGATAGACAAATCTTCCAGACATGTGACTCTGCTTACAAGACATGTCTCTGACTGAATACCAAGGACTCATTCTGCTCCACAGCCCATTTGCAAGGATCTGGAAGTGCAATGGGGGAAGCCACCTTCATTCTGGGCAGCAGCACATAACTAAATTTGAATTCAACTTGCACAGCCAAAACATGTAGAGTACCTGCTGCAATATTTCTTGACTTGCTTCTTTAAGTACTCTGGAATAGATCTGAGGAAGCCCAAAATCTGGTATGCTCTATAGAAACTCACATGATAGCACTATATGGCAAATATTCAAAGATGTTACCATGAGTCATCACAGAGAAGCCTTTTTCAGCAATATTCCTGTGGTAGACATAACCGGTCTTCCATGTCTTAGAGAAATATTGAAGAAATCAAGTGACTACAATGTGGTTTTCATTCCACTTCTGTGAGAACATTCTGCTCCTAAGTTGAACTCTGGGCTATGGACAATATTAGGTAAACAATTTCGCTTCTATGCTTCTAGCCCGTGCTTTCTAATTTTGTCATATGGCCCATCTTCTTCTGTATAATAGAATATATATTCCATTCCTGTCTGAAACAGAATTAATCCCATCCTGTCTACGTTGGGATCTTGCACATTTCAGTGACAGTGAGAAGGGGGACTTGAAAATACAGTTTTGGACAAACTGTGATGTCTAACAGCAGGAATACCTAATAACACATTCTGAGCCAGTCTAGGCAACGGCCCTTTCCATGCGAGGGGAAAACACGGGGTAGGACGACCTCACCCGGAGGTCGTCCACACCGTGGAGTGCGCTAGGGCGGTTAGAAATGTGGAGGTTCCACACCTCAAACCACTCTCGTGCGGCCACGGGGGGGGGGCGCCGAGTGTTTTATAAAGACCACATTTCACATTTCAAAGGAGCCCTGGTGGTGCAGTGGTTAAATGCCAGTACTGCAACCACAAGGTTGTGAGTTCGATCCTGCCAGGCTCCAAGGTTGACTCAGCCTTCCATCCTTTCGCAGGTCGGTAAAATGAGTACCCAGCTTGTTGGGGGCAATTAGCTAAAATACATTGTAAACCGCTTAGATAACACTGGTTGATAGGCGGTATAGAAATAACTGCTATTGCTATAATATTGCTATGCACGCACTAGCCCGTTGCAGCACCCCATGTGGAATTGCAGGGGTGTGCAAGCGCATCCCTGCAGAGCTGCCCGGGGGCAGGCTTCCAGCTGGTGTGCTTCTCCGATTGATGGAGAGCCGCCAGAAGCTGCCAGCCGACATTTTGGGCGCTGCCGGACGCCACTGCCGTGTAGAGCGGCGAACATGCGCTGCTTCCCTTGGCGACGGAGCTACCTGCATCGAGGTAAGCTCCGTTTCTGTGTGCGCCGCCCCATTTCCCCGCGTTTCACCCCCCCTTGTGGAAAGGGCCAACGATAACAGCAGGATAGCTGATTTGTGCCAATAGTTCAAAAGTTATTCATTAGGAATTGCCATTATTCTTTCTATTGCCCATTTCGTCATGAGGGTTTTTTTCATCTCTCTCTCTCTCTCTTTCTCTCTCTCTTTACTTGAGGAGACAGCAAGTCTATAACAAGCTGCTCATTGTAGCTCAGAATGACTACTGCTTTGGGATCAAGGAAATTCTCAATGTAACCTTTAAAGAATCTGGCTGATTAAACCATTACAAAGACAATTAAATATTTACAAGTTTACATTTGTATAAACACACTAAGCATCAGCAAACACAACCTGTTGATCTATATGAAACCGTGCAGAAAGATTAAGAAGCCAATTCACCCTTGCCTTCTGATTATCTCTGCTCAATGACCCCAATTTTTCACTGTATCTATTGGGTCCAACGATTACAGCTCAAAAGTGGGACAAAAAGTCACTGGTATATTATAGTTTAGCACACACTGGAGTTATAGTCAATGAGACACATTTCATTATCATAGAAGCCCTCTTCAGATCTTATTCTTTCCATACAGTTAAGATCTAAGCTCAATGAATGGAAAGGTGCTATCTTAGATTTGTGAGATTCACAACATGAAAGTTTTTATAGGTAAACACCAGTATCATGAATTAGATTGGCTGGCTGTTTCAACCACTGAATAAAAGAGGAGGCAATACATTTTGTCCCATTTTTCAGTGACAGGCCCAGAAAATTAACCAATTGTTTCAAGGAAAGGAAGCTAGTGCTTCAAAAATAAAATAAATTTCATAGTATGGCAAAGTGCCTCATTCCTGTTCCTTATCTCTCCCCACTAACTTAAATTTCTTCTTGAAATGATACTATGTACAAAACATCTCTCCAGATGTACAGCATCATGAAATTTTGGGAAGGTCTAGTCCAAATTCACCCTCTGTCAATAGACCCAAGAAAGCCTATCAATAAAACAGATCATTTCACCAAGAGATTCTTATTAACATCGGAACAATTCTAATCATTTTAAAATTTTGCTTCATCAGTCATAGCACTTGAGCCAAACAGTAAATCCAAGAACCATAGAGATACCCATGTATATATCTGTTATCTGTGTTAATTTCAGGCTTTTGTAAAAGCATGTCTCACAACTGGGAAATCTTCCCAACTATTGAAGACCTTGTTCAGTGGACAAACAGCATCCTGGAAATGCTTCGTGCCATGTTTGCAGCAGGTTCTTAGCTCAGTACACTCTTAAAATTGATGGTGCTCCCATGCCCCTCCCTTTTTATTTTCACCAAGAGCAAAACCACCACAGAAGAGAACAAAATGTTTTTCTTCCCTTCTTTCCAACAGTCTCTGAGAGTGATGGAGACTGTCAGTGAGGAGAAGAGCATTAGCCTTTGGCAACAAACTGAGCAGATGAGATTGTCAAACAGAAGCAAGACGTGAACAAAATTGAAAATTGCATTGTGTTTTAATACCTGGGAATGGTACTGTGCGTGCTTCTGGAAGTTTCAATGTTTGTTTATTTCTGAAGGTCCTTGTGTGTCCTATTGAACACAGAATGTCTCACAGAAAAACTTTTCTTCAGGTCAAAGGCTAGTAAAGGATATGTTACAAAGTACACCATATTCTCTATGGGTCAGATCCTGGTTGAGATTCATGCTGTGAATACTAATTTATTTCTGCAAAATGATAAGTCTGCTCTAGTGCCCAATCCTGTTTGTTGCTTTCATTTGTGCTGAGACATGGTTTGTCCGTTGTTTTGTTTTCTCTAAGGAACAAGCAATGTCTATACTTGTTCTAATTTACACATTACACCTATGTTTTATCTGCTGCTCTGTAAGGAAGAAGCAATGTCTATACTTGTTATGATTTATAAATTCAAAATCAGAGAGACATTTTTCTCCTCCTGTTGCTACATCTCCATGCCAGGTAACACTCTACACTCTGAATTTCTTCCTGTCAGCAGTCCTCAGAAGCTACCAATTGATCAACTACATGTTGAATCTGGGATAACTGTTGGGTCACTACGCTAGCATAAAAATACTTGTACAAGCAGCTGCACTTTCTTAAAGGTTGCATAAAGCATGAGTCCATGATCATTTAATCAGCAAGGACACCAAGGCAGCATCTGTCTGCAATTTCACACTCAAGAGAAGAAAACATACATCATTCTTCTGGATCTCCAGTGAGTCATCTGATGGCCAGGAGAAGATGAGAAGTGCTCTTGTTGTTCTCCAGTGAGTATGCTGGCATACACTGGCAATCTAGGGGGACAACAGCTGTTCTTTTTTCCTAGTTTGAGAGCTGCAGCTAAATGCTCCCTGGGTACTTCTGCTCTCCCACTGTCGCCGAGCCACTAAATGACTGTAGGATCACAATCCACCACAAGGAAGCCACGTACCAGAAAGGTTGAAGGAACATTACATAAGAAGATACTAAATACTCACCAAGTCCCAAAAAGTTAGAAACACTAGCAGCATTCCAGCCATAGTGACCCATATCAGATTGATGCTTGGTTATATATGTTGTTTTAAGTGCTAAGCTCCTTTATGCCTTAAGAAGGAAAAGACTGAGACAATGGCTGCATTCTGACATCCATACAGATCATGTTTCTTTGTCTGTAATGGGACTGACCCTAGACAAACCTCATGCTTGGGCTCTCCAGCATAACCACAAGGAGTTTTTTGCTAACATTTTTGATTTGCCACAGCTTGTCATTTTGGCCATTTCCACATGGGGTTTTTAAAATGGGGCAGAGCGTCCTCCAGGGAGGACGTCTGCACCTGGGAACGGACTGGGTCGAACCTACTTAATGTAGATCCACACCTCAGCCCGCTCCAGAACAACCCCAAGTGGTCATCCAGCATGCTTTTGAAAGACCGCTAAAAACAGGTCTTTCAAAAGCACGGAGCAAGCCAGTGCGAGCCTTCTCCCTTGTGCAGATTTGCAGGTTCGCCCCAATGCGAGCCTGTGATCTGCCAAGGGGGGGCTTTAGGCTGGTGAGCTTCAGCAGTTGGTCGAGACCCTCACCCAACCGGAAGCCGCCATTTGGGATTCCGGAGCAGTGCATATCAACGAGCACGCACTGCTCCGGAGCAGCGTGGACCGGACCGGGGAGCCAAGAAGTCCAGTAAGTAGCGTTACGGGGCGATTCCCTCGCCCCGTGAGGAAATGGCCTTTGTCTCAGCTGGTTGATAATATTAACTGTGCAATGTCTGGAAAAAGCCAACTCCAAATCGTGGGTTATGATACCGTCTTCTTTCAACAAATCATGATTAAGATTATCCATAATTTTGGTCTGGATAGAACAGTAAAATGCAATTAATCCCAAAATAACAGTGAAAGCTTCAAAAATTCCTCTTAGTAGGAGAGAAGGGAAGGGTAGCAAGTCTCATTCACATCATGATAATCCATAGCCTTATCTAAGCACAGCCAATGAAGAGAGATTCTATTCCATGAACTAAAGGAAGTGCTCAATGGCTTCACTCTCACATGTATTATTTAATTTATTAAAATTAGCATACTATCTTTGATTTCTGGGGACTGTAAACATAACAATAAACTGTAAAATTGTTTTGCATAAATTCAGCCTTCCAATTTGTTTTAGTCTAAAGGGATTTCTATTTAATTTCATTGTGATAAAATTCTTTGACTCCCAACTCCTTTCTACTGGAAATATGCTTATCAAAAATATCAGTTACCTATTTATTCTTAAGTAACTTGAGTAAATGAGTGTGTGTGTGGACGTGCATGCATGTATGTGTTGTTCTGGAGAACCTTAACAAGAGACAGATGTGTGAGTGTGAGAGAGAGGGAGTGTGTGTGTGTGAGAGAGAGAGAGAGAAAGAGAAAGAGTGCTCTATACAGATATATCCATTAAGGTTTTCCAATATCGCACAAACACATGAACTAAAGTCCTTTCTGCACGAAATGCCAGAAACAGATCTTTTCCATAGTTAAGGCAAATTCTCTTGAAATGCAGTAGTGACCCCATATTCCTCACCTTTCAGCATTAATGTGAATTCAAGCAGAGTGTCTCTTCCATACTTTGTCCCACTCCACAGGCCCTGATTGGCCTCCTGTCAGTGCCGCCATTTTCTTAATGCGCAGTAAAGAGCATTTAATGTTTCCACATTGAGGCAGCATACAGGATATATGCAGATGGGGCAATGCAAAACTGATTTTTTCTATAGTTCAAATAATGCATCCTAGCTACCACTTTTAGATGGGATAGCTACTGGATCACTACAAGGTCATGCGGAACCACGGCCCCTGAAACAAATACAACCAGTAGCTACTACGTTTTAGTGACACCATGCGGAAATGGCTTAAGAAGTTCATTTTAGGTTATGATTTACAACTATGGGTTTTTTTAATTGTAATGTTATGCTTGGTAAGGTTTTTCAGGATTTGTCAACCTCTAAAGTGAAACTGTTGTCAGCATGGCAGGAGAAAACAAAGGACTAAATAAAAG
This sequence comes from Iguana delicatissima, assembly GCA_948472985.1. Taxonomy (NCBI): domain Eukaryota; kingdom Metazoa; phylum Chordata; class Lepidosauria; order Squamata; family Iguanidae; genus Iguana; species Iguana delicatissima. The sequence continues at coordinate 69,585 of CAOKZL010000401.1, forward strand.
TCACAGGACACAGTTATGTCATTTTCAGATTTAAAAACCCAAATTTAATTCTTTAATAAATAGTTCTCCAAGAACAGTATTACCACCTGACTTAATTCATGCCTATTGGAGTCAAATATTCATGCAAACAAGTGTATACTTTTTGGTATCTGAACTGTTATGGAAGTGTACAGGACCAGATAGGAAGCTAGATGAAAATATTTAGTAACTCCTTCAAATCATCTAGAACAACAAGAAGAAATCCCTGACTGTAGGTGACTAACTATAAAATGACACCATCCACACAGGAGCAGTGCTCCATCCATGATCTTGTTGTCATATGTATACAGTGCGGAAGAACAAGTGAACTTTAGAGACATGTTTTGCTACAGAAAAAGTCTTCTTTTAGAAAACTGAAGAACTATGCTGAGGGAGTCCTGTTCAGCATGACTAGCCACTCTGGGAGACCCTACACTAAAATTCACTGAACATCCTTGTATAATGATGTCAGCATACCATCTAGCACTTTTACTTACAGCTGCGCCATTCATCTCCTGCTCATGAATCTGTTGTCTATATCATACACTTTCAGAATTTAACCACGTTACATTACATAGTCTGGCATAATGATTTTTCTTTCCACACTTATTACAAGTCTTTCCAAATGCTAGGCATCTCCAAGGTTTGTGAACTGTACCACAAAAATGACACTTGTCGTTGTCCCGCTTATGTCTGTGCTGCTGTTATATCTCTTCAGCTCCAAGAGCTTGAACTGAAATTCCTGTGTTATCTTTATGAGCCTCTTGCAGCTCATATAACTCCTTGTGTGCAGTTGCCATCGTCCACAGCTGAGTTCTTGTTATCTCATCAACACCACATATTTCCACAGCTTTCTCTAAAGTAAGGTCAGGATCCTTCAAAAGCCTTTCTTTCAGTCTCTCTTCCTTCATGCTAAACACGATTTACCTCTCAGCATGTCATTCATTGCAGTTCCAAATTCACAACCAGCAGCTTTCATTTTATGCTCAGCAACAAACTGGTCAATGGTGACTCTTTGATTCTGCACATAGTTCCAAAAGCAAAATCTTTCAAAAACAATGTTTTTATGAGGTAGAAAATAGCTTCTAAATTTTGTCAAAACCTCTGAAACATCTTTTGGACCTTCCTCAGGGAAAGCAAAAGTATTATATAAAGAAATTCCTTCTTCCCCTAAACAATATAACAAAATAGCTGTTTGGCATTTGTTTACAACATTTTCAAGTCCTGCTGCAGTAAGGTATAATTGGAAAGCTTGTTCCCAGTGCTTCCAATTCTCAGCCAAATTACCTTGGTGGAAGTCTGAATGAGTCCATATCTTCAATAAGATGTTAGAACAAGCAAACTCCTAACTTCTGACACCATGTAATGTCCTCTGTTGCAGGGATAAACTCACATGCCACTGAAGGTCCAGAAGAGATAAGATAAGGTTTATTTCCTTCATAGGCTCCAGCTAAGGATTCAGTGCAAGGTCAAACACAGAAGATTCTGCTCCTTAAATACTATATAACTGGAGTAGAACTACAATTAACTTAACGAGACATCACACCACTTATCTTTTTTAGTATAATTATGAAAGCTTTGCATAGAACAGGAACTTTGATTTGCAGACCAGGAAGGTTTTACATGGAAGTGGAGCTCTGGTTTGGTTTCTGCATGGAACAGGAGTTCTGCTTTGTAGGTTGGGATGTTCCGCATACCTGAAAGCTGTTACATTCAGGCAAATTAGCAAGAGTTGCACTTGGCCTCATCTACTTCATTTTGACACTGCACTGTACCCTTAGATCACTCTCACTGCTGGAATGTGTCCCTTAAAAAAACCCATCCCAACTAATCTATCTCCAATTACAGTGTTTCTGGTGTAGACAATGGAGGGGTTTCATTGATTAAACATTACAAATGAGTATTACAAATATTACAAATTGATATTCATAATGGATGTTACATGAATATCACAAATCCAACAAAGGGAAGAACTTCATGTGAAATTGCTGCTTTGCATGTAGTTATTTCTCTGTATATCCAAACTAGAGTTTGACAATCATAGTGGAAATGACACCTCCCTAATGATGATGGTGCAAGGTAAATTAGGCCCTCAGCTAAGCTTGAAGGCTTCTAATAGCCCTAGCCAAGATGTTCAGGTTTTAAACAAACTGGCAACCTTGAGCAGGAGATGAGGCAAGAGGTAACAAAATTACTATGGTATACTTGAATAGTTTCATTTTGTGGTGCATCATTTGCCCATTGGCAGTGCAAAGTCAGCAGATAAGGAGCAGCCATCTTCCTGTCAAGCACAGCAATTAAAAAAAGTCCTTCTGTACTAACAGGCCACACTAGCTTTCTAATTCCCATTCTCCTCTTTTCAGTGGTGCTGCTGTGAGCTTTCTCTTTTGGACCTCCAGAAGTCAGCTGGTGCTGTAAAAATGAATCAGTATTTTCCAATATAAGGCACAGGTGCAAAGATGCCCCTACCCATCCATGCACTGCTCTTCCAATCCTGTTTGGGGCCTCTGTCCTTAGTCTGCTGCAATGGTGGGCAGTTTCCAGAGCTTGGAGAGATGTAGTACACAACCGGGAGGGGGGGTGGTATTTGGGTTTTCTTTGTTTGTTTTGTTTTCTTTCGGCACCACCAGAGCTCCAGAGGGTCACAGCCATGCCATCATGGCCGCCATTTTGACAACTGGAAGTGATGTTGCATCACTTCAGGTGGACATTCAGCTGTTTGGAGGAGGCGGTTTCAGGGTGGAGAGCCTCCAGAAACAGCATACAGTAGCCCCATAAAGGTATTTTTTTAATACTGTAAATGCATTAACAAGAACTTTTTGGATGGAAAGAATAGCCTTGGGGGGATGGGGTCCCAAGGGCCACACCAGACCCTCTCCCAAAAAGTTTCATTTGGCCAACAAACTACACAGTTCCTATTCTTGGGCCCTTTCCACATGTGGGAAAGGAACCGCGTGAAAATGGGACTCACCGGATTTCTTTGGCATCCGGTTGAGTCCATCGGGATGAGAAGCAGTGCAAGCTCGTTGCTCCACACTGCTCCAGCGTCCAAAATGGTGGCTCCCGGTTGGTGGAGGCTTTCCACCAACCAGAGAAGCTCACCAGCCTAAAGCCCACCCCCAGCAGATCTGCAGGCACGCACTAGTGTGCACCTGCAAATCTGCACCGGAGCTCGGCGATGGAGCAACACAGAGTTGCACACTCTGTGCTTTTTAAAAACCTCTAAAAAGAGGTTTTTAAAAAACACGCCGCACAACCAGTTCTGATCGCTCTGGAGTGGACTGAGGTGCGGAACTGCAAAAAGTAGTCTGCCCCAGTCCACTGTACAGTGCAGAATACCTCCGTCGGAGGTCGCTCTGTATCGTTTAAAAAGCCTGGTGCAGAAAAGGCCTTGGTCTACAATAAAGCAGAGAGAAGACATCTCTGCTTATATTTATCTTTTGGGGCCCTGAATGAACTCCTGCTCAGAAGTATCACATATACTTCCAAGTTTAGGTGGAGTGAGTAAGAATGATAAGCAAGCTAGCTTTCTCCATCCCTACCCCACTGGCCAGCTCTCTCACCCTCCTTGCATTTGTCCAAGGACATCAAGATAGCATTCATCGAGGCATCTCATATAACGTTAGAGAGAGTTTTAAACAACGCAATAGGGGTATCTCTGTGGCCATGTGTTCTCTCCAGGAAAGCCTGTCAGGCCACTTCTCTTCAGGAACTATGGCATTTAGTTAATATCTATTAATTCAATAAGGAAAGACAGACATTCTATAGCACAGTGTGACTTCAGCTCTAGATTGAGTGAAAACACTGCTTCTGTTTTTGTGGTCCCATTGCCAAGCTATGAAAGTGGAGTAATTTTTTTTTTCATGTCTTCACCTCCAGAACAGGAAATCTGCATTTTTCCACTGCCATTTCTTTACTGTAAAACTACAGTGGGGAAGATATATCTAAAATCCCAGTAGTAGAAACCACCCATTCCTCCTCTCACCACCAAATCATAGCTTCCATTATCTAGTTTCCAGAATATCATAAATTAGTACTTAAAAGAAGAATCTGATAAATCTGATTAACACTTTCTCTCATTTGTGCTAGCTTTCTTTGTAAGAATAGAGACAAGAACTGTATGATCCTTCAGATGTGGTTGGACTGCAATTCCCAGAAGTCCTCACTGTTGGAAATGAAATCCTGGCTGGGGTTACATCAGCTAGTCCTGTGTATATAAGGAGATGGGATCTGGCTAACATGTCTCTCGGTTTGCATGATTGTTGGCCGGAGGCTTTGCCAGAACGTATCTCCACTTGATGTGTTGATGATGGAATGCTCAATCTCTGTTGGAGGATCTGCGAATCCTGTACATATGTACATATTGGAACAGAAGATTAAAAGTCTCCATGTATCCTTGGAAGACAACACTGTGTGATAGTGTTCCTTACTGGGTGAGTTTTGGGGTCAGAGCAGTGCTGCATATCATACTCTGCTGCACACGCTTTTGTTGCTGTGTTTATCAACTCTGCTCTATGTGTTTTGTCTTGCACTTGACTCTGAGCCACGTTTGGTCAGAGCTCAGTGGAATGAGGGAAGATTTATCGCAATTTGCATAAATCCTATCATCCACCATCCCTCCACACTCACCAGCAAAGCTAATGGACCAGAAGGCTGGGAGTTACACTTCAACCACTTCTAAGTAATTTGATAATTCACATAATTCACATCTCTAAGATAGGGAATATTTTCAAGGGGGTGGGATACATTAATACATGAATGAAAGGAACAGAGTGAGAATTGTCACTATGGACTGCTTGATGTTATGTATATTTTAGGGATGGGATGAATCCAGAATTTTCCGAATCTGGATCCAATTCCTGGAAGGTTCTGGGAATTCACAAATCTCACAAATCTCCAATCTTTTGAATCCTTTTTTTTTTTTTAAGAGTTTAAAAAGCAAGGGAAAGAAGGATAATCTTGGGCAAGACAGACTCTCTCAGCCTTAGCAAAAGCCTAGGCAAAGGCAAACCTCCCTCTGAAGAAATGTGCCCGAGACAATTGTCATAGTTTTGCCTCAGGATCTCCCCAGATTGAAAATGACATGAAGGCCCTTTGTGCATAGCAGGAAACTCTGGATTAATCCCACATTTTCCTGCCTGTGTAAACAGGGCCACATACTATAGTAGAGAGATAATCCAGGTCAAAACTGACTTTTCTTTGCATAGCTCCTTCTGGCATCCTGGGGCTTATAGTTTGATGATGCACCAGTACACTTTGGCAGAGAAGGCTGTGACACCTTGTAAAACTGCAAACCCAAGAATTGTGTCTGAAAGAGGTTTGCAAGGGAGCTATGCAAAGGAATGTTTCAGCTGTCCTTGAAATCTCAAGCTGTATCTTCCAGTCAAGTACTGAACTTAAATATGAAATGTTCAATTTAAATATTTTAGAATACAAGCCCAGACGTAATTTCTGAAATTGTTAGCAAAGGCCATTATTACTCCAAGGGAAAACCTCACCTACTTACTATCTTCCCTTGTAAGTATGGTCTCCCAGATTTTCAGGCGTCCCGGCCTCCCTGGTTTTCAGGCATCCCGTTCTCCAACAATCTATTTAGTTGGCGGATTCAAAAGATTCGGTTTGCCCATTTTGGCATAGGGATTCAGATTCGGGAATCTTGAATCCTTACCCAGGATTCAAGGATTTGAGGATTCCGTTGGCCCATCCCTAGTACATTTATTATTGAAAATCCCAATAAAAAGGTTTTTTTTAAAGTAGTGATAAGCAGATGTAAACCAAGGAGTACTGTGAGAAGACACCTCAGTTTTGAAAAGCTGAAGTGAATGCCTCTGCTGTTTCATCCCTTACTTCCCTCCATGACTCTGCTGGGTTATGAAAAAGAGAATAAGGAAACTAGAGTGTAATAGCCTCTGGTGCAGCCAGAAAACCACCACTGGAAGAGTTCTAGAGCATGTATTCTCCATTTCAAAATGCTTCTGTTTGTACTACCATAGCTAATGCAGGACCACACACAACCATTAGAATTACCCCCCTCTCACGCCCAAAAAAGCCAAAAATACATTTACCAAGTGGGGAATAGCAAATGGCACTGTTTAAGCTATATATATAATTGTTTCCCACACTAATATGCCAAGGAATTAAATCTACTGAAAGCTCTGTGATTCTCTTGGCCATTGTCTTAAATACATGATAAACACAATTAATGAATGTATTGATTAATATTTGCAAAGCACTTTGAAGAGGGAAGCTGTGTGTTAATGGAAATTACTACTGGTTATGCTGTGAAGGTCTTCACCCTCGTCACCCAGCTGCAGGCTATAAAACCAGAAGCACCTGAGAATCAGAAAGGAGCACTGATCTGAATAAACTAATCTCTTTTTTTATAAAGAGCATAAAGAAGCTAATTTCAGTTTCATGACTTAAACCCATAAAACTTTATCAGCTATGATATTGTATGCTGCAACGGGTTCAAAAGGGACAATAATTATAGAGGGGACATTAATCAACATTTACTAATAAACTATTTATTATTCATAAGAGTCTTGCCTCATTACGTGCTGGCTGAACACCAGACTGCAAAAGTTCATAGATGGAGTTAAGCCCTTCCTTAGAAACTTGGAAAAAACAGGGAGTGGGTTGAAATCATATATTCTTAGAAGCAGTTGTCATTGTAGAACTAACCATAGTTGATGGCTGTACTCTTAACAAGCTATGCAGTGTTGATTTGAAGTTCTAGGCTCCTGTGAGTCCCAGAGATGAACTGAAATTTATTCTGATTTTATTTCAGCTTAGTTTAATATTCTTATTAAGAAAAGACCCTTCAAACCTGTGTGGCTGATCACATGCAAAGAATACTTAGAATTACGTAGAAGTCAAATGAAAGAACTGGGAAAAAGTTTTGCTCTTTCGAACTGGCTGTGTTGCAAGCCCAGTCTACCATTAGGAAAGATGAGACAGCTAACTTGAGCAGCAGTGTTTGGGCGTCTTAAAAGGCTACAGAAGGTATAGTTATTGATTTTTTTTTTTTATTACATATGTATTTTTACTTTGTGGGGTTAGGAGAAGGAAACGTGGGGGTGGGGTAACTATTACTTAAGAAAACATAGCATTACTCTAAAAAAAAGTCAAGAATTCTGAAATTTGAGGAAGTAGTGGAGAGAAGTACTGCAGAAGTTTAAAGAATAGCTGATTTATTTAGCACTCATGGATTAAAATCCACTTTCTTTGGTTTACTGATGGAATAGACTAGGCACCATCTCTTATCTTTCACCCCCTGCAGGCCAGAAATGATGTATCAAACCAATAAGTGCCTCTAGCATCCAATGTGAACTTGAAAAAGAAGGAAGGTATTTGCAGTGTGAGAGGAAGACATGGTCTTTCTATCTCTTTGTGTAGAAAAACTATGTGCGTGCATGCTTATGTGCATTTCTGAGCCAGTATTATCGTACTATCATTAAACTAACAACAGGATCAAAATTTCTGGGGTGAATAAGAAACATAACAACAATGACAAAAGTGTGTTCATATATAATATTTTCCCTTTAATTTCAAGATGTTGTCTCGTCTGATAGGACAGAGGGTAGTTCAGGCATTTTGATCTGAGGCTGAATAGACTGTTCTCTTGTTTTTCTTATGTGCCTTAAAATCATTTCCAATTTATGAACCAAGGTGAACCTGTCACAGTGTTTTCTGAGGGCCAGGATTATTCTTCTTCCCCTATATTCTGTCTCATGCCCCTAATAACCAGCTATAACTGTTCTGTTAAACTCCTCCCCTTGACAGGGCTTACACATTACACAGATATAACACTATGATTCCACTTTATCTGTCTTGTCTGTATCTTATGAAGTTCACAGGCTTGAACTTTGGTGAAATACTAGGGGTCTCTGGCTAAGAAGAGTACTCCCTCCCTAAGCTGCAAACCCCAGGATTCTATACAATGGCACCGTGGGCAGTTAAAGAGGTATCAAAGTACTATAACAGCATAATCAGAAAGGGCCCTGGTCTGTCTCACATGAACACTAAGAAAGCAACACAGACTGCTCATAGAAAGCAAACAGGATGATGTCCTATAGAATAAAATGAACCAAAATGCATTTTAACATTTTTTAAAATACAGTCAGCCCTCCATACCCACAGATTCTATATCCATGGATTCAACCAGCCACAGCTTGAAAATATTCCAAAAAGGGGGGGCTCCAAAAAGCAAACTCTGATTTTGCCATTTTATATCAGGGGTGTCATTTTAATACACCATTGTATATAATGGGGATTTGAGCATCCACAAATTTTGGTATCCATAAGAGGTCCTGGAACTAAACCCTAGCAGATGCTGAGGGAAGTAACTCACAGTAAAGTTTATGAGAGCAAAAAATACCATGCCTGTCAAGCTGCTTGAGGCTATTCATCAAATTTTAAACTCTTATAAATAAGCCATTACTTATCCTTTCTAGCACAAAACCAGCATGGACCGTTCACAAACCACTCTCTTCTGTGCTATCAAGCTTCAGATCAATCTATTGAACCATTTTCTTAATATAAGCCATAGAGCCCAACCCCAGTCCTCAATTTCTGGTTACAGTGGCAGAATACAATTTATCCAACTCACCCATGCTAATGTATAGCTGCAACTGAAGCTATATAATATATATGTACATAATCTACAATAACCAACAACAAGACAACTTCTTCCATAAAAAATAAAAGAGACAGCCTTGGGCTATTATGTGTGCTGTCTATGGCATCCTTAACTTTTCTTCCTATGTGAACATCTGAAAATAAATACATTTTGATGAAGACATCATAAGGTTGCAGCATTCTCTTCTTCAAATGAAATAGACTTGGTGAATGCTAATGGAAATACAGACTACAGTCTTTCTGGGTCTGCAGATTCTGCAGAAATCCACTGACTTGAGTAACCTGAACATGTGATCAACTGTTTTCATCATTTAAAAACAAAAAGAGTCAAAGTTTTTATGAACTGTGATAGATATATAGATGATAGGCAGGTAGGCACCAGTGCATTACTGTGTTAAAGAGATAAAATACATGTGGCTCTGCTTAAATCCTACTGTTAGTCCTGAATTGAGTAGAGCTATTAAATTAATGGGATTTGAGTACTGAACCCTTCCCCCATTAAATATTTGTTTTAATGAATGTACTCTAGCAGGGGTTAACCAACAAGATTTCAGCCGTTATTAGACTTCAAGTCCCATAATCATTTTTAAATTTCCTATGATGACTGGGGTTAATAAGAACTGTAGTCCAACAATATCCACATTCCTGAATTACTGCCCCTGACATATTTGTATCCCATCCTCTTAGAAAATTCACAGTGACTTGGGGAGATAAGTTTGGGGGAAAGAGAGTGTTTTCACCTTTTCATCTTCATATCACAGAAACAATAACAAACACTGAGGTAGGTAGTGCCATGTCATAAATTTAACTATGCAAAAAATCATTCTGGTTCAAATAATCTCATGGTGGAAAGCAGTCTTCTGTTCATTTTGTTTCTTCCCTTAGAGCGGCCTTCCAACAACAAAAAAAGTCCAACACATCACAAAAAAAGCAGTCTTACTTTACCAGAATTCAAGAAGCCCTGCAAAATCTGTTTCATTTCATAACTGACTGACAAGACCAAACAACTCTACCATGCTCTGCTTTCTCTCTCCACACATACAAACACATCCATACACTGTTGAGTGCAAATAAACAGGTGTTTTAAGAAAAAGCAACAAAACACTCTGCTACACTTCATACGTTTCATTTTTAAAAACTTTATACAATAAGGTCGAGAAAGGGTTGGCAATATAAACAAACAAAATAAAAGCAGGAACAGTTTGTTGTTTTATGTTGTCAGGTACAAAGACACCTAATGGATGCTTGTTTTCAGAGAGATAGTGAAGTACTGGGCTGACTTTTTGGCAGGGGGTGGAATCTTCAGCATGTAGGGAATCAGATAGTCAAAGAACCTAACAAGACTTCATAAGATGTCCATAATGAAAGACAGTCCCAAAACAGACACTGGAACTTAGTTGTTCAAGATGGCAAATTGCCTAAAGCCAACTCAGTCACATTAGCTAGATCAATTTGTGCACTTAACACTATACATGAGGTGACAATGTGTATTTACTCATTTGTGTGGGTGTTTGTGTGTCTGAAGAAATTTTACCACTCTGTTACACTCAAAAGCACCAAAGAGTGGTTAAGATGCTCCCTTGAGGTGTTGTGAGAAAATGGCAGTTAAGCTCTGATGCTCAAAGCTTTGGGCCAGAAAGCCAACTTTCAGTAATGTCTGTGGTACTCTGAACAAGGTGGTGCATGAAATCTGACAAAATGAATAAGGGATTTCTTGAGGGAGGGGTTCAAGAGGAGAATTTTTGGAGACTAGAGTGGCAGCATAGGGTCATTATTGCTAGATAGCTGTCAAGGCCCATACTACTGTTCTCAGCTCTGCATTTTCCCCCTTGTTGGCAATGCCTGCTTGCTTGGTCTCTCCATGATCAGCAGCAGTGAAAAGAGAAAAGAAAAGGAGTAGCATTGAGTTACCTTGCCCTCCTATTCTAAGCAATGATGCCAGTTTAGCTCAGCAGGAAAGGACAAAGTCAATGGGCACAGAAATGAGGACTCTAACCTAACTGGAGGTAGGTGGTAACTGTCCTTAGAACCTCCCCAGATCTACAGGCTGTACTGACTGTGGGGAGGGTGAAATAGGACATACAGGACAATGCTTCACATGTATGTGTGTGTGTGTGTGTGTGTGTGTGTGAAGCATTATATATATATATATATATATAATCAAAAATATGCAGCCAGATACTCTCAAAATGCAAGAAACTCTTCATTCTTTATTATACTTTCTTAAGAAGGCGTTATTTGGATTTTCTACTTCAGGTGGAAAAATGTCTTGACACATCTGCTTGCAGTTTTGGAGAGAACCGTGTACTTGTAGCATAGTTGATCCAATTTATTCATCCCTTTCCTTATTCACACAAACTCTTTTAAGTCTATAAGTCTTTTCATACTGGATATTTTGCAAATTCTATCTCTCATGCCATGAACCAAACCATGGCACCAAGAATGAAGTGACCAAAGAGATGATTTGAATAAAGGAAGAAAAGGGAGCCCTTGAGAGCTCGTAAAGAACTTGGAAGCTGTCTGGTAATATAGTTGTGCAAGCAATTTAGACAAAATCTTCAGCCTCAAGATAGTGATTAATGTCACTACAGGGGAAAGAAGTTCTACAGAAGGTATTCAGTTTTCTAAATATTGCAGTACAGGCTGTCTTAGTTGTATATAAAAATTTGCAGCTTTCAGAAACAGAAAAACTACAGTCCAGTGATTAAAAAAAGTTTATGAGTACTGCATTCTAGAAAGAAATAAGACTTTTGAAAGTTATAACTTTGAAAGGTGATGGTTGAAGGGGGGTAGGAATTGTGACTCATCTCAAGCCGCTGACTCAGGCTTACAATTACAGAGAACTGACAGGGTATATGATTAGAGACTAAATTGTAGTTGGTATCAGAGACACCATGCTTAGGAAAAGGTGATAGGAAGATCCTGGGCTAACCTTGGGGGGGGGAGGCCTTCAGTACCTTCTGAAGTTACACCTGAAAATGCTGGAGGATAAAATAGATCGAATGGAAATGAACAAAATTGCAAGACAACCAAAGGGAGAAAACAGAAAGGACATAAATACACAGAGAAGAAAGCTCTAAATGAAACAGGTCAGAAGACAGAAAGAGTTACAAAAAGAGTGTGTAAGAAACTGCATAAAGCATGAAAAGTTGAGATGTCTAGTTCATGCAGTGCTTATGGAAAATCCTGCAACCAAAGCATCTATCTGCAAAGCGTCTGCTCTGTTAGTAAGACATGGCCATGACCATGTCATTTTCTTCTACTTCATTTCATTTGTTGCTTCAGTTTGTGGAGCACACTGTTTGTGGAAATATCTCTAAATTTTCTTGAAGGAAATGATGAATCAAAGGCCTCATCTGTTGTTGTCTCTGCAAAATGGTTGGACAAAAGAGGAAACTGCACCTGCCAAGTTTGCCCGAAGCGAGCCAAAATTGACAGTTGATCCATGAATTGTAACAAACTCATAGAAGCTTCTCCAACTGTAAAGTGAGCCTTCTGGGAAGCTGGAAAGACTTAGACATCCCCCCTCTTTTCTTCAGACCCTCTAGGTTTAAAAAGAGGGTCTCAATAAATAGAGATTCCAGGCAACTTGCAACAGAGAAACTGTATGGTCTTCTGATATGTCATATGCAAACAGCTTTCAGTGATGGCCAGTAATTCAGATGAAAAGCATGACCTAAATCCAGTTCATTGTTAGCAGAGGAAATCAGTAAGCCAATCATGTTTGATCTTGCCAGTGATACTGTTACCCTGTGACTTTGGGGTCCCATGAGGGGCACCCAAATAACCAAACCAAACCAAACAAAGATGGGGAAATTAGCTAGAGCACTCTCTTAGCTAGCAAGAGGCAGGGTAACTTAGCAGGAATCTTTTACCCAATGTATACAGCATCAGATCAGTGAGCAGTCAGACAGTTTAAAATGGCAACAATAATATTTATTAAACAGGCAGCAAATATTAAGAAAACACAAGCACTCAGCTAACTAGAAATAGGAAATAGAGTTTTGGGGGAATGGGTGATACGTCACCTATCTCGCAGTCCTGGCAAAGTCCAATTGAAGAGAAGGAAACTCAGCACAGCGGCCGAGGGGAATTCACTGAACAGAGCGGCAGCAAGGCTGGATAGAAGTCCGAAGCGATCCGAGGAGCTCTCGGGACTGGGGGTTTTTATTAGGGGAAGGCATGACTGTGGGCTAGTCTGGTCTTGGGTGAAAACAATGAGTTTTGGGCTAGAGACAACGTCTCTGAAAGGTCAGAATTTACATGATTGAGTTAAGGTCCGAATTGACAATAGTATGGCCAGTATGTAGATGCAGCTAGTTTGGCAGTTTAGTATTCAGCTCGCCAGGGTACCCTCTCGGGGCAGAGGTCTCTTTGTTTTAATAATGAAGGTGTTTGTTTCGGGACGTCCCCTAAAGCAGATTTGGCAGTTTCTGGCTTGCCTTGGTGTAAACAAAATATGACTCAGCAAATGATAGCCATGCCTAGCTTCGCGCTTGTTCGGTGGCCTCACAAACACTTGGCTGGTGGCAGAGCAGGGTCGAATTATGATATCAAAATGATATCTAAAGGTTACCAAAGGCCAGGCCAGTTCACGGTGGTAACAATACAAGCAGTGCCATATTTATTTGTATGGTTGTCAGGCCAGCTAGCGATTGTACAACAGTTGTGAAATTAGTTGTGTGACCCTTTGCACAACCATCTGAAAAACTGGTTGCACAACTTCAAACTGCTCTCTGAATAATCCAGAACTCTGAAAGTTGTTCTCTATGATACAAACACAGAGCTCTATCTGTCAGTGCAATATCATTTGTATTAGTGGGATAAAACTACTGGATTTGGGTCTACATGTTTAAAATGTAGCTTTCTATCCTCCCAAAGAAGTATCCTACAAAACTTTGAACCCTTGGATGTAAAAGGTCCATAACAATGTTTTCAGAAAAAAAATTAAAAGAACCAGGTGTAAGGCCCCGCTTTGGGGGTCCCCAGTAGCAGTATAGTTTGGATGGGCACCATACCTAATTGGCAACACATTTTATTGGCTCCGATATCAAATTCAAGCCTGAGAGGTGACAGAGAGGTCAAACTGAGCGAGGGAAAGAATCTGATTGTAAATGTGAGAAGCATAGGTCAACTCCAAAATTTCTCCAGGTAAGACTGAGTCATTTGTCAGGCAAATACACATCATTCCTATGGATAATAGGCTTAAATAGAAGCTGGACTTTTCCAAGGGATCCAACTGTGAGGAGCCCACCAGGACACTGGTTGACAGATATCCATCCCTTGTACACCTGGATTCTTTCCTCTGGCCTCACAGCACCCACAATAGACAGCTATTACAACATTCATCATGTCTTTGTCAATCAAAGCACTAAGCCCATCAACAGGCGAAAGACTCATTGTCCACAACAGGTTCCCTTTTGTCTTGCATCTGGAACCTTCACAGCCACAAGCCATTTTCAAGGTATAAATGCCCCTGATTTGAGGAGGCCCACTGCAGTCTCTTGAAGATCTACCTGTCACTCTGTCCGTCTGGCTCCTGAATGAGAACTGCCCTTAGGTACTATCTAAGCCAAAATACATTTCTGCTCTTCACTACTCTTCTAGACTGGTAATTATAAATCCCCCCAAATCCCTCATCCTCTCTATAATTTTTGTCTTTCAGCTAGCTCTTGTGTGACTGTGTGATTGTGTGTATCATGTGTGCAAGCATGAGTGAATTCCCCTCAATAAAATCATTTTATTAAACAATTTTGCTTGGCTTTTGGCTTGGCCTGACCCCATAAAAATTGGGTTTAAAGATCTCACTAGGTTACCCTGCCTCTTGTAGTGCTACAGCTTGTGCTCTGGCCAATTCCCATTCCCCATTATTTGGAGCACATTGAGGTGTCTCCCATGGGACCCCAGAAATCAGGGTAACACAGGCACAACCAACCATTTTAAGTACTCAAAAAGGAGCTACATAGTGATGTCAACTCAAAATCCAAACTGCTCTGTCTGGTGAGCATTTCATGCAGAGCTGTTTACCATGTAGATGGACACATCCCAAGACCTTTTGCTGCCAGAGGTGAAGGGCAAGATGCCACCACTTCCCTTCCTTCCACAGACAGTTAACCAAGTTTCTTTGGTACTAACTACCTCTACTATATTTAAGGGTGGCAGGCTAGCTTGAGGGTCTACAGATGTCTGACTGATGAACTTACAATCTACCCTATGACAGTTCACAACCACTCTCTGACCTCAGAAAATAGCACCTAAGGTAGCTGCCTCACTTTATCTTGTGGTAGGGCCAGTCCTGCCAGCATAACCACCTCACTGCACATTTTTAAAGATAGTTGTTTTCAGCAGCACTGTAAAACTGTGGATCTGTGAGTCCACCACAAAGAAACATTTTTCCAAGTAAAACAGCCATTTTTAAAAAATCTGAAGGCTCAGTTTAAGAGTCCTTTACTTTCAAACTGGGTTTAACTAAGGCAAAATAACTGATGTTGGATTGAGCCACCAGATTGTAAGTGTATGTGGTATATGAGGAACACCGAAAGCCCATCTAAAGGGAGAGCAGAATTCATTCATACACATTCAAACACAGAATATAAGGTAAAAGACATAGGTTATCTTTCTTTCATTTGAGAGATAGCTTTCTATGGAATATACAAAGAGCTTTGTATACCAAGGAGCATTCAGTCATATAATCTTACACTTGCATTCACAGGTGGTACATTTCAGGAATATAAACTTTATCACCTGTAGGTAAAATGCAGCCCATAGGTCACATGCAGCCTGCCAGGGCCATTTTTGTGGCCTGCAGGACTCCCCAGGGGTCAAAAATAAAAAGGAGGTTGGGGGAAAAAAAGCTCTCCCTCCATGCCCCAAAATTACTTCTGGGAGTGTGGAGGGTGTTTCCACCTAGTTTGGAGCCCAGGTCAAAATACAGTTTGCAAACTTTTTCAAAAAAAAAATGTCCTTCAGAATGACAGATCACCCTCTAAGGACCCAGGAATGCCCAAAAAAGCATGATTAGAATGCTCCTTTGCCCCCTAGAGAGCATTTGGGGGCTTTTGGGGTAGCAGGACTGGATGAAGTAAAAAGGTACAATACTCTAAGTTCTCCTGGAGGGCTACCCTTCCACAGCTGCCCAGTCTTGCTGGGGTGGATGAACTAAGTTTTCAGCATGTTTAATTTTTCCCCTTTTTTTTCCAAAGTAAGTAAAGCCTACCATAAAAAGCTAACTCAAATTCTTTTTTTGCCCAGCCACTTTTTTATGCCAGACTCAAAAACATTTTGTTAACATTTAAGATCAATCAGGTTACCATAGACAAAATCTATTTATTCTCCAAGAGACCATTTTTAAACTACTGGATTTGAACATGAGATCCCCATACCTCTCGTTTTCCTTAGAGTTACCAACCTAACAGCCTCTAAAAGTCCACTTAAGGATTAGCCTGGCCTGTGAACCCTCAGAAAAATGGATGTCTGTAAAATATACTGTACATTAGCATAATTGTCAAGAATTTGTTCAGCGGCGAAACAGCCACAGCAAGATTCTCCTTGATGTCTGACGACTGATGTCACCTCCAGTGCAGTATCAAGACACCAAGTGTTTTTCTTTCCTTATGTCTTCACCAGATTGTGCAAAATGTCTTTGTAAATTTTCTTTTGTGAAGATAAGCATGTACAGAGAGCAAATATAAAAGAACAGGCTGATTGATCACGAAGACACAAACAATCCACACAGTCTTACTTAGTCAAGGTAACAAGTCAGCAGTTATCACATTTTTGTAGTGTTGAGCATTAAACAGAAATACACAATAGCACTCTGGGAAATGCACAAAATCTCTCCAAGACTCACCAGAAAGAAAATGTTGCCAATGTATGGAAAATGTTTTGCATTGTTTTGATTACCATACCTGGACAATCAAGTAAGGATAGATTTCCCTATTTGGATGCCATCCATTGACATCTCAAGAAATAGAGTTCTCTTAAATGTTCCAGAAACCTTGGTTCCAAACCTTGCTTCCTGTTTATTTGACCCCCACCTTGAAATAGTTCTGAAATGTTTTGAAATGCAGAATCAGAGCGAAACAAGAGAGTAACAGAAAAGTGTCGAAATAGATTGTATGTAACAAACAAACTCGAAACTCTTCTGATTGCTTCTTCTGGTTCACATATTTTTCTTCTATTCATATTCCAAGGATTGGTATGCCAAAGTTTATTCCAGTTACTTACCTTTTGATTGTATCCAGTCTATGAGTGTTCTAATTATGCCCCCCCCCCAAAAAAGACATTTATTACTACTAACATATCCCAATCCTTGAAGCAAAGTCACATTTATTTATGCCTCATTGAATTAAATAAAAATGGCAAGCTGCTGTCAACATTTAAAGAGATGCATCTGGCACCTAATTATATAGAAAAAATGAAGAAGGACTCTGTGAAAATTGTATATTGATCATTCAACTCTTTTATGACACTGCATGCTCACCGATGTCCTATAACCATATAATTTTCCATAATAGCTAACAACAAACAAATGTTTGGTTGGTATCAACATCTCTATCATGGTCTCTCATAGGTATTTGACATGCATCTTTGCATCTTGCATCTTTGTAGAGATCAGATTTAAGATTGTGACCTCTGATCTACAACCCCTGTGTATCAAAGAGCAGGATTAGGAACATCACCACTTTCCTTAAAAAAATTAGATGTTATTTTAGGCACAGTAATGAGGCTATAACAAAGTTCCCTTTATGAGATAATATAACAACTGGTGAAGGTATTACATTTCTGGTGGACTGAGCAATACTTGCTCCTAACTTCCAAAATGTTGTTTTTGAAGTGAATCATTTTGAGGATATTGACATAATTATGGCCATTTTTAAAAAAAATAAAATTTCTTTAAATAATTTTAAGTACAGTCAGCCCTCCACATTTGAAGGTTTCACTTTTGCAGATTTAATTATTCACGGATTATTTGCTGTCACCTCTGCTGCCTCTCTATGCCATTTTTAATAGGGACTGCAGGCCTCATAAAACTGAGAAACTGCAAACAGGGCTTGTAAGTCCCTGTTGAAAATGGTGGGGGCAGCAGTCAGGTGGCAGTAAGCCCCACCAGCCACTCATTTCTACCTTGTGAAGGAACCCTCATGCTTCAAAGGAATCCACGGCGGATTGAATATGGTGATCACACTTTTTGTGTGTTGAATATGGTTTGAGAGGATCTAGAATTATTCATGGTTTTTCCACTTTCACAGGGGTCCTGTGCCCCTAACCCTAGTGAAAGTGGAGGGATGATTGTAATTTTAAAAGTCATATATGAGTTATCAGAATTGCTCTACCAAAAACAAAAAAACAAACAAAAACAAAAACCCTCCACTGTCTAGGTGCTCCTTGCATTAACACAAAAACACAAGAACTGAAGCACATAACTAATCAATGTTGGAGCGTTTTACTGGATTAGGCTAAAGGTCTATGTAAGACAGTATACTGCTTCTGGCAGCAGCCATACAGATACTTCTGAGAAGTCCATGAGCCAGAACTGAAGATAGTTTTGCCAGATGATGTCTATGACAATGAGGAGCAGGGATTTCTCTGCAATAACAACCACTTCATAACATTTGCTGCAAAAGAAATGTACTACAAAACCTTGTAAACTTTCCTTTTGAAGGCACAAAAACTCAGTTTTTGCCAATCCCAATATTTCCTCTGTTGGGGATATTGGTACCAGAATAAACATCTGCAAAGGATCTGATGCCAATTTTTATCTCACCTGTTGCCTGTTCCCCACTTGAAGTTGCATAGTTTAGTTATTCCTTCCTGAAAGGTGCCACATCTGTCACTGTTGCTACTGGAAAAATGGAAAGAGAAAACTCATAAAAAGTTGGGAAAGATGACTGCCCACTATAACCCGCTGCAGACTCTTGAGTTACTGCTTCCATTTTCTCTGATCTCTGTCCATCAACTGTCTGTCTCCTTTCTCTTATTGCTTTATTTCTTCATGCAAAACTCAAACTCTGGACTCCTAAGACAAATACATATTGTACATTTTGGAGAACTCCATCACCCATACTGGCAACTGTGCGGGGGAATGGATCTGTAGAATCAAGGGAATTACAAACAGTGCAGTCAAATAGAAATGAAAGGCAACTCTGTGTATAAGCCCTGGACACAGACAGCCCTCACATTTAAACAGAATGAAGGAACTGATCCAGGCAATGGGCGATAGATGTTATGAAAATACATTAAATTGTAGTTATTCAACGTGTTGTTATTGTAGTATCCTGCTGGGGATCTATGGGGCTTTGTGTCTGCAATGCCAAAATAACTTGGCTGATCAAGGGTACAAATATATCCTGAGTGTGGGAACAGGAGGTTCACCCCTTCTTGTTCTGCCTCAGGTAGCAATACACCTTGGGCCAGTCAATTCCATAAACATATTCTGTTCACTGTCCTTGTCTCTGCATAGTCAGAAAAGCAGTTTTGATAACTGCATTCTGCAATATCACATTTAACAGGACAGACCAAATCCACAATTTTCTGCTGCTAATATAAGCATCAATAGTAATAAGAGTACTATTAGCGTTCATACTTGACATCATTGGACATAACACTTTGCAGAATTATACAGCTGAAAGCATATTTGTCAATGTGGTTGAGGAGCAAACTAGATATGAAGTTAAGCTTGGGAATCACTCCAAGGATCCTCTTGAAAAGACAGAAGGCCTGATAATGTTATTATTAGATTTGCAACCCCCACCTCCACCTGTTGCAGATCGAACAATAATATTATCAGGTCTTCTGTAATACTATCAGGTGGCCAACTGGATTGTAAGATGATGCACAGTTTAGTCAATTGTTGTGAGTAATAATTATTCACATCTGCTTTAATAGACAACTGTCTTAGAAATGAGGGATTGAAACCAATTGGTAATGCCCAACAGAATGGCCCTATTGAACAAATTGTTGAATTGTGAGTCAAAACTCATGTAAATCCCATTGTTCAACAGTTCTGCTTTAGTGGGGACTACCAATAGCATCCAAGCTGTGATGTCCAATCAAGCCAATTGTAGGTATTAATACTAAACATCATGGACAAGAGTTATTTAAATCTGCATTTCAAAAATTGTTGGTGGAGAAATGTTCCAAATATGAAATCCTAGAAGGAAGACATATCCACAGAATCAATGTTTTCTTTTCCCCATTCCTAATCATGTTGTTCCTGGTCTAAAAAATATTGTTCTTTGGACCTTTCTGCATCAAGTCACTGTTCTAAACAGTCCTAAACAGTCTTTGCCAATCACATCTCAGTCATTCCTAAATAAAATTGAGGTTGGAGAGGGATGGGTAGAGAGAATGAGAGAAAGGATTCTTATTTAAAATCTAGCTGCTAGTACATACATAGAGATTATTATGTACAACTGTAGACTACTTGTCAGGATTTGGTGCATTTATAATTTATGATAGTCTCTTCTGTGTTTGTGCAGAAGACTGTGCACAGACTAATCAAACCTTCTTGCATAGTATTAGATCTTAGGGAGTTTTTCATCTCAATGCTACCAATCAATTTTCCAGGCTAATGCAGTAGCTGGTTTCACATTTAAATGCAAGTGGCAAAATCATTTCTTAGAAGAAACCCATCTCATTAAAACCCAGGGAGGAAAACTTCTTCTTTAAGTTCATGGAAAAGCTTTCCCATCCCCCATAGGACCACCATTTTTTTTCTCCTTTTTGAAAGGTGAGCTTCTCACTTGCACTTTCCCTCTGACGGTAGAATCACATGATTGTGCTGTTCATGATTATGATCACCATATGATAATTTTAACATTTAACATTTTTAACAGGTCCAATGGCTGAAACTCTTTTGGAATCAAGTGGAAGAAGCTATACCACCAATGGCAGGAGACACTTGAGTTTAATAAGTTCAGTTCTCAACAGTCACTCTCCCAATATCTTTTCCTATGGTGGAATAAAAAGCTATTTGGATGGGAGGTAGACAGAACATATTTCTGGAGATTTTAAAAAACAAACAATGGAAGTTAAGAAGGCTACCCACACACCATCCCTCATTCCAGTGTGTCACTTCAAAGTAAAACCTCAGCAGTTACATTTTCCTAAAATCAAATGATCTGGAACATACACTAAAGTCACTCTGCTGCACCAGTTCACACATAGGATCCAGATCATCTTAGATGGATTTGAAAGGGATTATTGGAGATAAATAAGGTCTGGGAGATAAAAGAATTTTCACTGAGTCTGAGAGAAAATAAATTTCTTACAACTCTGGTAAGAAATTTAATTTGGATGACCTAACAGTGAAATACATTTGGCAAGATCTGGGAAGCAAATGAATTTGTTGACAATCTGCAAGAGAAATAGTTTGTGGATCTAGGACAGAAATGGATTAGGAGATCCGGGGAAAAAACTTAGTTTACAGATATCTCCAAAGGAAATCGGCCTAAATACTCTAAAGGAACCAGGTCTTGTCTAAACTTGGAAGCTAAGCATGCTCAGTCCTAGTTAGTTCTTGTTTGGGATAGCACCAATGAATACCAGGAGCTGTGGGCTATATTTCAGAGAAAAGAACTGGCAGATCCACCTCTGAGCTTTGTCTGAGAAAACCCTATGAAATTCTTGGGATCACCATGAGTCAACAGGCAAACTGAAGGTGCACACATAGACAGAGAAGGAGGGAGAGGAAGAAAGTTAATCTGAAGAGGGTCTAAGGGGGGAAAGTATTTAAGAGGCAAACTAATTTGGTATGTTCTGGGCCTTTCAGAAGCCTTTGGAAGCTCACAAATAAATCATAAAAGTAATGACCTTTTCCTGCTGTTTGTTCTTTGCATGTGGTTTCAGAGGTATACCAAGTGATTATCGCAACAAAAGGAAAATGTGATAGAGTTTCTTAGTGGGGTGGGTGGAACTTAACAGCACCTCTATTTTCAGGAGACATTAAGTTGCTCATGATTAGATTTAAAAATGAAAGTATGTTGTTATTATTTTCCCCTTCTCTGGAGATTCTGTAGTGGCAAAAATTACTTTAGAAATGTTAGCCCTTTCAGCAGCACTTTCTCTACATACTGCAGAGTTAATGAGGGCTCTTTGCTTGAAGCTATCTCTTCAAAAGACAGCCACCAAAGAGAAGGAAAATCACTAGTGAATCTTTATGTACCTGGAATGAGGCAGTCTATTCGAGGCAGAGCAATGGGCTCAGGGTTTTAGAAAGCTTTATCCAGAAAGAGAAAAACCGACGAAGCATGCATTGGGTTTTTGGTAACCTCAGTGATGAGTCTAATCAACAACAAAGAAATTGTGTGTTTCATGTGGTACATGCACTCAGTGAGAGACCTTAAGTAGAAAACAGTTACAAAATATATCCTAGTCCTTCAACATCATTGAGATCACCAACAGCACAGCAGACAAAAAGAAACTTAAGGCACTATTTTTACCACACTTCTCTTCCCAGTTTCTTACTTGTGTAATAGAAACCAGTGCACAGGGGACAAACTAGATCAGATGCTAAATGTGTCACTAGGAAACAGGTCGGGGATTGGAATGGGGTAAATAGTAGCCAACTTGAGAAGATAACCGAGGGACCAGAGTGTGCACAGAATAAAAGTTTAACGTTTCTCTCCTCTGTTGCAACCACAGACAGGCAGACCTTTTAGCTACAGGAGAAAGCTCCCATGGAGGTCACTGGGACCTTTTTTTTTCCGGGACTAATAGCAGAGGCCCTGAGACCACCAATACCAGGCACTGAATGCTATATTTCTTTTTTTAAGTGTATATAAATCTTTTAATTCATCCATAAAAGAAAAAGAAAAGATGTATCAATAGATGGCTATACAGTTAATTAACATGAAATACAATAAAAAACAAATAATAAAACAATAGCATATAGAATAAAGAAAATAACACATATTCACATGCTTACATAATGATCTTCCCTTATTTACTCTTCTTACCTCATAAATCAGTTATTTCATATATAGCATTTGCTAAGAAAATTCATCTATGTTTAATATAACTATATAGAACTCTACCTCTATTAGACTTGTTAAAGGTAACAAAAGAAAAGGAAATCTTATAACTCAAAGTTTTTAAATCAGATTTTTAGTATTCTTTCCATGAATGGCCTTCACCTATAAAGTCTATTCACTGTACGCCTTGCCTAAGAAACCCTTATGAAATTCATTGGGCCACCATAAGTCAACAGGTGACTTGTAGGCACATACACACATACACAATTGCAGAAGCAGAGTGTGGGGGAATTGTAGCTGGGGACTGAAATGTCATCTACACAAAGCATGACACCAGTGAAAATCCACTCCCTCATGCTTGCTAATTGTTTATTTTTTATTTTTTTAGATCTCTGACATGCTTCCCAGTGATGTGTTTGGTGGAATCCAGGTTTTTATACTGCTTTCATTACAGGCAGCTCCCTGTGTTAAGCTTGAAATTTGGTACTCGGTAACCTCCTTTAGAATTGACCCTTGTTATTGATTAGTATTTAGATACTCAGGGCTCACCAAAACAATCTTGCTTTAGAAGTGTTTGCTCTGCCTAGTACATTTCAGGATGTACAGAAGAGGAGGACACTGCCAGTCTCAGTTTTGTCTTTGAGAATGACCCAGGAGGTTGACTGGAACATGCAGTCTTGGGAATGTTAAGGATCAGATAAAATGGAACACGTGTACAAGCTGTCTCTGTTAATATTGATGCATGAATCTGACCAGTCAGGACTAAAAGGATCAATGTTTAGTATTGATGGCACCCTAAACACTGTGCCCTTGTAACACAAATATCTGTTACAGGGGTCACATCTAGTAAACTAGCTGATAAGCTCCTTATGTTTGCAAAACATTCTAAGATCTTTAATTATTAGAAGCGGACACACTTTATTTACCTCCAATTGTTCCCTAGCACAAAACTGTATTATTTATGAAGTGTTGATAAGGTGCACTGTATTCATGCCCAACTTCTGTCACCTTGCTAGCCCCAAGCAGCATTGGTTCAATACTAACTAAGTCCATATATTGAGTCGCCAAAGGCCCATTGACGTGTAAAAGATGAATGACCTAATGAGAGAGAGCTGGGAGCCATTAACTTCAATTGGCCATTCATCCTCCAACAAATACTGTAGGCAAAAGCATTATTGAAATTATGAGTCACTCTGGTTTTAAATTAGCTTTTTAATTTTTGTGTGTTATAATTTGCTTTGCTTATAATGTTATTATTTATCCCCTGAATTAAGAGTACAGTTTGTCCAACAGGAGCACACAAAGAGAGTACTTTAAATGTAATCAATAGCATTCAGATGATGTGAGAGTTACTCTCATTGCTATATTTTATACTATTTTATTACATTTTAGACTATAAGAAAGACATTGTCACAATTAGGCTTTTATCAAATGCTGCAGTCCAGTTCATCATCAAACATGACTTGGTAATAAAAACCACTTGATTTATATCAAGAAATGTGTCACATTTACCATGTCACCTTTCATTTACAGCATCACTTTGAAAGACTGTAGCAAGCAATACAAAACCCTAAGAAATATTGACTTTATAATAAACTACACACATGCATTATTGCCATCAAAAAAACACAGACAGTTGGATCTGAACTTAGCTATACCTATACCCAGACTCATTACAACAGAGTTATTAGTTATTATTAATTTATGTTACATTGATTTCACCAAGTATAGTTTGACTAATTCTGGATACAGCCCACAATTTGAGGAGGGGAACATCAACATCTCAACCATAGATGTTAATATCTGAAGCTTTCCTCACTGTATTGTAAGAAATGCTACATAAATATTTCAGGAATATTAAACAAAGAAAACTTTCATTCAGCCGAAAATTGCTTTGTAATTTAATGCGCTTATTTTCATTGAATTGCTTCCAGACTTAATTATCCTAGAGTAGAGTCACTGAAATCATCATTGGAACTAACTTAAATCCCATTGATTTCAATAGATGTACTGTTAAGTATAAAGATGCTTGGAACAGTCTTCCCCATCATTCCATCCTGTCAATCCCATGCTTCCATCTAACACAGAGAAAAAAAACACATGCGTACACCTCACACAAATAGGCAAAATAATACCAATAGATCTGACCTATCTGTGGAAACTATCAATAAAATGGCTTGGTAGAATGGCTTAAAAGATCCCTTCAAGGTGCAGTCGGAAAATACATTTACTAATCTGCTATCCTCATTCCATTTTTTTTTTTACTTAAAAAATTCATGTTGGAGCACATGTGGGAGAGGTCTTGACTATTATTCTTAATTTTGTCCTACTTTTTCCATGCAGGGAGGATTTTATATGAATCAGTGTTCAAAATATTTATCAAGTGCACCACTCATAAGTTGGCAGTTTAAGGAGAGCACATGGACCTCTTTGCTTCCAAATCCATTCTATAACAATGGAATTTTATTAACCATGATAGCTTTTTGCTCTTTGAGGATATTCATTTAGGGTATGTACCTGCTTTTAAAGATGTTTACACATAAGTAAATTCACTGAATTCAATGAGACTTATAAATGTTCTTATGATGTACTCACATTTACTGTACTAGAAAGAGAATTGACATTCATTCCATTGAACATCATTTTAACTGCTTTAAGTTGGTGGGTGGGGTATACCTTAAAATTTGCAGAAACAGCTGATTTTGAAAAGTATCTGTTTTATTCTGACACCATTTAATGATGGTATACTTTTGCTAAACAATAATGGACATGCATCCATGTTGATTGACTTAGGTGACTATTTGGTGCATCTGTCAGTTGTCTCTGTATTTGTGCATGTCATTAAAATTTTCTCTACCAGTTTCTAAAATGGTGTACAATCATAAAAGCCAATACAAATTACCATGAAAATAAAATCATGACAATAAGATATTAAAAATCCTTTAAAACAATGAACAAATTAACAGCAGCTGAGTTAGGAGCTGTGATCACCCTAGATATTCTCCAAAAAAAGTGAAAAGAAAATGTGAGTTTTAACAAGAATTCCTGTAGGACTTTCATGGCAACCTATAGCTGGGGCACTGCCCAAGAAAACCACTTCTCTGTGCTTTCCTTATACCTACAAAGAATTAAGTGTACCTTAATTTGGATACACACAAGGAATCAGATGCTCTTCTACTCTAACTCCATTTTCCTGTATGTTGTCTTTGACCACAGGACTTAGTTCCTATCCTTTTGGCCCTGTGCTACCATGTCCATCAGGAAGAAAATAATAGCTTTCAGTTCTGTAATGTAATGTACAATCAAGTCACCTGTTGACTTATAGTGAAGCAATGAATTTTATAGGGTTTTCTTAGACAAGAAGTTCACAGAGGTAGTTTACCATTGCATTCCTCTGAATATATACTGGCATTTATTCTCTGGCAGCCTCCCTTTCAAGTATTAACCAATTTTGACTGTACTTAGTGTTTGATATCAGATGGGATCTTTTGCTGGGATCCTGTAGGTCCTATATCAAACCCGCAATTAAATGTAAAAATGAGGAATTAATTAACTCAAATTAAGAACATTGCAAGAGGGGGGTAACTTCAGGACCTTTTCACCTTTTTTTATCAGGTCACTGTAAAAAAGACCAGTCAGGAAACTTATAGTGCAATTTAAATATGTTTTATTGGGGGAAATATATACATACATACATACATACACACACAAATAAACATACACACAAGCAATCACACAAGGCTAACTTGAAATAAAGAAAGGAAGATGTAGAGGAATAGAAAGGCACTTTTGGTTGATATTTACCATCCAGACAAATGGTGATGTGACTTGGGCTCCTGCCCAAGAAGCAAAATATCAGGAGGACCCCTGAAATTGAAGTGCTGTGTGGAGGACCCAAAATCAGGGTCCTCTTATAGCCCAAAATGTGCCCTGGAGGCATGACTTTTTGTTTGGATAACAAAGGATTTCCAGGGTGGACAAAAGATGACAGGATGGATTAATGGTTCTAATGTGTGGAAAAAATATGTTGATGATTTTTAATATGTGGATGGCAAAAGATTTTGATGGCAATGTGATCAGGAAAAGGATCATAGGTATGAGGATAATGCAATTATGGGTTGTTTGAAATCTTCCTGTTTTCCTTAACCGGTGCTATCAACCAAGCAAAAGCTCTCTTTTTTTAAGTTGCCAGCAAGTAGGCGTCAGATTAAGTTGGTAGCCAGTTTTATGGCTTTATCTTCTATAGGACATGCAAACCACAGAGGGTTATTTGCCTTTTGTTCTCCTTGCAAGAACCATTCTTAGCCATGCTCAGGGCATCTCTGACCTGTTTTTCCAGTCAGTTCCTCTTCCACATGGCCTTATCCAGTCATTGTTATATGATTTCTATTTTATGTCAATTAAACATATCTGCCAATCTTCCCAATAAAACTATCAGAGCAGTGGAGTTACAATGCCTTCGGGGTATTTAGGTGGTCTTTCAGTTCTGTAACTTACTCAAAACAACAACAACAAAGAGTAATGCAGAACCTTGGATCACTAGGTAGTCACCCAAGTCAACAAAGACATTTAATTTGGCATAAGATTTGCATTCTTTTACATTTTACATAAGAATAACCTCTATCTGGCCTAAGATTAGTTTAAGATTTGCCTCTAATGAAGTGGGCTACAGTTCACAAAGGGTTACACCAATTGAAACTAGTCTTTTTTGCTCCAGCACAGGTACTCTCCCCACCCCTCAAAATTATTATATTCAGTTCTTCTTCACCTCCTTGGGGCATTGGCTGAATATCCTGTTAATTAGAGCGAACAGCCAGCACATCCTATATCTCTCCTCCTCCCTCTCTCCCTGACAACTCTCTTGCAAAGCTTGAATTATTTCTGGCTAAAATCAGAGCTGACCTAAGAGATGATTTTACAATAATAATAAAACATCTTTGAGAGCCTTTCAGCATTCTCATCTGACTCATCCTCAAATCACTGTTGATCTCTGTGGTTATCCCTTGGTAGTTTGTCAAATTCCTGGAACAGAAATTTCTTCTGCAATTCCCTGAAGCTCTTTTAGCTTCAGCTGAAGTGAAATGCTATAAATGACAACATTTTGCCCTTGAATGAGTTTGTGATGAATACTACTTATCACATGCAGATACTCCCAACGTGAAAATTGCACAGCTCAGGTTAAACTCCACAGGGATGCTACAAAGTAGTGCCTACTTTTCATCATTATTTTTTATAGCAATATTAGATCCTGCCCTTCTAGACTAAGAGCACAATCTAGAAAAACCGGTGTGTTAAACTGCCACTGATTTTACAGGAAAACCTAAGACTAAACTGAAGATAAGGTTACCCAGAAAGTATAGTGACTAGAAAGGCGGGTTTCCTTGTTTATGAAACTCCTGAGGTAACTTTGGGTCTGCTGATCTCCCTCAATCTAACCTACCCAGCAGGCTGGGAATTAAACACTATTTTAAGTTCATCAGAGTATAGGTAATGAGATGTTCCATGTAACAAATAATAACAGTTTTGGATTGGATCCAGTGTCATCTCTCCATAAGGAAAAGCTCTCCCACTCTCCAAAGGACTTTGCAAAGGAGTGCAACATGACAAAAATGGTCCCAAATCCAGAGGGATGCCTCCAGTTATTTATATTTTTTTAATATGCAAGATTCTGGACAAGCTAATTTTCAGGAAGGTCTATCCTATTTAATACATTACCCTGTGTATATGTACGTTTGTGAAGGGGAGTGCTGTAAAATGTTTTGTCTTCTTTACTATGTTTGGAAGTGTTTTCAGCTATATAAAATGAGTGCTTCAATAAGACTGCTTATTTAATTGTTCTTTTCATTTTTTGCTACTAAGGCAGGAATCCTGTTGAGCAAGTAGGAATCCATAACCTACAGTTACACAGTCATGACCGTTTCATATTCACAATCCGTACGTAGCCTCTACTTTCGGAAATACATTTGGGCTGTCCCCATATACCAAGAAGCAGCCACTGCGACTGATGGGGGTCTGTTCAGGAAACCACTGGCTGACAACCCTCACATGAGAGGTCTCCAACACGAGGGGGGAATTACAATAGAGGTCCTGCTTCTGGCTGTCACACTGTAGATCACTCACAGGAGGGTATGTGAATATTGGTCAGCTGCTTCCTGATCAACAGAGATCGCAGCAGCTGCTGCCTCGTAAATGGGAATTCAGGGAATGGAAATAGGAGTAACTGTGTAGCACTATAACTACAGTGCTTACACATTTCTAACTCCCCAGCAGGATTCCCGCTCATATATTTAGCTGTACTTTGTTACTCTATGTTGTCCTGAACTTGGGGAAAGGCAGACAGTATTAAATATATAAAAAATAAGGCCTTAGGGACATATGCACCCTGTGGCCCACATGTTCTCAACCCCTACACTACACTCTGTGTTTTCTTTATGGTATTGTGTACCATAACAGTCCTTCACATACTCTGCATTGCAAAAAATCTTCCACTACTGTTTGCAAAAATTCATGGAATATCACTAAGACGTTTCCTCCTTCCCACTCACGCTTCTTTGGTCCAATTTATTGCCTGCAGTACTCCTCTGATACATAGTGCAAATCATTTGACTTTACACATGTTGGTTTTCTCTTCTTGTAATTTTTCTCCTCATGTTCCTTTTTTTCATTAAATTCTTTTTTTCCTCATTCTTTTTCTATCATTAAATTCTTTTTGACAGGAAGAAGTGAAAAGTTAGTGGTTGATTTTGTAATATCTGTAAAAGCACACACAGAGGAGATTTGCAATCAATAATCTACAGTGCATACAAGAATTAGCAACAGAAGTGCATGAGGAGCACTGTCTGTGTCCTGCAGAGTTATATCCCATCAGCTTTCATTTTTCTCATAGCCGTTTCCCATCCCTCACCTATAAAACTGCATATTGCTTTTGAATTTGACCAAGTATACAAGCCAGATGAGGAACTTTGTTATAAATTCCCTTACATTTTAAGTCTCCTTTCACTAGCATTTTCCTAGAACAAAAGATAGTGCATGTGTGAGTTTCCCTACCGTTTTATCACTTGTGCGTGTACAAAACATAACATGAACTCATGGATAGTGTGGCACAGCAAAGTAATTTGATCCCTTCCATATTGGCCCAGCTCAAAACTGCCAAAAATGGATTTCACAGTACTATGGTACATTCTGGGTTGAAATGAACATTTGGTACACTGTTAAAGCAATCATGAAGCTTTCACCATAGATGGTATATTTCTGTACTCTGAACATGCAACGAATACAGAGAGGGTGTTGTAGCGTTATCTGGGTTAGCCTTTTACTCACACTGCCACCACTCACTCCTAGCTAATGTCTGATGGAACTCATCAGAAATAATTTTCTCCACATTGTTTTTGTTGCTGCTGTGTGCCTTCACGTCACTTCTGACTTATACAGACCCTACAGTAACCCTATCCTGAGGTTTTCTGGGGCTGAGCGTGTGTGAGACGTGCCCAAGGTCACTCTGTTGGTTTCCATGGCTAAGCAGAGAACCAGACCCTCATCTCCAGAGCGGTAGTCCAGTGTTCAAACCGCTACACCATATTGGCTGTCTTTCTCCTTATACAGAGGCACAAGCAGAAGGATAATAGTCATGGGGAAAGAGGACTAACCCTATCTTTAGACTTAGATTGGGATGACTGACATGAGCAGCAGATTTGAAGTGTTATAAAAGGGTAGCAAATTGCTACAGTGGGTTTACTTTACTACTGAATTTTTTTATCTAGAGACAAGGAAGAGATGCTTATGGAATTTCCTGCCTATTGTGCCAAAATAACTTGGCTGGATCTGGGTACTATGGACAATTGGTGGGAAGTGCCATTTGATGCTTTTCCTCAGGCAGCATCAAATGTTTTGGGCTGACCCTTTGAAGAAGCTTAATTGATCTGACCTGTGTGCTTAGATAACTCTGTCTAACAAATATCAGACAGATGTCCACCAGTGAACCATGGCAGTGCCAAATGCTACGTATAAATACTGCAGAACTGGTCCACCCAAATCCTGCAATGCTCTCCACACTTTCATTTCCGGAGACTGGGCGCAAGCATTCTCTTCACCTGGTGGGTGCTGAACCAACATTCTCAGCTGCAAACTGGTCCTTATAATCCAAAGCCTTTTAAGCCTTTTGAAATTGGTTTCAAAAAGGTTGGAATGGAGTGAAAAACATGTTTAACTCTCCTACTGAAATCAATGACACTTTCAAAATACTTAGCAATGCTTAGCATGGGGATCCTGCCCATGTGTACATTAAATCATACTGTGGAAAGTCTCACTTGAGCCAAAAGATGAAAAATATGCTAAGCAAGTTTTTCCAGGAAGAAGATTCCACTGCTGCATCCTACTATGTTAACAGTGTTAACAAAATGCTTGTTTTGGTTCCATTGTCCTTATTTGGTAGTCTGCTTGTGACTGACTACTATCTCTAATGAGGAAGATATCCCTAGGTGTACCAGTGCTAGCCCCAGCCCATTCCCTCCCTCATGTCCTGAATCCACTGGTCCACTGCACACCTTCTCTGACTGCTTGTGTCATGTCATGCTAGGATATCACATATATGTGTGCTCAGAGTAAGAATGGGAAATACATGACCCCATACATTCTTGGATTTCAGCTCCCATTAACTCTTACCAACATAGATAGTAATGAGGGATCATGGAAGTTGCAGTTCAACAATATTTGGAGGGTCACACATTTCCCACTACTGGCTCAGAGTTTAGTTCTGGAGGGCCCCTGTGTCAAAAATATCTGCTTCAAATTTTTTTGCTAGACTTACCTCCGTGGTTAGCCTCACCTATTAAACTCTCAGTCTGAATATTATCCATTTTTTCTATGAAATCTGTACTCTAAGAGTATATGTCTCTGGTTGGTTGGTTGGTTGGTTGGTTGATTGGTTGTCTGTTTATTACAACACCACCAACAGGATTAAAGTGAGATTTAACTGTGATCCTTTTGCCTTCCATATATGTGGTCAAGCAAGCACCATCTTGTCCTTTACTTTCAACAGCAAGGATGGATGTTCTTGAAATGAAACTTACTGACATCAGTAGATCTATATGTAGAACAAAGAAATATTGGAGCCAGCTGTACCTGTGAAGATCTAATCCCAAAATATTACTCCTTTATTCAGTATTATTTTCTCTTGACAGCTAGTATAGATAAAAGAGGGACCAGTGAAGAGAACACAGGGGATGACTATTGGCACAGAACACTTCACTAAATTAACTCTGCCACAAAGCAAAAGGGGCTGAAAGAAGTCTACTGATCAAGCCTTCAGAACAGTCTGACATTTTTGTGGCGAGACTAGCTTTTTTGAAACCTTAACTACCAAAAGGAGCCAGAAGAAAAGGAACTAAACAGTGCTCACTGATCAACAGATGTCTGTCTTCTTTCTGACATACTCTATTCAACTGAGAAGTAGACATGATCTAGCCAATACTTTAAAACAGGGATTTTAGAAGCAGGTTTTATGGCAGTACAGAATTTCAGGAGGGGAAAAAAATACAACTTAAAAGTCCTTTGGGGAGAAATGAAAATGGCTATCCAAATATAGAGTAAGTCTTCCCCCTAATGGACAAAGTAGATTTTACACAAGTTTGTTCAGTTTCATTTAGGTATATAATATGAATCTTAAGTATAGTGCTGTTAATATTTGACTATTTTTTCCTCACAAGTGAGGACAGATAGTTCCCACAGTTTTCTGCCCTTTGTGGAGAAAGTAAATAATTCTACACAGTTCTTGCTTGGTATTTACACATCCTGAACTGTGTGAATACCAGTGGGTTTTTGCACTGAAGTCCACAATTCAGACAAAAAATACCACAATTTTTTAACTGCACAGAAATACTTGTGGTATTTTGTGTATGAATTGAGGACTTCTGTGCAAAAAACCACTAGTTTAGATCCTTCATCAAATATGCAGTCAGGATGTCATGGCTAAGCCTCATCTCTCCATCCTGAAACCCATCTTAAAAGCCAGTCAGTTGTCCCAAGTGATGCAAGACTGTGGCCCTTTTCGTATGGCATTTGTCATGTGAAAGGGCCTCTGGAGCGTCGCGTGATTGCGAGGAGCATTTCAGATGACGTCCTCACAATCGCGTGACACTACCAGGGCCAGCAGGCGCCGATCGCACACTATATCATTTTCAGCTTTTAACCAAAAATGCTGCACAATCGCGCATTGCTCCGGGGCCCCACACACACTTACTGTACATGCAGAGCCTCCAGAGCCACGGACCTTGTGCTTCCTCCCCAGCACAGCCTGGGAAAATACCCAGCTGCGCTGTGGAAGGAAGAGGCGGAGCCCTCCTGCTGCCTGCCAGCCGTCAGGCAGCTCCTGCAGAGCCGGAGCAGAGGGGATGCGAGAACCTCATGGAAGAGGCTGCTCGTGTGATCCCCACATGACTGCTCTGGAGGGAGATAAGCTGCAAAAAGGGCCTGTGTTGCTTCTGAGTGGGACATTGCAAGAGGATGTGACTACTCTCCCCCACTACCAAGCACCACTGTGAGGAACAGAAGCAGAGGCCCCTGTGGAGTCCTGATGCAACCTTTCATTGCAGTATCACTCGCTAGCAGGGGGTGGGCTGGTCACATCGTCTTGCACCACCCTGCTCACAAGCGGCACAGACCTCCATCACTTAGGATGGCTGATTGGCTTTTAAGATGCGTTTCAGGATCATTTGTGGTTGTTATTTAACAATACAAATACAAAGCAGTTACAGTGTCCTATCTCCAACCTATAACATCATAGCTGACAAAGAGAATGCTAGTCACTGTTTCCAGTCACTGTGGGTTTTGTGAAAGATTCCTGTTCCCTATGCAGTCAACAACAAAGTCGTACAATAAAACCTCCAATGACCAATGTGCTGCATAGACTGAAGGCCAAAACCCATTTTACAAGCTGTAGAGGCAGCCCCAATTTGGGAGAAATAGGTGCTGAACTTAACCTCTTGCAGACCTAACATCTGCAAGGCCTTTGAGGTTACCATCCAAAACTGGTGGCTGATGAGAAGGGAAAAGTCATCATGGCAAAAGAGAAACCCATGCTTGATTCCTCTAGCCCACACATAGTGCTGCAGAGCTTGAATAGAACACAATGCGGGATCCACATCCAATCCCAACATAAGTGATGCCCCCACTCTCCACCGATCAGAGTACCTACTCTTCAGGACTTCCTGTGACTGGACAAAATCAAGTCCCCAAAGGCTAGAGCTCTCCCAGAGCTATCTCCTTTAGCCACAGCCACAGACTCACTAATATGCAATGCCCCAAAAAACACAGTTAATGCTGCCATATGAAAAAGTATAGATTCATACATTGAACTGCAAACAACAAACCAAACATTCCTTAAGCCTTTAAGAATCTCAGGGAATAATGGCTCATGCTAGTCAATTATTTACCCCTACCCCCTAGACCATCCTTCCAGAGCCTTGTGTACTCTAAAGTCTCCAATGGTATCCTCATACCCTTGCATTTCAGCTGCAAAGGCCAAGGCTGACAACCTATTCTGAATAGACTGTGGAGTCAGCCCTTTAGCCCTAAGATAAACACAGTAGTGAAGGTTGTGATCCACATAAGCTCTCAAACTTCCTCCCTTCTGATACATCCTCTTCATGCTAGCCGCTCAGAGGCTTTGACAACCTCACCCTTCAAGGCTCCACAGGTCGACAGGCATCTGAAAAGGAACAGAATCTGTGTCTGGGATGAGCTGTCTGACATACTCCAGCTGTTGGAGAGAAAGAGCTATCCTCTTATCCACACCAGTCATATGGAGTACTGTGAACAAAATATTATAGTGCAAGCATTGCAAAACAAAGGCCCTGAATACAGGACCTTTTCACCTGTGGATACCAGTACTATCTGTGAGACACCAGTTGAGAGTTAAAAGAATGTTTTATTGGGAGATTCACAGATACTCACAAGAAATCAAGCAGTCTCACAAACCATACAAGGCTAGTGAAGGGAAAGGAGAAAAAGGTTGGATAGAGAGAGATTTGGGGTGTATAGGGTGATATTTACCTTTCCTGGAGTGAAAGATTAAAGGGAGGTGGCTCAAACAGGACAGTATGATGGCAGCATGGAGAAACGACATGCTGGGGTGCAGCACTGTGCCCAAAATGCTAGCAAAATGCCAGGGTCAGAGCTAGGGTTTAAATACCCTTTTTCCCACCCCAAAGGGGCAAGTGTTAATTGCTTTCTGGCATAGTAAACAAAAGGGGCCCAGAATGGACTGAATATCTTGTTTTGGGTAACAAAACATTGATGGCAGACCTGACAGCCTCTTAACGTCTTGATTGGGTAATGTGAATGGGGAAGGTTTTGGTTAGAAATGCACACAGCTGAGGTGCTTACCTGCCGCACCAGGATAGTTTCACTGGCTATTGTATTGAGGTGTCAGATCATTGACAGGGTTACTGGAAGGCTGTTAACTCTGGGTTTTCTCACTTAACTGTTGTTTACCTTATGACTTGGCTATGCTGACCTAGCCCAGGCATACAACCAGAGTTCTGCTTGCCACACGTTTCTCAGCCATGTGTCCCATTTTTATGTAATATTTCATGCCAATTAAATGATATTTCTTTCCAATCAAGCTATGCCATGTGATGGGGGGTAAGTCATGCTAACAGCATTGTCAGCTGGAATTGAGGGATTCAATAAATTCCATTGATTCATTAAGGGAAGCCACAGCCCTGAGTTTGCAATATCTTAGCAAGACTGTAGCTGATCAGGGGCATGTCGTTCATTCATAGGGTTACCATAAGTCAAAGACTACCTGAGAACACGAAAGTCCTCTAATTTACCACTGGGCTCCATTTACAGTCTGCAGGAATGGGAAACAGAATGGCCAGGAATGGCCTCCTTGATACAATTCAGCTTTCTCTTGCCCAACAAAAGCACACTATCATGCACTTTGGGAAAGTGATAGGAAGGCTGACCAGTAAATATAGCCATTTTCAGGACAGGTGAGACTCCAGGGAAAGAGCAGAAGCTTTACCCCATTCCAACCCTAGGAACATTAAAAGATGAACCTCATTTGTACTAGCAGACAGCCAGCATCAGATCATCTTTGCACCCACTCTCTCTTCTTTGGGGGTTCTTATTCCTTATAGTCCAAAAGGTAGCCATAATCTTGTTTGCCATGGAATTCAAAAATTCTGAT
Organism: Iguana delicatissima; assembly: GCA_948472985.1. NCBI lineage: Eukaryota > Metazoa > Chordata > Lepidosauria > Squamata > Iguanidae > Iguana > Iguana delicatissima. The sequence goes on from CAOKZL010000401.1 coordinate 105,402, forward strand.
CACAATTTTTGGACAGTATTCGCATGGGAACAAATCCAGAGGCAGGGAATACAAGCTGTAAGCTCATCTTATTCAGTTAGGGGATCTCCAGTCGGGACTTTGAAAATGTAGACAACCATGATTATGCCAAACGTAGTGCCATTTGGCTTTACTTTACTCCCAGATGGTCAGGGAACCACATAGTGGCAACTGCTTGAGTGGAAACCCACATCTGACAGTCCAGGTCTATCCAGTATGTGGACTAGTGAAATGGTTTCCATCAGTCAGCTGGCAGGTTGAATGATGACTGGTCCCACATTTGGCCAAACCTTCAGCTGCTATCAATAAAGTTGTGGCTTTATTCCACAAATGGTTGTGTGTCTTTGGTTTTGTCTATTACGTTTGACAAGTGGAGTTCAGCACCTTTACTGCTAGAATTTCAAATAGCAACAGTAAATCTGCAAGGATGACATTCTACAAGGTGTATAATCCACAAACAATCCACAAAAGAATATTATAAGCCCCAAATATTTTGTCTTTCAAACCTCTAGCCTATCTTCTAGGTTTCTTTTAAATTTCTCTTCTCTCTCCCTTCTCAGTTTCTCTACAGTTCACCCCAGCTACAAGTGTTAACAAAGTTCCAAACTGACACCCCTTCTCCCACTCAAAAAGAACAGTCACATAAATGTTCACAGGCCTTACTCTTGCTATAAATGAATAGCATTGCTATTAATGTCATAATTCATTTAAATTGGATTTTTAATCCAAGAACAAATTACAACAAAGTCAGTAACTTCAGCCATTTCACAATCTGTGCTATGAACACTGAGATACCATATACATTTAATATACTCATCTACTATTAAAATTGATTAAAATACAAGTTAAAAGGGCTATTTTAATACAATATTGGCATGAAGGAAAGGTTTTAGGTGGAGCTATTCAAACTAAAACAATGGTAAATTTACATCCAAACTTATCCCAAAGGCAGCAGTTCAGTTTCTCTGCAATACATTGAGACAGGGCATAAAATACAAGCTGGAAGTCCTTTCAGAGTTATTATTTTCCTAATAGAAGATGACTGAATTAAAATGGTTAGTGAAACAGAAGAAATAGTAAGATCTCCTGATTCTCAGATGGAGAGACATAACGCCTCATAGAATTATACTTAAATGAACTATTGTCTTGTTACTGTAGTTTCTAGTCCAAACTTGTGGCATATTAGATATTATTTGATATCAAGAATTTGGCCTTCATTACCCATTCCTCTCCATGTGCTTGCAAGGCCCCCGGACAAGCACACACACAGGCATGGCTGAAAATAGCTGAACTATTCAAAACAAATCCAGGCAGGCCAGTATTTGCTGGACTGCAGCTTCAGGAGACCTCCAGGCAAGTACCCTCTTAAGATCACGCAGTTTACAAAAGACTCTCTGCCCTGAGCAGGCAGCTTGATGAGCCGAATACTCAAGTCTCAAGCACTCCGCGTTTGCATACTGTCTACGCTATTGACAATGCTGTCGTAATTCAATCATGCAAAGTACTGACCTTTCGGAGGCTTTGTCTCCAGCCTGAAACCCACTGTTTTCCCTGGGAATGGACTAGCCTACAGGCACATTTCCCCCTATAAGACCCCCTGATATTGAGAGCTTCTTCAGATTGCTCTGACTTCCATCCCGTCTTGCTGTCTCTCCGTTTGACAAGCCTTCCCCTCAGCTCCACCTGCTGAGAATCTCCACTTCTACAAACTTCTCTTCAGACTATCCGGGCTTCAGGACAGGTGTAGTATTTCCCATGCAAAACCTCCTCTTAAAACTCTCTATCCAACTCCTACCTTTCTTTCATTAGATCTGCATGAGTGTGTTTGCGTACATACATTGTGACTGTGTTATCAAAATAAGGGAAAACAATTTTAATTTACTTCTGTTTGCTCATTGACTCGGCCTGACCCCGTAGACATTGGGTTCAAGATCTCACTAGGTTGCCCTGCCTCTTGTATTGCTTAGCTTGTGCTCTGCCAATTCCCATTCCCCACAGTGAGCACATTGAGGTGTCCCTCCCGGGACCCCAGAAATCAGGGTAACAGTCTTTCTTCACTGCATTATCTTTTTCACTTGAATAAGAATGGATGGAATGAGGCCCCTTATTCAAAGCATAAAATTGTAATATCAATCTGCTTTAAAAAAAAAAAAAGGGAAGAGGAGGAGGAGGGGGGAGGAGGGGGAGAAGAAAAAAATAATAATATTTTGTTAATAAGCCAAACTGGGTCTTGTATCTTTTTCATCAGACATAATAGAGTGCATTGTCTGGCAGCACAGAAAAGGTTGATCATACAGACTGGAGTTCTCCTGTTCTAGGCTATATCTCATTCACTCACTGATCTCAACAGTTCAGGAAAAAGTTATTTTATTTTGTTAGCATACTTTTAACCAATGGTCCTGAAATATGAGTCATGAAAACAATCCTCAGACCTAGTTCAGTAAGAAAGACAAGAAAGAATGACAGTCATCTAGCCAAGACATGCTCTTCTGGTGATTTAAAAAAAAAAAAAGCTAGAGAAATCCTTAACAGGGATTCCATTGTTAACAACAGAATTAGGTAGGCAACACAAATATGTCAGACCTGTTTGTAATTTAGAAACATAAACAGTTTTGAACTGATAAATTTTCCTCTTCTACCAAGAAAAGCTTTTCTGTGGGGACCCCACTGGAACATGGAGGGAAGTTGCCAAGATACAACAAGAGAAAACAATTGCTTTATCAACATAGCCTGTGTAACTTACTACATATATATTTATAGACCATTCATGGTTTGTTGCTGCCTAACTGTCTGTGGAAGAAGACATATCAATGACTCCCAGTCCCAAAATCCAACCAACCAACTCACATGTTTATTTACGTGTGCTCTTTCTCTTCTGTAAATGGTCCCCTCTTTGGCTATGTTGGGTCAGCTAACCTAGGACAGTAATATTTCCAAATACTGTACTGGGTCAAGGTCACAGTTTCTGTGGTCCTTTCTGCACTAACTGTTATAGTGCTATTATTCCACTTTCAACATCCTATGGAATCCTGGGGTTTGCAGTTTAGGGAGGGGCATTGAGAATTCTCAGTCAAAGAGCTCTTTGGCCTCAGTAAACTACAAACCCCAGAATTCCACAGGATGTTGAAAGTGAAGCAATAGCACTGTAACAGTGGCCCTTTTCACACATTGTTTCTAAAGCGAAAGGGCCCCGTGATCGTCACGTAAATGGAAGGAGCGGTCCATACGACTCACTCCCATTTACACGACACTCAAGAGCCTAAAGCAGACCGCGCACGCACCTTTTCATTTTCAGCTTCAAGCTGAAAATGGTGCACGGTCGTGCAATGCTCCTGGGGCTCACGCGCAGTTACTTGCCCTGCGGTGCGTCAGGAGCCGGGCCGGTCGCGCTTCCTGCCTCAGCGCTAGCCTGCAATTCCCAGGTTGCGCTGCGATAGGAAGGGGTAGGGCGTTTGCGTGGTGCTCATGCGACTGGCAAGCCAGCTGCGGTAAGGAAGGAGAGATGAAGTGAGCACCTCGTGCAAGAGGCTGCTCGCGTGAACACCACCCCCTCCTCCGTGAAAACATAAGATGCGGAAAGGGTCAGTGTAGTGTGGAAAGGCCTCAGCCTGAGGTCATGAGATTCCCATATCCAGCATCAAGCCAGAGAGAATTAAAGAGGAGGAGACAAAGTACTGCTACAGACCAGGAGACTAGCCTTTTAGGCTCACCGTAGTCCACAGAAAAGGTAGAGCCTGAGAAGATCACTCTGGACTGAGAGGCATAAAGAGCACACTTGGATTCAAAACTTTGTCAGAGCAATTTCATAGGATAGGGTGGGAACTGTGCAACCCTTCAGATGTTGTGTAACATCTCTCAATATCCCCATCATTGGCTGTGGTGACTATGTTTGCTAGGAAAGTTTTGTTTTGTTTTGTTTTGTTTTGTTTTATATTTTATTTTAAATCTCAGCAGCTGGAGATAAACCACAAACCTTACACCCATCCTGAGGACCTGCCACAAACCAAGAACCTCCTTATAAACCAGACCTGAGAAAAACTGGAGCTTAATATCCAGTTTACCTTTTTCCCCACTGTGCCGGAACTGGTTAATTTAGCAAGGGCTATACTGAAGCATGTTTCAATGAACTCTAAAGAAAAACCTGTTAATGCTGCTGCATTGAGTTTGCTTTTACTTTATACCATAAATTCCTTTCCTGTTTCATTAAATAAATTTAATCCATTTGAGCCTGGTTTTTTTTATTATTATTATTATTATTATTATTATTATTATTTTAGCATTGTTAGTCCAACCTTTAAAAAACTATTCAAAGCAGCCAGCAAAGTAAAACAAATTAAAATCATAATATCAAACAGTGTACAGATGCTGGGAAAAATGTTACTTTTTTGAGCTGCAACTTCCAAAATGCCCAAGCCAGCAACCTTGGAATCCCCCAGTGGCCATGTTAACTGGAAGATTTTAGAAGCTATAGCCCCAAAAAGAAACATTTCCAAGTTCTGAAAAACCAAACATTAGAAAAACATTGTAAAAGGACTGGCTAGTCCAGAAACCATCATTATAAGCTTGCTTTAAAAAGATATTTTAGCTATCTATCCAAAAGTAAGCAGTGATATTTCTGGGCAAATTTATTTTGGAAAGGAGGTGGTATCACCATACATAAAGTAATGTATCTGCAACAACTGCAGGTAGAGAGTTCCTCCACCAGTCTGCAGAGAAAAGATGGTTCCAAAAGTTCGTTCTCCTGTACAGCAAAACAGATTTGGGTTTATTGGTTCTGCAAGCATCAAATACCAATGGAAGTTGTTTGATTTAAAAAAAAAATGCAAAATTCTTGCCTAGAATTCACAGATATTCCCCGAAAATCTGAAAGACAGTCTTTAAATAAAAATCTTTTGAAGCAGATTAATTTACATTCCGACAAATTCAGCGTGCCACTGTAGCATTAACATTCTTTTTTATACAGAAAAAGAAGGACAAAAATGAAACAAAATAAACCATTTTTTCCAACCATAAAAAAAGCTGGCGTCAACCCAACCACCAACCATGTTTCACCTCAAATTGGTTGTTTATGAAGATACATAAATGCATGTGATACCAAAACATTCTTAAGTGGATGGCTGTGTTATATATTATCCTCTAGGGTGAGACCATGCAGTGTTAAGGCTGTAAGTCTGCGAATCCAGAAATTCTCCCCTTCAACCAATGTACTTGAAAGAGGTGGCATCTCATTTCCACACACAGACAAAGCAGGGTGCCTATGGTGTTCCTATATTATTATATTATATTATATTATATTAATTATATTAATTATATTATATTATATTATATTATATTATATTATATTATATTGCAATTTAGTATGCAATTAAAGACAGTGAGGGAAAACATTAAACCTATTCTTTCTGTCCCTGGATGACCTCTTGTTTTGTTAACAGTGGTGTCAGGGTCAGATCCTGTCTCCACTTGGAAGCTAAGTAGAGTCAGCCCTGGTTAGTATTTGGATGGGAGACTGCCAATGAATATTAAGACTGCAGGTTATATTTCAGGGGAAAGAACCAGCAGCCAGCTCTGAGTATTCCCTTGCTTTAAGAAAATTCTGTAGAATTCATAGGGCCGTCAGAAGTTGGCAAACAACATGAAAGTACATACAGAGACACAGAAGATACATGGCTAAACACATATTTCTGGCCTTCATCTGCCAGATTTTTTACTTAATGTGTTAGTCCAGTAGAGGGAACCATTTGTTCATTGTGAAAACATTTCATTTCACACGTTGCGTAGGTTTTAATCATGGTGTTTGACTTCTACTCAGCCAAAGGTCAAGGCCAAGATGGATTGAGGGGGGAGTTCTCCCTCTCAGGACCTTTTTTTTTTTCAAACCCTCATGAATGAATAGGGGATGTTTTCTCCTAGAGAGAAATATGTTAATCCCCTACTCCTTATCTTTTCTCATCTCAACACTAGTTTGCAAAAGCTTTGAATGTTTTCAACAAGAAGTAGAAAAGATTTGGCTGAAGAAAATAGGAATCTCCCCCCTCCTCTGCCAGCCCAGAACATTATGATCATAGGCTATTCCGCCTGTTCTCCTCCTCCCCTTGCATTGTTGCGTCTGTGTGTAGATCACTGCAACAGACTTTGAGGGACGTATTGTTCATTGTAAGAAAATATAAAAGAATGTTATTACAAGTTCAAATTTCTACAGTGGCAAGATCTAGGTTTTTAAGATTTCTAGATGATGATGATGATGATTATCATCATCATCATCATCATCAAGTTCTGTGACAAGACACATTTGTACAAGAAAGTGTTTCAAAAAGAAAGACTTTGAGGTGGGAGGGAAATACCTTGACCTATCAGAAGGAAAAACAAGACCTACCACTGAGGCCTCTGCTTTCAAAGCCCTGATGAATGTGAGGTTCTGTTACCTGCTGTAATCATTGTTTTGTTCCAAGTGAAAACTCCTCTACATTCCTAATTTGTTCTAGGGATATGGGAAAGCAGCACAGGTGAAAAGCAAGAAAAGGCAGTGAAATAAACAAGAGGCCCATCCTGTTGGACACAGGCTACTTGGATGGAAACTACCCTTCAATATTTTCGCACCTTCACTTTTGATAATTACAATGTAGTATGCAAAGTCTGTGATGTTAATGAGTAAAAGCCAGAATTTATATGCTAAATCCAGCTAAAAGCTTAATGCCATCTCTCTAGCTACCAGTTTGTACCTTTAATGGTTGAATAGAAAAAAGACCAGAATGGTGTAGTGGTTTGAGCACTGGACAATGACCCTGAAGACGAGGGTGACCTTGGTAGCATTACACACACACACACACACACACACACACACACACACAGAGCACCACAAAGACCCATGATAGGTTCACCTTAGGATTGCCATAAGCTGAAAACAACTTGAAGACAAACAATAACATCAATAATAATAACAACAACAAGGAATCTCAACAGGTGAGTTGCTAGTTAACTGGTTGTGTGAGAAGCAACACTTGCTGAAATTCCTTCTTCTATACAACCATTAAAGGTACGTAAGCCATTTCCACTTTTCAGCGTGGCAACCCTTCTAACCCACCCACACCTATCTAACAGCACTTTCAAAAATGTGAGGGATTCGGTAGTTTATTCTTCCATGAATATCTTATGACCTTATGGTCTTATGAATAAAAGAAATACAATAGCAATAAAAACCATCCATGTTTACTCTTAGAGAAGACACACGATTACCAGCAGTACAGACGACATGGAACCAAATTCAGTCAGCAGCCCTGAAGAAACCTAGCCTTGTTCTGTCATGCAGAGAGATGCATGAGCTAATCTAGTTCTTCTGGCCCATGCCAATTTTGCCCACATTCATCCATAAAATAACAATGTCCTCTTTTCACAACAATGTGTGATTTAAAAAAAAAACCTCTGAATTATCCCTAATATAATTTCCCACAAAACATTGTTTGAATGCATGTTATCCTAAAAATACACATTTATCCTTAATTTTTTTTTTCTGTGTGCATTTGAACCTAAAATACATACATGGGAATATTGTGGAATATTGCACCCAGTTCCTAGCACTGCGTGTTCAAGATAGACGTTGACAAGGAGGAATGTGTCCCAAGAAAGGTGTCCAACTTGGTCAAAGTTCTGGAAACCAAGCCCTATGAGAAATGACTAAGGAAGCTGGGTAGGTTAGCTTAGAGGAGAAAACACTTAGGTCCTTTCCACACCATACGTCAATAGCGGGTTGTTCCATTACAATACCAGCATTGCCATTTTCGTGATGGTGTCAGGTTAGGAATACTTTCTACCGCACCCTTTCACCTTAAGCAAATAACTAATGTTATTGCCACCAGTGTTCCCTCTGCACTACAGCATCATTGGCCGGTCTCTTTCCCCACCTTTTCCCCACCCCATAGCTCCTGATTGGTTGAGGGGTTTTTTGTTGTTGTTGTTGTTTTGTAAGCGATACTAGCTCAGCCACGCTGTAATGTCATGACACACATGGTACAGTTTTTGAGCTAAGAAATTTATCACAGAATTCTCAGAAGAGTGAAAAACAGAGCATAATAGAATTCTGATTAAGGTAGAGGGACTACACAAATATTCAAAAGGTGCATGTCAGGCCAGTTTGCTTAGAAATACAAATTAAATGAAATCCTTGGGCATTCCTAGTCATAATAAATAAATGCATAAGTAAATGCTTAAAATCCTGGGAGAAAACATAACCAGCCAAATCCTTGCCCACAGGCACTGAGAGTGTCACTCTAAATAGCTGGCAGTGTTTACAGTGAAGAATGGAGGAGATTTTGGCCTATGAACTACAGAATGAGGAAATTACCTTACACTGAGAGCTCAGTCTGTACAATTTACAGCTCTACTAAGTAAGTGATCCTCTCCAGAGGATAGAAAGAGTGATTTAGAGACACTGGGAGATTTATTGGGTGTAAAAATGTGAAGAACAGCATCAAAGAGGGATGGGCTCCTTTGAGTTACTGGAATCATTTGGTATGAGGATACAGTAGTAGCTCAGCTCTGCAGAATCACACAATGCTTTTATTGTTTTCAGTAGAATTTTATTTTGAAATAGTTAAAATCAAGACAATAACAACAGCTACAAGAAAACACACGTAAGAATTCAACGCAGTCACAAAAGATTGTAATACGTTTGTGGGGAAGCTAGAATGAAATAGCAAAGGCGAAGTTCACCACCTCATAAGTGCCAATGTAAGTTATATAGCATATATAAGGACTGTATGTGGATGTACTAGCTAGGAAACAGACAGGCATCTGAATTTAATTGGAATTTGATCAGAAATTTGAAGGGTTTCTGCACAAGAGCCTTTAGATCCCTAGCTATCTCATGAGGAGAAGGAGGATAAAGTTAGATCAACTTTAATATACGCTAACACAGGGACAAACTAGAGTGCATAGAAAGCTGAGTTCTAACATTCTTTTTTTTTTTTAATAGATATCCTGGAGATTGAGAACAAGTTCCTGGTTTTGAAAAGGAACAACAATTATCAGCAAGACTAGATACGGTCACAAAAATGCGGGTGCATCCATCTACAATCCTTTAAAAATGCCATTTTTCTTCCCTTTCATTTTTACTGAAGCTTTGAAGTAAATACGAAGGGAGCCAGAATCAAGCAAATTATGTGAAGACTGAAATATTTTTGACATACTTTGAGTGGAGACCAAGGCAAAGGTTTCTTTTTACCCTTCTTCAGTGCTCAACTTTTGTTTCATCTCAAACACATGAATGACGAAGGTGATGAAGGAAGATTGGACAGCTGCCCCACGCTCCCTATGGAAGACATAGGCAAAGCCCATGTGTGACTTGTTTCCTTTTCAAAGCCTTGTTTGACAAATACATGTTAACTACCTTCTAGCTGAAGAAAGAAAACCCAAATGGAAAGACGATAGGATGTTGCTTTTTCATAGGTCCTCATTTAGCAAAAAATACAGTGAAACAGGTAAAAAGGAAGAGGGGAGGAGACAAAAATGTAATGTAGCAGCAGCACCCTTAAGACTAACTAGTTTTTATTTTAACACTAGTGTATATATCCAGCATTGCCCAGGATTTTATTTTCTCATAGGTAATACGTGTCAGAAAGATTTGAGATCCTGTGTCGATAAATCCCCAAACTGTCTTGTCCAGTGCCTATAACTTTTCCCCATATTCCCCAATCCAATCTGTATTCAGAGTTATTAAAATACAGAGTTGGGTTCCTGAGGGAATTCACTGTCCTTCTCCTAGCTGCTAGGCCTCATCTCCATAGCAGCCAGCCTATTCAAGACAGGCCCAAGAGCTCTCTGGCTAAGAATTCTAAAGGCCCCTCTCTAAAAAGCAAGCCCCAGGATTCCATATAATCTTCTTAGCCAGACAAACATATGAGGTCTTCTTGCCTGACACAGAGAAACAAACAAACTTTGACTTTTATATATTAGTAGACGAGCTTTCATGTGTATAAACCCACTGCTTCAGATGTAGTACAAAGTGATATCCAGGCCTCAAGATATATAGCATATTTACACTGTTGTGGGAGAGGGATTGATTGCAGTAGAGTCAATAAAGATGCAAATCATGACCCTTGCCCTAAATTTTCAAAAAGCTGATTAAGGCAATACAGGTCTTTAAGATCTTTATAGTGGTCAGTTAGTGTTGATGCATGAAAGCAATAAATCTGCGTACCAAAAATCAATTTTCTTGAGTTCCAAATTTGATCTCTGATCTCTGAGAAGATTTCTTCTCTTACATGTACAGTAGAGCAAAGACTCTTGTATTAATACAAATACCACGCTGTGAAGCCATTGTTCATACCTCTGCTAATGGATTGGAATTAGTCAATATAATTCAATTCAACTGTTTCAGTTTTCCTTTGTAATTTCCTTGATCAAGGACTGTGATCTTTATTTCCCTCTCCCTCCCTTCCTCATTTTATGCTGCAAGAGACTAACATGGCTATTTGTTTGAAAATGAAACAAGCCAAATTTCAAACCTGTTTCTAGCTGGCCTTTAGCTGGGTTTCTGTGAACAATCCCTAAAAACTAGTTCTGAGAAGCATATATAATCATCACAATTAATAGACATTGATAGCCTCATCCTTCAAAAACATGTAATGTCCTGACTACATCAGGGTCAAATTAGATAATACACGTATGTTCAGCATATGTTCAGAAGAAGAGCTCCCTCAAGAGAGGAAAGACATCACAACCATTCTATCATCTCTGTACCTTGCACTAATGCATTTTGTTTTGTGAATGGTCATTAAGAGATAAGCACAGGCTTAATCTGTAAATCTGATTGCTGAGGCACACATTTCTAAGGAAACTCCATTGTCAAAGGGAAAACCAGTTAATTCCAGGGAATATGCAACCTCCTTAACATTGAGGCCCTTTCTGCACCCTACCTTTTCATGCAGATGTCCGGTGGGGATCCCGGCATTGGCTCTGCCATGATAGGAGTGCTCCCCTCTGCACCAGTTGGCTCTGTGGTGAAGGAAGCACAATGGCCATGCCTCTTCCTTCCGCAACACAGCTGGGTAGTTTCCTAGCCTGTGCTGAGACAAAAAGCACAGCCATTGTGCTTCTGTGGCTTCTGCAGGCCAGGTAAGTCCAGGATGGTGGTGCAATCGGGGGCCTTGACAGAGAAACCCATCAGTGACTTAATCCACGATTGTGCCACCTGCGGACAAGAGAAGAACAGGAGTGTGACATCATGCAGAAGCATCGTTGCAGTCCCGTCCTTCTCCTGTCCCCCTGGTGGGTTGGAAGGGTAGTGCAGAAACGGCCTTAGTTTGATCCTAAGAGAACATGGACTTCATAATGAAATCCACACTGTTCAATGGTGTCAGCCTTATTGCAGAAGCTGCCCATCCATTGAAAAGACAATTTGTATGGCAAAAATACAGTGTGGATCCCTACTTTCTCATCTGGAGAATTCTATCCCCCTTCCCACCTACTCTAGACTTCCACTGATCTATGACAAATAGTGTACATTAGTAGTTTCTCTGCTAAAAATCTTCTAAGAAACCTAAGACAATACACATAGTCCCTCCTTTCCAGTTTATCCTCACAACAGCCATGTAAGTACAGCGATACTTAGTGTCTTGCCAGAGAGCACCTGATGAGTTTCATCTATAAGAAAAGCCTTGAACCCAGGTTTTCTTCAGTCATTCCCACACACTCCTACTTGGCTCCTTTCATATCACTCATCTTCAGCTGGCCAACTAGATGAACATGAGACAAGGTGGACAGATGATGATTCCTTCTTGCTTTGCTTAATATCAATCAGTCTGTTTCCCTGGTAAGCTGAACACTTTATGTAGCACTCACCTCTTGACCGTTGTGCACTTACATAGACATTTCCATCTCAGAAGTATGAGTACAATGCTAACTTCTAACTAGGTGATCTGGTTATGGAAAAATGTGAATTCTGTCCAGAAACTACTATCTGTATCTCCATATCAAAAGTAAGATATAATTTTCCAATTGTCATCCTGTCATCACACAAACTATTTGTCTCTCTTTTCCTTTCCTTTCCCCCTCTGTAATTCCTGTGTATCTCCTCCTCTAATCTGTCAATTTATTAGCTATGCTACAAGGACAGAGCAAACCTGACAGTATGCATGTCACAGGGTAAAAGAATGCTCTGTAGATCCTATTTCTTAATAGCTCTTATTTGTAGATCATGACAATAGTTGAGTCAGAGTGCTGTGCAGCTCTTTGCATTCCTCTTGAAAAGAAACCTTTGTTCTTTAGCTTACTTTAAATCAAATCTTTCTACAGACTTATGTTTTTGGTTTCAGACATCCAAGAATTATTATTATGGATGTTGAGAAAGGAGACGAATTAATCCAACAGAAGAGCATTGGGATCATTCTAATCAGGTTTACTCTGACATGCATTTCACTGAGTTCAGGGGTGGTTTTGGCTCCATAAGTGTGCATAGCTTTACAGTTTCAATGGATGTTAATTGTCAGTGTGGTGTAGTAGTTCGAGTGTTGAACTAGAGCTCTGGAAGACGGAGATTCAAATCTTCACTCGGCCATGGAAATTCCTTGGGTAACCTTAGACAAGTCACATACTGTCAGCCTTAGAGGAAGGCAATGGCAAACCCCTTCTGAACAAATCTTTCCAAGAAAACCCCATGATAGAGGTTTGCTTAGGATTGTCAGAAGTCAAAAATGGCTTGAAGGCCCAAAGCAACCACAAAACTCAATTCGATCACTTTTGTTCTCCAACAAAGTGTTTTAAGCATTGAGGTGATGCATGTGGCACAAGGTGGACAGCAACTATCTGTGTCAGCGTGGGCGGAGGTCAAGCAGGGGCTGGACCGGAGCCGGGCACTAGCAGCGCTCGTGCAGTCCTTCGCAGAAGCGCTGCAGCACACAATCTGGGGGGAACTTAAAGCAGGCCTTAGCAGCAGGTGTCAACAGAAAACGATAATGGGTTACTTCACCCGGAACGCAAAGGGGTTACTTCACCAAACGCTGGGGTAGGGTCTTGGAGGAACCAGGTGGCAGGAAGTGGGCTCGGACGGGACTGGAACAAGGCACGGGCGGCAGACGTCCTGGAAGCCGACGGTTGTTGCTCCGTGCCTCTCCCAGCCCCACGTCTGCCTAAAAAGGCCTCTAAGCCGGGCAGCGGCCAATCCGGCCCGAGCACGCGGCTGGGCTCACAGCTGCGCTACAGCTGGGAGCTCCCCGCCCCCAGGTGTTTCTCCTGTAGCCGCCGGGATCGGCGGCTGGCCTCCTTGAGCCGCCGCCGCTGCTGGAACATCGGTGGCAGGGTGGCGGCCTCAGCCTCTTCCGAGGCAGCCTCGTGAGTAGGCGGTGCCCCAGGATCAGGCCCGGGGCCCACCTCCTCCAGTGGGTCTCCGCCTGCCACGCCCAGCGGCATGGGAGCCGGGCCAGCGGCCTCCGCAACGCCGGGACGATCCTTGGCGGCAGCAGCGGCCTCTGTCACGCCGGGGAGACCCCCGCCAGGATCAGCATCCGCCACAGTGTCCCGGCGATCCCCCCTCCAGCGGCAGAGCCCTCCGCGGCGGCCGCGCGGCCCCCGTCGTCGGCTGCGGCCTCCGGAGGGCCCGGACCCGCCTCCTCCTCCTCGGAGGTAACTGCGACGTCGGCCTCTGCGGTGCCTGCTGGCGCAGCCACACCCGAGGCCCTGACAATCTGGATTCAGGATATTTCGAGATGAGTTTGTTATTGCACAATTAGCTTGCCACATTCACAGAACTTAAGGGGAGAAGGATCAAGACAGCACTGTTGTCTTCTAAGTGAACAGAGAAAGGTTCTGTATTTCTCACGGCTGCTTTCATCATGAGAAAATTCATTTAGGCAAGAAAAGCAGAATCACTGCACAGTGTATTTTAGTTGATAAGACTAGGAACCCTCCATCTGAATTAGAAGCACCCTCAGATCATGGCCACAAGAGTTTTGTATCCATAAATATTTTTCCTGTTGTGTAGGGAAAGTTAAAATTAAATCAGCTGGTAAATTGATTTAGATCTGGGAAACGTTGTTTTGGGAAAAGTTAATTTGCTCAGCAATATGATTTCAATAGATTTTAGATTAAACCTTGCACCTCCATGTACTTCCTTTAAGGAAAATCATTTTTTATTTAAAAACACTGAGAAAATCTGAACATGGAACTTCATATTACAAGTAGTTTTTGTGCTGGGGAAAAACATTCCTATAATTACACTCAATAATATTTACCGGATCTGAAATATGTAGATGTATGATTGATATTTATGTAACCCTTCTAGTTCACATTGTGTAAGTGAACAAGAAAAAAATCTGCAGAATGATAACTATACAATTAAAGATGGCATTGGAGCTAACTCTTCACCACTGCTTGAAATGCAAAGGGATGGGAAAGAAAAGAGAGGAAAATGTTCTAAAACTACGAATCTGATTAAAAATCTTTGTTCCTATTTTCATAAAACTATAAAGCATTAGCCTGTATGTGTTGCAGAAGGGATGTCACGTCAGACCTCAGATCTGAACTCTTTCACACTTGGCAGATCTGTTGCAGTCAACCTTACAGATAACTTGAACAAACCAACCAGTCTGCTCACCTGTATATACTTGATGCTTTCATTCAGGAGTATACTGACGAGACTCAGCTCTGGAGCCATGAGCCAGAGCCAGTCTTGGGAAAGGAGCCAGGGTAAGGTTCAGTACATTTGGCACCCAGGCATATCCAACAGTCCTTGCAAACTGATAAATCTGGAGCCCTGGCATCAACAAAGCCAAGATCAGAACTCTGTGCAACAGCTCCCTAGGCATGAGTCCCAATCTCCAAATCAGGGAAACATGCAAAGTCAAAGAAGGTATGGCTTCACAGGCACATAAACAGGCAAGTTTCCAGAGAGCACTTGGGGATCAAAAGTCAGAGAAATGGTAATATATATCTTACAGGCAGATGCTTAACAAGAGTTTTCACTTTAATCAATAAAGCAATTAGGCTGAGATTGAGATCCTCTCCATACTTTATCTGAGGGTAAATGCTATTGAAATGACTGAGATATGCATAGATGTGCACTGTAATCAATTTTTAATGGTTATTTTAATTAACTATTTTCATGTTTTATTTTCAATACAGAAACCAGCAAAAACTTAGTGGAAGAGATACTGCCTCTTTTCACACATATAAAGGAAAACCTACTCGGTCTATTTTTCATTATGATATATTTTAATTATGATACTTATGTATTTTAAATGGTTCTATGTGTTTTTAGTGAATGTTAATTTATGATGTATTTTTAATTGTATTTTAATTTATGTTGTACTCTGCTTCAAGCCTTTGGCGGGGGGGAGGCAGGTAAGAAATAAAAATGTACTGTTGTTGTTGTTATTACACTCTTAGAAGAAATACTTAGAAGTATTCTAACTTCTGCAAGACACATATGTGCATCATTTAAAAAGGACGGTTGTTGTTGGCCTTACTCAAATGCAAAACTAAGGCCATTTCAATTCAATCAGTTTGAGTAACTGGCTAAAACCAGCTATTTGATCAAGTGAGAAAGAGAGCAGCTACAGCTCCCTGTCTGACACTGAGAGTGTCCCACATTAGGTGCGCAGGGAAGGCACAATAAGGCAATGGTAGGGATCTGATGATAATGTCCAGGCTGCATTCCTTTCTAGGATGATATCCAAACAGATGGCCACAGTTGCTTCTCCCACTAAATGAATCCAGTCTGTTGATCAGAAGGGAAGCAACCTGTGCCTACACCAACGAGATCAAGGGTAAGGATGGCTAAACAGGCTGCTACTTTCCCCAAAATGTTAATGTGGTCCTTCACTGAGAAAGGGCAATGTAGTGAGAAACTGGAAGTGTGGGTTCAAACAGTGCTTTCTCCATAAGGAAAAATAGTTATATTTTAGAAAGTTATGTCACAGTTTTAATTGTGTGTTAATGGGCTTACTTGACCTTCCCCTCATGGAAACAGACATGATTTGTAGTTGGAAATCTATGCTTCCAGACTTGTGATGCGTTGTACAAAAGAGGGAAGAGTATTTTCCCAACATTTATACCATTGAAATATGCCAGAAAGGCACATATATTTCTAACACGTGGTCAAATCCAAATTAGTCAACAAGGGCATGCACCCATCCATTTATCCATTAGTGTGCCCATTTTGAAAAATGCATGCAAAAATATATACAGATTTCTTCTTGTTATTTTTGTCACTGGGGACTACAGGTACTGAACCTAGAATAGTCTTGGAGGTGAGAAAAAGAGGAAGTGCACAGAAAAAGACTTTCCAGATCTGTCCATCCCAAAGACAAAGCTCATTGTCTAGAGTTTTGGTTGCAAAGAGAAAGGAAGCAGGACTAGAACTCCGTGTCTCCAACTCCAGAATGCAAGCACACAGGAACAAATGAAAGATACGTTATTGAAAAGAACACCCACACAAAACCTTTCGTATATACCCATTGCCCCTATGCAGTACAATCAGGGACCCCAAGACTGAAAGCACCCTATGTGGAGTCCTGGAGCAGGAGAAAAGCAGAAATTTAGCATCCACATGATTGCAGATGCAATCATTGGCTAAAATCTCCCTGGGAAGAAGAACTGGTAAGATCCATATATACTTAAAGTATAGCTCAATAGCCAAAACTTGAAGGTGATAGACTATGGATAGAGATACCAGAAATAAGTCAATAAAAATGAGAGAAACTGGTAGACAGATGCATAGCCTCACTGAAATAACCCTCTGATTAATCTAACCATGACCTAGGTTTTTTCAATTTTGTCTAACTTTTTGCTTCTCCTTTGTTACTACAGTTCCTGGGCCGCGCTTGAGGTGACATTAGATATCATTTTGATATCAACAGTTTGGCCTACTATACCCCTCTGTTCTCCATGTGCTTGCGAGGCCCCCGGACAAGCACGCAAACAGGCTCAGTCGCTAATTGCTGGAATATTCAAAACAAATACAGCTGGCCAGAAATAGCCGCTTCGGGAGACCTCAAGGCAAGTACCCTCATTACGTATGCACACCACGTACAAAGAACCCCCTGCCCCAAGCAGGCAGCTTGATTAGAAGTATCCTCACCTGTCAAGCACTCTGCGTTTGTATACTGTCTATTCCATGTCAATTCGGAACTAACTCAATCATGCTTAATTCTGACCTTTCAGAGGCTTTGTCCCCAGCCCAAAACTCATTGTTTTCCCCAAGCACGGACTAGCCTCTATAAAAAACCCTGACTTTGTGAGCTTCTCTGGATCGCTCCTGATTTCCATCCCACCTTGCTGCTGCTGTGCCCGGTGAGCCTTCCCCTCAGTCCCTCATACTGAGACTACACACCTTCGAACTTTCGCAGTGATCTACCCGGGCTTCAGGACAAGTGTAGTATCACCCAAATCAACAATCCCTCTTAGAAATCTCTCTGTCCCACTCCAACCTTTATTTCTTTAGTTCTCTGCGTGAGTGTGTTGCATACACTGCTTGATTGTATTTTAATAAAAACCACAATTATTATTTCAATTCTGTGTGCTCCTTGACTTGGCCTGACCCCGTAGACATTGGGTAAAAGATTCTGCTGCGTTGTCCTGCCTCTCGTATTGCTAACTTGTGCTCTTGGCTAATTTCCCTGACTTGTACAATTGAGAGCACATTTAGGTGTCCCTCCCAGGACCCCCAGAAAACAGGGTAACACCTTGCACCATATAAATCATTGCAACTGTAACTATTCCCTGCCAGGACACCTGATTATTTCCCATCCCTCCATGCTGCCCAACTTCCAGATTTGCAATCACACCAGCAATGAAGAGCCAGTGTGATATAGTGTTTGACTACCAGACTACAACTCTGGAGACCAGGATTCAAACCCCTGCTTATCCATGGAAAAACACTGGGTAACCTTGGACAAGTGATACTCTCTCATCCTCAAAGGAAGGCAAAGGCAACGGCAACATCGCTCTGAACAAATCTTGTCAAGAATATCCGATAATAAGCTTGCCTTAGAGTGGCCATAAGTCAGAAATGACTTATAGGCACACCATAACACATCAGTAAATTTGGGAGGAAATCTGGAAGATATGCAGCTCCCTGGGATCTCACTCATGCTAGTGCTTCCGCTGAGAAGTTCATGGACAGCATACAGACACTCCACCATCACAGGGTATTGTGGAGATACAACACTCAAACCTGGCATAGCCACAATCTACTTTGCCTAGGTTAACTACAATTCCATCAGCCTTAGCCAACACTGCTGATGGCTGGGAGATGATATTTGTAATGGTAAATATTCAAAGTGACCCAGGTTGACAAAATCTGCTTTAGGCCATCTTTGTGGATGATAGCATAACATTTTCATTGCCTTAGTCAGCTAGACTCAAAAATATCACTTTGAAAAAAAACTCTGATATCTGTCAGTCATAACTTGAACTCACACTGATATGGGAGATTCAGATTGCAAGCCTATACATATCTACCAAGAAGTGAGTATAAGACTTCAGACGCAGTTGTATCCCTGTCTTTGTCCCGTGAGTGTAGCTGAAGGATAAGATTGCAACATTAGCCTCCAATATCCTCTCCCCATGAGGAAACTGTGTGCAACATAATATATTATCTAGGGCTTTAGTCACACAAGGCTGTATTTCTGTGTATGCTCTTAAGCTTCACTACCAGAAATTCTATTTCCTTTCCTTCAAGTGTTAAATTACACCAGTGGCCATGCAAGCTGCATTTTTCTTTCTATCCTCCCACACCCAAAGCTGACCTTTCATTCTAGCTATGTTATTGTTTTTCTGAAAACATTTTTTAACAAAAAAAAAAAAAAACAGAGCCGAGGGTGGACACAGTGACCTCTATGGTTATTCAGAAATTTAACTGACATTATTGAAATGCAGGGATTTACCATTACGTTTCCCTGACAGACTTGTAGAATGATCAAAGATTGAAGGCTATGCCTTAGCCCTTTGGAAACCTTGAGAGCTTACACTTAAGCTCAGCTAGCAGCTGTTTTAGATGCACAAAATTCACCTGCTGGTGGAAGCAAATTACCAAACTGATGAAATTACAAAGTCATTAACGGTGGAAAATCTCTATTGACAGTTGTAAGTCTTCTACAAATCCATATCTATTACTTTCCAGAGAACAAGCCAGCTTACAAGGTGGTCCAAAACTGAAAAGTAATTCCCCAGCTTACTCTGTGGGGAATTTCCCTTGTACTCAAAAGGACATTTGTTGTGGACAGCAGAAAAACTGAAAGACATTAGTGATTTTCAAACTTCCTGTTCTTTAGAAACTGTTTCCACATTGATCAGTTCACCAAAAGACACCTGTGCCTCTGCTAAGAATGCCTGAAATTTGTGTCTCAGGAAAACTCAACATTCTCTTGATCAATCTTATGGTAGAGACAGGCAAAGCATTCTAAATGTGGTCAATGTGACTTTGACATACATTCTGTGGACTTCAGAAGGAAGCATGTGCGTGTCAAAACTGCAGCCACAGCACTTTAAAATGTAGAGTGAGAAAATGCAACAAGTTGTTGCAGTGCACTGTGTTCCTGTTCGGTGCTCTGCTAAGCCCTGATTTCTTCCATTTTAGGTTTTTCTGTTCAAAAGGAAAGCTTGGAAAGCTTTCTTTGGCTGGACTCCAATGTGTTGTTAAAAACAGTAGTAGCAAAGATGTTAAAAACAGAGGTTGGAACGTTAGAGCAACTATGATTGATGTTTAATATATCATGCTTAAGATCATCACTAGAGCATTGTTGCTGCTGCTGCTGTTGTTGTGTGCCTTCAAGTCATTTCTTTTTTCATTATTTTTTTAAAATTTGTATTAATTATGAAAGAAAAAGAACAAAACATAATATCACATGATTACCGTAAAAGTGAAAAAGAAAACATTACAACAAAATAGCTTATATTATTACTTCTTTCCAGATCCTTTATCGTTATATACTTATTCCACATGTTATATATCATATTGCTTATATATTTTTGTTACATTCTGAACTCTATCCTTTTCAACTATATGTAACTTATTGAATATGATCCTATTTCTAAATATATTAATACTAACCCTAACCTTAAATGTAACCTTAAATGTAAGCCCTAACACTAAGTGTAAACCCATCCCCTGAGCCAATTATCTTTCAGCTTACTCTACTTTCCAAAATTGCAATTCTTCTTGTGGAGGTGTGACACTTCTCTCTTTTATTAGGACTTTTTCCACAAATATCTTCCATATTTCTTCAAAATCATTCCTTTTCATTATTCCTTTTTTTACTTTAATTCAACATGTTAACTTATCATTAATCACTATTTTCCACACTTCTTTACACCAATCCTTTATTTGAAAATCTTCTTGCATTTTCCATTTTCTTAATATAATTAACCTTGCTGCAGTTACTAAATTTGTAATTGAATCCTTCATTGCCTGGGTATAATTAACTTTATCAAATATAGATAATAATGCTATACTCAGACATATTTGTAAGTCAATTCTTCCTATCTCTTTTATCTCTTTAAACACAATTTGTCAACATTTCTGTATACTTTCACAATTCCACCACATATGAATATATGTGCCAATCTCTTGGCAACCCCTCCAACAGCCTTCAAGTCATTTATAACATGTGATGACTCTAAAATGAACCTATCACAAGAGTTTTTTGGAGCTGAGAATATGTAACATGTCCAAGATCACTCAGTGAATATCCATGGCTGAGCAGAGAATCAAATCCTGGTCTCCATGGTCACACTCCAAGGCTCAAACCACTGCACATGCTGTCTTTCACTAGGACTTATCACATGTAATATGACTGATCCCTCGCACATTTTGACAGCACCAGGAGCTGTCCCTAGGCCTCAGCTTTTGGTCCTGACATCTCAGCCTGGTGCTCTGACAATCCCATGGAACTGAAAACTCTGCGAAACCAGGAAAAAACAACTTTGTTTTCTTCTAAACTTTGAATGGGGTTTTCCTCATCTTAAAAGGTCTGGCTGATCACTTACAATAAGAGATTTAAGCCAAATTATTCTGGGGTTTTGAGCCCACCCACCACTGGAATGTGGCCTCAACAACCTGTCTGAAATACAATTCAGTCCTCAGATTCAAAAAGGGTCCCCCGCCCCATGAGTTAAAGTAGAGCTACGCAAAGTGGTGAGCTGTGGACTGGTGTTTATCCAAAGCCATTAGCTGCCAAGTTTCCTGGAAAGTAAGAAACAGCTGTAGCCAATAGGCACAAATTACACATCAGGGGAAAAAATGGCTAGTCTCCCATGTCAGAATGCCTAAAAAGCTTTGAGTTAAAGGATATTTTTTCTACCCTACTGTAGTACATGACATTAGAAGGTGGTCAGACTCAGCTCTGGTCATTTTATCACAATACAGAAGTAGAGCACACATTTCTGGAGACTGAACCATCTCTGTACAGTGCCAAGAAGACAGAGATTTTATCTCATGGGACACCCTTAGTCCTGTCTCCAGGATTTTTGCTGTAAGTTGTGAAGAGGCAGTTCCTTCTCTTCACCCCAGCTGCCATCCCAACACATCTCAGTCATAGATTTAAACACAGGCCATTTACGCATTACATTGTTATAGTGCTATTATTCCACATTCAATATCCTATGGAATCCTGAGATCTGCAGTTTTAGGAAGGGGCATTTAGAATTGTCAGCCAGAGAGCTCTCTGGCCTCAGTAAACTACAAACTTCAGAATTCCATAGGATATTGAAAGTGGAATAAAAGCATTATAACAGCGCAGTGCAGAAATGGCCAGTTTGCTTGACTTCAGATTTCTGTAGACCCATTTGTTGTCTTTTTTTATTACAGTTTTTCTCAGGAAGTTTTGGATGGGAATCTTTAAAAAACAACTATTTTAATGCACACACGTCTATGCTTCTCTATACGTAGAAAGTTCTTTCTTTTGAGTGGTGGCGTTTCATTCCCAAACTAACAGAAGCTCAGCCACCTGAATTCACGATGAATGGGAATGAGCTAAACAAAAACAAACTAGGATATATCTGGGGGGAATTTCATTCGAAACAAAATTTCTCAAGCAAGATTTTCTTTTCTCAAAAAATGAAAAACCCAAAGCGACTGGAGGGAAGCTCATTGTGTGTGCCTCTTATACATTTTGTTCTGGGCACCTGAGTGGTGAACAATGTTCCGCTTATCAGTAGAACAAAAGATGCCTTCATTGGCTAAAGGCTGGGAAAGATGACAGCTGCAAAGTCAGCATCTATATGGAAGTGTAGCTTGCTGGAGACTGTAGGAAATGGCTATTCAGGGTGAGGTTAATATGTAATTATCTAATTCAAACTGAGGTAAGATTAACCTCCTCAAAAAACATGCATAAGTTTAATGGAAATCCTAGAGGATCATTCCTGCAAGAGATTGGATTCAAAGATACAAAACACAGACTGACCTATGTTGGTACAGAAGCAAAGCACCATCTACTTGGATCGATGCTATTTCTCTAATCATTACAGAACTAGAACTCAAGGAAAAGAAAAATATTCCACATTTATATGATATGTAGTAGATTTTCTTGACTAAGTTAAGTCCATTAGTATCTGGCTGATTTCTTAAGGTAACAAAGTATGAAGACTGCTGTGTTTAAAGCAATGTAGTCTTAAGGCCAAATTGCACCTTAAATAATAGGCCAAATCACACTTTAAAAAACATTTGGGCAATAAAGCCTCACATTCAGTGACATCACCGCCATAGTCTCATGGGAGAAGCTATGATTTTGGCACAGTCAACCTGCAGTGTTTTTCACAAAATGTTTGTTTTGTATTGCTGAGTTTGCACAGATACTAAGCTAAACAAGGCAAATAAAAAATATATTTATGCAATTATATGTATGCATTGTATTGTATTGTATTCGTACGTTCGCTCCCACAAGGGCTCCTCAGGCAATGAATAACAAATGAAAGTATTAAAACAATACAGAGATTTTAAAAAGGTGTTTAAAACACATTTCGAAACACTCAAATAAAGCAGCAACTAAAACAGAGTAGTTTCAGACTTCAACTGTCTTAGCTGCCTGCCAGAAGCTCAGAAGAAACAGCCATCCCAACTTCTTTTGGCAGAGAATTCCACAGTAGGGTGCTGCTGCAGTGAAAGCCATGTTATATGCTGTATTGGCCAAGCCTCGTGAGAGGTTGGGACACAAAACAGGGCCTCCACTCAGGTGCTACCCTGCTTGCTGGGGGTCCCCTGGGGGATTCCCAATGCTTGTCAAAATTATCACTTGTGGGGAAATTAGCTATGAACACTGCTGTAGCAATGCAAAGAGGGCAGAGTAATTAAAGCTCTTGAGCCCAGTGTTTATGGAGTTGGGTCACAGAGAATCAGGCTAACTGTTCAAATTTAAGTATTTTATTGAAATAGATGTTAAAATCCATGCAATCACTCAGCTGCACTCACTCCCACAAGCATACAAGGCTACAGAAATTTAGAAAGAGGTGAAAATTAAGAGAGACAGACAGACAGACATAGGGGTTTGGGTAATATTGTACCAATCCAGAAATCTTCGGCTGGGAAAAGACAAGCAAAGAGCCCAATTCAGCCTCAGGGGGCAGGGCTGAGGGGAGCTTTCCACTGGCAGAGGCATTGTTTGTGAGTCTGGGAGAACTCCAAAATGGAGGAGAAAAAGAGGTTCTAGTTATAGTGCTGAATATGTCCCAGGGACCAGATGGCTGCATTTTTATGAAAATGGATCTCAGCTTTGTAGTTCAAAGAAAATACAGCCAGGCATCCTTGTAGTTTCCTGAAAGATGACTTTCTCATCCGGGGATGCATAAATCTAATGTGTCACATTCCTGGCTGTTTCAAATGCTAATTTGATCCCGGAGACCTCTTGTTTCCTATTAGCGCTATTATTGCTGAAAATCCATTGAAATGGTCTGTGAGAACCATTTTGAGATTCACCTAGGATATGTGACAGAAAACAGGGCTACCCTTTGATATGTATCCATAGCTCTACTGCCTACATGTCCTTCCAGTAGACCTCTATGGCTCACTATGTTTGATATAAAATAATTATGATCCTCAGGACATAGTATATAGGTGGGGTAACAGAGGAGCTTAAATTTCAGCCAGTCTCATATGGGAAGAGGTAATCTTTCAGATCATGTCCTGGCCCCAAGCCATTTCAGAATCAGGACCAATTAGGAAATGGTACGTGTGAATTCAGTGGGGGATCATGGTGGCATTAATACCATAGAAAGAATGTGGGGATTTGAAACGGGATTGCCGAAAGGTGGTGGTTAGTGGTGTGATCACCACTGATCCTGATAACGTCACAATTGCCTTTGGTAGTTCATCTATATCATGAAGGTTGCTGGAAAGGAGAAATGTTCAGTTTCCCGGTGATCTCTAACTAATGTTTTACAGTGTATTTTATGACTGAATATCAGCCTTTTTAAAAGTGTTCTTTGCATATGAATGAACTGGTAGATGGAAATATGACCTTTAAATATAGAAGGAAGAACTGGGAGGAAGCTGTCTGCTTAGACTTATTAAAGAAATGGCAATTGAAAATGTGGAGGTGCTGAACCAGAGAACAATGTAATAGCACACTAAATAATAATGGATCTAAAGATCACTGATCCATATGAATTCTCATTTTTCTGTATCTACCTCTGTTTACACATTGATTCCATATGGGCCTTGAATCAAAGTCTCTATTTTATTGGACAGTAAAAATTCTAGCAAAGAATTTTCACAGAAGGGATGAGCCTTTAAATCATTTGTTTCATACACATTCTTCTTATGAAATTCTCCCATCAACATTCTTGGAAAATGGCAATGGAAACTGGAGTACAACAATATTATTATTGATCATAAAATGAACACAACTCAGCAGTGTGCTTCTGCAGAAAAGAAGGTAAATAATATTTTTAAACTACATTGATAGAATCATAGTTTTCAAGTCAAGGAAAGTAATAGTTCCACTATATTCTGTGTTAGTCAGGCTTCACCTGGAGTATTGCATTCAGTTCTGGGCACTTCATTTTAAGGAAGATATAGACAAGTTGGAGTGAAAAGGGCAAACAGAATGATAAGAGGTAAGGCAAACAAAACATATTGTTAGGCTTGGGAATTTACTGGAGAATTCATAATTGTTAGTCATTTAATATTGATTGATAGCTTGGACAATTGTAGCTCATCAAACAACCTTGCTTTAAGAATTGTTTAAGAATTGTTTATTCTGTTCTGCTCCTGTTTAGCATCAGTATGTACAAGTGAAGGACTCTTGAGAATGACCTAGGATGTAATAGGGTCATGTAGACTCAGGAACTTAAGGGTCAGATAAAATGTAACATGTGTACAAACCTTAACTTTCCTGATGCTGATCCATAAATCTTTTCTTCCTGTAAGCATTCATTAATATAAACATAAAAATGGTATAAGAAGAGAACTCTGAAAGAAGAAATCATCATACCTGGGATCCTTTGATCAAAGTACTTGTGTGTGTGTGTGTGTGTATTTTTCTTTCTCTTTTCTACCTTTCTACCTTGTGTTTGGGGAGTTCATATCAGCTCCGTGTCCCATCTGGGGTACAGTAAGGTGTGCTCTGTTTATCCACCCTAACAGTATGATTAAAAGTTAAAGGAGTTGGGCATGCTCATCCAGGTGAAGAGAAGACTGAGGGGTGACATGATTGCACTCTTTAAGTATCTAAAGAGCTGTCACAGAGAGAACAGGTTGCAGGTTTATTCTCTGTTGTCCCAGAAGGTGGGACTACGTCTAATGGCTTTAAGTTACAAGAGGCTAGACAGCTACCTGATGGGGATGCTGTAGCTGGAGTTACTGCACTGAGCAGGGGGTTGGACTCAGTGAACCTTTATGCTGCAGCACACACGGTGCAACAAAGAGGGATCTAATGGCAACATTTCTCCCTTGGGCTCACTAGTGACAGCAGAGATTAGGCTGCTGCAGACCTCAGCATCACCTCAGTATCCAAGTAGACCATGAGGCAGCAGTATGAGGCACAACATGGCCCACTCCTTGAACCACCTGATATTCCTTATTCCTCACGATTTTGTGAGCACCTAAAGGTGTAACTACAAAGATAATAAAAACTTATCATTACACTATAAAATAGGAGTTATCACTCCTTATGATGCAGATTTACTATAGCTAAATGCCTCAGTTATTGTAAAATAAAATTAATAACATGTGCTAATGAGTAATTGACAAGCTCTGCTGGAAATATCTTACTGTAACTATGACAAAACTCTTCATGTTGCTCTTCTGACTTGGTGAATCACTAGTTTCTTACATTCAGATGTGGGAGCCAGACTATTTTGTCACTTCTGAGATCATGTGTCTCTTTTCATTTCTTCAGACTTTATTAACGTAGGATCTCCATTACAGTGTCCAGTCTAGTGGATAAACAGACTATTTAGATTATCATCATTAAGCAACCTGAGTAAGTTTTGCTTCTGCTTTAGCTGTGTTCATGGAAATGTCAATGGCAAATCAAAGTCAAAAACTTTCACGGATGATTCCAAGGTCACTATTTCAATTAAGCCATAAAAATATAAGCAGTCTCTAGGGAACAATAAACTAAGTAAATCCAATTTATAGCCACATTTAACCTTCAAAAGAACATTTCATTCAGATGGCTTTTTCCCTTTCCCTTGTTTTGGGTCTTTTAGCCCCTGTTGATCAGTCCATTCTAATACAGAGAATTTGAAAGCCTGTGACACACATTTTATTTCTTTTTTTTATTAAAAGAAAGGAAAAAAGAGACATAGAAACAGCAAAAATACAAAACAATACATAAAACTACAAACACATAGTAATAATAAAAATAATAATAATAATACAACAAAAAAGCAAAAAATACCTAACAAAATTACAAACATCTATCCAAACTATAATGAACATAAAATTACAAATAACTAAAAATTGATTCCTGCCCTTATTGAGTACAACTCTTAGTAAATGCTTGTACTTAACTATTAGAACATTACTCAAAATCTAGGTTAACTTTGTTGCTAATAATCTTTGTTATCTTGTCCCTCTACTCGGAAGCCAGATTTACCTGGTTAATAAAAAATTTTAAAAAAATCAATCATACACAATTACTACCATGAATCTATTATTTTAAGTTAACTTGATTCCAAACATTGGTATCACACCAGGACCTCAGTGGCCCTTTCCACACAGGGGGGGCGTGAAATGCGGGGAAACAGGGCGGCGCACATGGGAACGGAGCTTACCTCGATCCGTCGCTGCGGGGAGCAGCGTGCGTTCGCCACTCTACATGGCAGCAGCATCCGGCAGCACCCGGCGGTGCCCAAAATGGCAGCTGGCGGCTTCCGGCGGCTCTCTGCCAATCGGAGAAGCGCGCCAGCCGGAAGCCGGAAGCCTGCCCCCAGGCAGCTCTGTAGGGACACGCTTGCATGCCCCTGTAATTCCACACAGGGCACTGCAACGGGCTAGCGCGTGCGTGTTTTATAAGGACCACATGAAATGTGGTCTTTATAAAACACGTGGCGCCACCCACGCGGCCGCGTGAGGGCGGTTTGAGGTGTGGAACGTCCACATTTCTAACCACCCTAGCGCACTCCACGGTGAGGTCGTCCTACCCCGTGTTCCCTCGTGTCCCCCCCGTGTGGAAAGGGCCAGTATTAACATCATCATATTTAGGAGCCCTGGTGGCGCAGTGGTTAAATGCCAGTACTGCAACCACAAGGTTGTGAGTTCGATCCTGCCAGGCTCCAAGGTTGACTCAGCCTTCCATCCTTTCACAGGTCGGTAAAATGAGTACCCAGCTTGTTGGGGGCAATTAGCTAAAAATACATTGTAAACCGCTTAGAAAACACTAGTTGATATGCAGTATAGAAATAAATGCTATTGCTATTGCTATTTAAACCATAAGTACCAATGGAAAACAATAATAAATGGAGTAAATGGTTCATTTTTATAAAACCATCATCTTCTATTTTCATATAATATTTCTCATGTAGACGTTTCATTTTTTACTATAAGATATCACATTGCACAAAACAGAAAGGTAAGTACTTCACAAAGGATACAAGACATAAGTCAAAATGCTACAGTGACCAGAATTAAGAGAAGGCATATTTTAAAATCATCACCATACATCTTGAGGCTAAGATATAGTATAAATTTAATTTTTCAAGCATTAACCATTATGTTTTTCTCCACAAAGGACGGTTTTGATGACTGGGAATATATATATATATATATATATATCCCATTTGTATAGCCCAACTTTCCAACAATGAGTTCAATGGTATAAACAGTTTTGTCCTACTTCACAACATTTTTGTAAGGTGGATCAGGCTGAAAATGAACAATCCAGACTCAGACTCAGGGAGTTCCGTGGCTTAGTGAAGACTTGAACCTAAACTTCTCAAGTCCTAGTTCTACACTCTAACCACTGAACTGTATACATATTAATGGAGATGGAAAACCTGAATGATATACTGACATTCACTATTAAGTTACATAAATTCATTCTATTTTTGGAATTAGTCGATCTAGCCCCTTAAGATTGTATATTGATTGAACCTGAGTGCACCTTGTGAACCTTGCTGAGAACTGGTTGTCACACAGTGCTCAGCAGTGGCAGCTCAGGGCTTCAGTTTCAAAGATATGGTGGATCTGAACTGGCTTTTAGTCCAAATTTTAAAGAATCCCAAGTGCCAGATTTATTTTGGAGATCGTTTTCAGTACATGGGATAGCTACTTTAAAAAGAATAACATAGTATGGCAAGACCAGATGAGTCACAAGATAAGTTGGTCCTCAAAACAATCTTAAACTAGTTTTCTTATTATCCCGTTGTACAGATGGAGGAATGGTGTACTACAGCCATGGTTTGCAGGGTCAAAGCCCCAAGACTGTTGAATTAGCAACAATCCAACATTATAATTTTATCTTTACAAAATACCTACTTCTGATGGAAATGAAAACTGCTAAAATTAGACACACTTCCGGCCAAGATGTCGGCACAGTTGGTAGCCTGAACCGCTGGCTCAGGGCTACCTGCTGCGAATCTGAAGGGACAACATCCCCTAGAGAGCCTGGGGTCCCCTCAAAAACTCCCGCTTGGCAGGTAGGGGGAGTGGAGCAGCTCACAGGTCCCGAATTATCCTGGTACCAGCTGAGAAGGAGTGGGGGAACAGGCACGGAAAGGACGGAGGACAGAACTGAATGCCGCGGATTCGCAGCCAGTTTTATCTGACAAGCACCAGCAAGACCTTTTTTTAAAGGAAGAAGAACTCAAATAAGTCATCGAGTTAAATGAACAAGCTGAAGAGAAGTAAGATATTAGAAATAAAAATTGATTTGATATTGGATATTTTGTTAGGGTTGTCTGGTGTGGATGTGGAGAAGTGTTGTGGATTGGCAGCAACGGGAAAGATTGGGAGACAGAAATGGTGGACACGGTCTGGTTTAGCTGAGTGAAGAAGAGGCACTTCCCCCCCCCCCGGGAAATGACTAACTGAGCTTCCCCTTTATGTCCGAGCACTTATTTGGTAGTTAAAAACTTGCTGAGAAGTTTGTACACTGAAACTGCTTTTTTTAAGGATCTTTGTCTTGGGTGCTCATTTCTAACTTTTTTTTTCTCTGTAAGACTGGGAGAAAGGGGAAGCAGGAGGAGATTAACGAAGCAGAGACTTGAAGACTGGAGGGGGGAGAAATGGAGGAGATCGTGGGGGTTTTTTAGAGATGACAGCAAGATTTTTTCTTGTCCTTGTTTGTAAAGAGAAATGTTTGGTGGACGATTATTTACTTTGAAATATTTTAATGAATTTTACAGATTTACTGTGGAATAGCCTCATCAAGAGAGGTGAAGAGATAGAGTGACTAAACTGTAAAAATAGAAGTTTATGGACAAATGAATTATAAGCAGTACTATGAATTTAAAAAGGTGGTTTATATATGACTGAGTTTTTTCCCTCTTATTCAGTGAATGAACTTTGAATGAATTGCTTTGAGAAACTTGTGAAGTGAAGGAATTATAACTTTGGACTGATTGGGAAAATAATTTGACTGACTGGCCCCTGATTTTTGAAATGGATTAGCCTCAGGAAAAGAGGTGAAGATTTTAAAAAAGAAGTTATCGATTTCGAGGAAAGGTGACTGTGACAAGAACTATAGATAAATTGAGATAAACTGTCATGATATAAAATGACACAAACTTTTACCAACATTTTTTAACTGTTAATGGGTTACTGAAATAAAATGGATTAGTACATGAATTGAAAGTATGCATGAATTAATTTAGGGATATATTTTAAAAATTATAGATTAGTGAATCTAGTTTTGAATGTATTTTTTTAAGCAAGTGAAAGAGATAAATGAAATAGATTGATAGAAATTTGTAATTTGATATTGTAGATTTATATACTGCTGATTTTATATTGTAGATATAAGATATAAGCTTTTAAAATAGTAATTATTGGTATATAAAAAGTATGTGTGTGTATATATATATATATATATATATTAGTATATATAAAGTTTTTAAAATAGTAATTATTGGTATATAAAAATTTAATAATCAATATAACAATTGATATATTGTAAACAATAAGTTGATTGAATGATAGTTTGATTTAGAGACTTGATTCCACAGACTCTGGGCTATATGTAGAAGGGAGCAGTAAGCCAAGGTACGGCTACAGGTCAGAAGAAGATAACACAGACACAAATCCAACCACAAGTTCCAGAAAGGAGAGGATCTACGGGTTCTAAAACAATGGAGGTTAATAGGTTATTAGAAGAGATTCAAAAAATGAGAAACGATATGATGGAAGAACTAAAAGCAACAAAGACAGAGATAAGAACAACGAGAACAGAAATCAAACAAGATTTGAAAAAAGAAGTAGAAAATCTGAATCAGAGGCTGCAAAAACTTACTATAGATTTATCAACAATGGATCAAAAAGCAGAAGACATTCGGGAAAAAGCCAAAAATTAGAAAACCAGGTGGAGCAGGTGAAGAAAGAACAGCAAAAAGACAAAGAAACTATAATGAGATTGGAAATGCACCAACAAAGCAGATGTTTGAAATTAAGGGGTCTCCTTGAACAAAAAGAGGAAAATTTACACCAAAGAATAACAGATATCTTGGCACCATATATAGGTCAAAGAAGAGCCAGATTTGAACATGAAATAGATAAGGTTTTCAGAATTGAATTGGCAGTGGCGAAGCGTAGAGATCTACCCCGAGATATCATAGTTTACTTTACCAGGGAAAAGATTCAGGATTTAATCATGGAGCAAAATTATAAAGAAAAATTAATAGTGGATGAAATTGAAATAAAAATTTTTAATGATGTACCACCAAGCATGATGAGAAGTAGAAGAGAGTATGCATTCTTGGTAAAGAATCTCCAATCTCAGGAAATAAGATATAGATGGGAGATACCAGAAGGGCTTTCTTTCTTTTTTGAAGGTAGAAGAGTGAAGATTAATTCTGTTCAGCAGGCAATGAAATTTCAAGAGAATTATCTGAAAACGGGATCTAAAACAACAAGGACTGAAGATAAGAAATCAGAAAAAAACAGTGGAAACTACACAGATGGGAGTGGCAGTGGCAGACGAATCTAATCCAATGTCTGAAGAAGAGTTGGAGCTAGTAGAACCAGAAGAGAAAAAGAAAAAGGGAAGTAAAGGTAGCAAAATATTAAATATGAAGATAATCTCATGGAATGTGTGAGGAATAAACTCACAATCAAAGAGAAGACAGATTTTTCACCATTTAGAAAGATTGAGACCTCAAATTATAGTTTTATTAGAGACTCACATAAAGAAAAGCCAAGAAAAGTATTTATACCATTCTAAGTTAGGTCAATGTTTTACCTCTTCACATGGAAAGAAGAAAGGAGAGGTTGTAATCTACATTGATAAAGACATTCAAGCAAAACAAATTCTGGAAAATGAAGAAGGAAGAATATTGGGCATAGAAATTCTGAAAAATGCAAAAAGATCCTTTTGGTTGGAGTCTACACTCCAAATGAAAATAGGAAATTGCAAGAAAAAGTCTCAGTATATGAGTATGAAGATTGCATTTTGGCAAGAGATTGGAATGGAGTGTTGGATGCTAAATCGTATAAAACAACCTCTCAGAGCAAAGAAGATCAAGTAAAGAGAGGGAAACTGCCAAAAGTTTTTTTTTTTTTTTTTGAGATGTGCGAAGAATTATCTGTTTTAGATGTATGGAGAACTATTCACCCAAATGTTAAAGACTTTACTTTTTTTTTCTGAAGTCTTGGTCTGAATAGATATGATTTTATTTCTAAACATTTGTTATCAGAGATAAGGAAGACAGAAATACTGCCTGAGATCATTTCAGACCATCACCCAGTGATGTTGCAAATACAAGAGAAGATCAAACAATTTCAATGGAGATTGAATGATAGTTTATTGAATGATGAAGAAATAGTAAAACAAGTGAAAGAAGTGCTAAAAAATTATTTCAAGGAAAATATAAAAGGAGATATGAAGATGACGATGGTCTGGGATGCATCGAAGGCAGTAATGAGAGGTTTCTTCATACAGCAATGACAAATTCAGAATAAAAAAAGATGAGAGAAACATCAAGTGTTATTGATTAAACTTCAAGAAAAAGAAAAAAAAATTAAGGAAAACCCATTGCAAAAATCACTAAAATTAGAGACTGAGAAAATACAGAAAGAGATGGCGTTGATTACAACTGAGAAAATAGAGAAGAAGATGGGACAGATGAAACTAACTCAATTTGAACATGCCAATAAAATCAGGAAATGGCTTGCATACAAACTTAAGAAGAGGAAAGAGAGGAACGTAATTATTGAATTGAAAAATGGGAAGAAGTTCATTACCCAAATGAAAAGATAAAACAGATATTTGAAGAATACTTTGGGAAATTGTTTTATGAGACAAAAACTCTTCATCAATATGGGAAAAATCTGTCTGAATTCTTTAAAAAAAGTTAAGATTTCTAAGATATTGCTAGAGGCACAGAAACAGCTGAATAAACCAATAACACTTACTGAAATTGAAGAGGTCATAAAGGATCTGAAAGTGGATAAGGCACCAGGGCTGGATGGTTTCACCATCCTATGCTATAAGAGATTTATAAAAGAATTGATTCAACCAATTCAAGCAATGTTGAGGGAAATAGAGAGGTATGACAAACCGGAACCCTGGGGAGAATCTAATATAGTACTGATACCTAAAGAGGGTAAAGACAAGAAAGAAGTTAAAAATTACAGACCAATCTCTTTGTTGAATATAGACTACAAGATTTTCACAGCTGTGTTGGCAAAACGATCGAGACAGATATTACAGGATAAGATCCAAGAAGGCCAAACAGGTTTTCTCCCCAGTAGATATATGAGAAATAATATAAGAACAATTTTAGATGTGATTGAATATTATGATAAAAACCCAGGGAAGAAAGCAGCACTTATCTTTTTGGATGCAGAAATGGTATTCAATAGTGTCTCCTGGGCTTTTATACATTGGGTGCTGAGAGAATATGACCTGGGAAAAGATTTTTGTCAATGATCGAGGCATTTATCAAGACCAATCTGCAAGGTTAATAATCAGTGGAGATATTACAACAAGCTTTGCAATACATAAAGGGGTACAGCAAGGATGTCTGTTATTACCATTACTGTTTATAGCTGTTTTGGAAGTACTGTTGATTATAATAAATGAGAACTTACAGATAAGAGGCTTGAAAATAAGAAAAAAGGAATTGAAATTGAAAGCTTTTGCAGATGATGTAATTATATTTTTGGAGGATCTACAAGAATCTATACAGGCGTTGATGGAAACTTTGCGAAAATATAGACAAGCGGCAGGATACAAGATAAATAAGGAAAAGACAATGATGATGACATTAAACATGACTAAAAAAGAACAAGCTGATTTGGAGAGAAGATCTGGATGTCAACTAACTAAGAAAATGAAATATTTAGGAATTATTATAACGAAAAAGAACCAAGAATTATTTGACAACAAGTATCTGAAAATATGGAAAGAGATAAAAAAAGATATGGAGAAAAGGAAAAATCTAAACCTATCTCTCTTGGGAAGAATAAATGCTTTTAAAATGTCCTTATTACCTAAGCTCACGTTCCTTTTTCAGAATTTACCAATAACAGGAAGAGAGAAGATATTTAAAAAATGGGAAAAGGATTTACAAAAATTTATTTGGCAAGGTAAAAAACCTAGAATAAGACTTAAAGCACTTCAGGATGCAAAAGAGAGAGGAAGACTTGATTTACCATCATTGAAAATTTATTATTATGCATATTACTTAGACTGGATTAAAGACTGGGTTCAATTAGAGAGAACAACTACAAAAGAATTGGAAGAAATAAATAATAGATTTGGATGGCACAGATATTTATGTTATGATAGATCAGTATTTCTCAACCTGTGGTCCCCAGATGTTTGGACTTCAGCTCCCAGAAGCCTGAGCATTGACCATAGTGGCTGGGGCTTCTGGGAGCTGAAGTCCACAAACATCTGGGACACAGGTTGAGACTACTGTGATAGATCAACAGTGAATAACAAGTTTAACAATCATGGCATCAGAAAACACTGTTAAAGGTTTGGCTACAAATAAAGTGGAAATATTACACAAAACTTCCAATATGGACCTCACCACAAGAAGCGTATAGAATTGCCCCAACAAAACAAGGAAATTTATTAACATATCAAGAAATTTTGAAATGAGAGGGGGAAAACCAAGAATGTGTACAGCAGAAGAATTAAAGGTTGAAGGACATGAGCTAAACTGGTTCCCATGGTGACAACTGGAAGAAAGATTTAAAATGGATCAAAAACTGTATAATTTGAGAGAAGCGAAAATGAACTAGATTTATTGATGAAGGGAAATCAAAAGAAGAGAATCTCTAAATTTTATAAACTATTGTTGAAAAGAGAAATGGAATCAGATGTAATTAAAGATTCGATGGTCAGATGGGCTCAGAATGTGGGACATCCAATTTAACTAGAAGCTTTGGGGAGAACATGGAAAACTATATAAAATTTACACCAAATTTAAATTTAAGAGAAAACTTTTATAAAATGCTTCATAGATGGTGTATGACTCCAGAAAGATTACAAAAAACAACTAAAACCGGGACTGGGAAGTGTTGGAAGTGTGATGAAAAGACTGGATCCCTCTTTCATATGTGGTGGACTTGTAGGAGGACAAGAAAATTTTGGAAGGGGATACATGATGAAATTCAAAGAATTTGTAATTTGAATTTTGAAATGACACCAGAGTTCTATTTGTCAAATATGTTAGGGCAACACAGGGAGATGAGAAGTCATCAAAAGATATTGTTATATTTGATAATAGCTGCAAGGCTGATTTATGCACAATACTGGAAAGAAAAGAGAGATATAGATTTAGAAGAGTGGAAGCTAAAAGTCCTGGATATGGTAGAGATAGATTAGCATTTTCCTTGAAAAATAAACCTATCCAGAACTTTGAAAGGGAATGGAAAGGAGTTTTGGATTGGTTAAAGATATAAATGTATAAGAAATGAAAGAAAGACTTAAAGGTAACTGTTATTTTTTCTTTTTAATGGAAATGTAACTGTTCTTCTCTTGTGTAAAGAGAAACAAAGTAGATTCAACTGGAGAATATAAGCTTGGAAGTGGGGGTTGTGTGGGATACACCTAATAATGGTGTCTATCCACTTGTTTGTTTTTTATTTTTGCAATTAAATTTTTAACAAAAATATCTCAAAAAAAAACCTTCTAAAATTAGTTGTTGCTGCTGCTGCTGCTGTTTTAAGGTACAGTTCAATGCATATCAGTCCGCATTTTTGGACCTTCCTTTTGCATGTTATTACAGGTACTGTCAGGATGAAGGTCTCTGCTTGAAACGAGTATGACTCAGCCTGAACAATAGGTCACAACTATGACAATGATGAGGAGAACTTTAATAACTAACAATAAGCTTTGATACTTAACAATTAATTTCTACCAATATAGCAAAATCCAAAACACATATTACACAAAATACACATGGAAAGCAATAACAAGGAGACTTCCTTATTAATGGGATATTTCTACCATAGCACTGCATTTACGTAGTGATGCGATTGCATGCTTCTATGAGGCAAAGGACTATACTGGTAGTAGCAGTGCTGCTAGTAGGTCCCCCTGTGTCAGACAGGCTTTTGCTGAGAAGCCAAACTAAATACGTCAAACAGCTAATAGGCAGCAGCATTAGTAAGGGTGGACGATCTCTCAGACACAATGGCAGCAGCACCATAGCTAACACTTGTAAGTACTGTGCAGAAGAAAGCAATGGTTAACAACTCTTGAAGCCTTCTACCATGAAAACTGTATGATGAGACAGTCCAAAATCTAGTTCATATCTATCTTGTAAAAACCTACAAGCCACTTTGTATGAATACTGATATATGTTTGGAAATTAACATCAGTGAAACCCTTCAGAAATGTACAACACTTGGGAAGAAGTACAACATCAAGAGAGCTGCATAAGCAAAACAAAGCCGTGTGGGTGACTTGGCTACTTGGTAAAGACATGTCATTGTTACAGAAGATGTATGTTGGCTTAAATCCCATTGGAGGATTCTGTAATTGTGTTTTTGTTCTACTAATGCTATCTGACAAGTTAACTTAAGACATATTTTACTACCTAGTCAGAAACATTAAAAGGAGTTAAATAATCTTCATTATCTTAAGCCCTCGTTGACTGCAGTCCAGTTGTCACTAGTACTCTATTATTTGTGGTATAAATGCTAACCACATGTCAATTTAATGGTTGCATCAATGACATTCATATGAAAATCTCGCTTCTCTCTGGAGAACTATGCATTTAATTTTTATTCTGTGTATCTCACATCTGCATATATTGCATTTTCTTCTATTTTATCTTTATGATTAAAATACAAAATGCAAGTTAGGATAAAAGAATGTTATTCCTGTGTAAGGACTGACAATAATTTTATCCAGTCTGCATCACTGTCACATGTGTTCGCCACATGTGTCTAATTACTGCAATATCTACTTGGTGATGGGGGGTAAATGATATGAAAATATGCATTTAAATATAGATATTCTCCAACAAATGTTCATATAAGTAGGATTTTGATTCTCCCCCTTTTCATTTTGAGCAGAAAACTGTGTTGAGGCACTTGGTTAGTATGAAAATCAATGGATAATTAAGTAGAAATTTGCACAATAATTGATAATTAATGGGATATTTCTACCATAGTGCTGCATTTACATAGTGGTGCAATTGCACACTTCTATGAGGCAAGGGACTACGCTGACAGTAGCAGTGCTGCTAGTAGGTCCCCCTATGTCAGACAGGCTTTTGCTGAGAAGCCAAACTAAATACGTCAAACAGCTAATGGGCAGCAGCATTAGTGGGGGTGGACGATCTCTCAGACAGCAGCACCATAGCTAACACTTGTAAGTATTGTGCAGAAGAAAGCAATGGTTAACAACTCTTGAAGCCTTCTACCATGAAAACTGTGTGATGAGACAATACAAAATGAAACAAGAGATGGCGCCAGAAGATGAGACTCCGAGATCAGAACGCGCTTACTGAGCCACTGAAAAAGAGCAAAGAACAAGTATGAGTAGCACTGTGGCCAATGAAGCAACTGGACCCAAGCCAAAAGAACATTCAGCTGTTGATGTTCTCAGAGGTGGAAGGAAAATCTGAAGCTGCACAACACATATTATAGGAACATGGAATGCGAGAAGCATGAATCAGAGAAGATATTATAAAACTAGAAATGGAACATATAAATATTGCAGTACTTGGAATGAATGAGCTAAAGTGAACAGGAATGGCTCATTTTCAGACAGATAACTACACAATGTCTTACTCTGGAAATGAAAATCTAGGAAGAAACGGAGTAGTATTAGTAGGGAGGAAATATACCACAACAGCAGTAATAAAGGGATCTAATGCAAAGTCTGACCAAATAATATCAATAACGTTCAGGGAAAGACCATCAATACAACCACAGTCCAAGTTTATGCTCTAGCTACAGAAGAAGAAGAAGAAGACATTGAAAGATTCTACACAGCAATCTAGGAGGAAATTGGTCTCACGCAAAAAGAGGACATGTTGGTAATCATAGGCAATTGGAACACAGAAGTAGGAAACAGAGCAGAACCAAAGATTGTAGAATTTGACCTGTTATTGGGAAATGAAGCAGGAGAACAACTGATGAAATTTTGTGAAGCCAACAGTTTGTTCAGTGCAAACACATTCTTCAGGCAATCAAACAGGTGATTGTATACATGAACATCACTTCATGGTCAATATAGAAATCAAATAGACTACATAATTGGAACAAGAGGTTGAAAAGCTCAATTTTTCCTGCAAAAACAAGAGCAGGAGCAGACTGTGGCACAGACCATTAACTGCTAATATCAAAAATTAGAGTAAAGTTAAGGAAGAACACTAAATCAAGCATTATGCCAAATGAAGACCATCCCCATAGAATTTAAAGATAATATGAAAAATAGATTTGTGCTATTAAGCCTAGTTGACTGGGAGCTAAAAGAACTCTAGACTGAACCTAGGGACATTGTTAGGGAGGAATGCAAAGACAATGGCCCTTTCCTCATGGGGGGAACAGGGCCACGCACGCAGGGGCGGAGCTTACCCGCGAGCGGGTTGCTCCGTCCCTCTGGAAAGCGCGGATCCACCATTCCAAACGCTGCCGAATTTCGGCAGCGCTCAGCGGCACTCGGCAGCACCCGAAATGGCAGCCGGCGGCTTCTGGTGGTGCTCCGCCAATTAGGACAGCGCGCCAGCCAGAAGCCCGCCCCCGGGCAGATCTGCAGGGACGCGCTACCGCGTCTCTGCAGTTCTTCACCGGGGGCTGCTATGAGGTAGCACGGGTAAGTTTTATAAAAACCACTTTTGAAGGTGGCTTTTATAAAACTCACAGCGCCACCCCCGGGGCTGCACTAGAGCAGTTTGAGGTCTAGAACCTCACTTTTTTTAACTGCTCTAGCGCAGACCCCGGTGAAGAAGACCTCCAGGAGAGGTCTCTCTAGTGTGGGCAATATGCCCGTGTGGAAATGGCCAATATCTGCAGATAAAAAGAGAGAAAGGACCCCCTGGCTGACAGATGAAACTCTTCAAGCAGTTAAGTATTAATGAAAAGCAAAAATAAAAAGGGACAGAAACAGGGACACAATCCTAAACAAGAACTACTGTAAAAATCAATGAAGAAAAACAGAAGACACCAGGGTTTTAGTAAACATAGACCATTGCATTAATCTTCCACATAAACAAGGGATGCTCAAAATTCTACAACAATGGAATGAGAAATGCCAGATGTTCAAGCTGAGTTCTGAAGAGGAAGAGGCTCGAAGAATCACACTGCAAACATAAGTTACATAATGGAGAACACCAAAGTGTTTCAGAAGAAAATCTGCCTGTGCTTTATAGATTATAACTTGGACCATTTCTGCACTACACTTTATAGTGCGATCATTCCACTTTCAACATCCTATGGAATCCTGGGGTTTGCAGTTTAGGGGGAGGCCGTCCGGCCCCTCCCTAAACTGCAAACTCCAGGATTCCATAGAATATTGAAAGTGGAATGGTTGCACTATAAGAGTGTTGTGAGGAAATGGCCAAAGCCTTTGATTGTGTAGATCATGAAAAACTATTAATCATTCTTAAAGAAATCAGTGTGTCACAACATTTGGTTATCCTAATGTGTACTCTGTACTCAGGACAAGAAGCCACTGTTAGAACAGAATATGGAGAAATAGAATGACTTCCAGTTGGCAAAGAGCTCAAGCAAGCCTTCACTTTATCATGCTATTTGTTTAGCTTGTACACTGAATGTATCATACGCAAAGCTGAATTAGAGTCACAGAAAGGAGATGTGAAAATTGGGGGAAGGAACATAAACAATTTAAAATATGTAGATAACGCCCTATTACTAGCAGAAAACAGCAAAGACTTAGGCCCTTTCCGCACAGCATGGCTGCCTCACAGTTGGGACACAATGGCATGCTCCACAGCTCATGTTCTGCATGTTGCGCTCCCGCTTCTGCATGTTGTGCTCCCGCAGCCATCTTGTCCCCATGTGTCACACATGCACAGTATTTGAAAAATGGAAAAAATACATTTTACACCTGCCATTGCACAATGCTCCCACCCTTCCCAGCCATGCAGAAGGGCGGAAACACACTAGTAACACCTCCCTCCCCAGTGCAGCAATGGCAAGTGCCCAGATATGCTGCAGAAGGGAAGAGGCAGGGCCAGCATGCTCCCTTCTGCAGCAACCTGGCAAGGTGCAGAGGGGAGCATTCCTAGCACGCTCCTTTCCCTGCCAGGGCTGCAATGAAACACAGGAATGGGCCATTGTCATGAGGAAATGGGGTTAGAACAACTATTGAAGAATGTCAAGGAAGAAGATGCAAAGGCAAGTTTATGGCAGAACATTAGGAAAACTAACTAAAAAATAATGACCGCAGATTATTTACACAACTTTAAAGCAGGCAATGAAGACATTGAAATAGTTTAAGATTTTCTATACCTTGAATCAATCATTAATCAAAATGGAGACTCCAGTCAAGAAATCAGAAGAACACTAGGACTTAGAAGGACAGCCATGAAGGAACGAGACAAGATCCTCAAGTGTAAAGATATATCATGAATACTAAGATCAGGAATGTTCATGCCACTGTATTTCCAGTTTCTGCATGTGGTTATGAAACCTGGACAGTGAAGAATGTAGGCAGGAAGAAAATCGACTCATTTTAGATGTGGTGCTGAAAGAGAGTTCTGCAAATACCCTGAACTGCCAAAAGGACAAATAAATGGTCCTACAGCAAATCAGGCTTGAGCCAAGAAGGCCAACAACTACTTAGTTAGTTTGATGTGATTCTTACTTATAGTATTTTCATTTATGTGGAGTGGTATAACATATGTATACATACACCTTTTACAATATATTCATGCAGCTTTCATCACACTTAGCGCCATCCAGCTGTGTTAGAGTACAACTTCCAGTCTGGGAGATGATGGGGGCTTTATTTCAATGTATTTGAAAGGTGCCAGGTTTGAGAAGGATGTGTAGTATGTTACTGTCCATTCTACTAAACAATTTAAAACAGAAGGCCAGCACTGATGGAACCAGAAAGGATTTTCTGGGGAATAATACCATCATTACTATTCATAATATCATAATCTATACCATTTCTGCAACTGAGAAGGTCTTACCTCTCACAACCACCTAGCAACTTTATTTAACAGGGGATACAGAGAAGGTCTCAAAATACTGAACAGAACATGGAGGTTTCTACAATAGTCTGATTATAAAGCCCACAAGCTAATAAGTTTGCTGGAAAGGTTTTCCAACACATTTCTGCCCTCAGATATAAAATAATCTCTAAGATAGGAGTAGGTGACTTGTGACTCTAGGGTCATGAATGTTCCTCTGCTTAATTTTAAAAGCCTTCTTAGTTTCTAAAGGATAGATTCTGACAACTGGATATATTTCTTTGCTGGAGAAAGAAAGAGACAGAGAGAAGAGAATAAGGTGTCTAGAAGAGAGAAAAGTTGTGGTAAGAAGAAGGAAAGAGGGAAGTTTGTCTCTGGCTTCACCCACTACTAGCAGGTGGCCCTGAGAGCTTAACTTCAGGGAATGTGGTTTTTCCCCTCTATAGGGAGAAAAGATTGTCCACTCCTGCTTTTTAATAATGCAAAGTGCAAAATGTGTCCAATAGGGATGGACTGAAGTAGAAGTGACATGACCTAGTTGCCAGCAAGTTAGACCCACTGAGAGAACAGTCTTCATTGAACATTCATCAAAGGACCTTGTCCCTAACCCTCAATATAACCATCACTGGGGTCCAGAAAACACCCCACAGCACATTCAAAATACATTTTTATATTTTTTAAAAAGTCCTGGTACATAAGGATTTTTACCTGCCTTTCTGCTGCTGAACTCCTGGGGTAAGGGCCAGGTTTAGTCTTTATCAGTTGTGTTTCAGGTTGCAGCCCATTTCCCATAGCACCCACCAGGATCAAATGAGAAATGGGACATATTTCTTTGCACATCCTGTATCTAATTTATTTCTTAGCCTAGAGTGCAATGACTGAGTGTGACAGAAATGGGCAACTACATACATCAGGGCAGGCAAATGTGGCCCTACATGTTTTTAGCCTGCAGGTCTGATCGTCTCTCACCATGGGCTATGCTGGCTACAGTTAATGAACATAGAGGGCCACAGTTGTCCTGATATACCTGGATGTAATCTTTAAAAGTATGCATTACAAAAATGTAGCCTTATATTACATTTGCTTGGAAGATGAAAAATCACAAATGTATTATGTGTAAAAGTAAGAGATGTTCATCATTTTGACTTGCCTTCTGTTGGACATAAGAAAAAAAATTACAGGAGAATTTGGAAATTGACCTTTAAAAATGGCATATAAATAAATGTGATCCTTAATGAGACACAGAACTTTGACACTGTGAGAAAATGAGAAAAGTTAGGGGGCAGAAATCAAAGAGAAGCTCAATGGAATTTTATAGTCTAGGATCAAGGAGGCTTCATCTTTGAGAGCAAAGAGGCCAAATAATGACCTAGTAATCTACAAAAAGCATTTATGTGGTTCTCTTTGCCATTTGTAGTGGTCCAATAAAGCTTATAAGTAAAAGAAGGTCAGCCTGGAGCTCTACTAGGACTTCCAAAGCAAATCTGAACCCCACAGCATTCTTACACACTGAGGGAATGTAAAATGCTTTTAAGGCTATCAAAAGGTTAAAGACCTTAAACAGTGCTACATACTCATTTTAATGACATTCTAGAAGCAAACAGTGCATAAAAACCAGAGCAGAATCACCTGCTGGCAAATTTGCTTAACATTGAATATATAGGAATGACAGTATTATCTCATTCATTTTTTTATAAGAATTTTCCAAAATTTGCAAAGCTCATCATAATCATGGTGGAGAGAATGTTAATAATCTGAGCACAAGAGAACCTAACTCCATCATGGCAGGGGGCTGTGCATTTCTTACCTCTTTAAGATTTGGCATTGAATGCCTATGTATTCAACCGTATTAATAGTGCTAAATTATTCTTCTTTCAGATGGATGCTATGTGGCAATTGGGTACAAAACAGTCCTCTCCATGCTGACAATAGCTGTATCCATGAATATGGCTACTGCAGATGGCTGAAAATTCCATTCTGTTTTGTTTTCCATAAGGATATTTTGATATTCAACAATATGTCTTCAAAAATGGGATGAAAAGAATTTAAGATTTTAAAACATTCAAATGTGGAAGAAGATGAAGTTGGCCTAGTCATTTATGCCTAACAGAGAGTCATTTATGCCTAACAGAGAGGCCCATGTTTTGTTAGTTTGGATAAGCCTGAACAATTA
Organism: Iguana delicatissima; assembly: GCA_948472985.1. Lineage (NCBI taxonomy): Eukaryota > Metazoa > Chordata > Lepidosauria > Squamata > Iguanidae > Iguana > Iguana delicatissima. Next base: position 148,801 of record CAOKZL010000401.1, read on the forward strand.
TTTCCACAATACCAAAAGCAAGAACGCAAAAAAATCACAGGCAAGGGGTGCTGTTAAGAGATTTTTCTAGCATTACATTCCAGATCTGAAAGCTGCTACAGCATGTGCCTTAACTGGGCCCACCTCATGTGGAAGCATCAAAACAACCAAACCAAACATACACACACACTATTGTATCTTCCACACCCTGACGGAACTGTCAGAATGGTCCCAAAATAGCCCCTTTTTAAAGGCAGGTCCATGAAGTTTGTCAGGAATGCTTTGATAGTATATTCCTGCGTGGCAGAGGGTTGGGCTTGATGGCCCTTGTGGTCTCCTCCAACTCTAGGATTCTATAAGTTGTTTTGAAGATAATTTCCCAAGACTCAGTCTTGCATTAGTCTTCTTCCTTTCTTGCCAGTCTATGCCTTAAGCAGTAGCAATGGGAGAGGGATAAATAGGACTATGCAGCTGTCAAGGGTGGGGTGCCATGATGGAAACACAACAGCCTAAATACAATTGCTAATCCCAACTAGAGTAACCCACTGAATCAATTGCTGAATGATAAGCCAATAGAGTAGGTCTACTCTAGTAGGGACTAGCAGGGATTTGTGTCAGAAAATGCACTTTTTTAAGGTCTTTTTTAAAATATGGGTGTTCTGATTTTAGCCCACAAAGGCTGTAGAGAACAGAAAGCTGACAACTGTGCAAGAAGTGAAGATCAATGATTTCAGACATCTTGGGTTTCCTTCTTGCAGCAGACCATGTAACTAACAGCAACAATAGCTGATCCAATATGAGCAGATGTTTTATGTCCTTAGGTGAAAAAAGTCTGTAATACAAACTTAGAATGATGAATGAATTTGCAGCCTTAGTGTTCAAAGTGGCTATGAATCACCTTTTCAGTCCTGTATAACATTGCTTGACAGAAATAGATCTAATAAGTTTCCTTTTCTGGAATGCCCTGATTTACCAAGGTAGATCAAACTCTCTCTGGAAGCAGCTGGCTCACACTAATGATACTTAATTTAGCTCCTCAGTTCCTCATACATTCAGCTGGAAAAGTTGCAGTAACACTGCCTAAACTGCAAACTTGAGATTTCGGGGAGAATATAACCCACAAATATAACCTACTCCAGCATAGGCTGAATCCCCGTTGTTTGATTTGCTTTTTGACTGGCCAGGATCTTGTCTGGTTTAAGCTTCATGGCTGACTGAATCAAAAGCCACTGAGAGGTCTCACAGAACCAACAAAGACACACTCCTCCTGCCCAATTCCTGGCATAGGTCATCCATCAAGGCAGCCAAAACTGCCTCCATCACATAGTTAGGTTTGAAGCTAAATGAAAGTTAGTTAGATAATCCATTTCACCCACGAACCCTAACAGATGAGAGGCCACCACATGCTCTAAATCTTGCCCAAAAAAGAGATATTGGAGATAATTATCTAACACGATGGCATTCAGAGAGGGCTTTTTTCAGACCATGTATTGGACTGTGCTGTAGAGCTATAATCCTATTCATACATACTTTGGGGATAAGTTCACTGATATTGGTAGGATGTTTCTGAGGGATAAAATCAAGTTGTTAGAGTAGTGATGCGATATACAGAACACCCCTTGCTTCCTTCCCATAATTTTCTGTTTCAATTGATCTAATTCAGGAGTGAATAAAACATAGGCCCTTTCCACACCCTACCTTGTCCATCGTGCTCCGGTAGCAATCCTGGCAGTGGCTCTGCCAGGAAGGGAGCATGATAGGAGCACTCCCCTCTGCATAGGACTGGCTCCCTGCAGAAGGCAGCATGATGGACATACCGCTTCCTTCCACAGTGCAGCCAGGCACTTTCCTAGGCTGCGCTGGGGCAGGAAGCACTGCCATCATGATTCCTACCCTTCCGCAGGACAGGTAAGTGCAGGATGGTGGTGTGATTGCATGTCATTGACAGAGAAAAGCTGTCAATGGTTTAATCTGCAATTGCACTACCTGAGGATGGGAGAGAAGTGGGATTGCAATGCATAAGTGACATCACGGTCACACTCCTCTCTTTTCTCTATGGCAGGATGTGAGAACACTGCAGAAAGGATAAGGGTTATAGATTTCTAGAGGTTTTGAGCTTCAGCCCATACCAAAATTGTTAATGGTGAAGAATGAAAGAAACTGAACAACAGATTATCTGAGGATGCTAACCTTCTGCTTACCTCCCAATCACCTTGAAAGCAATATATTGCTATATACCAGAAAAAAATTTGCTTTGCTACAACACAGTAAAAACCTCTAGCTTAACTATATAGTGATGCTTTCCCTCCCGAAAAAAAAGTCTTGGTTGCAAGATGATAAAGAAGAGGAAGTTCATTCATCTTTAATAATGGTCCAAGTTTGGAAAGTTACTTTTAGGATGAATCAATATGGACTTATCCAAATCTGAGCAGTGGTGGGATGATGCTTTGGGGGACAGAACATCATCCTACCACCGCTCAGTTGTAGATAGCTTCAGCAACATCCTTATAATCAAAGATGGAGGTTCTCTATTCCCTGATCCCTCATTATTGGTTATGCTGACTAAGGCTGATGGGTTTTGTAGTCCAACAACATCTGAAGGGGCCACATGTTCCTGATCTCTGACCTAGTTTTTTTTAATGTTCCAGCAAGCTCATTTACAAATTGTTGGACTCATCAAAAATCAGTTCTGTTTTATCCTGTTCAGCCTAAACAACAAAGCTAAAGGGGGTAGGGGGAAGGGCTGTTCCAAACTGAGTGAAAAAAGTCCCCCTGCTCACACACAAAAAAGCCCAGATATCAAACAGGATGCAAATACTAGCAATCGACACCTGCAGTGAATTACTGGCCAAAAAAAGGAGCCAGAAACTTAGCTAACCAACACACCTGCTGGAAAGAACACATTTTAACTCGCTCGCTTTCTTTTGGACTTAATTTCTTTAAAGGAAAGTAGTGTTTTAAACCCAGATTGAACACAGCAAAAATAAAATGCTGTCTTCTATGAAGAGCAGGCACAAAGAAGTTTTTTTTCTCCCAGCAGATTTAATTTTTCTTCTAATACAACATAACCCAATTGTGCGATACTTTTTAGCCTACTAGTTTATAGGAAACTCCCACAGGGTACATCCAGACTGATTAAAAAGTCCAGAAATTCACAGGTTTTATTCCTGTTCTTTCCAATTTTATTTTGGAGATCCATACGTTTTCTGTACTCCAGAATATTTTCTCTCAGCTTCCGGTACAATCAGAGACTTTTTATACCAGCTCCCTGGGTCAGTTTATTTTAACCTGTATAAAATCAGAAAGCACAAGAACAAAATTGGAGACTTTTCAATCAGTCTGGATGCAGCCTTTGATGAAATTAGAGCACTGGTCCATTTAGTATCCACTACATGGGACTAGCAGTGGCTTTACTTGGTTTTCAAAAGGGATCTTTTCCAGCCCCACGAGGGATGCTAGGGATGGAACTCTGGCATACAAGACCAGGCACTCTACCACTGAGTTATGGCCTATGTTTAATAGTTACACAATAGAAGAAATCTTAACAGATTATGCAGCTTGTCATGCAAGAATGAGAAAAGTTGCACAGCACACTCTGAAAATCCCTGGATTTTTTTAATTGTCTTTATTGAAAGCAAAAAAATAATAGATCCAGTTTTCTTACAAATAAATAAATAAATAAAATTTGCATTTATGAATTATTTTTCTTAACTGTAGGTTATAAATGGAGTTCATTTTTCTCCTCTTGATTACATCACTGTATAGGTTCATTTTATTTCTGATTAAATGCACATATTGTTTCACATTATTTAATGTAACATCCACGTCTAAATCACTAATCAAACTAGTGCACTTCCAACTTTCTTTTGTAGGGTTGGTACTATGCTCAAAAGCAAGAAGACTCCTCTATTTACATTACACTAAATCATAACTCTTATTCTTATTCTTACAGTTATTGTGCATGTCTGCACTTGTTTACTTTCAGCTTTCTTTCACCCCTCCAAATTAATTCAAGGAGAATGTAAGGCATTCTTTTTGTGCTGCTAATGACTTAAAGGTGTCAATTAGATCAATTAGATCATTCTGTACATTTAAAGATTAAGGATGATTACCCTTATGTAAAAGTTACTTCCAACCTCAGTTTTTGATTCATGAATAGAATAAATGGGATCCAATCAGCCTCGCATTCATCTTTGCTGCACCGTTTGAGGTTCCGGTTAGAATATCAGAGTCTTTCATTTCAAGATCCCTGTTTTGTAACAAAGCAATACAAAGGGAGCACTTCTTATATTGCAGGAGAAATGTGCTGACATTCACTCTTATATTTCAGTAATGTTTAAGCAGGGAGACCATGATGGACACTCAGATGTTCCTGTATCTTCCCATGCCACTGCATCAACCACTTCACATGTCCCCCTCCCCATTTTTCTTATATTATCTCCTTGTGTAATTATTAGCAGAAAAATTGTGAGTCCAGCCATGCAGGAGTAGCAACTATACCAATGACTCAGTCTATGAACTAGCTCTGTATTGAATAGACTGATCCTCAGTGACAAAACTTAACAAAAACAAACCAACTATCTGCAAACTTCCTCATGTGATCAACCTCCCCTTGCAAACAAATGCAAAGATGCAGTTCAGTGCATTAGCTAGAAACACCTTGATCCAAAACATCACTACTCCTTTTGATTTCAATGGAGCTTGCTAATAAAGTATGCTTTAGGATCTTCAGCTAAGAATTGGGAACAGCGGGGAGTGAAAAGGCCTGCAAAGCTACTAAGAATTGTTGAACTCTCAGCCGTTCACCTAACCCTGACTTGAACTTTTGAAGTAGTTAAAATTTCAATTGGTCCCCATAAACAGAGCTCAAAAGTGTTGACAAGTGTGAGGATAAAGGTTCCAACACGTTAATAGGTTTTAGTGTCTGATACTTTTGATAATCTGGTCCTAAGTGTCATGGGTCTTCCAGGGTAGATTCCATCTGTCCCATAAAGTTATGTACAGAAACATTATGCAACCCTTTGATCCTTTCCTTTGTGAACATACCGATGTACCCAGAAGTCAACAGCATGTTCTCATGTGTTGACTAGGGAGGAGATGAACTAATTTAGCATGTCTTGATTGGAAAGATGATTAACACTTCTGATGGTGTACAATAAAATACAAGATTTCTTCTATGTTCGGAGTCTGTAATACTCCATGTTCCCAGAGGTATTAGTTTTGTGCTCTCTATTACTGCACAAAAGCAAGAGTACAAGATATAGTGGTGAGTTAGTTTTCCTTACATCTATGTTCTAATATGTTTCCCACCCCTTTCTTAAATTCTGCTTTTGTTCAGCCCAGAATAGATAACTACAGATGATGACCATTTAACAAAGAAAAGCATAATGAGCTCAACCCAATTGTAAGTTCCCATTGATTTGATCAGTTTAGTCTTAACAGTCAGATTTAGCCCAATGACTTGCATATCTTGTGCCTGTCTTTTCTTTCTGCAGCCTTCTGCGCAAACCACCCTGGGTTTTTCTAATGAGTGATATAGACATTGATAAAACAAACAAATAAAAAGAAATAACACTACACCCTAGCTCCTGCTTGTACTATAAAACATCCAATATGAGCATGAAAATACCGCAAAGCAATATTTTAAATCCAAAAACATTGTCTTTTAAAATCTTTTGATTTTCAAGATTCCACTTTTATTTCTGTGTGTGACTCTCTTCCTCACTCCTGCAAAAAAAAAAAGTATAGAAGGAAAAGAAGGACATTTTTCCTTCTTTTCCACTCCATTTTTCTGTTCTATTTGTACTACTTCAGCCCAATCCATGTGAGGAAATACACAGACTGAAAAAGCTTTCAAGTGTGAGTCAAATTAGATATGACATTTCTCATGTAGATTGCCCTAGCATAAATGATTTTTCCCCCAAAAAGCCAGCATATGAGATGATGAGCCAGATTGGGACTATGATATCAATGGAGAAGATTTTGTTCTTTGGCCTCTGTCACAGTCCTGGTTGTTAAGCAATGACCATGCTGACCAAGCATTTGGAACAGGAGAAAAACTACCATCAGTGCCAAAGGAAGTTTTCTTCCCATTGGAATTAATTTGTGCGTGTGGAGAGGGGAGGGGTGTCCTGTCAGGATTATGACAGAAATGAAGTTAAAGCCCTTTCTCCAGTCGCTGTATGGATCCTGATCCTTGAACTCCTGCTGTCTGTATAAGAGAGGAACGGTGTAACAAGTGCAAATTAGGTGAAAAATGTCACATTTAGATTTGTCAGTTCACAATGTATATAAATCAGATGTGAAACATAAGTTAGAAACAAGTTGAAGGGACACAACAGAAGCAGCAAGAACAACAACAACATATGGGCCACAGGCAGCATGTGGCTCTTGGGAGCCCAAATTGTAGTCCCTCAAAGCCCCAAGCCCCCTCAAGAAAAACAACCACCCTTCAAGTGCCACAGGCTCCCAATCTAAATACATAAATAAATAGGATGAAAATCCAAACTGGAGGTGAATCAACATCACTTCTACATCAGGTGCACTGCTACAGTGGGGAAGAAATTGCCCCCCTCCACAGTTACCCAGTCAGAGCCAGTATGGTGGTAATGGCTTGAGCATCAGATGATGATTCTGTAGACCAGGGTTTGACTCCCTGTCTGACCATGGGAACCCACTGGGTGATCTTGGGTGTGTCACACACTTTCATCCCCCAGAAAACCCAGTGACAGGGTCACCTGAGGGCCACCATAAGTTGGAAATGACTTGAAGGTGCAGAACAATGACATCACTTGCCCACCTCTAATCTAAATACCTGACCAAATGCAGCTGTCTGTCCTTAGGGCATTGCTTTCAGTTACACGTGCTTTGGCAGTACATCTTATTTCCACTCCTAGCAACTGAAAACTCATACCCACTTTCACCTCTCTGATGCCAGTATTCCAGTGCTGCCTGGAGTGCTGCACATGTTTGTCTACACTCTTTTTCCCAAGTTTTATGGGGCACTCAGGTCTACCATGCTAATCCAAGTTTTTCCTGAATGTTCCAGGCTTCTCGTCAGAATGTGGAAACCCATTCTAAACCACTTCTTAGGTCTATTTTGGCATTCATTATATACATAGGTAAGATTATCGCCATTTCTGCACTAGACTGTTGTAGCGCTATTATTCCATTTTCAACATCCTAGTGTGGAAATTGCTTATGACTCCAGTCTTACAAACTCCCTTATCCAAAAGTAAGCCCATTTGACCCAGTGGAACCAGCTTCCAAGTGCTAGACAAGCATAGGAGTGTGCAATGAGAAGATGAAAATAAATTGTTTTTGTTTTGTTATGCCATTGATTTTCATTGTTTAAAAACTACACAGTTATAAACATTATATGGTTTCCACTCCTGAGACTAACAAATTGTTTCTATTACATTTGTTTTTTTCCCTTTTTCTTTCTTTCTTTTACTGTTTCATTTGATCCTGTTTTATTGTTCCTAATACAGCATTTCAAGGGTATTGTTACTGTGATTGTCTAGCATGAGCCCAAGGTCTACAATTTCATATTGGTTATGGTTAATATTTCCACGTGGCACTCCATAAGATGAACTCCACATGTCTGAAAGGGTCACGGAGAGCCTGTGTAGGCAGGCACAGCCACATGGCTTTAATTATGCAAGCTAGATCTAGGCCAGTAAACAACTTTTGTTGCACAGTTAGTAGTGCCCTCCAGATACAGCCAATCATAAAGTCAAAGAAAGGGGCTTCAGTCCCAAACCGACAGCTTGACGGGATTAGCGTGTCCGTCTATACAGCCTCTAAGCCAGTGGTTCTCAACCTGTGGGTCCCCAGATGTTCGTGGACTTCAGCTCCCAGAAGCCCTGAGCATTGACCATAGTGGCTGGGGCTTCTGGGAGCTGAAGTCCACGAACATCTGGGGACCCACAGGTTGAGAACCACTGCTCTAAGCGCTCCTTCATTTACATACTGTTCCAACAATTGGCAGGGCTGGCTAAAGCCCATCAATTCTGATTTTGACCTTTCAGAGGCTTTGTCTCCACTCCAACTCTTATTGTTTTTCTCAGGAGAAGGCTAGCCTCCAGGTACAATCTTCCCTATAAAAACTCCAAGCTTGAGCTTCTTGTCGGAACGCTCTTGCCTTGCATCCCGAACTGCTGCCGCTCTGTCTGGCGAGCCTCCCCTCAGCCTCCACGTGCTGAGCTACTTCAAACCCCAGCATCGCTCTCTATCTCTCTGTTCCCAGACTGCAGGATCAGGTGGAGTCTCACCCCAGAAATCCTCTCGAAACCCTTATCAATTTTCCTCACTTTTGCTTCCATAGTTCTTGGATGAGTGCATGAGTGTGTGTGTGTCGTTGTTTGCTTAATTAAGGAAAGTTTAATAAAATCTTTAAATTGAACTGCTTGCCTAGTTCTTGGCGCAGCCTGACCCCATATACAGAGGGTTATCCTGTATATGGGGTAAAGATCCTGCTAAGTTACCCTGTCTTTCAGATTGCCAGCCAGTGCTCTGAGCTAATCCCTAATTCCCCATATTTTGAGTTCATTGAGGTGTCCCTCTCGGGATCCCCAGAAATCAGGATAACAGTATCCTGCAGGAAGGAAAACGGCAGCTGCTAGTAAAGCCTGTCATTTTTCACGCAAGGAATGTCAAAGAATAATACAATATTAGAGGAATTCTGGAGGGTAAAATATACTTGATAATGTAATGCCAATTTTGCCATTTTTCCCCTTCAAACACCTCCTCTATTTCACCCTCCCCCCAGTACATTTGTAATCTAATATCTACCTCCATATCAATTTAGTAATTTTGCTAGCAATTGTGTCTCAGACTTTAATTCTAACTTTCCTTGAGGAGCTCAGAATACACACACACAAGCACGTGCATATATATGACTCACCAAAAGGCATACTATGACTTTCTTTGCAAGTCAAGGAATTTGGATTTCCTATATCCAACCCAAACTCTAGTCAATACATTGCATTATCTCTTTACAGTTATTTACACTGTGGGCTTTTTCACACTTGGTGAAGAAAACGCCCTGTTCTTTTACTTACTGGACTGGCGTGCTCCCTCGGAGGATCCAGGCTGATCCGGAGCAGTACGTGGCCACGCTACACACTGCTCAAGGGATGAAAATGGTGGCTGCCGGTTGGTGGAGGCTCTCCACCAACCGGTGAAGCTCGCCAGCTTTAAACCCGCCCCCGGAAGATCTGCAGGTCGTGCTGGTGCGAGCTTGCAAATCTACACCGGAGCGCAACCACGGAGTGGGGCACACCGCACTGTTGAAAGACCTGTTTTAAGCAGTCTTTCAATAGCACAGCGAGCGACCACTTCTGGTTGTTCTCGAGCAGGCTGCAGTCTGGAACTACAGAAAGTAGTCCGGACCCAGTCCGCCCACAAGTGCAAACGTCATCGCTGGAGGACGCTCTGCTCCGTTGAAAAACAAAGTGCAGAAAAGGCCTGTGTTCCTAAAACAGCAGAGTGAAAGGCAAAATGTTTTCTTGTACTTTATAGTTATATCATTAGATGGCAGCATAACTTTCAAAGCACAAGTGCATGGAGGATTGATGGAGGATTTCTAAAAACAAAAGATGTGTGGATAGCTTCCTACTGTTGCTATTCCTCTATTCCAGTGAAGGGCAAAGTGCCTCCAGATGTTGTTGGACTTCAGCTCCCGGCACCCCTAACCGACATTGCCACTGTGAAGAAATTTAGGAGTTGCAGTCCAACAACATCTTAAGGCTGCACTTTTGCACACCTTTGTTTTATTCCTTTTAAGTTATTTGTCTCACTCGGGGCTTACCCAGAAGAGGAAAAGGTCTCCCGAAGTATCAAGGTTCCAGGTCTTTTTGCTTTTATTTTTATTTTTACTCCTCTTCTTGCTTTCTACTTTGTCCTCAGCTTACTTTAGTTGCTAAAAACTGAGTTCAAAATGTAAAAGTAGTTTATACTCAATTAGCTCAGCAAAGAGGAGAGAAGAGGAACGAATGGAATTTTGTCCTTCCTAGTAGGCTCAGGCAAAAGAAATCTGTTGCAGTCTCTCCTCACTTGTATGTTTTCTCTCATTTTTTAAAAAATGCCATCTCAACCACATTCTAATGCTGTTTGTCTACACATGATCTGGTTTTTACCTGTGAAATGCTGGAATGTATACAGATCTCATCTCTTCATCATTACAGAGTCTGCCCATGGCAATGAGCGATTCCCACCAAATTTACCACCCCACAACCATTTAGATGAAGTAGATCAGATGGAAGCAAAATCCAGCTCTCCATCTTTTCTGTGAAAAAGTGTGCAAAAGAAATATGTTCTCTGCGATGGTATCTCCTCTGTATTGGGAATAGCAGCACAACTCAATACATTTTGGAACTAAGTCTCATTGAATTCAGTGAAGATTCAGCTGAGGTAAATGCATGCAGGATTGCAGCCTTCATTATGCTGCCACTCTCATCTGTAAAGTTGCAATAAAGCATTCATATTTTGGAGTTCATAAGATCAAAAATAAAATGAAAATAAAACCTTAATGCATAGGGTGAGCTGTGGGCAAACAAGAAAAGGGTCAAGGAGCAAAAAATTATAATCTGGAAATCACCTTGCAGGAATGGAAGAACTGTACTCTAAATTCAGGGTGGCTGGATTTCCCCCTCTTAACAGCCATCATAAGAGCCTTGTGTTATTTCTCCAGCTGTGCATTTGACTCATGATTTTTGCCAGAGGCATGTAGCTGAGAGGTTGTCACACAGCTTTGCTCTAGGAGTTGTTGATTCTGGTGGCTCAGTCTCTTCACTATTCCTTTAAGTTTCAGTGCAAGAGGAAGGTTTTCTAGGGAAATATATGCATACAACTAAGTGAAGATAAGAGGGGGTATTATCCTTAGCAATGTCAGGGCCCAGCTTCAGCTCTCACTGCACACTCAAGAGACATTTCCACACATAAGAAGAATGGAAGGGAGAGCTCTATTGCATCTGAAGCAGCCAGCATGAAACAGTGTTTAAAAGTTCCTACTAACATTCTTTTCCCTAAATCTCTTTTTATTTTCCTGTTCATTCAGTTACTAGATATTATTTTGTGTCATATAATTAGTTTTAAACCAACAGAAATGCTGTTTGCTTTTTATTATACTGTGCAATTGAGTTCACACCATTTGACAGAATTTCTTAAGCCGAAAAAGTCATTCTCATAGATATATATGACCAATCCCTTTTCCAAAAGAGCTTACAGTGCAAAAGGGCAGTTTATCTCACTTTAAAATGGTTATTTATTGTCCTCTTCCCACATGCAGCTGCAAACCAATAATATACAATAGTGTAATAGCAGAGAGAGACTTTATACAATGTTTTATGGGACCATTAACATATGACTTCAGTTGCTTGCGTTCCCAAAGTGCCTGGGGCATTGATAAATAGCCTTTTACAACATGCTGGTTCATGTTTTCATGCTGAAACATCACCTGTTAGGATCTGAATGTTGCTGTTTAGAAACATCCTGATATTAACAGAAAGACAAGGTAAGGTATACACCAACTATACAGATGTTAAGAATTTGGCTAATTTAAACATCATCATCATCATCATCATCATTATTATTATTATTATTATTATTTCATAAGCTGGACTTTCTTCCATATTATTTCTAGTTATATACTTTGGCATAGATATGTGTGTTTCTATGCCTCTGACATTGTGGTACTCAAAGCAAATGTCAGATGGCCATCACCAAAAGGAATATAAGAAATTGATGGCTTCCTTCTACCTCATTTCCCCTTTTCATTCACGAAAGGGAAGTGCCATATCACCCTTCTCTGACATGGCAGTTGAGGTTTACTATGGCCTCCTATGGCTACAAGGGAAAACTAGGGTTAGCAGAGCCAAGGTGCATAAACAAGGCCTACCTATAGGGTCTGTGGGTTTTTCAGTCCCTAATATTGGCACATTGTTCACTGGTTGGATGCTGCCTGGTAGAGAGCCCGTATACTTTGTTACCAAATATATACTCATCATTGATTCTTGGGACTAGTTTTGCATTCCTTCTAAACAGCTGGGCTCCTGAAGGTCTCAAGCCATTTTCATACTAGATTGTTATAGCATTATTATTCCACTTTCAACATCCTATGGAATCCTGGGGTTTACAGTTTCGGAAGGGGCTTCCTGGCTCTCACCCCTCTGAAAAATGAATAGTTGCATGTTTTCAGTCATTTGGATCTTCCCTCCCTTTTTCTTTGATAAAGTTGTTGTAATGTTGCAGAGGGACACTAGAGATTATATTATCCAGGTGTGTCCAATTCATCCTTGGAATTTCTGGTCTAGCTACTAGGCAAAACAGTTAATAAGAAGGGGAAAGTGGCACAGCAAGAAATGAAGAGTAAGTGGTCATTATTCATTCTTTATGAGGAGATAAAGATCATTAGCAGATTCTTTGTGAAGCATGAGAGAACCATCTAGAATTTTATCAATTACTTAAGACAAGATAAAGGGTAGTAAGCTTTCTGCCCAGAGGTTTATTGAAAAGATCTGTGGGCTAGGCTGCTGTCTGTACCAGCTGTTCTTCACACAGTCTAACTAAAGTAGTTTGGGAAGTCTGCACCAAATCCACTATCCACCCAGAACTATATCTGTGAAAAGAGAATGAAATGAATTGAGTGTTGGAACTTGGGAGATCCAGGACCAAGGAGGCTTTGAGACATGAATCACACTATGTAAGACCTTGAACCAGTCATATGCTTTTAGACCGTTTCCACACCGGGCTGTTATAGCGCTATGATTCCACTTTCAACACCCTATGAAATCCTGGGGTTTGCACTTTCGGGAGGGGCCACTTGGCCTTAGCCTACCTCAAAAGATTGTTAAAAGAATAAAGTGGTAGAAGAGGGAAACTATTTGCTTGTTTGTTTGTTTGTTTGCTTGCTTTTTTGTTTAATATCCCACCTTTCTTCCTGCACAGTGGTAAGGCAGCTCACCACTGTTTAAAACAAAATATAACTAAAAATTATTAATACAAAAGTTAAAAACAATTAAATCACAATTCTGTTTAAAACACAAGTCAAAAACAGTTTTAAAGCAAAATAAAATGCACACAAACACCTCCACTAAATGCTCCATATGCTTCAACAAATTAAAAAGGTCTTTATTAGACAGCAGAAAGACAATAGAGAAGAGCCAACTGAATCTCCCATGGAAGCAAGTTCCATATTTTGGGAGTATCCATGGAGAAGTCTCTCTCTCCCATGTCCTTACCAAATGTGCCTGTTATGGTGGTGGAACCAAGCAAAAGCCTTCTCTCAAAGATGGTAAAACTCAGACTGGTTCATATAGGGAAAGATGGTCTTTCAGACAATCAGAACTCCAGGTCTGTAGGGCTTTCAATGGGCTCCACCCAAGCAATATATATATATCTGTCTTGAGCCCAATGAAGGAAGAGCAGAATATAACTGACACAAACAAATAAGTAAATTGTGGAGGAAGATGAGATGATTCCAAATAAGAGATGACAATATTCCACGGTCCCCACCACTTCTATAACAGTAATATGATAAGGCAGGGCAACTGCATGATAAAAGCTTTGTCTGAAAGCACCACGTGTTTCAAAGATCAGACAGCTCCCAAGCTGAATCTCACCTTCACCACGAACTCATTAGATCACAAAAGTCACCTTCTTGCAGCCCCACTTCCCCCATCCGTAACATGCAGGTATTACTAACCTACCTTATAAGATAGAGAGCCAGAGTGGTGTAAAGGCTTGAACATTGGAGTATGACCCTGAAGACAAAGATCTGATTTCCCACTTGGCTATGGAAATCCACCAGGTAATCTTGGGCATATCACACACTCTCATTCCCCAGAAAACCTCATGGTAGATTCACCTTAAGATTGCCATAGGTCAGAAATGACTTGCAGGCACACAACAACAACAAACTTTACAAGATTGTTTGGTGGGGGGGTCATGCAGCCACCCACACAAGGCTGCTGAGCTGTAATTTTTTGCTGCATCTGCCAGCATAGCTATGATGAGAAATGCTAGGAGTTGCAATCCCATAACATCTGGAGGGCCACAGGATTCCCACCTCTGTTATAAGTACTGTGACAGAACAATGTTTAAACATTCAAAAGAGTGAACTAAATTCTGATGGTGTTAAACTGAAATATCTTCATTCTTATACCTTGATTTTATTAAAATCTGAAGTATGCAAACTGGAATAAATGTGGAAAAGTGCACTGAATTATTGTCTTCCTTGTACATTTCCCTTTAAGTATTTTCCTTACTCACAAATCTCTTCTGCTGACTTTTATAAGCAATCTAAAATAATATAACGTTTAAACTCACATGTCTTCAGATCTCTGATAGGAAATCCCCATAACTCTAATAAATACTGTGTCTGTGGCAGGGAATTGGCAAGCTACCTTGATTGTGATAGTCCCTGGCTGACAATCACACAAAATTCAGAGCAGAAAGCATATCTTAGAACGTTTCAGCATTCGGATTTTCCTGATGACTCCTTTCAAGTTCTTTATAAACAACTTATGTATGGATCAAAACATGCTAATTTCATCACTGCTGGCCAACATCATAAAAGAATCCTGTTTTAGCATCTGCATACATTTGGTAATGTTTGAGCAACCAAAATCTTTTAGAGAAAGTGTTGAGGCAATTCCATAAGATAAAAAGGATCTGCTGTTTGAAACAATAGTGCATTTTGTCATGTGAATTCACATTAATTATTATTTTGACTTCATAACTAGTGGGGGGACATTTACCCAGCACATTTGAGTCTGAGGGGCATCACATGGTGCTGTCCCAGCAGCCTCTGAGTGGGTCAAACATGGGAGACATAGGGCTTTGGGCACTACTGAAAACTCCACTCAGACTTTTTCTAGAAGGTAGAAGAAAAGTGTCACTATACTTCAAATTTTTACTTCATCAGATAGAGCTATACATTTGATATTTCTAATATGAATTCTTGGGTTCCAAAACCGGTCCTAGAGTTTGCACTATTATCCTAGCCAAACAGATTATGATACATTCTAAGTTTTGTTTTGCATGTTGCATTTGACTGTTGATCAGATGGCTCCATATCATGTCAACTTCTCTGAATTTGCAAGAGGATATTTCTTGTATTAGACAGCTGTTGTCAGAGGCTAAATAATGTTAAGTAAATAAATACCTACCTAATGTTTGTGCACATCAGTTTGTCTGTTAGCAGATTCCTTATCGTTCAGTTGCAGGGGTCCCTCTTTGTTATTCCAAAGAGAAAACTCTGGACAATGTACTCACTTCCCATGTACATGAGAGAGGAATTCTAGAAGAGAGAGGCCACTAACTGATCACAAAGAGAGCTTCCATGCATGGAGGAGGTTCTACTTTTCAGTGGAGAGGAATGATGGAGGCTAGACCCCTCCATTCCATGTGTGCTTATTTCAAGTGAATAACATAATGTCTGGATAGAACTCTGGATCACCAAACAATATTCTGCAATGAGTCCCCATTCAATGACATAACGTATGCTTTACATGGATGAGATCTTGGCTCACTTACTACCACCTGTAGCCCTATGAACCTTAAACCAAACTAGGCATTTAGCGGAGTGCCTCTTCCTTGTGATTAAAGCTGTTTTCTCTTGTACCAAAGTAAGAAAGCAGACTGGCAAATCAAGGTAATGTATTTCTTCTAGGGAGTACTCACAGCATAAAGATTCCTAAATGCATGATGTGTGGGTAAGAAAAATCATTCACTGTAACAAACAGATTCCCTTCATCATTTGCAGAGCACATCTGCAAAAACCAAAATATGCTAAACATATTATTCAGTTTGACCTTCATTTAGCAGGGCTAGTCAGTAGTGGAGCTTGGAGTGTGTGGGGGGGCAGGAGGGGGAGGGGCTACAGCACGAGGGCATGGCCACTGTGTGAGAGCATGGCCAGGGCACACGGGGGCATGGCTACGGGCTGAGACGCCCCAAAAACATTGCCACCTGGGGCGAATCACCCGTCCACCCCCACATTCCTACGTGACTGGGGCTGGTAAATATTCCACCAGTAGGGACAAATAGAACTGGCCTAGATGAACAAATAGTGTGACTCCTATAAAGCACAGTAATATGCAGTCTTGTACAGATATATTTGGACCTAAACCCTAAAGTCAAAAGTGGTGAACATTCTAGATATTGTTAGATGATAATTTCCTTCATGAAGAGCTAGCACAGCGAATGGTAAAAGATAATAGGAGATGAAGTACAACAGTTTCTAGAGGGCCATATATTCCCCTTCCTTGCCTTAAGTGAAAACACACTTAAATGAAGAGTAGCTATACATATTATCCAGAAATGAAGCAGTTATATAAGCTTAGACTATCTTCCTGTCGATGAGGAGGGCCTTATATTAGAAAGCTGTGATGAAAAGAAGTATTACAGATAACTCCACAGTGTGCTAATTTATTACATGTGGAAGACATTTTGAATACCAACCCTGTCATTTCATATACAGAAGAAAACTGACTGGCAGTTCAGCCTTACTTCATACTGCTTATTGGGTAATGGCAAAGTTTCGACGACCACCACCTCTAAGGTCAGGAGTCTACTTTGGGGAGATGAGTTAAGACAACAGTACACATGGCCCCATCCTCCAACATCTTATAGGTCCGTATCCCAGCAACTCACCCATGCTCCTTATCCTTAGCATTTACTGCCAGAGAAAACTGCCATACTCTAGTGATGGTAGGGTCTACCTCCCTATTAACTTTTTAAAAAATGTTCATATCCCTTTTTCTATCCAAAATAGTACAGCTCAAAATTCTCAGTCCAGTCAACATCCTGTATGTACGGCCCATAAACATGCATAGGAGTAGGCTCTTCATCCAACATCTTTTATCTCACTGAAAAAGAGAGACTTTGGCTGATATTCCTGTCCAATACCACTGACCTGTTGGCATGTTATTGCCAAATTTGCATGCTGCCTGAGGATTGGCAGGCTTTCCAGAATGTTTTCGCTCTGTCTGTTAGCATCACCACTATCTTGTTTGTATTGGTATAAAGCCAGCTGGCTTTTCTCCAACACCCGGTCATTGTCAGGCATGTCAATGACACTGTCTGGCTCCAATATAAAGAAGACAAGTGCTGAGCATGCTCCCTTTATTGATAAGTAGGACAAGTAATGCAGGGCATCAAAATTTCTCTCCCAAACATCCAGTTTATGAAAAAACAAGACCAAGCTCTTGTGAATTCCATAGATCAAATTTCTTAGGTGTATACTCAGTAACCCTCTGTTATCTCCTGTCATCCTTTGGCTTGTAGATGAACACTGAGAAAAATGCTGTGCTCTTCTCTTCCATTTCAATGCACACAATGCCAAAGCAAGATGTGGCTTATTCAGACAAGACATTTTAGATGGTTGGGGTTTTTTTTGTTTTGTTTTGTATGTTGGTGGGGTGGCTGGGAAAGTGAGGTCTCAGTCTTCTCAAGGTATGTGTTCTGTCTGGTGGACAAGTGTAACATGTTGACAAATTGTCATCAGCAACACTGCTGAACAGTGTTACTGTACTCTATCACCTCTCCTATGAGATATGCAATGTTTGCACTAATCCATTTACCACTCCAGACTCTTTGCATTTCTGAATACAAAGAAAGACAAACTGCCCAGATTGGTGAGCAATCAGAGACCATTCCTCAATATTATCCTACTGAGATATTCCCTATATACTCTACCTGACCAAACATTAAGAGATCATTATGAGTCCCATGAATATTTTGTCACTCTGGAAGTAAGCAATCAGCCCATTCTGGACCCTTTTGTCAAGCTCATGAGAAAACCATTACAGCATTGTCATTGTACCTTTTCAGGGTGGAAAATAAGGTATAAAAGCCCTAGCTTAAGGTCCAGTCAGCTGGAGTATGTTGGACTCCATACCAAATACTACATTGTACTGTACTGCATTCTTCAGGACTGGTAACTATCACCCTTCCCACCCAAACTCTCACTATCCAACTTTTCTTGCCTCACTTTCTAATAGCCTTGTATTGTTCTTAAGAGTGTCTGATTTCTCGTGAGTTTGTCAATTCAAACAAAATACTTTGTTAACTCTCATTGGAGTCGTCTCTACACTTAGTACTGGTATACATAGGTGAAAAGATCCTGCTGTTACCTCCTCTGAGCAATAATTCCCCCAAATTCTAAGGAGACATTGGCATTGGGAGTAGACCCCAACGTCCTCCACCTCTTAGGGTAACAAGAGGGCTTGGAGAAAAGGCTATCAAGTTCACCAGAGGCCCTTTCCAGACATCGGGGGGGGGGGGACGACAGTAAATGGAGCTCACTGGATTTTTCCTTTGTCCGGGCGAGTCCGTCATGAAGAGCAGCAGCGTGAGTTCGTCGCTCCACAGCTCTCCGGCATCCCAAATGGTGGCTTCCAGTTGGTGGAGGCTCTCCACCAACCGGAGAGGCTCGCCAGCCGAAAGCCCGCCCCCAGAAGATCTGCAGGCACACACTTGCACACGCCTGCAAATCTGCTCCAAAGCCGGGTGACGGACCTATACAGCTTTGCATGCTCTGTGCTTTTAAAAAACCTCAAAAAAGAGGCTTTTAAAAACCACACTTCGCGACCAGTCGCACAGAACCAGACTGAGGTGTGGAACTACAGAAAGCAGTCCACCTCAGTCCACTCTATGGTGCGGAAGACCTCCATTAGAGGTCACTCAGCACCATTTTAAAATCCCAGTGTGGAAATGGCCAGAATTCCAGCTAACTATATCTGTTCTCTAACCATTCACAAGTTACATTTTTCAGTATGAGGATGAAAGTGAGATAGTTTGCATGCACACGGAAAGTGAATCTATATGGTGTGCTTCTGCACTCAGGTGGGCCTAAATCCCAGGAATATTTTAAGGCCTTTAATTGAATGCTTCTTCCAATTGATTTCAGTGGTACTTAGGTATATACTTAAATGGGGGGTGAGATCATCCCGTTCTCCAGATGTCATTGAACTGCAACTCCCAGAAGTTCTAGCCAGAATAGCTGATCACAAGGGCTGTTAGATGCTGCAGCCCAACAACATCTGGAGGACTACAGTTGTCGCCACTGTTCTAGATCGTATTCAAAATGCTGGCTACAGACTAAGTCTTAGTAGGGGCACACACTCCAATAAAATCCATGAAATTATTATTACTTAGATTGTTAATCCAAATCCCATTGATTCCAGTAGATCTATTCTGACTATGTCTGGATCTAATACATCATAATTTCAAGGGTTCCCCATAAGTAGTATGTGAAAGGTTTGTGAGGTCTGTTACCCTGATTTCTGGGGGTCCCGGGAGGGACACCTCAATGTGCTCAAAATATGGGGAATTAGGAATTAGCTCAGAGCACTGGTTGGCAATCCCAAAGGCAGGGTAACTTAGCAGGATCTTGGAACCCTATATATACGGGGTTGGGCCACACCAAGAACTAGGCAAGTTGTTCAATTTAAAGATTTTATTAAACTTTCCTTAATTAAGCAAACAACGACACACACACTCACGCACTCATCCAAGAACTATGGAAGCAAAAGTGAGGAAAATTGATAGGGGTTTCAAGAGGATTTCTGGGGTGATACTCCACCTGATCCTGCAATCCAGGAATAGAGAGATAGAGAGGGATGCTGGGGTTGTGAGTAACTTTACTTTTTTACTTTACTTTTATTATTATAATGCTTTAGCCATAGACCATTTGCATACATGTCACCAGAATCTGTGATAAAAGTACAATTAAAGCATTAAAATATTACTGTAGATCATATATTAAAAACATATAAAATACAGTAGGTGACTAGTACAGTAAAATATGCACATATAAAGTTATAAAATATATAAGATATAAAAACTGGAAACCATCCAAAATGCTTTTCTTAAAAAATTATTAAGACTCCCACCCGGCAGCCCTGCGGCACTGGTCCGAGCTGAGGTTGGTTTGCCCCGATCAAATCACGTGTTCATTTTATCTTGTTTAATTACTGGAGAACTGTAAAAGACTCCTATGTTAGAGTCTTCCCCAAGCTCCGTCTTGAACAGTTAACATATTGTAAAACCTGGAGTGCAGGTTATGATAGACTATTGAAACTGTACCCTACCCTTGGTGACAATTTATCTACCCTGAATTCAAAAGAGAAATTTCGCAATTATTTTTTCGGTTACGGTGTCCAATTGGACAGACAGGACATCAACCACTCTAAATTTTCAAAATGGTACAAACTATTTAAATTTGATCACCAAAGGGATGTATACCTGATGAAGCTTACATATCGTAGTAGCTCAGCACATGGAGGCTGAGGGGAGGCTCGCCAGACAGAGTGGCAGCAGTTCGGGGTGCAAGGCAAGAGTGTTCCAACAAGAAGCTCAAGCTTGGGGTTTTTATAGGGAAGATTGTACCTGGAAGCTAGCCTTCTCCCAAGGAGAAAAATAGGAGTTGGAGTGGAGACAAAGCCTCCGAAAGGTCAAAATCAGAATTGATGGGCTTTAGCCAACCCTGCTAATTGTTAGAAGAGTATGTAAATGAGGGAGCGCTCAGAGGCTGTATAGACGGACGTGCTAATCCCGTCAAGTCGTCAGTTTGGGACTGAAGCCCCTTTCTTTGGCTTAATGATCAGCCGTGTCTGGAGGGCACTACTGACTGTGTGACAAAAGTTGTTTACTGGCCTAGACCTAGCTTGCATAATTAAGGCCATGCGGCCATGCCTGCCTACACAGGCTCTCCGTGACCCTTTCAGAAACATGGAGTTCATCTCATGGAGTGCCACATGGAAATATTAATCAATATGAAATTGTAGACCTTGGGCTCAGGCTAGACAATCGCAGTAACAGGTCATTTGGGACATTTGCATTATCATATAGGAACATGCCAATTTTATGTGCCTTTAAAAAATTATGATGATGGCTTTGTACACAAGGAGGGCCTCTCTCTCTCTCTCTCTCTCTTTTTTTTTGTTGCTGCTGTTACTGAGATAAGCAATAGATTTAGTGCAAACTGCACCCATCTGTATTTCAGCAGTGTTAATCACTGAAATAAATCTGATTTCTTGTACATTCTATGCTTCTGTTTTGAGAGAAAAAAATGTGTTTTTTCTCTTTCCTGGGTTCCCAGCACAAGTGGGTACAGGATTACAGCTTAAAGCTGCGTTCTTGTGCACAAGTTATTGAGAATAAATATCAGTGTTCACAACAAGGCTTAATTTTGATTAGCCATATATAGAAATACACTGTTAGGCTGCAGTTTCACTACTGTATTCTACATTTCCAACCTTCCTTCTTTCTTTCCTTCCTTCCTTTACAGAATCTATAAGTGATGCCTCCATCAATAAACTGGATGCCAAAAATGACTGCTTGGAAATGTAAATGATGCTCAGAGCAGATATAATGGAGTCCAGCTGCTACGCCCTACAAAGACCCATGCACAGAAGCATTTGTGAACAATATGGCAGATTTGGGCAGGGCCCATTTGTATATGTAGGAGATGAGGAAAGGGGACTTCTGTTTTTTTGAGGGGCAAGGCAAATTGCCTGAATTGCCTGGCTGCTACCCCAAAACATAAGTGCCACAAGAGCCACCCTTCAATGCCAAATACCTCCTTGAAAAAGTGGGGAATTAATTAGCTCAAAATCAGGAGGCTGCAAGAGGGAGGCAACTTAGCAAGATCTTTTCTACCAGTGTTTACAGGCACACGCAGGAAAAGAACCAGCCAGAGATTCAGAAGTAAGCTAAAAATGTGTTTTATTGAGGGGAATTCACTCATGCATGCACTCAAGATACACACAATCACACAAGAGCTAACTGAAAGAAAAAGGGAGGAAAAATTATACAGAGGCTGAGGGGTTTGGGGGATTTATAATTACCAGTCCAGAAGAGTAATGAAGAGCAGAAATGTGTTTTGGCTTAGGTAGGACCTCAGGACAGTTTTCATTCAGGAGCCAGACGGACAGAGTGACGAGTAGACCTTCAAGTGACTGCACTGGCATCCTGAAATCAGGGGTCTTTATACCCTGAAAATGGCTTGTGGCTGTGAAGGTTCCAGATGCAAAACAAAAGGAACCTGTTGATGAGCTTAGTGCTTTGATTGACAAAGACATGATGAATGTTGTAATAGCTATCTATTGTGGATGCTGTGAGGACAGGGGAAAGAATCCAGGCGTACAAGGGGCTGGATATCTGTCAATCAGTGCACTGGTGGGCTCCTCACAGTTGGATTCGCTGGAAAATTCCAGCTTCTATTTAAGCCTATTATCCACAGGAATGGTGTGCATTTGCCTGATAAATGATTCAGTCTTACCTGGAGGAAGTTTGGAGTTGACCTATGCTTCTCACATTTATAGTCAAATTCTTTCCCTCGCTCAGTTTGACCTCTCTGTCACCTCTCAGGCTTGAATTTGATATCAGAGCCAATAAAATGTGTTACCAATTACATATAATGCCAATTAGGTATGGTGCCCATCCAAACCATACTAATATCAGGGACTCCCAAAGTGGGGCCTTACATGGCCACTAGGCAGTTCTGTTCTCATAGTGATTATAAGAGTTCCTTCTACATCTACAATATGCCTAATTCCAAGATAACTTCAGGAACTTTGGGTGGAGAGGGAGATAGACACAAGATACTTGTTTTTGTCAATATGGAAATACCAGTTAATAGTTTGATTAAATATGTTGATCTACATTAGAGATTCAAAAACAGAGCTATATCTCTAGATGGAGAACATGTAACCCATCAGATGTTGTTGAACTCCATCTTCCATCAATCCTAGCCATCAGCATGGGCAAAAGTCAGAAAGAGTCCTAGAGAGTCACCGGCCCTCCCACCCTGTTCTAGAACTATATAATGAATCTTTAGTTCATAAGCCCAATTAAGTTGTCATTAGCCATTGAGTCAGCATGTAACTTCAAACAAGCAGGTCCTTTTCCAAAAGCTGAACTCCAGTTTTTAAAACATTGGGTTGAATCCAGACTAAGTTACCCATGCTGTAGTCCCCTTGAAAGTCAGTGAGAAATGAGTTATGACTAACATAACTCCAATTAATTGCAATGGGTGTGTCTATGTGCCTTCAAGTCACCTGTAACTTATGGCAACCATGAATTTCATAGCGTTTTCTTAGGCAAGGAATGTTCATGGATGGTGTTAGTAGTTCCATCCTCTGAGATACAGCCTACAGCACCTGGTATTCATTGGCAGTCTCCCATCCAAGTTTTAACCAGCTTAGCTTCTACAATCAAACAGGATCTGGTGAAATGGGACTGAAGCATAATGACCTTAGAGTGGATCCAGTAACTATACCTCATCCATCTGTTGAAGCATGGAGGCAATATTGGAAATAATGTAGTATACTATTTGCTGAGGCAGCAAATGTGTAAATCATAGTTGTTTGAAGGCCATTGAGTCTTTACCAGGAAACAAACCACTTCAGATAGAATGCCTCCGCTTCACCATATGCCCAGTTTTCAGAGTGGAGCCTTTCAATGGCTAGCTTTAGTGTAATATCATCTTCCTTGTATAATTTTTTAGTGCACAATGTAAACATGGAATTGTCTGCTCATGCTTTTTTCCAAGGATTCTAGCATGGACCTCCTGAAATTCAAGCCACTGAGAATATTTGTACACTTGTTGGCTTATGGAGTGATGAGAATAATGCAGAAGAAATAAATGTGCTTGTTCAAATGAAATTAAAGGGTATGTCTAAATGGAATGTATGTTTGTGGTGAAGAGTGGAATACCTTCTACCACGTTTTTTCTGGCCTTGAATTGCAAAACCCTGTGTTGGAAACTTTTCCAAGTTTTCCATTCTCAGAAATCTTTGACATTAATCTACTGGGAATAGGGCTGAGTACATGAAACATATCACTGTGAACTTTTAAATGAAACTAAGAACTAGCTCCCCAGCACTAAAGCTGTCTTCATATATTGTGCCTACAGCAAGAGTTGGTTGGTTGGCTAATCAAGCAATGCTATTATGGACAATGCCACTAAATATCAGCATTTGACTTACTTAGGTTCCTGAGAAGAAGCAACTGCTCTGAAAAGTACATTCATTCTTGTAAACAGTATAAAATTCTGTATTTTCCATGTAAGAATTTGAGAGATTTTGTACATTATATAAAATCACTAATGAAATAGGAAGTAAGCAACTCAAGTTACCTTTGTTTCTTTTCTTGGAACCCTCCAATACAAGAGCTTGCAAAATCTTCCTAACCACAATGTAAATCTGTACACACCCAAGTTACATCAGACTCATGTTGATCCTCATAATTGTCCTATATTGACTAAAACAGCACCTAAGAACAACGGTGAGCAGATCTCTTTTTAAGCATAAACTTGACATCTACAAACCTGAGCCTGATGGCAAAGACACAGATTTAGATTTAAAGTATGCCAACCCCAAGAGTTTGTTGTGAAACTCAGAATTGAATGGAACTCATAGTATTTCCACACAAAATTGCACAACTTGTTGCTGTACAGTTTCTTCTTTCAAGCTGTATAATTAAATGTTAGGGATCATTTAGTTGCTGTTATTGTTGAAAAGTTGTGAGTCAGAATTCCTTGCCAATCTATCTTATATCACTCAGAGATCCGCAATAAATGGAGACCTATCTCCCTTACTCTTCCCTTACTCCCTTTCTTAGAACAGGCAGAACAACACTGCTAGAATAATGCAGTGTGGAAAGTTGTAAGCAAAGTTTGGGAAAGTTATTTCTTGGACAAAAAATCCTACAGTTCTCCAGCTAGCATAGCCAATAGCCACACTAGATGAGAAATTCTAAGAGCTGTAACTGGAAATTCTGGGAAAATGTAACTTTTCTAAGACTGGGTTTTGATAGCAGAAAGATGCCTAACATTACTAATAATCTCATGGAAGAGTATTCAGAGGGGTCTTGTAGGACTTTTGAGGCTAACTGGGAAAAGGAGGTGGTAGCGTAGCTTTCGCACACGTAAGTATGATGAAGCAGACCCAAGTGCATGAAAGGTTATGCTACCAATTTCTTTTTCTCAAAGATACTACAAGATCCCTTTGCCTACTGATCAATAGTAAAGTGGTTTTCTTTCAAGTCTTATGGAAGAATCTGTGAAAATAGTTTGTAAAGAGCTCCTCTAGAACATGGGTAGCTAATGTATCACATGTACTTTTCAAAGCTGTTGGGCATAAAACATTGGATGTGTTAATTTGCATTTCATTCAGAAAACAGGAAATCCAAGCCCACCATCCTTAAACTGAAGATTTGAGGATGGGTTTTAATGCTTCTGCCCTAAAATAAACATAATAGAAGCTCTTCTCTCTTGTAGCCTAGCGGCATTCACCTCCATCTATTTGTATAAACAAATCTTCTAAGTGTACTGCTTGCAACTATGAAAAACAGAAGCATAGCAAGTCTTGTTACACTGAACCACATCATTGGTCCATCTAGCTCAGCACTGTCTACACAGTGTTCTTTTAGCTAGTGTCCTCCATGATATTATGGCCATGCTAGCTGGGGGTGACAAATGTTTGTTGTAGTTCAACACATCTGCAGAAATATCAGACAGGAGAAGACTGGTCTACACTGACTAGCTGCAGCTCCCTAAAGCCTTGGGCATGGGTCTTTCCAGAAACCTTTAACATACAGTGAGCTACAGCATTTCTCAGGAGATCAAAGGCCTAAATGACACTAGCAATATACATATAAATGCTTTATTTGAAAGGGCTTTTGTTAAAGCTATATATTTGTGAATGTAAGGAATTTAACTGACTAATTCCAAGAATGTTAACTCACAAATAAGTTTCTTGGAGCAGAATTTGTTTCCTAAACAGAATGTGTTTAGGATTCACCATTCCCATGAAATAGCAAACTATAGGAACACTGTCTCAGATTTCAAAAGCAAAGGCAGATTTCATAAATCTCATATTTCAAGAGCAGATTTAAATCCATGCAGATTTAAGAAATGGGGAGGTAACTTTCTTAGTGAGGTTCAATGGCTACTCTGTGATATCTTCACAATTAAATGGGAAAATAACAGTATATTTTGAAAGCATATATTTCTTATAATAAAATTATACAAATGATTTGCAATGATATGAACAGAAGCCAATCACCTTTTCCTTTTTTTTCATAGTGTTTTGTAAATTTCTCATGTGTACCTAGCACAGAGACCAGAGAAACCTCTGAATGACAGCCATGTGTAGTCTAAAACATAGGGATGACAGAAGTGGGAGACAGAGACTGCTTCCTTCCCATTCACTCCCATCACATTTGCAATTGGTGGATTATTACCTGAAAGAATAACAGTGGAACAGACTGATAGAGGTATACCTTTAATTCCCTTTTTAATGCACATGGTTAATTCAGTACACGTACAGAGGGCAATCCCACAAGTTGTAAGACAAGCAAGGCACTTTCTTGTTCAAGGCTATTCATTAGGCATGTGCATAAAAACAGACCCTCAGCTGATTGTCTCATCGCAATGACATTCAAAGGATGCTCTTCCATTTGTAGTGTTGGAGATGTATTGCCTCTTTTCATTTTGTACCATGACATGACTTTGGTGTAAATATTGGCACCATAAATGATTTTCAGTGTGGTAAAGGGTTGTACTCTCTTCATAGCCCAGTAAAAAATAAACTCTGTAATAAATAAATATTTAAAATAAATATATGTACTCTGAATGTATATAAATTAGGTCCATCCTGGAAGCGAAAAACAAATCCAGATGTCACTTTCAGGTTCACACAGGTTCACATCACCTCATTTTGACAATCCACATGGGTGATCTTATTTTTCAGTAGTTTGCCATTGATTCCACATGTCATCTACCTTTCTGTAGTCCATTTCCACACATTTTAGGTAGTTGTTCTAAATACAGGAAAAAGTAATCCACAACAGTCTGATCTGAGTCCAGTTCCAACTTCTCTTGTCTACTAGTTCAGTGCAAGAGAGAGTAAACTTAAAAGTGTTGGTCCTCTTGGCTTTAAGATTCATTCTCCTAAATCCATAAATCAATGAGGGCCTGTCTACCACTAAACAGCTCTTCTGACCTTCTGGCATCCTAGATCTCAGTAATTCCTCAGCATTCAGGAATTCTTCCTGCTTTTGATACTGTTGAGGCTAAGATTCTATTCCTCACCTATGTTCAGGTTCAGGTGAATACTAACACATCCTTGTAGAGTTCAGGCACCCTCTCAGGGTCCACTGGCCTGGGCAAGAAATGGGTGAATTTCTGATGTCTTTTGGACCTGGCTCCATCTCTGGGGCTGCCATCTTTGTTGAGGGCCACAAAGTAGCGTCTCCCTGAGTCCCCATGCTTGTACACGTTGGAGGAATAAGTGTTATACCAGTTCTCTTCAAACTGTTCTCTGAAGACACATTCAGGAGTGAGCTTCTCCTGTGGAAAACGATAAAGCAAGTGAGATTTTTTTACTCAAGAAAGGGGATTTTTTTTATGTGACATTCTTTCAACAAGAAAATCCTTGTTGGTTTTACCTCAGAAGTATATTTACTTTCAAAAGGTGGGATCAGAACAAATCAATTTACCTATGGCCTTTCTACACTGCACTGTTATAGTGCTATTATTCCACTTTCAACATCCTGTGGAATTCTGGGGTTTGTAGTTTGCTGAGGCCAAAGAGCTCTATGGATGAAAACGCTAAAGGTCTCTCTCTAAACTGCAAACCCCAGGATTCCAGAGGATGTTGAAAATGGAATAGGAGCACTATAACAGTGTAGTGTGGAAATTGTCCTAGGTCTGTACATCCAATACGTCCAGAACAAAAATGATGCATAAGTAAAACCACTGCTTGGGAAGCTCCCTGTTTTTAGGGCATTGTTTTATCATCAAAGAAAGAAAGGAGATACTCCAGAACATATGGAGAGGCTCCCTAAGCATAATCACAATGCGGAAGTAAATCATACTATCTCTGGCATCTGTCTGCATCACTTCTTCCCTTTGTCTCTTGGAGCACAATTCATTTTTAAGGCCCGCACTGGAAGGGAATGATTAGCTACTAAATAATTTTGCATGGTTTTCCAGGCCTTTGGGGCAAGAACTTGGAAAGGTTATGTTTTGGACTAAGCTCCCAGAATCCTCCAGCCAGGATGGCCAGTGGCCACGCTACCTGGAAAAGTCTGGGATTTTGTAGTCCAAAAAAGTACTTCTGTTCTGCGTTCTCCAGTCCTATACTCCATCTGTCTCTGTGTGAGAGAGTAAGAGCTGCACAAGAGAAAATTATGTGACAAATATAATGTCTACTTTGGCTTTAACTGTTTTATTTTTAAATTTTCTTTAAACTTACTCATACTTTTATGAACTTGTTTTATTCCACTATATTTTCTGTATTGTAAGCCATTTTGGAAGACAGTTTGGAAATGTAATCAAGTAAGCATGCAAGTACATGCTGGTTTGGCAGTGGATGCCAGTTTCAAATCCTGGCATCTCCAATTAAGTGGTCTGGTAGCAGTTTATAGGAAAAGATCTCTAGGAAACATCCCTGCCAGACACTCTGCCATAGAGCTGCAACCAGTATTATACCAGGATTGGGGATTCCGTAGCACTCCAGATCTTGCTGGACTAGAACTCACATCATCCCTCACCATTTGCTATGCTGGCTCAGGCTAACAGAACTGCAGCCCAGCAGCATCTGGAGAACCACACATTCCCTTACTACTGCATTAGACAATGTTGAACTAAATGGGCCAATAATCTGGTAAAGTATAAGGCAACTTCAACTTCTATTACATACGCTACTGATGAAACCTAAATAAGCTTCCAACAGACCTTGAAAACAATTGTCCTTAATTCTCAGGCCATTTCCACCCTACACTGTTATACTGCTATTATTCCATTTTCAATATCCTCTGAAATCCTGGGATGTGCAGTTTAAGGAGGGGTATTTAGAATTCTCAGCAAGAGAACTCTTTAGCCTCAGTAAACTACAAACCCCAGAATTCCACAGGATGTTGAAAGTGGAATAATAGCACTATAACAGTGTAGGCAGATACGGCTTCAGATTATAACCATATGGGATCACCATGCAGAGATCACAGTTTGTATTACTGCACTGACTAGAGTAATACTTTTCCAAGAATTAGCAAATAGGTCAGAATATGATTCAGCTATCCGTAAAACCAGTTGCAAAATTCTAAGTGACTATCACGGTTCAAAGCAATCATCAAAAGCAATAGTATGAGCTGGGGGTGAGGGAATAATATGGTAATACTTACAGAGCCATATAGCTCTCCTTTTTCATTCATTCCAAGGTAAAGGCCACTGTCCACTCCTCGAATACTGACCAATCCCACTGCCACACTGATGAATTCAAGGATGCCTGCATGGAGACAAAAAGCAAAAAGTTCAGTTTAACTTTTAATTATGCACATTGCTGTCAAGACTTGTGTATATAGCTAGAGGCAGAGGAAATGCGTGCTATGTAAAATCTAACTATAATATTCTGAGGTAGTGTGAATACCAAAACCACACAAAAATGCAGCCCTTAGCAATACTGTTCCATGACCCAGCCCAAATTAAGCACTTTCACATCTCATTGATTTCAGTGTGAGAGCGACACGTGTTGAAATCAATAAGGTTTGCAAACTTTGCTTGGATTATGCCATTCCCTGTTAAATAATAACAGTAATCAAATATTTGGATTGTTTGGAAGAAAGCTTTCAGTTACTGCTTTAATAAAAACAAGAAAATGCATGCACCCATGTTTTTCTTAGAAAACAGTGTCATTTGATTTTAGCCATAGTTCTGAGTCTCATATATTTAGAAACATTGTTTTCTTTTCTGTACTACTTTTTCTCTAAATTGGATTATTTCAGTGAGAAATTGTCAGGGACTCAGTGTGCAATGCTATGTCACAGCCCAGCCAAATCTTTGACAAATATCAGATATTCAATCTTTCCACTGCAAATAAATCATCAGAGATTTCGAGTTCCCAATATTCAAAGTTTCATTGAAAGACATGGGAGGTATTCTGTCTTTCTGATATCATTTTCAAAGACAAGTCTCACCACCCCCCACCAAATCATAATAAGCAGGTGATTCAATCAACAAAGAGACCACATCAGACAAACCTATTGAGAATGGCGATAGAATAAAGAGGCACCAGGAATGTTTGATCTCAATCTCAAATCTTTTTTTTCTGCTTTTTTTCCTTTTTTCTTCTTCTTCTTTTCTCTCTCTCTCTCTCTCTGGTAATTATTCTGTGTTTACATGCTGTAAGAGACTTCCCTTCTGTGCAGAAGTTTCTGTTGAATTAAAGTTCCTTGCATTTTGAAAACATTGGTAGTTCCAATGCATTGCAAATCAGTTAAAAGCCTTTTGCAACAGATTGTTTTGACTAAGAGAAACCTCTTTGATTCCTTTTTGTGGCTGTTCTCAATGGTTGTCAGCAATATCAGGCCTCTTCTGACAAGGCTGTGCACTTTAAATTCCAAAATCCATCTTCTCTCTTTGCCCTCCTTTACAAATTAAGTAACCTCCATTTTGTGGTTAAGTTCTCTTTCTTATTAGTGAACAAGCATGATCTTAACCAAAGTGATGTAATGCATGTGAGAGACTGAGCAAGCTCTTGAGCCAGTGAGTGTCAGACACAGTCCTGAGATGCACAGGCTCCCTAACTGGGTGTCCTCCAGATGTACTACTAGACTACAGATTAGCCATGGTGGCTGAAGAAGGGGAAACTATAGTCTATCGTCTTTATAGGGCACAAAATAAGGTAAAATAAGAACACTTGCTCTGGTATGAACTCCCTACCTGGCCTTTGTCAAATCTCTCTTTCTGGACATCTATTTCCAATTTGTAGAATGGGTACAATACAACCTTTCCCAAGCTTGCACCCTCTAGATGTTTTGGAGTAGAGCTCCCATCAGCCCCAGCTAACCTACGTTATGGTGATGGATATTTACAGGACAGGTATACTTCCAGCTTCCATAAGTTGGCAGCTTCCCAATCTTCTGGGCAGCAGTTTCCATCAGCCACAGCTAGCATCGCTAGCATCATTAGTGTGGCAAAGGATCAGGGGAGTTGCAGTTCAAAACTTTTGGAGGGGACCAAGCGAGGGAAGTCTACATAGATGTTCAAGAGCAGCTGCTGCTGCTGCTGCTGTTTGTGTATATTCAGTTCAGCTGAATTCCTCTCTGCTCAGCAAAATGCTTTGTTCAAAGGGCATCCCTACATGCAATTACTTTTGCATCGCTCCCACTGCATAGCATTACATGCAGAGGAACACAGGTCTGTACTGCAGACAGTTAGGTATGGTGAAACTCAAATCAACTTTTAAAAAAAATCCAAACCTTGGGGAAATGAAAATGAAGAGCTGAAAGAACTGAGATGCCCTCCTCCTCTCTCAGTCAGACAAGTGTATACAACTGTAATATACGGATTTCTACATTATAGCCTGCCTACATACAATCATGCTTAGCAAATATGCAGAACAGTTTCTGAAACAAAAGTTACTGGAGTTCAGCACCCTCTGACCTCAAAGTCCCTTTCAGCACGACATAATTGCATATTTCCTAAACTGAAAATAAGGCCATGTTGGAAATAACATACAACCCTTGCCAACTGGTACGGATGTGATTGTGGCTACCTCAGAACTATGCTTTCTCTTGGTCCTGCCACCATCACAGGTACACTGGTGAGGCACAGGCTGGGGTCTTCAAAGTGGCTGCTGCCAGACTGTGGGATTCCTTCCCCTGGGAGACTGTGTTTGCTCTCCCTCTCATAGCCTGCAGGCCAAAACCTTTCAGTTGAGACAGGTCTTCAGCTGTGAATCGGTTGTAGCAGAAGGGTCTTTAATGGAGTGTGCCGTATTTTCATCTTTAGATGCTTTTTAAACCATTTTAAATCTGCATTTTCAATTCAGTTGCTTACTTTTTAAAGCTTTGTACTATGCATTGTTTTAGCCATCTTTTGCTTTAACTTCTATTGTAAGCTGTCTGGGGTATCAGGTGGGGAGAAAGGCAGGGTACAAATTAAATAAATAAATAAAAATTGCTAAGCCAGGGTTTTCAGGCACATGGAGATGTAGCTTAACAGATGTTGGCACACTAGTTGCAACTATCTTTACCGAGGGCCTGGACCCATTTTCCATGTTCCTGGAATGCAGACTGTGTAAATCAGCCCTGGGGGGGGGAACAAGAAAGGACATTCTGTACATGCTCAAGGACACACCCTCTCATAATTGCACATCCCCCCCCAGCCATTTCCAGCTGCCCTGTTTCGATGTTAAATCTTGCAAATAGATGCTGCTTCCCCCTCTCCCGCCCCAAACGCTTTGAAATTACGGTCCCCATCCGCTCGTCACTTGGCACACGAGTCTCTGCTGCGTCTCCGGCCTGGATCAAGTTGTGTTTGTGTTACCATCGTTTCAAAGAAGAAGGAGGAAGAAGAGGAAAGGAAGAAGGAGATTCCCAGACTGAGCTCCGTTGCTATACCGTCGGTTGCTATAAGGATTGCTTCCGTCGCAAAGGGAGGAGGGAGGGAAGGAAAGGCTGAAGGAAAGAACAAGCCTGAGAGAGGAAGGAAGGAAGGAAGGAAGGACGGACGGAAGGAAGGAAGGAAGGAAGGAAGGAAGGAAGGGTGGGTGGGTGGCTGATCGAGCAGCGAGGGCCTTCTGTCTTCTTCTTACCGAAGAGGCTGTGGTCTTGGCGGGTGCCTTGAACGCTGCCGTCGGGCAGGATCTGGAGGTGGAAGCCGGTCCTGCAGTAGAGCTGCCTCCGGCGCAGGATGCCCTGCAAGTGGGCTAATTCCGTGGCCCCGGCTGCCGACGCCCCGACGCCGCCTCGGGAGCTCCTGTCGCCCTGGGCCAGGCGGTCGCCGAGCAAGGGGGGCCTCTCCCCGGCCGGAGGCAGGAGGAACTGCGAGCCCACCTGCTGGCCCAGGCCCTCCAGCCCGCCGAGGAAGCCACCCACTTCGGCTAAGGGAGCCATGAAGGAGCCCCAGGGAGGTGAGGGAAGGGGGAAGGACGGAGGGGGCAGACGGTCCGCGGGCTGGGGATGTCCCGGCTCTGGATTGCGAGAGGGGGCGGAGGGGACCCCCTCGAAAGTCCGCTCTCGACGCTCCGAGGTTCTCCCGCCGGCCCGCGCGCCCGCCGGCCGGGGCGTCAAGATAGCAGCTGCCTGTCTAGGGAGTCTCTTCTCTCGGCGGGCATGGGAGTGGCGGCGCTGGGCTGGGCTCTGCTCACAAACATCGACGGCCGCGGCGAGGTGGCTGGGGATGGCCCGGTGGTGGTTCGTCGTGGCGTCTTGGGGAGGGGAAAAGAGCCGCGATCCGAGCGAGAGGCCTCTCCAAAGTGCAACAACAGGGCGCTTGGGGGAAAATCTCTCCCTATATATAGATGTATACGTCGGGCAGGTTTCCCCCACCCTCAAGATATGCTAATAGTGAAGCGAATCCACGACGGTGTGATGGGGCGTTTGAAATCTTAAACCGATCTGCTCTTCCCCTCCTCACACCTTTTCCCTCCTCCTCCTCCTCTTGGATCTGGAGGGGAGTTCCTGATGTTCCCCAGCTATGCTGTGCTTCCCTCATTCACGCGCACAGCTTCCAACTTAGCCCCCCTTGGAAACACCCCTCCCATCCTTCCTCCACACACACACACACGGCCGCGCGCAAGCTGGGTTGTTGTTGATGATGGTGATGCCAACGAGGATGCCGCCGTCGGTCCTCTGCCTGCGCCTCTTTCTGGAGGTCCCAACTTCTGGCCGGTGGGAGACAGTCAAAAGCAAAAGCCCAGTTTGGGCACGGGGAGGTGGTGGAGGAGGAGGAAGAAGAGGAGGAGGAGGAGGGTTGGACCCTGGGAGCTTGCAGCGCGTTACGTGAACAGGTGCAAGAAAAGGTAAGGGAGAAGGAGAAAGGGCGTTACCGGAGGGTTAGACCTGCCCAGACACACATGAAAGAGTGGAAAGAGGGAGGGAATGAGGGAGGGAAGGGGGAAGAAACGAAAGATCTAACAGTTCCACTCCTCGGTTTTCAGAACACTCATAAAAGTGTTACATGTATTACCCGTCCCTTTTATCGCCTTGCCTTTCTAACAAGAAATATGGGGGGGGGAGTAGAAGGAGGGGGGTTTTCCGAATGAATTGGCATCGGCAGACGGAGTTTCCCCTTTCTTTAAAGTGATTTCTTTTCTACTTATGTACAGTCATCGCTCCACATTCGCTAGGGTTAAGGGCACAGAACCCCCATGAAAGTGAAAAAAAACGTGAATCACTCTAAGCCCTCCCAAACCATATTTAGCACACGCACAAAAAGTATGGTCACCATATTCAACCCATGGTGGATTCCTCTGAGGCATCAGGGTTCCTTCACAAGGCAGAAGTGGATGGGTGGTGGGGCTTACTGACATCTCCACTGGGGCCCCATATCATTTTTAATAGGGACTTACAAGCCTCCTTTGCAATTTCTCAGTCTCACGAAGCTTGCCATCCCTATTAAAAATGGCACAGGGAGGCAGTAGCAGTGACAGCAAATAATCTGTGAATAATCAAATCTGCAAAAGTGCAATCAGCAAATGTGGAGGGCTGACTGTAGACACAGACACACACACACACACACCATTTATCTTGAAGAGTATCTGCAGGAATATTGTTCAGATGGGCCTTCAAATGGTGTTGAACAATATATATTATCTCTGTAAACAAGAAGCCCATAGAATACAAGGATGTGTTGGGTAACTGATGGATATTCACTGGTGAGTCTTAAGAGTTGAAGAGGACCAGAGAGAAATAACAGAGAAGGCTGACACATTCACCAGTCACAGACACCTTCTCTGCTTACCCAAGGCATCATTGTTTACAGGTAAAAAGGCAGTTACCATCTTTTTGTAGCAATATATAGCAATAGCATTTATTTCTATACCGCCTATCAACTAGTGTTATCTAAGCAGTTTACAATGTATTTTTTAGCTAATTGCCCCCAACAAGCTGGGTACTCATTTTACCGACCTGCAAAAGGATGGAAGGCTGAGTCAACCTTGGAGCCTGGCAGGATCGAACTCACAACCTTGTGGTTGCAGTACTGGCATTTAACCACTGCGCCACCAGGGAGGGATGTAGAGGATGGATGCAAATGCTAACAAGCAGGTTCATGAGCTTAAGATATATGACACGTCCCGCTGGGCCTGGAAGAATTTTACCAATAAACATTAACATTCACTAAGATTCAAACACTTACTGGAACATGTATGCAAGCACACACACATACACATACCCCCAAGAAAAAAGGTGGTAGATTTCACTTGGCCCATATGACACCAATCAGACTGTTGCCAGCCATCCCTGGCAGATTGAGTGGTTTTTTTCTAGTTGTGTGTGTGTGTGTGTTTTGTTGTTGTTTTTTTGTTTTTGTTTGTTTTTTGGATGAGAGAGATGACACAACCTGCTGACCAACCTTCTGAAAATAGAAAACTGAAGTGAGTTCCCCCGCCTGCCACCACCCATTCTGTTCCACACAAAAATGCACACCTGATGGGATGCTAGTAGGTTCCTTCTCTTTACAAAATCTCCTGCACAGTGGGAAAGTGGAAGCCAGAAGGCTGGGGTTTTTTCCTTGGATTGCTTCCTTTTCCATCAGTTCCTAGGAGTTGTTGTTGTTGTTCTTGTTGTTCTATCCCTTCAAGTCAACTCTGACTTATGGCAATTCTATCATAGATTTTTCTTGGCAAGATTTATTCTTCAGTTGGCCATTGCCCTCCTTTTACACAGGGAGAATGTGATTGTCCAAGGTCACCCAGTGGGTTTCCAAGGCTAAGCCAGGATTCTGACCATGGGCTCCTAGAGTCCTAGTCCAACACGCAAAACACTACACCAAACTGGCTCTCTTTTCTAACAGCCTAGGGCCATTTCCGCACTGGACTGTTATACTGCTATTATCCCACTTTCAACATCCTATGGAATCCTTGGGTTTGCAGTTTAGGGAGGAGCCTCCCTCAAAGGCCCCTCCCTAAACTGCAAACCCCAGATTCCATAGGATGTTGAAAGTGGAATAATAACACTATAACAGTCCAGTGCAGAACTGGCCTAGGACTCATTTATTTACTTGTTACATTTAAGTACAGCCTTTTCTCCAATGAGTCCAAGGTAGCATAGGAGGCTTTCCTTCACACAACTTTACTGTCACAATAACTCTGTGAGGTAGGTGAGACCTGAAATGACCCACTGAATTTTACAGCTGTCTGAGGACTTGACCACCCAGATCTCACAAATCCCAAACTCACATTCCAACCGCTCATGCTGCCAAACATTTCACACATTTAAAGTAATTTGATAGCACGATCCTAAGGATGTGTGCTTAGAAGGAAGTACCATTCAGTAAGGTCTACTTTCTAGCAAATATTGTTATCGGTGGATGGATAAAAGAGGACAAACGGATCCAAAGCTCATTAAATGTCAGCAGTTAAGTAGAGGGAAGCTACTCCTTAATTCTCTGCATTTTTCTCCCTTCTGTCTCCAATACTCATACTCATCTATTTGTTTAATGACCATGGATCACCATCAACATCCCACCATCACCATTTTCCTCCAATGGGCTCAAGGCTGCCTACATTACCCTCCTCCGCCTCCTTTTATCCATACAATAAACCTATGAGGATATGGCAGCCAGTGGCTTCCATGTCAGTGGGGTGGTGAATCAGCAGCAGGTTTTAGCCCAATGTTAAAGGACCTAGCCAAGGTGCTTAAGCCTATACCCAGAATGAGTTCAGCACCTTGGATAGTCCCTGAGTTCAGTAGGACTTGAAGCCGGCTAAATATTCCTTTTGACATCTTTCTGGCATCAGGTGAAACTCGAATTTATTTTCTCAGACATTTAAGACTTGGCTTTATTTTTCTTTTGTGCTGGTATTTTGTGTGCCCTCTTGCTGAATTATATTTCCATTGCTTCATGGCTCATTGTTTTTATCATTTGTGTGGTGTGAATTGTGTCATGAGCTGTTCTGAGAACAGTTATTGGTTGAATTGTGAGGTATCGAGTTATAGAAAGAAGAAATAAAATAATATTTTTATTTTAAGTAGAAACTGGCATGGTATTCTGAAAGAGAACTGAGAAATACTAACCTTGTATAAAAGGCATATTTAAATGCTGGATGTTCTTCCACTGAAAAAGGCAGAAATGACTATACTATGCCAACAGAAAAGTGATACATTTAACATTCTCCCTCCTTCCTTCCTTTCAAAATTCAGAGAACCAGACTCTATAGTGCTATAGGAATACATTCAAGTAAACAAGTATGGCAGGTTTTAAAGAATCAAAATTCATGCTTTGCCAGGTCATTTCACCCTATATATAAATGTTATACTATGTAATAATAACAGATTTTATTCTACAAATGTAAATGTGCTCCTAGTTTGCATGGGAGTGATTCCTATCAGGGATTCTTACCTATATCATATCAGACGATAGATACTTGATTGCTATTTTTTTAAGGAAAAAAATTTCAATATAGATTCAGTTAAAAATGTACAGTAGCCCACCATCTCACAGCCCAGCATTCTCTCTCGTCTGCACTTTAAGTTGGTTTGCACAGGAGTCTTAGTGTGTACTCCAAAGGTAGATACATTTTGTGGGCCTGAGGGCCACATTCTCAGCCCCCGGACTCATCACAGATGGAACTGGGTCAAAGAGAGACTGGAAAAGCTTTGTCTTGCTTTGCCTTTTCAATGGAAAACCATAAAACAGATTGACTAGGTGGCTATTAGCCTATTTATTTATTTATTTATATAAGATGGGGGCAGACTCAGGGTTGTAGGTATTCCACAGTCTGTGGGCTGTACCTTGTCCACCCTGTTTAACCCAGAGATCAACCTCATTGAGATCAACTGGTAAGTGTACATAGCATTGCAGCCTGGTGTGGGCCCAGTTTCAAGGAACAGAAGGAAGAGTTTCAGATATTTCTAGTAACTCAGAGCTTGGTAGGCTACATGTGTGTGCCCAGTTTCAACTGTCCATGAGTTATGTTAGTATTTGAAAAATCTTGATGCTGCTGGTGGTGAATTAGTGAGTAAATAAATAAGCCTAAGCTTTATGCAAAATCTTATGTCAAGAGCAGGCTCAGAACAGAAATAGATTATGAATGATTTATGATTGGATTCCCCCAAATCATTAGGTTCTACATATGAGAGTTCTCTCTTACCTCGCAGTGCTCAGCCCCCATGATGGATGGCTCTCAGCTCCAGTATAAGGTTACTTCCTTTAATATAATCTTAGATATAGCGGCCAGCTAAATGAAGAATATTCATATACTAAATTATCTGCTTACCTAGAGTGGTATATACTGGTGTATACTGTGGTCATACTGTTGGACTTTGCTCAGGATAGGGACAGAGGGGTTCAGGGGCACAGCATTGCCTCCTGGGACCAATCTGACAGGTTGGATGATGCAGTAGAACAGGGGTATAATCACAAATCCCACCTCTGAATTATCTGCCCTCTCACCCCAAAGTTCCTTTCTC
Source organism: Iguana delicatissima (assembly GCA_948472985.1). Lineage (NCBI taxonomy): Eukaryota > Metazoa > Chordata > Lepidosauria > Squamata > Iguanidae > Iguana > Iguana delicatissima. The sequence continues at coordinate 187,210 of CAOKZL010000401.1, forward strand.
AGTTTTTCCAGTTATATGGCAAAGGGTATGCAAAGGGTATCCCACTGTAATCTCCAGTCACTGATCAGAAATGACAGAATTACGATTCCTATGAATACTGGAATCCTACTATTATCTCTAGTGAGCACAGATAACAGGGACTATCCCCAGGGCTCGGAAGTAATGAGTTACAAGTAATGTAGTTACCTATAACTATTTTTTTTAAAAAAAGTAATGCTGTAATAAAGCTACACTTCAAAAGATATAATGAGATAGGAGTTTATTTGTTTAACAAGTAACAGTTTCCATTTACTTTAAAATGTTACTTTTGAAGGACACCTTTAGAGGTATTTTGACAGAAACTATTTTTAAGTTTTATCATTCTAATCACTCCTAAGATTTCCCCTCAAAAAAAGTAATAAAATAATGGAAACGTAATTAGTAGTGCAGCAAGCAATGCAACAAGTTAGTTTTCTAGTATTGTTAATCAACATTGTAAAAGTAACATCCATAGTTACTTTGCAAATAGTGTAACTAATACTTGAAAAATTATTTCAAAAAGTAACTTTGAAACTTGTTTTAAACTTTCCCAGTTGGAAGCATGTGCAGAGTTGATGGTCTTGACGTTACCTCTCATTAATCACTGGAGATAATATTGGGATTCCCAAATCCAGGACTTGACTTACCAACAAAGACGGCCAAAGCTGCCTCAGGGGCTCTATGAAACTGCAGGGATGAGTCTTTCTCTATTCTTTGCAAGATACAGTTATCCCTCCACATTTGCTAGAGTTAGAGGCACAGCACCCCTATGATAATGGAAAAACCATGAATAACTCTAGCCCCTCCCAAACCATATTTAACACACCAAAAAAAAAAAAAGTAAGATCACCATATTCAACCTACCATGGATTTACTTTGAGGCATCAGGGTTCCCTCACAAGGCAGAAGTGGGTGGCTGGTGCAGCTTACTGCCACCTCTACTGCTGCCCCACACCATTTTTAATAGGGACTTACAAGCCTCCTTCACAGTTTCTCAGTCTCACGAGGCTTGCAGACCCTATCAAAAATGGCACAGGGAGGCAGCAGAGGTGACAGCAAACAATTCATGAATAATTAAATCCACAAAAGTGAAACCTGCAAAATTGTAGGACTGACTGTGTATTCAGACCATCTGTGGGCTGAAGGTTCTCATCCCCTAGTGTAAGGAGCTTTGCTTTCAAATCTCTACTTAGCCACTAAGCTTGCTGGTTTACATTGGGTTGGCATGATCTCACCCTTCTTTACCATAGAGGATTCAGTGGATTTGTGGTGGAATGATGCTGGGATATTAATAAATAAATAAAGTTCATTATCATTAATCAAACTTTCATATGCAAAATGATTTACTATTCTTATTTGATTCTCCCTCCTAAACCTTTGAGGTAGTTCCTTATTTTTCGCAGTCACAGATGGAAAAAGCAAAGTGGTGATATGATTGCTTACTCATAGTTCACTTGAATCCAGTCCTGTTAAAGAGGAGTCCATGATGTCCACTCGTTATATGGCCTCACATGGGATTGACTAATACCACAAAGGCACCAGATCAAATCTGATCTTTGAAGCTAAGCAGGGTCAGTTCTGGTTAGAACTTGAATGGGGGGAACGGCCAAGGAATATAAGGTGCTGTAGGTAATGTTTCAGAAGGCAATGGCAAAATGCATCTGTATATTCCTTGCCTAAGAAAACCCTATGAAATTCATGGTTTCCCCATAAGTCAACAGACAACTTGAAAACATAGAGACAGAGTATTTAACCATGTATTCTCACCAACTTCAATGTACTATATATTGTTACCAAAATAAATTTTATTTCCCTGTTTGAAATCTTTCAGAACTAAATCTTGAAAAGGTTGTGAGGCGGAATGCTCACTGGGTTTACGCTTTTGTTTAACTAACAAAAGAAGTTGTAAAGCAATAGGAAATAATAGGGTGGTGTTTTTCTTCTGTGTTTTTTTTTTAAAGTTTCTTTCCATGTGTCTTTTCAGTCACCATGTAAATCTGGGAGATCAAATGGATTTGGCTGCTTTGCTTTATTTGCTGGAGAGAGTTCGGGGCTAATTAATTGGCAGGTGGCTTAAAGCAGGTAACACAACACCTTTTCATCGCAGCAGTCCTAAGTACTGCCCTGTGTGCACCTGAGTGATTAAAAAAGAGAGAGAGAGGAGAAGATTGTTGAAAGCAAGTGATTTATTGTGGAAGGATTTAAAACCTCAAAATGAAAATAATGTTAAATACAATGATCAGATAAATCACTTCGAAAGGAGAGAAAGAGTGTGTGCTGGCAGACTTGGGAAAGTTGTTGAAGATAGATGTTATATAAGTTTACCTTTCAAATAACAGAAGCCTGTCATGTGGCTGGACCTGAAAAATCCTCCATAATCAAGCTTTCAAAGCACATCTGTGTAAACATTATCACCTCAGTGTAAAACATCAACCAGTGGACTTTTGCTTTGAACCAAATCTTCTTAATTGCAGGGCTAAATCAAAGCTTTAGATCAAAGTTGCAAAATCTATGGAAGACCCAGTTGCGCAGATAGTCCTCACACTTCTGTCTCAAAAGATAGATTTACCCAAGAATGCCATCAACAACAACAACAACAACAACAACAACCACCAAACATTAAAACAAATAAAAAACAAATTATTTTTGAACACAGAATTATTCAGTTCAGGCCAAGATATTGGGAACATAAGCTTGAAGAACTATAAGAGAGGATATTAGATCTGGAAGCTTAATGTATACTATTCCAAACTGTAAGAATAGTTGTTGCATTGAAAGGCAAGTAAGACTCAACATGATCCATTCAATGTATTTTGTTTCTTAGTTAAGATAATAAGTTGTCAGATGCACAGAATGGAGGTGTTATGTAGACCTGTGCACCCCTACAGCATAGCCTCAACTGTCCTAGTTTAGCAGGGACAATCCCAGTTAATCATCTGTCATCCCACTTTTTAGCCACTTTGAAAATGTCTCATTTCCACACTACTCTGTTATAGTGCTATTATTCCACTTTCAACTTCCTGTGGAATTCTGGGGTTTGTAGTTTACTGAGGCCAAAGAGCTCTTTGGCTGAGAGGTCTAAATGCCCCTCCTTAAACTGCAATCCCCAGGATTCCATAGGAGGTTGAAAGTGGAATAAGAGCACTATAACAATGTAGTGTGGAAATGGCCTCAGTTTCTCTGTCCTCTTCCCACTTTCCTTCTTTGTCCTCACCTGACTTCAATTGCTGCAAAGTTCAAAATTAAAAAGTAGTTTCCACTCAACTGGAAAGAGAGGAGGGGTTGGAGTCTTGTCTTTTCCAGTTGGCTCATTTGCATCCCCCCTTTTTTTCATGCATTCTTAAACTCAGTACATAAATTCCACAATGTTTCTGCTTAAAACAGTAGTTTTATGTGATTTATCCTTAATAACCCTATTCTCTTGTTGCCTGACTATGCCCATTTGACCACATGATGATGTTGATGAGCCACATGTGTCCAAGTTTTCATCTATGAAATACTGGAGGATATGCTACAGCAGTAGTAGGAATCACATAGTCCTCCAAGTGTTGGTGGAATGCAGTTTCCAGCTGTATACCCAACCTAGCCAGTGGTGAGGAATACTGGGGGTTGCAGTCCAACAACACCTGGAGGATAACATTTAGTGCACGTCTAACTAGATCTTCTGTGAAACACAATCGTCTTCCATCCAGATACTGACAAGGCCCATTCTGCTCAGCTTTTGCAGGAAACTTCTGTAACATGCCCTAACATTATGCCTTTAGATTGGAACCTCCTTGGAACAGGATTGCAACCTAAGTTATGTTTCAGAGGCATATTTCATCTTCCAAATTTGAGGGGACTAGGAAAAAATACAATGTTCGTAGTGATCAGTTTTTTGGACTGCATGTGTGCTACTCAGTTTGTTGTATGTGTAGACTGCTGAGGTTTGTTCTAACAATTTAATTCATTAATACTACATATCTCTTGTACCTTAACTCATTTCTAAAGCTCTGGATGGAGGACAACTTAAAACACACACAAAAATCAGACCCACTAAAAGATGCATCAGAACTTTGCAGTCTATGAAACATCAAACCGTACCAACTGAAAAATGAAGATATGAAAACTTTCCCACAAAAATGTTTAGGCTACACTAGTAGTGGGCAACCTGTGGTTCTCTGGATGTTAGGTTGCAACTCTCATTCACTCTAACCAACGCAACCAAAGGTAAAGGATGATGGTGGTTGCAATATGACCATATCTGGAAGCAAGGTATATTTTTAAGAAATTGCTAGTGGGTATCTGTCTTCTCATTCAAGTGGTTCATGAGTGGAAGCTTCTATGTTACATGCCATCCTGACACCTGGGTTAAGGCAAAAATGCTTTTTAAAACACAGGAAATAAATGTGCTGTTATGTATCTTAAAGTCAACTCTAAATTACAGCATCTCTCTCATAGGGATTTCTTAGCAGGATATAGTCAAAGGTTTGCCAGTGTCTTCCCCGGATGGTAAGGCTTACCCGAGGTCATCTAGCAGGTTTCCATGGCTGAATAGAGGTTTAAATGCTGGTCTCCCAGAGTCCTAATCTAATACTCAAGCAACTACACTACACTGTCTCTAGAGAGTTAGAGCAACACACATCATCTGTTGGCATTAGTCAGCGTAGTTTCAAATCTCAATCTTTCTTGGTTCATTGATTAAATTGTACGGGTCTTTTAGTGTCCACTGGGTGGACTGCACACCTATTTGGACTCACATCTCTTCCTGAAAAAAAATGCTTTTCTGGAAACCACAAACTGGATTGGGATTCTGTCAATCATAGTCCAAAAAAAGGAACTTATTTCCTGGGGGCTGAAGGAAACTTAGGGATCAGCATTCCAGACTTCACATCGAATAATAAACAGCTGGACAATCACAATGATCCAATTAATCAGCTCCAATGAAGTTTTGGAAACTGGATTGATTGCAAGTGCAACATAGTGTCTTGAAAGCAAATATCAGGATGCTTAGAACAGGAGTGAAAGTGAAATACAAAACAAACTGACCTCTTTCAAGCACAGCCTTTCATGTCTGCGCTCGGAAGCAGTTATGCTATTTTATCAAGTACCGGGAAAGACACGATAAGAGTCTTTTTTCACCTTACTGTTTGCATGAGTCATGTGACAGGAAAAGATAACACCCAAGATTTTTTTTCTCCTTCTGTTTTGCTATCACGGAAAGTTAAATACATTCGAAGAGTGTTCTTGCAAAAGCACGTTATTCTACTTCAGGTATATACTTCAATCTTATCATTTTCCCTTTACTTCCTAGAACAGTACTTTCAGTGGTGTTGAACAAATATATAGGTGGTCCGGGTTTGTTTGTTTTCTTAAAAATTCCCAAAGCAAGTAATTATTATAGTTTGCACAAGCGATGTAGTATCAGGATGTTTTGTAAGAATAGTATGTTGTCTCAGAGATGCTTTGGTGGCTTTCTTTTGTGCAGGAAGAAAATAATAATTCTGGTTTTATTACATGAAAGAGTTTACTTGTGGAGTGACAATTGGAATACCTATGGATGTGATGTTGTCCCATCAAGATAGTGCCTTTGATGATGGTGGTGATCTCTCTGGAAAAAAGGGGGAATGTGATAATTTGTTTGCAAGTATTAGTTGGGCATATCTGTACACAGGTCAAAATCCTCACCCAAAAGAAGCCAAAGAGAGTAGAAATATAAAAAGAAGATGACATGTGCCAGTCTTATGCCTTAAAATGTATCATCTATTCCTATTTTGTATTTTTTTTTTTGAAAAAAAAGTACAGTACACCTATAGAGCTGCATAGTCTTTCTCCCCAGGAAATGTTTCTCTGCATAGAATCAAAGAATCTTCGAGTTGGAAAGGGCATTACTATGCCTCTTAATCTGGACACTGTACTTGTTTGATCCAGACCAGAATTGCACTGTACATCTCGTTCAAGCATTTATGCTTAGAAAAGATTTGCTGAATCCAAGGAACCCTCGATGCATTCCAATGGCTGGAGACTAGCCATGTTCTGCAAAATATGCAGATGGTCGGAAACAACAGCCTATGAGGACAGAACTCAAAAGACTTAATATTGTTGGAAAGTTTTAAAAAATAGGACAAAGAAAGAAGGGATCACAGCATCACTAGCATGAAGGACAAGTGCTTATAGGTTAACTGTGCCTCAGCACCGAGAGACCAGAGTTGAGTTTATTTTATTTTACTTTATTATGTTTTAGATCTTGCCTTTCTCCCAGCATGAAACCTAAGGTGGCTTACCACAATTTAAAACAGGGTTCAGCTAAAATTCTATTATACCAACATTTTAAAAAAAAAAATTAAACAGTTATTTAAAAAAACACACACAGTCAAAACAGTTTAAAGCACATTTAAAACATAATTTAAAAGATAAAAGTGCAGCATACTACATTAAAAACATCTTTCTTCCCCATGGAAAACCAAAGGCCTGCCTAAATAGAAAGGTTTTACTTTCCAATGGAAAAAGAGCAGACAGATTGCCAACTAAACCACCCATGGGAGGGAGTTCCACAGCCTAAGAGCAGCCACTGAGAAGGCTTTCTCCCATGTCTTCATGAATTACACCTGTGATGATAGTGGAACCAAGAAAAAGCCTCAAAGATCTTAAAATTTGGGCAGGTTCATACAGTGAGATAGGATCTTTCAGATGGTCTGGACCCAAGCTATGAGGGCTTTAAAGGTCATAACCAGTATTTTGAATTCTGTCTAGAAACAAACCAGTAGCCAGGGAAGCTGTTACAACAGAGATGCCATATGTTCCCTGTAAGTAGCCACAGTCAGCAGCCTGGTCATAGCATTTTGGACTAATTTCCTAAGGCAGCTCTACATTGAGTGCATTGCAGTAATTAAGGTATGTGTTGCTATAGGCAGATCAGACATCTACAGGAACAGCTAGAACACTAGTTTCAACCGTGTGAACACTCTCCTGGCCACCAGTGAAACACAGGCATCCTGATTATGATCTGAGTCCAGGAGTACACCCAAGCTGTTAACCGGAGATTTCAGAGGGAAAGTTACCCTATGGAGCACAAGCTGAATCCTTATTCCTTGCTCCAGTGGTGGAGCTTGGAGTGTGTGGAGGAGGGGTGGGATGGGGGCAGAGCTATGGCACGAAGGGCATGGCCAGGGCACGGGGGGCGTGGGCAGGGTGTGCAGGGACATGGCCAGGGTGTGGCTAGGGCACGCGGAGGCGGGGCTACAGGCCAAGACCCCCCAGAAACATTGCTGCCCGGGGCAAATCACCCACCTCCACATTCCTACGGGAGTGCCCTGCTCTGTTTTTGACTGATTGAGAACATCTCTGTCTTGGCTGGATAAAGTTTCTATTTGTATACCCCCATGCAGTCAATTACAGACAGCAGACAGTAATTCTGTCTGTCTTCCTTGGAATTAAGTAGGAGGGAAAGATAGAGTTTGGCATCATCAACATACTGCTGACATCTAACCCTAAAACTCTTGGATATCCTCACCCAGCAGTTACATGTAGAAATTAAACATAATAGAGGATCAAATCAAGCCCAAAGGGACCCCACAGGCTAAATGGGCATCCCCCAGCACCACCTTCTGAGTTTGCTCCTCCAGAAGGCACAAAGCCAAAGGGCCCAAAATTCCATCCCAAAGATGTGGGCCAGAAAAATACCACGGTTAATGGTACTGAAAGCCATTGAAAGATTCAACAGAACCAACAGGGACACACTCTCTCAGTCTAATTACCCCTGTAGGTCATATACCAAGGTGATTAAAGCCATAGCCAGGCTTGAAATTAGATTAAATGCATCTAGATAATTAGTCTTATCCAGAAACCACTGGAGGTAGGAGACCACCACATGATCTATGATATCGCCCAAGAAAAGAATATTGGAGATTGGGGGATTCAGGGAGGGTTTTTCAATAATGGGCCCACCACAGCCTCTTTTAGGCAGGGTGAAAACTTGCCTTTCTGCAGTGAGACATTCATTACTCCTCTTATCCACACAGCTAGTCCTCTTCTGGCTGCTTTTAAGAGTTAGGAAGGACACCAATCTAATACACATCCGGTAACTGTCACATCTCCAAGGATCCTGTTCATATGCTCAGGCTGCACAAACATATCCAACAACACAAAGCAAGCAGGAGTTTACATCCACTGGACCTGTTATAAACTACAACGTCCAAATCAGAGTAGATCCAAGTAATTTTTTTCTGCAGATTTTTCACAGTAGGCTATTGATGGTCTGTATTCTGCTCTTGTGGGGCAAACTGTAGCAGGCACCTAACCAGTCGCAAAAGTTGTGATGGACATCTCTGTACAGATACACTGATGGCAGAGATGTGAGATTTCTTGACTTCCACCCTTGCCATGAAGTATGCCTTCCATTAGGCACTTATCTGTGCTTGGTTGGATCCCTTTTGAGTTTTTTACCATAATGGCTCTAGTCTCTGTCCTGCTCATTTCATCACCACCAGCTCTCTAATATACCAGGGAGATCACCTGGCTCCACTTCATGGGAGGAGACACTAAGCAGCACTTACATCCACCATTCTGGCCATTTCTCCATTCCAGAGGTCAGCCATGGCTTCAGCAGGATCACAGCCCTAAATAAACTAACACAAAAGCTAGGTGAGGCTTGTAGCAATTTGTTTTTGCCTGAAACTACCAGGAAGGGAAAGATTCTATCCCTTCCTTCCCTACCCCTGCTGAGTGGGTGCAAACTACTTTTGCACTTGCATTCAGTTTGCAGCATTTGAAGTAAGCTAAGGACAAAGGGGGAAAGTGGGAGGAAGAGAGGGAAAATGGGACATTTTAAAAGCAGCTGAAAAAAAAAAAAGGGACAATAAAGATTTAATCAAGATTGTTTCTGCCAAATCGGAATAGTCAGAGGGTATGACTCAGCTTCATCCAGCCAAAACTCTATAATACAAACCAAATTGGCATGCTCATCTATGATCAAGTCCTGAATCATCGTGGGGGACGTGTTTGTTTGTTTTTCCCATTTATTTACCTGACACTGAGAAGAATTATGTCATTACAAAGTTGTCTATTCACAAGCAATCAAGATTTATCAGAGAAACAGTACAATATTCATTAAAGCAGAAATGGAAATCATTCTGGTCCTCCAAATGTCGTTGGACTGCAACTCCGAACTACCTCCATCATTGGCCAGCTAGGACTGCTGGGAATCACAATCCAACAATATCTGGAGGGCTATGCAATTCTCACATGTGCATAAAGTATGCCAACACAACTTGCAGCCTATCAAGTCAAACGCAACCCCCATTTGGGGCGTTGTGTTACATAGTCCTTCAGATATCCTCCAGATATTGTGGAACTCCAGTACTCATCAACACCAGCCAACATGCCCAGAGCTCAGAATAGCAGGAACTGTACTCCAACAACGTCTGCCATGACTCCATGCAACATCAAGAGTAATTTCTAACATAGCAAGCATCTAAAAAACACCACTTCAAGGCAGTTCTTGTATTTTCCCTGTAACATTTACTTCTACTGCCAATGGTTATACATATATTGCTAAATGTATTTTTTATGTCACTGTATATGTTAAAATTATGTGAATGTTAGCTTCCTTAGGTAGCCTGTTTGAAATAAAGAAAAATGAATTTTCAAGTGATTGTGAGAAATTTTATTAAAGTGTTACTGAACAGGCTACCCAATGTAACTAAGGTTCACATAATGTGAAAATACACAGAGACATAAAAAAGCACATTTCAGGTCAGTGTTGAGTGTTGGCACAAAATATCTTCAATCAAACTGGAATCTTATACTTACAATGTGATTAAAAAAAAGTTCTATTATTAAGCAAACATCTCAGTAGGAGAGTCTTAGGAACACATCCAAGCACAAGTAGTTATCGATGTGCATTTTTTTTAGTTGAATAAAAGATTAGCCTGCAGGTGCTACTGAAAAGTCATTAAATTCATATCTAAGAATTCCATCTTCAAGAAAACATACAGTACAGATATATTTGAAAGTGGTAAATGCAAATCTCATGCCCAAAGTCAGTCTGAGATGTTAAAAGTAGATATTAGGAAAAACAACAAATAATAAGCAGGTAAAAAAGTGAATAACCTCAAAGTGGGAATCATTTCATACATTAGAACCATAGTCATATCAGAGAGCAAACATTGACATTGAACTTTCTTTTTTTTTTCCATCTCAAACATGTAGCTATGACATATCCAAAATAGCAGTGAAACATGCCTATGGAAACACTCTTTTGTCTCAATAAGGTCTATAAAACTGAATATATGACTCCACATTTTAGTAAAACTCCTAATATGGTAAAAGTATAGGAGAATTTCAGCCATGCAGCTTTGTACAAAGTGTACAGTTCAGAACCAAATTGTGTAGCTCTGTTTCTAATAAGTAAGGTTCTGAAATCAGAACAAGTCACATTCTAATGCTGTAGTAAAAGTATGAAGATGAGGCTTGTGGTTTTGTGCTTTGATGGTGGCCGTTTTGAATGATGAAGCAGCACAAGCCTATTCATATGTTGGTCAGCAGGGTTATGAGATTTTAGTCTCCCAGGGCTGCTTGAAACCAAGAGACTACTCAGGCTGTCCCTAGGATGAAAACTTGACTCAGCTTTTCAGGCTAAACGCTCAGACTCAAGCAAAAGCTTCAGAAAATCTCCAGCGTGCTAAAGGTCTCAATGATTCCTGTAGCTAGAGGGAGCAGAATGCAACTGGCAGTGCTGAAAAATATGACTCCAAGCAAAGTAAATCCCCTTTAAGTCTCTCTCATACTGGTTGAGGGGTTAGGCTTGAATACACTGCTGCTTATTCACTCGGGTTCCAACTAGTTGTGAAAGATCCTCTTTCTTGACTAAGTCTGTCAGACCTTCCTAGTGCATAACCTGGATTAACCCAGTTGTCAATTGCCAATGTGTACTTCAGGATTTCATCTATCCTATAGGAATATAGCAGTGGTTCTCAACCTGTGGGTCCCCAGATGTTTTTGGACTTCAGCTCCCAGAAGCCCTGAGCGTTGACCATAGTGGCTGGGGCTTCTGGGAGCTGAAGTCCAAAAACATCTGGGGACCCACAGGTTGAGAACCACTGGAATATAGGAAGTTGGTTTACAGTTGGGCCATTTCCACACTGGACTGTTATAGTGCTATCATTCCACTTTCAACATCCTATGGGATCCTGGGGTTTGCAGTTTAGGGAGGGGTCTAGACTGCAAACCCCAGGATCCCATAGGATGTTGAAAGTGGGATGATAGCACTATAACAGTCTAGTGCAGAAATGGCCCCTGTAAGACTATTGGTCCACTAGCCCAGTGCTGCCAACTCTGGCAGTGGTTCTCCAGGATTTCAGGCTGGACTTTCTTCTTTCTAGTCCTAACTGGAGATGCTCAGTATTCATGAATGGCACTGACTCAGCAATATGTCCTGTTATTTGCTTCGTGCTACCTTTTTAGGCCCTGCTGAATGGTCCATGCAATTCAATCAGTCTAAAACAGGCCACTGTATTGCTAATACAGAATTAACATCATACCATTTCAGTCATTGTGCCACAGCACATGTGTGTGCCATGAAACATCTGCAAGTGTGCCTCATCAGCTAGCCGTAAGTAAATGACAGGAACTGCTGTGCAGGTTGAACACCACTGGGCCAAGTGTTTGACTTTTAAAAAAACGTGTTGGGATTTGTGCAGTTTGAATATCTGCTTCAAATAACAGATAAATAGACAAGAATGTGAGCGAGAAGGAAGAAACTACTCCTTTTCTTCTCATTCCTTTCCTGGCTCTTCCACAGCCCGGTCAGCGGCAGGAGGAAGTGCAAAAGGCACATGCTCAAGCCTGGTGCTCAAACCAAGGGAGCAGAAGCAAAGAAGCATGGTTGCTGAGCAAACAAGGACCACCCACTCACCCTCCTCCTCTCTCTAGGACAGTGGCAGACACTCCACTTTCATCTCTGCCTCAGTAGTTCTCCGTGGCAGAAGGACCGAGTGGGCATTTCAGCATGGTGGATGCGTAGAGAGTCATATGGTAAAGAAGAAAACAGTGAAGGAAAGCTGGAGAGGGAAACAAGCAGGTGAGGGCTAAAACTAACTGAGGGCCTCACAAGAAAAATGTTAATTGTGGAAGACAAGACAGTGCCTTGCACTTTATGCAGAAGTATGCAGAAGTCAGGAGAAGGAAGAGAAGAAACTTGTTCCACACGCTTGAGCGCTTCCAAGTTTATTTAGAGAGCTGTACTTGCTTTCTGGAGCAAAAATGGGTGGGAGGCCTTACCATACTACACTGTTGTAGTGCTACTTTTCTATATTAACTGCTGTTGCTGCATCTGATGGAATTCTGAGATTTGTAGTGATGTAGACTTGAGTCAATTGACTTGGATTCAAGTCAGACTCAAGTAGCATCAATGACTCAACTTGGATTGAACTTGGCAATAAATGACGCACTGATGCAATTTGACTCATGACTTGTAACTTTTTAGTGACTGACTTGCTGTTCTTGATTCAGTAACATAACAGATTCATCCAAAAACCTTACAACTTTGAACAACATTTCCATCTCTTTTTGCCTACTGGTCACGTGACAATCTGTCTCAAGCCCAAAACTTGGGCCAGCTCTCAGAGAGGAACAGCTAAGGTGTCAAGCAACAGGCTTGAGGTCTGCTTAGCAGCCTGTCCCTGTTGCATATCAGAAGAGCCTTCTAAACCTTTTCCTAACAACAGAATGCAAGACTCACCTCCAGAGTGTAGTGAAGGATCCTTCCTTCTAAAGCTTTTGAAGTTTCCATAATGCTCAAGGATCATACTCCCCACTTCAGAAGCTGGCCTCCAGACTTGAGACAGCTTGAGACTTGACTTGAAAGTATCTTGGAAGGACATGAGCCTTGACATGAAACTTGGAGCAAAAGACTTAAATACATTACTGGGGATTTGTAGTTTAGTGAAGCTCAAGAGCTCTCTGGCTAAGAATTCTAAATGCCCCTCCTTTAAACTGCAAATCCCAGGATTCCATAGGATGTTGAAATTGCAATAATAGCACTATTACAGTGTAGCGTGACGGGGCCTAGATTGTGTAAGGGCACGCAACACGTGGGGAAGAGGTGCCTTCTAAGGCCCTTTTCACATGGGGTAAAAAAAATTTGGCAGTGCGACTTCTGACGGACGTCGTTCACACCTTCGAGTGTGCTGGGTCGTACATAATTGGCAAGCAGCCACACCTTAATCCGCCCGGAGACGTCTCCAACAGTCAGCGCGTGGGCTTCTTAAAAACCGGGGGAGGAGGTGGTTTTTTTCCCCTCGTACCCGCTACAACGTTCGTGCCGGCTGTGTAGAAGCCAAGATATGTGCTGATTCGTGCATGATGTAATCGGAGGGCGGGCTGTGGGCATGCACTGCTTCTGCGGTTGGCCCACCCCACAGAGAGCAGGACGGTGCCATTTTTTGAGTCTCGGAGAGCGGCTTTCTGCAGCTAGAAAAGGGGAAAAGCTTGCTGGTACATGCTTAGGATCCAAAGAATGGGGTTTTTCCTCGATTTGAGGATTACTGTATGTGCGCATTGGGCCTCTGCCATTTCAGGAGGCTGGGGAGTAGCGTTTGGGGGGCCCATGGCTGTGGCTTTCCGCGCGTCACAGCAAAACCGCAGGACAGGACGCTGCATGTGGGAGCCAGGGGGGCCACGGCAGGGGCCACGGGGGGGCTTGGCAAAGGGCAGCATGGATGCTGGCCGGGCCCCCCGCGGGAAGCCTCTCCATTCAATTTCTTATAATTAATAGCGCTTCCGCTCAGGAGAAGCGCTGTGGAGCATGGGGGGGGAAGCGGGCCGGGGGGCCTTGCTGCAGGGAGCAGAACCGAATATCCATGTTGAAGTAGGAATTTTAAAGTATGCATGACCATTAACAGCCTTTTCACCTTTCCACCCATACAACGGAAAGTGGTGGTTGGTGAAATGAGTATTTTTAAAAAAGGGAGGGCATGAAATGGCCAGCGCATGGCAGTAACAGGGTCAGTGGGCCAATAGCAGGGTGGCCGGGGAAAGTTTGAACTAACTCCCCGGTTCTTCAGCATATTCAGCAACACCCCCCTTGAAACTGCCAGGCCCCCCCAGAGCTAATTAGTGGATGGCAAACTGTAATCATTAGGCTCTCCTTTACACCACAAAGTACATAAAATGCAAGCAGGTTGCTGTGTGTTTTCGTTCTGCCCTCCACGTTTAGACAGCTTTCCTGGAGTTTGGGGCCGATTAACCGCGTTCTTGACTCTGCAGGGGCTACAGAGGTGATGCAACTGGGCTTGAAGAACACACGGGCCATGGATTAAGATAGTTCTACCGCGGTAGAGGAAGAAGTATCAAGTTGGGTATCGATTTCAACATATCTATTATCCCTTGGTGAAATGGAGCTGCTAGATCCCCGGAAAAATAAAATAAAATGTGGTAACAGTCAAGAGACTTTTGCGTGACTTATTATTAAATATGTATTTAAAGAATATATACAGAATATGTACAGAACTTTAACACAACTGGGGGGGGGTGGTTTCTCTTTAACTGGTGCCATGATACAAGGGGTTACTGGGATGATGGACCTTGGTCTTCTTCAGCCTTCATGCAAGCTTCCTAGTGGAGCACCCCCAGCACATCACACACCCCAATATCTTACTTCTGTTGCTAATAAACACATTGAGTGAGGAGAGTTCAATTAAAGCTGGAGAACTTGCTTGTGGATTTGGGTTAACTCTCCCCTCTCCCATGCCACTGCACTGATTCAAATTAGCCACCAACGTCTTAACTGGTGATTTCTGGAGAAAATTATAATGGGCACTCCTAGTGCATATCATAAGGAATGCAACCTAACTTACCTCAGAGGTTTGTTCTGTGGATAAAGATACATACTATATATCCCATCTTGAATGTCCTTGATGAGGAGTGAGGTAAAACATCAATCAAGCTATAATTTCCATGGGAATTGTGTCCCAGACTGACTTGCTGTCAATCTCATTTTTTGCCATCCTTAATGCTTTGTCTAAGGCCCTTTCCACACGTTCCGTGGAATTTGTGCTACAGTGTTTCCGGGTGGTTTGTTTTTTTGTCCATGCTACCGCGGACATATTGTACAACGGTCTATTGCCATTTCCACACGTTCCGTGGAATTCGCGCAGCGGATGTGATTGGCAGCTATTCTTTTAAAAAATGGCCCCGTGCTCTCGTCATGCCCCGCAGTTCCTCCCATGATGACTCCCTCCTCCCATTCCTCCTGCTAGCCGTAAAATAAACCGTGTCGATTTTTTATTTTCACGCCCTATCTCGGGGGAATGGTTTTCCGTGCCATAGCTGGGTGGAGTGCAGTTTTTCTCCCTATCTCTGGTGGGTTCTCACACCCGTTTTCTGCTTTTATCTTTCCCTGTGAGCGATGGAGGAAGAGATGTTTCCTGAAGTTGAACGGCCCATTTTATCTGTATTCTGGCTTCTTGAAGTTGTGCTGGCTGAACTGGAACATCTATGGGCTAAAGACCGTGTGAGGAGGCGCCGGTGATTGGCCTTTTATTGGTAATGCTGCGGAGGATTTAAGCTTTTCTGTGCCACTGCTTGGAGGCTTCTCGCGGCGCGTTCCAACTGCTAAAGCTGTCCACGCCCACAGCCCGCCCTCCGATTACATCATGCACGAATCAGCACGGTATGAGGGGAAAAAACCACCTTTTCCCCGTTTTTTAAAAAGCCTGCGCGCTGACTGTTGCCGACTTAACCGGGCAGATTAAGGTGTGGAGTTTGCCAAATATGTACGAGCTAGCGCACTCGAACATGTGGGCAATGTCCGTCAGAGCTCGCACTAACTCATTTTATTTCTCCGGTGTGGAAAAGGCCTAATAGCAGGGTTGGCAATATAGAAATTGGTGAGAAACCTTTGGCCCTCAAGATGTTGTGGACAACACCACCCAAAATCCATATAGTTGTCTTGTCCACATTAGCTTGAGCTGCTGGTATCCGAAGTCAAAAAGATAGTGAAGAGAAAATGTTCCTACACCTTTGCTTGTCAGTTTTCCAGCCCTTGTTTCCTCAAAACAGGAAAGGGTGCCTCAGTGAGGCTGAGAGAGTGTCAACCAAAGGGAACCTGAGGTAGGGCGGGAGGAAGGGGGAGGGAACCGGTGGTGCCGCTAGAGAGAGGCGAGGGTTTGCGTGAGCAAGCAAACAGTATTAGTGACGGGGGGGTGGGGTGGCAAAGTAAAGGCGTGAGCGGCAAGGGAAGCGCTGCCCACCGGTCAGAGCGATAAATGGCGCGGCCAGGAAGACTGCACATTCTCCCCTCCGGCTCTTCCGCGCCAGACCTCCCCCCACTGTCACACGAAGGATTAACTTGGGAGTTTGGGACGGCCGGGAGCCTCAAAGAGGGATCCTGAGGCGGGGGGGGGGAGGGAACCGGTGGCGCCGCTAGAGAGAGGCGATCTGTAGCCCATCGATGTCCCAGTTCAGCCACCACAACTCCAAGAAGCGAGACTACAGTTAAAATGGAACTTGCAACTTCAACAAGCACCTCTTTCTCCATTGCTCACAGGGAAAGATAAAAGCAGAAAATGGGTGCGGAAAACCACTAGAGATAGGGAGCAAAAATGCATTCCAGCCAGCTATGGTGTGAGAAACCACTCCCCCGAGATAGGGCACGAAAATCAAAATCGGCCCGCATGAAGAATGGGAGGAAGGAGTCACCGTGGGAGTAACTGCGGGGCAGGACGTGCGTGCACACGTGAACACGCACGTCATGACGTACAGGGCCATTTTGAAAAAAATGAACTGTCAATCACAGCCGAAGGAGGCGATGTGAGGAGACTTTGGGGGGTGGCCATTACGACGTGTGTAATTGTGAGATCACGCTACAACGTTTCAGGCTGCAGACGTATGAATTGTTGTAAAATAATGTCCACGGTAGCACGGATAAAAAAAAACACCAGGAAACATTGCAGCGCGAATTTTACTGACCATGTGAAAAAGGCCTAACTAAACTGTCAATTGGTCGCTGGCTCCTCTTTCCCATTTTGCACTTTTGGTACTTTTAATAATGCCTTGAGAAATGTTATTCATCGAACCTTACATGTTATCTTAATAAGTGTTTCTTAAAGCAAGTCTTAAAAAACTGATAGTGTGCCTAGACATTTTAGCACCTTGTTAGTGTGCCATGAGATGAAAAAGGTTGAAAACCACTGATACAAACTATAAAAGGCACATTCCATTTTCTGAGATTTATTTCTAAGTAAGCATGTAGAAGGATGCAACTGTACACACCTGCAAGTTGAGACATCCCAGAGAAGGAATACAGTAACAGAAGCAAAAGGCAGGCACAGGGCCTTGTTGAGGAGTGGGTAATCGTGAGAGACTGGAGAACTACATTAGCCTCCCTCAGCCAAAACGAAAAAACGACACACGTAGGTTTAGATGCACAGTGACAAAATGGGTTTCTAACAGGAATCTGACAAATTCATGGGCAGGTTTTTCCAGCCTTTCTTTCCCACGGCACCTAAATAGAAGCTCCACCTTCAGGAGGACTGTATGTCTGATTATTAGAGGACAGGGCAAACATGGCTCCTGCGTCGTGAACAGTTAGTCCTACAGAAGAAGGGAACATTTCAGCAGGTGTCAGCTGTTCTCCACCGCAGTGCACTATCACAATACTAAAAGTGCACGGGAATCCCACTCACTGACCCTCCTGCTCAGGGGCTGCGCCGCCAGCCATTTCAGGCAAGAGCTGCGACAAGCAGCTTGCAAAACGCGCGCGGGGGCGACTCCCGAGGCACGTGAAGGACGAAAGGCGGCATCCGAGGAGGGGAGCGACCGGGTGGGGGCCGGGGGGAGGAGGCGGAGTAGCGGGGGCGGCGGAGAGGAGGGGTCTCGCGCCGCGCACTTGGCAGCCGCGCTCTCGCGAGGCTTCGCCGCCGCCGCCGCCGCCGTTGCGGCTGCCTCGCCGGCTCCGTGCTGCCCGTCGCTCGACTGCAGCCGCCGCGATGGCAGCGCTGCGGGGGCTCCTGCGGTGGCGGCGTTGCCGTCGCCCTCCCGCCGCCCCGGGCGGCAGCCGCAGCGCCGAGCGCCTTCCCCGCCGGCTGCTGTGGAGCATGAAAGCCGCCGCTCCGGCGGGCGGCGACGGAACTCCGAGCGGATTGAGCGCGGCGGCGGCTGCCGGGGCTGCAGGCGGGGCGCTGGCGTGGTTCCTGTGCCAGCGCTTCTATGGCCAGCCGGGCGAGCGGGAATTGGCGGAGAGGCGGCGGCTGATGCTCGGAGGCGGCAGGCGGACGGGAGGAGCCGCCGAGCCCGGCTACCCGGGCCGGGGGCTGCTGCCTATCCCCGTAGCGGCGGCGGCCAAGGAGACGACGGTAGGTAGGTGTGGAGGGAGAGGGCGGCGAGCCCCGCCTCGGCCTGCCCGCCCCCCTGCCTAGGGGCGGGGCTCGGGAGGACGGCCGCTGCCTCCGGGGATGCTCTCAGGGAAGCAGGAGAGGGAGCGCGCTGGCCCAGCAGCCTCCCCGGGCTATTTCCGCACTGGGCTGTTACAGTGCAATTATTGCACTTTCAACATCCTGTGGGATCCTGGGGTTTGCAGTTTAGGGAGGGGGCCTAAGCTGCAAAACCCAGGATCCCACAGGATGTTGCAAGTGCAATATTGCACTGTAACAGCCCAGTGCGGAACGGCCCCGCTCGCCTCCCTTCTCTCCTCAGCGTCTCTTTCCCCAGGATCTCGAGCATTCGGGCAGATGGTCGGCGCGCTTCGCCTGCCTGCCTGCCTGCCTGCCTGCCTGCCTTTCCCACTTACCAGTGAATACAGAAAGCGGGCATCGGAATAAAGTGCTGTCGTTACTCTGGGCGCAGAAATTATTTCGCTCTCGTTCTGCAGTGCGGCGGGCCCGGGCTCGTCCCGCGCTTGGCTATAGGGGTATTGTTGCTTCGGTCAGCGTCTCTTGTTGCGTCTGCTGTTGGCCAAGGGAAAACAAGATGAGGGGAGGAAAGGCCAGTGTAAGGTTGCAGTGGCCGTGGGTCGAGCGCCCCCTTCTCTTTCTAGTCATGTTTTTACCAGGGCCGTGCTTGTCCCCCTCTTACCACATTCGAATCCAACCGCATCTGCGGGAGTGGGGTGGGAAACATTGCCTTGCAAGAAAATAGATGAAAGTGAAGCTATGGATATTTATTTACTGGAAGCAGTTCCTTCACGCCTTCACCAAAAAGCCTTCCAGAGCAGCTTCCATGTCGTCAGTTTATTTTTTTAAAGGCAACCTGAAAAATGGATAATTAAGAGAAACTCCGATTTAATATTTGCACAGGTCTGTTCCATTTTACCTGCGTGTAATGAGAAGCTCTGGTTGCTCATGCCTCCCCGTTACATTTTGCATATGAGAGAATAGAGGTGTGCACTGTGTGTGATTTTGTATGCCTTTATTGTGCCAAAGACTTTCTCTTCTTTTTTGACACCAGCATGGCGTAGTGGTTTGAACGTGGGAGAACAACCCTGAAGACCAGAGTTCAGTTCCCACTCAGTCATGGAAACCCACTGGGTGACCTTGGGTGCATCACACACTTCCCAGAAAACCCTGTGACAGGGTCGCCAGAAGTCAGAAATGACTTGAAGGCACACAACAACAAACTCCTCATTAGAGTGTACCCAGTTGCAGATCATTCTTCACTGTTTTTTTCACTTTGTCAGGTGATACTTTGCATCATGCTCAGATAGTCCCACATGAAAGAAGGATTCTGCAAACTGGGAAGAGATCTAGAGGACAGATTATTTTTATCCACTTTTTAAAATTGACCTTGGCAGGGAAAATATATTAAGTTGCCAGTTGATTTGTGTTAATGATTTTGAAATCTGAGCAGCAATTTACAGCATGTTTTTAGCTTTGTTTGTGTAATGGTGAATATTCAAGGTGATTGAGGAAATAAAAGTTTATAGATCACTGTGGACCTTGCCATTCATACAATTAATAATATATGGTAATATTTTTACATTGCAGGTATACAACAGTGGTGTGAGTCAAGTGAGGTCCAAGTAACCACTAGTACCATTTTAGGAAGTTCAGAGCTTTTGTATTTGTTCTGCATGATTATGAGAGTCTCTCGAAATGTAGTTCATGTGATACAGCCATATGGTGCCACCATCTAGCTTAAGATAAATATAACAGTATTTTTGTTTGTTCAGGTTGTACTGGACTATCAGGAGGGACCAAAGTGTACCTTCAAACACTGTTAACAATTTAAGATGCTTGCCTGAACATAAGCAGTGTGAGATTTTTTTTAAAAATCTACTTATAGGTAGAATCAGACCTGGGCATTAATTCATTAAATTATTGATTCGCTATTTTTTAATGATTTCATCTAAATTTCTTAGATTCACCAATTAACACTGAAGTTAAAAGTAGGTTTTAGTGAATTATATTGTTAAAACAGATCAGAGGCCTCTCCCTCTGTTAACAAAAGAAAATAGTACAGGAGGCTGGCTCAGTTGAAGAAATATTAGAACTAGAGGAAGTGTGTTGCCTGGTTCTGTTCTTAGACAGCCCAGTCTAAATGTATTATAAAAGTTAATAGATTAAAGATAATTTAAACACCAGAAGCCATTACATATATCTTGCCAAAGGTTTTCACAGATCTGGTGCTTCAACAGACTGTGGTTTGATAGGGTTTAGCAAGAAAACACTAATCATTCTCCATTTTCATGTGGTTTTTTTTCCTACCACATGGTTCTTCCACCTCCACCCTTGTTTATATGCTTTGAGAGACAAACATTTTATAAATCAAAGATGAAATGTCTATTACTGTGGATGAGGAAGTGGTAACAGTAGACAGGAAAGATAGTCAATGGAAGTACAGCCAGCCTCCCACATTTGCCAAGGTCAGGAACAGAGGACACCCACAAAAGTGAGAAAATCATAAATATCAGAATGTGTGTGTCTGTGGGAAGGCAGCTGAGGCATGGTGAAGAGAATGGACACCCAGGTTTCAAATCAGGTCAGGGAAAGGAGAGGGAAAAGGGCGAGTTGGCATGATGGCCCTATACTTCCTCTCTCTCACCCGTCTCCTTCCTTTGGTGTGCAGGAGGGAATTGGGAGGTCCTTAGCTGACCAGGCAACTGCTGGTGGTGGAGGAGAAGGGGGACCAGAGATGGGTTTTTAAGGGGCTGGTCAGCCTGATCAGAACCGCGAAAAGGGGAAAGGTTCCCCCGAAAAAGAAATAGTTGAGGGTAGTGTGTGGAGAAAGTCACAAATAATCAGAACCTTGACAATCAAACCCACAAATGTGGATGCCCAACTGTAGTACTTGAATGCTCAGTTTATTACACTCTAAGGAAAATTCATTGAAATCTGTGAGAATAGAGATGTTGATCGGAAGGAATGTAGGAGCAAGATTTCTTAATGTCAGGAATGCTATTCAAATAAGACTTCCTGCGCTAACATAACAAAATACCTTGAAGTTTTTAAGTTACTAGACCCAAAGTCATCTTAGATGAAAGCATCAAGCATGCCTTTTTCTCCTAATTTGATTTTTTTTTTACTATAAATAGATAGATATACTTGCATCTTTATCAAGCATTTTATAACAGAGATAATGAATCAGAGATTTATTGTGTGTTTATGTGGGCAGGTTTATTAAAATGTTTTTTGGGGGGAAGGATTAGCACTATGATGGCTGCTTTATATCATAGAGTAATAGTGGTATACCACCAAGCATTTTGTATACCACCAAAATAGTTTACCTGGATGAAAAATTTGTTTTTGGGACAAATCTTTTTTGTTATTTTTGTGTTTTTGTTTACAGAAAAAATGTTGGAAACAGTCCTAGCTTAGTTGAAACTCTTGTTTTCTAGTACATGGATTGACAGAAGCTAATTTTAAAAAATCAATACACAGATAAACCTCAAATGGCTACCTACTGGTTAAGCAGGCTTGGAGCTATGGCTGCTTTTAAAACAAGCATATTCATTGTTTAAATAAATAGATTCATTGAAGTGTGCAAGGCTTATGAGAAACTAGAAACACTGTGGGGAAAGGATTGTGCCTGGAGGACAATATTGCAAGGTGACTTAGATGAGATTCAGTCACTGACAATGAAAAAATGCATTTTACTTATTTTATAAGAAGTAACCTGAATGTTCAACTTTTATGGAAAATGAAAGTACACACTACAGATACAGATACATATATAGACCTCAAAAGGACTTTGATTTCATGAGTGGAAGATTCTATTTCTGGTTTAGATTAACCACGGCAAGTGTGTCATCTGAGTCTTAAACTATGGTTGTGCAAAAAGAATGATTTGAACGTGCAAGATTTTGACTCACCATAGTTAAGATTAACTGCAGTTTGCGCATGTTCAGATACATGGCAAACTGTGGTTAATCTGAAATGAAAATGAAGCCTTTCACACTCCCACTCTGCAGCTCTGCAGAAATGGAAGCAGGCAGTAGATGAGCTTCAGTGAGATGGCACATTCAGTCTTTCAAGAATAAATTAAAGGCCTTTC
Organism: Iguana delicatissima; assembly: GCA_948472985.1. Taxonomy (NCBI): domain Eukaryota; kingdom Metazoa; phylum Chordata; class Lepidosauria; order Squamata; family Iguanidae; genus Iguana; species Iguana delicatissima. Next base: position 209,692 of record CAOKZL010000401.1, read on the forward strand.
TGCACTACACTGTTATAGTGCTGTTAATCTACTTTCAACATCCTGTGGAGTCCTGGGGTTTGCAGTTTAGGGAGGGGCATTTAGAATTCTCAGCCAGAGAGCTCTTTGGTCTCAGTAAACTACAAATCCCAGAACTCCAGAGGATGTTGCAAAGTGGAATAACAGCACTGTAACAGTGTACTGCAGAAAGGCCCTATGTTTTAATATTATTTCTGCACAATCCTGTCTTAAAAGGAAGGCACAAAAGTAGTACACAAGTTCCCTAGGGACATCCTGAGATCAGCTGACTTGAAAACAGAGAACAGATCTTTCTCCCTCTCCCAGAATCTTGAGATGTATATTTGAAAATGTGTATGTGTATGTGTATGTCAAAGGAGCCATATAACACGAGAATAGTAACAGTCACAGTGTAAGAGAGCAGAATCAGTGTGCTACATACATGTAAGGTACACAGTGCAGGAAATAGCTTTGCACCAAAGGTTTAAAATGTTCTGTGAGTATGATGATGTAAAATTTTCTGATGCAGGTTGAATATGGAGTAGTTCTGTAGAAAATGTGAGAGATTCTGGTCAAGAGTGTGGAGGGTTTTTTTGGTCGGGGGAAGGATTCTGAATGAGCAAAGGTTTGATATTTTTGTAATAAATCGTCTCTTTTAAGTTATATTAGAAAACTAAGTTGATGTGTTTTATAACCTTTATGTAAAATCTTATAATTAAGAGCAATCAAATGACATAGAACTACAAGTAGTCTGTACCTCAGAGTTTGGTGAACACTAGAATAGTTTTGTCTACTTTGGGATTTTCCCACACTGAGAATGTGATGTTTTAACCTCTTTGCCACCCAGCATGCAAACAAAATTATATCACTTTTATCTACTTGGGAGCATAGTATGTTAGCCTGAAGCCAAGCCAAGCACAACTTTTAGAACTGTTTTCTTTTCTTTATTTGCACAGAATCACACTTATTTCAAACAAACTTACTTTGTATCAAGGAATGTGAAAATTGCTCATTTAAAATAAAAAAAAACATGTTTGCAACAAACTTAGATCAAAGTTATAAAAACTTGGCTTAAAGGTGAACATGATAATTTCCTATGAAATTATGGAAATAATGTGTTTTATAGTCATCATTTTAAATTTTTGAGTCAACTACATAACATATAGCTGAGTAATCACCATTTAACTATGGCTCTTCAGTTTAGATTAATAGACTATATTACATTTTTTACCCTTGTATAGACATTTTAGAATTCAGAATTTCTTCTGAATTCTGGATTTTGCCTGTAGCAAAATCATGAATGATAATTAATTTGGGCTTGTAGATATTTGGATACAGTCATGTATATATTGGTAGTTAAATTAAGCAAAATGGATAATGCAAACTAATTACTGTTAATATTCTGTAGAAAAAGCCTCACCAACCACTTTATGAATGAACTTGGGTCCCGCCATAATAAAATCCTATCTTTTCTAAGATGAACATTCATGTATTTACAAGGATATATTTATAATTTGTGGTAAGTTTTCAAGACATGAAACTTGCAGTAGTATTGCCAAGCATAAACACAAACAAAAAAGGTAATTCTATCAGTAGAGGAAGATCACAATGATACTGTTGAACATAAATGAACATAATTGTTTGCTAAGCAAAGAATATAAATAGTATTCTTATATCAACAATATAATAGATTATAGTGGTGATGGTAGAGGAGGTGGTGGTGGTGATGATGATAATGAAAAAGAACATGATTCCTTAAGTCAATATTATTGGGAGTAACTTTTTGGCTATGACTAAAACCCTTGTGACTCACTAAACTACTTCTATGTTTGCCCTATGGTACAGGCATTGCTGGTTTAGAACCATAGCTTTACACTATTGATAATGGATCTAATTGTGTAGTTACATCTTTTAGCCACTCTTGGCATCAGTTTCCCTGCAGTAGATCTTTTATCTGGTGTTCTGCCTTTTTCTCCGTGGGAAAATCACATTTTTTTCTCTCTCTTTAGAGTGAACCTTTTGAATTGCTGACCTTAAGGAAACATGAGATCAACTCTTGGCAATGAACCATTTGTTTCTTCTTTTTTAGAACTAGGAAAAAAATGATGTTATGGTTTACTGGAATTTAACCCAATGTGAGAAATAGCTGTAGTTTAAGTTCTGTGCTAAAATATACTCAAGAGCAGCGACTCTGTAACAATTATACAATTGCGCTTTATGAAGACTGAATTTGTATTTTTATTACAAATTTGCAGTTGGATTGCTGGCTAAAAAAAGTTTGCTTTTAATACATTTGCACATGAGCAAAATAATGATTCTGAAATAAATGAGTGCTTTCTTTATGACCTTTAGCTGATACTCAGGGATGTTGCAACAGGCCCCGTTTTAGAAGAAACATTCTGTTTTCTGTGTAAAAAAGAACAAGGAGGCTACAAGGTATTTCCTGTCACTTTAAAAACTAATGAGTTTTGTTTGGCATAAACTTTGCTTGCTGTCCATATGTTTTGGAAGTATGTGCATTAAAATCATTGTGAAAACTCAAAAATCTGCTAATTAAGTAGAAAGTGCTTTTTCATCAGTCAAAAGGTTTCTGAATGAATGACTCAATCCTGTACCTGCATAATCTCAAACAAGTTCAAGTGAATTATAGCCCTTCTGAGTAGATATGTATAGAACTGGACTGGAATTTAGCCCATTAATTGATGAAAAACTGCATTGTTATTAAAGGCAATTGCAAATTGCCTTTAATAGTATGCACATTCCCTTTCTTTGTATGAACATTCAGCCTTAGCATTAATATGCACTTGTGACAGTTACTCGGCATGTACCCCACATTTCTGCATTCTGTAATCTTTCCTTATCATGTATAAGCAACTGCATTACTGTGCAAACTAACGCAAGGCCCAGAATCCCTCACTTTGCAGCAGAAGATTCTGATATACACATTCAGTTCATACAAGGCCCCATGTATGGCAGAAGTGGGCAAAAACATGAAGTCATGAAAAACATTCATTGATTGGATGCTCTTTTAATTCCTCAGCATCAGCTGGCTGCTGGGTCTATCTTGTGTAACTGAGGCCCTTTCCACAGCTTACCGGATCGTGGCTGCATCTCGCAGAGATTTCGATAGAGCATCTTCCAGGAGGGGAGCACAACAGGAAGGCTCCCCTCCTTACCAGCTGCTTCCATGAATGAAGGAAACATGGTGGCGCTGCCTCTTCCTTCCACAGCACAGCTGGGCACTTTCCCAGGCTGTGCTGGAGCAGAAAGCACAACCATTGTGCTTGGAGGACCTCTGAACCTAAGGCAAGTGTGGGAGGGTGGCAGGAAGGGCTGTGTGATCACTGATCATTGATGGGTAAAACCCGTCAATGATTTGAGGCATGATTGCACCGCCTGGGAACAGGAGAATGACGGGACTATGATGATGTCATGCATAAATGTCACCTAGGTCCTGTCCTTCTCCTGTCCCCAGTGTGGAACAGCGACATCCTGCAGAAAAGGCCTGAGTTAGGAAATTTCTAGGATGAATTTCATGACTAGTTAAAATATTATTGCAATTTTTCATACTCCTCATAACAGTCCTAGATGTACTGTTTCTAGTTTTCTCTGATAGCCACAGCAATACCTACACAAGGTCTTCACAGGGTCTCTTTAGCCAATGCAAATTTGAAGACTTTGCACTAACGAGTATAGATGTCTTCATCCCCCTGCTAATTTTCTTCTCAGTTCTTAAACTGCCTCTTCTATCAACTGCTGCATAAGCAATACCATTGATACCCAGGTGAAGAACTTGACTGATTCTCAGCAACAATGTACAAACTTTCCCCTTGTGATTGTTCATGCTCAGGATTCATTGTCTGCTTGTTTCTCCTGCTGCTCTTTTGAATTTTGTTCAATCACATGCTGATTACAAGAGTCTATTGAAAATATTTCAGAATGGTACTTTATAGATTCTATTAGTTTGGAAAGTTTATAGTAAATTTTAATTGCAGTGATAGAATATAGGAATGGAATTAGCAGATAATCACTGGTTTTGCACTTAGAAACATTAGTACATTAACTTTACTTGATTGAAGAAAACAATACATCCAAATAGAATTATTCCCTTTCTGATTTTTAAAATAGAAGAATTAAATTTTAGTCCCATAAAACATTTTTAACAGCTCAGTCTGTGTTCAGGCTGCTCTGGCTGGAACAGAGCATTATTTATGTGTGTGAGATGGAGAAGCTAGAGTTGCATCATGATAGTGTAACCCCACTGCCAATAGTACTCTTGTCCAGTGGGCCAAAATTGGAAGTATTGGGGAAAAGTGGATTTAAGTTTTGTCAGAATCCATTTGAATCTGTGTATACTGTTTCAGTGAAAGTGGGTGTATAATTTTTTTAAAAAATTCACATCAAATTCAGTGGGACTGTAAAATATGCTGGTCATCCATCTCCCCTAATGACATTGCTATGATGGAACATAGGACTCAAACTGCAGCAAAATACAAAATACCAGCTTTAGTGAGTGAATCCTTGAAGGGGAAAGTCAAAACTGGAATGAGTATTCAGAAGTAGGGCTATATATTTTTTTCTGGTTTCTTGTTGCGCACCCAGAGGAATAGTGGTGATGGCAACTATGACAGAAGAAAATTCCTTGCATGGTCTGGCCTAGAACAAACATAATGGGTTATAGTTGTTATCACTTGCCTTCTGATAAACTGTACAGCTACTCCACCTGAGAGACTCAAAACACCAAAAAGGCATCTCTTCTTCCCTACCCCAGCTAAATGGAAGCCCAGTGAAGCCCACACAGATAAACAGAGGGGAGATTAGGAATGTAATGTTTCATAGTTTGAGATCAGCACGTCTCATGCCATCCACCCCACCCTCACAATATCAGCAACCTTGTAACAGACTTCCATTGGAGAATTATTACTGACTGCTATTTACATTTGCATCACCCAGAAGTCATAGTTAGTAATAAAAAAAATTAGTAGACTTTATAAGCAGGTTGATACAAGTCTCTGGAAGCCTTTTTCAGAAGAGGCTTTTGGCCATGCTGCAGAACTTACACTGAATCGTACCACCTACAGCCACAAAATGTATCTCAAACAAGTTTTTGGATGTATACAGAGCCAAAGATAACATTCTCAGAGTGGTTTAACTGAATTTTCTGGAGCTATACAATAAAATATCTCTTTTTTAATAATGGAAAGTTTGGAACATTGTGGTTGGAAATGTGGTTACAAAAACATTTAGGTTTTTTTTTTAAGTAACTAAAATAACTATTGTTCTTACTTTGGGGAAACAAGATGTCAGAGAGTAACTTCCTTAAAACTTGAAATTATTCTGTTTTAAAAAGTAACTTTCTAATTTCTGGATTGGATATAGAATTTTTCTACTTTTCATATTCTTCAGTGGAATTTTCAGTGTATTTATAAAAGTAGTCTACCTGCTGCATATCATAAATGTGAGTATTACTTTCCAAAGTGCTTTTAACCTTGATAAATTATCTTCTTTTTATGTGCCTAACTGAAAAGAAAAAAATAAACAACAGTGTACCATTAAAAGTGGAAATGTGCTTGCAAATGAGTAATCACAGGCTCTCAAATGGTCACTCATCGCAGAACATCTTTAGCTTATTTTGTTGTGAAGCCATCAGAGTCAAATTCAGTATTTGCTGGCAGTAGATTAAGCTACAGAGTGTCTACAACTGATTTTTTTTTTCTTGCTGATACTGTGTCAATTTATTTCTGAGCTTCATATGTTCTTTATATCCATTCTGTTTGAAGTGTTCTTAGCAGCTTCACTGAGTGATAGAAGATATGAAATTAAAGTACAATTTCACTTTCTTGATTGGGTCAGTGCATTTGTTTTGTTACAGCCTGTCATTGTAGAATTCAGTGAATCCTTCAGTACCGTTTTTCCATGAAGTGCAAGGAGCTCAAAGCTGTATCTGACTGGACTTGTTGCTTGGTGACAGAATGGTTTGGTCTGACTGCACTATAGATAGTGAAAAGATTCCTTCTTTGTATCAAGTGTATATGAACCTTGCCTTCATGGGCATACAAATTTTGGGTTGTCTTTCCACTATCTAATGGTGTTTTCTATTTCGTAGTAGTCTTTTTTGGCACATGTGACTTGATGAAAAGATTAAAGGTAAAGTTAGCCAAAACTATTGAAAAATATGCTTAATCTAACTTGTCAATAAGCTAGTTCTATTAGTGATTTTTTTTCATGGTAACCCTTCATGAACTCTTGGAAATTATGTTTTAGCTCTCTGCTTGTTGAAGGGGCCCCATCAGACTGTGTCTGTCATTATACAGTTGTATGAAGCACATTCAAATAGTATTGTCTGTTACCACCCATATGCTATACACCATCAATTCCATTGCTTCCACTAAGATTAACATTCCATAAATAAAACTAACATATTTGTTATCGGGTCTGTCATATTAATACCAGACTCCCATTTCCACAGAAACATCAATAAAAGCAAGCAGCTTACCTATACTAGTAGTTTTTGGTGGTCATTTATGCATTCTCATAGGTAAGCTTTATATTCTGTGTGGAGCACAACTCAGAATCATCTGGAAGCTAGAGATTTTGGCAGTAACCTAACATGTTTGTTATGTGCATCCTTGCACTAGCCTTTCATTAGTTTAAAGCAGGCTTGCACAACTTACAGCCCATGGACCACATGCAGCCCACCAAAGGATTTTGTGCGGCCCCTATCTCCACTTCTCCCACACCTGTTTGCTTGCCAAGCCCCATCAGTGCGGGCAGCCACTCTGCACTCTGCTCCCTGGCCCTGCCTCTTGGCTCTGGATTAGCGAAACTGGCAACGTGGTGGGACAGTCCCCAGACGCAGCCCAGCCCAGCCCCTTCCACACACACATGCAAACACAATCACACCATTCCCTCCATCCAGGCAATGCAGACGGGGTGAAGCAGGGACTCCTACGTGGTTGGCAGTACCTGAATGGGCTTAGCTGGCTTCTTCAGTCGCTGAGGGGCGAGGAAAGCTGTAGGAAGTTCTCTCCTCACCAGCACAGCCACAACACACACACACAAACACACACACACTATTCCTCTCCAGCACTGAAAGAGAGAGAACAGAATGGCTTGTGAGGAGAATAAAAAGGTCCAGAGAGCACAAAGCAAAGGAGGAGGTGCAGTAGTGGAAGCGGGGGGAGGGCGGCCCATTTGTCTGCTAAAGAGAGCGCTGCCAGAGTGGGCAGGAGGAGAACCAACGGGAAAGGGAGGAAGAGAAAGGCAAGTTGCCTTTGGTTGGCGTTGCTGCAGGGTGGCCTCTCCGCGTCCCCGTCCCCATCCCTTTCCTGGGCGGCAGCCGGGCCATGGCACTGCTGCAAGCCCATGCACTGTACAACTTGAAGTTGGAGAAGCCAGATGAGATCTCCCTGTGGAAATACAAGGTGCTGAGCCTCTGCAGCGACCAGGATATGGGGGGCTGTTTCAAGAGCATCAACAGCCAAGGTGACGCAGCCTCTTCTTAAACCACTTCTCAATTTTCATGAAATTGGGCAGCGAGGACTTTGTGTTGGGTGGGGGGTCGGGTTTTGTGAAGGATGGGGACAAGCTGCACGTGGTGCTGGGCACCTATGGGCCCAAGTGGCAGAACCCGTACCTTTTCCAGTGCTCCACCAAAGACTGCACCAAGCAGCCCAAATTCAAGGGCATGAAGAGCTACATTGCCTATAAGCTGGTGCCCAGCCACATTGGGCAGCAGGTGCACTGGCGCTACAAGCACCTTGACTAGCTCTGCGGGTGCCTGGTGGGAAAGTTTCCTGTCATCTCGGTACCCCATTTGCCAGAGAAGCAGGCCACCAGACACTTTGAGGAGAACTTCATTTCCAAGTGCCGCAAAGGCCTGGCCTGGTAGTTGGGCCATATGTGTAGCCATCCAGTGTTGGCTCAGTGTGATGCCTTCCAGCATTTCCTCACATGCCCCAGCACTGATGGAAGCATATTATAAAAACATATTTTTGTTATATGGTTTATTTTGTTTGCAAAATAGTTTAATCATTAATTATACTATAATAAATTTAATTATAATAATGTATAATTAATGATTAAACTATTTTGCAGATAAAAACATTATTATACCATTATTATAACTTTACTTGGAAAGTGAGGCACTACAAACCATCTACAGCCCGAAGAAGTTTAGCCTATTTAATTTCAGCCCTTATCTACTGCCGAGTTGCGCAGGTCGGGTTTAAAGAGATGTCTGGCACAGTCTTAAACAAACAAAACAAAAACTAAGTGCTGCCCAATGTGCCAAAGAGTGGGAGAGGGATAGCTGTAACAGTAAAAATTGCCACTTGAAGAATGCTTTACCGGGTAGCCACAAAGTTATGGAAGCAACACACCGCTGAGTAATGTGGTTGAGATGGTTATAGCATTTGTAGAACAACTTTGGACATGTTCAGATAACGGCAACTTTGCTAGTCTGTAGATCAGAGTGATTGTTTCCATTACACACCTCATGAGTGTTTGTGACAATAAAGAGTAACTTTCACAGTCCCAGAATGGCAGACAAATAGATACTAAATATTCTAAAAGATATTTGGTTAGTGTAAAAGGACAGTGCAAAAGGTTTAGCCATGTCCTAGATATTTTGACAGAAGCTAGGTGTCTCAGCTGAGTTGTCCATTGCAGGATGACTAGTGAATCCTTGGCAAACTGAGAAGGAGTGGACAGGATGCTTCCCCCACCCCCATGCAAGCAACAGGCAAGAGGGGAATTTCCATTTGAATCATAAACACCACGTAAAGAAGGCACATGAGGCCACAGGCTTCCAGGTGAAAATAAGTTTCACAGTTTGATGATTGTCCTATGATGTAAATTTCTTCTTTCGTGGAATTGCCACTCATCTTCTAGGCTGCTGGCACAATTATATAACAAGTCAAGCCATGCATATTAAGTGAGGAAACAAAACCTGCAAGTGCTGTCCGTCATGCAGCTTTCAAAAGGCAGATAGCTCACCTGCACTAAAAAGGCTTTCAGTCCTATTAATCTCTCCTGCTTCTAGAATATACTCCATCTCTGGTGATATTCAGTAAAGCTTTTATTTCATTACAGCTATTGTTTTTTTAATGAAGGGGTTTAGCTGATAAAGTTTGTCCCTGCTACAGTCTGGTTCTTTTTCACCCCCATTGGCCATAGGATTGGGCACTGAATATCAGGGAGACCTGGAGAGTTCCCTTCTGGGCATTTGAACTCTAACAAACTCCACATCTCATAATCTTCCTTCTGACTACTGTTTTAATAAACAATATCATCTGTAAGGGTGGAGAAGGAATAAGGACAACAAAATCTTCTGGACCCCTAACTATCAGGCTGAAGTAATTAAGCAAAACAACATGGAGGAAGGTATGGTGATTGGATAGTGTAGCCCAGAGTTTTCCAGAATTTTCATGTTAGTGACACACATTTTAGACATGCATCATTTTGTGACACAGTAATTCAGTTTTACTAGCAAACCAGAGGTTAAACTAATCTCTTAAAAGAGATACAGACACATACATCAATTGTAATAACAAAATGTATGGGGACACAACATATCTCATGAAAACCTTCCATTTATTTTTAAAAATATATGATTTATAAACAATAACCTATATTTCCAAGATTGTAGGTGACACACCTACACACTTCAAGCAACACATGTGTTGTGGCACACTGTTTGGGAAGCGCTGGTGTAGCCAAATGGACTCCTATGTTTTGTGGTGATATGCTGTCATTTCCTTCCCAATTATTTTTCTAGGAAGAGCATAGGATTCTAACTACAGTATGCTGACTATACATCAATTTATGTTGCCTACCATGTGGTAGGTCTTCTGGATTGTGCTGCTTCAAACTAGGATTAGCTGGGACACTATGGAATACTGAAGAAAAGTGAATTTGAATATTTGGATTTGATAGAACAATTTTTATTATGAAAGCATAGTTGAAGTGAGTTCTGTTAATTAGTGGTAATAGTGTTGTAAAGTTTGCTACCTGAACCTTTTATTGTCAGAAAGTTTCAGATGATTTGATGGATAAATCTGATGATAGGTTGCTGATTAGTTTATTAGATTATATGCATTCAAAAATGTATGAAGATTATATTCCTTAGGCAGAAAATCCTCTATCCAGTTACTTAGGAGTGAATGACATTAACATCAATAGCAATGGCTTCTGAATTGATATACACATGATCACACTGGAACTCTACGCAACAATTGTCAGTGGGATTGTTGTAGAAAACTGGATTGATATATTATCTGAATACATGAACCATTTCCTTATTAGCGTATTACTAATGTAGTTGAACAGATAGGGTAATAGCTCTGGAAAGCTCGAATATGGGTGTGTTAATTCTGGCTCTGAAGATTAAAATCTGTTGTTTATAACAAGTAAGATAACAGGTTGAATCAGATATTTACAACAATTTGCCTGAGAGAAATGTCTATGTCCAGCTTTGTACAGTTGTCGAGCTATAACAAGATATGGCGTCACTGCAAGATTGCCAAGATTAGCAAACACAAGTCTTAACATCTTTTGATAGGGATATGCTTTCATGATAGTTTTTGAGGTTTGCCGCTAATTACTAAGTGATTCAGGTCAGATAATCTCCAGAAGTAAGAAGAGAAACTGGACCTTTACTGACTCTTATCCATTACCTCACCACTGCTTTTGTTCATATGTGTATCACATTGCACAACCTGTCAGGTGTGATTTTCATTAACCTTCACAAAAAATGTTTGAATCTGCATGACTTGGGCACACTTCTGCCATTTTGTCCCAGAGCAACAGGCATTCATAACAGCAGTAAATGTGATACATGGTGGAAGGCAAGTCCTTTCTCTTCCCTGTTTTACAAGCTGCTTTACAGGGAAGAGAAGATAATGAGTTCTGTTTGTCCTTTTTTTTTTTGTCAGCAAATTTCCTGGCTAGCTGCTCTTTAACATGATCTGAACTATATGCCCATAATGATCGAAAAGTCACAATCATTAAAATGTTTTTCTTAACCAATGCAGTTTTTATAATAAAATTGAATGTATGTAAATGACTGTCATGTTTTCATGCAGTTATACATATTATAATATGAGATGGGGGAATTAAAATATAATTATGAATTTAAGGAAACATCTTTTGGAAAGGTTGTAAAGAAAAGATGAATTGGTTTAGAGTGTGAGACAGAGACTGCAGGACAAAACTAAAATAACAGAAACAACAAAAAACACCACTGTAGTCAAAACAATTAAAATATGCTGTTGGATTCTTTTGTCTTTTTAAAAGGTCACGGAAGGTAGACCAGATTATGAAGATCTGGATCTATATGCAACTTCCCGAGAACAGCGGTTTCGTATGTTTGCCAGTTTAGAATTTGAAGGGCAGCTATTTATGACACCCTATGACTTCATTCAGTCTGTTACAAATGATGAACCAAGACGTAAGTATGGTTCCTCCCCACACCTCGATGTTACAAAGAACATGCATTAAATAATTGTTTCTCTTTTTTGTATGAGTGTACTAATCCTCTAACATTATATATTAGCATGAGTGTTACCAAACTTGAAGCAAGCAAACTTTACCACATCAAGAAAAATAAAAATGTTGTTTATTTAACTGTTTCTGTAAGTCACACAATTATATTGTTTTTGCTTGTATGCTGCCTGTGTGTGTGTGTGTGTGTGTGTGTTTGTTTTCAAGTAGCCTATCAACTATGGTGAACCCATGAATTTCATAGTGCTTTCTTTGGCAAGGAATACTCGGAGGTAATCTTCCCATTGCCTTCCTCTGAAATGTAACCTATGGGACTTGTTACTGCTTGTCAGTTCCCCATTCCAGTACTAACCAGTTAGTTTCCAAGTTCAGCTTCCAGAGCCTTGAAAGTATTTGGACCCTATAGAAATACACAGTGTCCTCACCTAAGGAACCTGCTGTTTAAAATATGCAATGCAGGATTAACAGAAAGGGAAGAGAGAGAGAGAGTAGGGCAAGGAGGGAATCAAGAGAACAAAGGCAGTTATATATACTTAAGCTTTACCTATAGTTTAGAATGATGACTAAAGAGTACATGGAAACAATGGGGTTTGAGAAGTGATTTGAAAGAAGGAAGTAAGACAGCACTGTATCCACACCCTACATCTCAGGACTTCCCCCCTTAAGTTTTAAAAAAAAAAGTAGTTCTATATTTTTTTTCACTAGAATATACTCATTGCCAGTCTGCTCAGTCCAAGGTGCTGCTTTTACCTTTAAAGCCCTATGTGCAGATATAGCCCTTTTAGGAAATGTTTGTTTCTGCATAATGCATCTGTGCTGTGAAAAGTTTAATCAGCAAGAGAATGGAAATATATGCCCTTTAATAAGCTTAACTGGGAGATAATTAGGCATTGTTCCTCTGTGGACATGGGAAAATTGGCTGAAAATATGTGGGGAGGGGAGGTTAAACATGGCAAAGATGTCTCTATGTCCCCTAGAAGGCATTTGTGGGTTAAAAAAATGCCCCTCCCCCAGCACCACAAAAATTGTTAATTGAATACCCTTCCATCTGTGTGCTACATTAGATAATGTATTCATCCTACCTAATTCAATACATTTCACTAACCACTCCCGTGTGGGGGAAAGGTACTGTTTTTACAATATCAAAACCAAATCGCTTGTGCAAAAATTACTGAGTTTATTATTGGTGATTTACTACTATCTGAATCTCTTCTATGTTAGTGAGATGAACAATCACCATAAACCAACATTATAGTCTAATGTGTTTCACATACTAGTTACAATGTATATCCAATAATATTTTATCTGACTTCACCACCAGACAAGACTGATCTGCATGATGAGTACTGCTTTTCCAGCATTTAAACCATATTTTTGAAAATGTACTATTGAGCCTACCTATGTTGTATATTGAGATGAGTGTTGATGATGTTAGCAGCCTATAGCAGCATGGTATTAATATTTGCTTAAACAGATTTTTTTAAATTCATTTTAGAGCCGAAACAGTGGAAATCTCTTTCCAAACAGGTAAGATTCAATTCTGATCTTCAAAGCAAAGAATTAAAATCCTGTGTCAGTCAGAGCTTAGAATGTTAATTCACTAAACACCAATGATTGAAATTGTTTAATTTATTACATTATCATTAATTGACTTGGTGATCAAAACATTAATGTGCACCCAGGCTGTGGCATTTACAGAGAATGACATAGAGGTTATCACTGGTGACCTTAGGATAGCATATTGTCTTACTGGCTCCTTCCAAGAGGCTCTTTTTGTCCTTTTAAAAGTGCCTTCCTCCAACTTGGAATTTCCTATGAAGCCCATAATAGAATTGTTGCCCTGGAGTGGTAGCAGTACAGCATTTCTTGAACTGTTAGCTTGGGGAAGGCTATTCCAAAGCATGAGATTTCATCTTACATCCTCTCCAGTTTGGTTTGTCACTCACAATTCAGTTTGTCACTCGTGTCATGCATCTCTTTTCTTGTAGAATCATAGAGCTGGAAGAGACCACAAGGGCCATCAAGTTCAACCCTCTGCCATGCAGGAATGCACAGTTGGAGCATTCCTGACAGATGGCCATTCAGCCTCTATTTAAAAACCTCCAAAGAACAAGACTCTACCGTGTCCCAAGACAGTGTGTTCCACTGTCAAACTGCTCTTACCATCAGGAAGCTATTCCTAATGTTTAGGTGGAATCTCTTTTCTTGTAGTCTGAGTTTTCCACCTTAACAAACAACTAACACTTCACTAACTATCACGTTTGTTAAATGTTAACAAAGAGTTAGTCATTTCAGTTAGATTGCGCTGATCCACTGCTAGTACAGCAAGTGGATAGCTACACAGATTGGTCAGTGAATCAAGAACAGAGAATTCTTAATCTGAATTTTTTTTAGAGTACCTGAGAATATGCAGAATATTTTCTGGTCAACTGAATTGCTGCAACCTTCCTCTCCTAATCAAAAGGTATGGTCTGGAGAGATAAGTGGTAGAACCCCGATTCTGCATGCAAGAGCCCACACAGGAAGCCATACATTCTCTGGTATCTGCAGTTGTAAAGATCAGAGATGAAAAAACCTGTTATCTTCAATCATTTTACCTTAATTTATAATTAAAAGTACTGGATAGAAAAGAAGAGGAGGAGGAAGAGGAAGAGGAGTGAGTGGGTGGGTCAAAAGCGTAATGGGGGGTGGGGAGGGGGAGAGGGAGAAACCCAGGAGAAATCTAGCAGTATTTTGATTGTACACTGAAGAATTATAAGGGGATTCATTGCAGCCAACTCCAAATAATAATATATAATAATTGTATGTTACAGAATATTATACAATAGAAGTCAGTCCAGAATATAATCAATGAGGGAGACAAGTTACTGTGGAGAGTGCACTTTCACCATCTAGAACCCCCCCCCCAAAAAAAAACATTTTCTTTTCATGTAGGCCTCTGAGAGGTCTGCCTTTCAGGCCTAATGGATCTTTCTGAAAGAGTCCAATATGCTGATATAATAATTGTATATTATACAATAACTATAGAAACTGGTCCAGAATATAATCAATAGACAAGGAGTTATTGCAAAGCAGTTCTAGAAAGATCCAGCAACTTCCTTCTATACAGACCAGTGAGAGATAGGATTCTGAAAGAAGTCTAGCTACTTGGGGGCCTTGGTTTTCTGCTGGTGGCACAGTGGTTAAATACTGGTACTGCAGCCCACAAAATTGTGAGTTCAATCCTTCCGGGCTCCAGGTAAAGTGAGTACCCAGCTTGTTGAGGGCAATTAGCTAACACATTGATAAGTGGTATAGAAATACACGTGCTATTGTTATTGCTATTGCTAAGCAGGCAAATGACTCCCCCTCCACCATTTCCTTCTAAGATTCACTTTTGTCTTGTTTTCCATTCTTTGTGGTTTTTTGTTGTTTATTTCAAGAACCTAGCTGTTCTGCTTTTCACACCCAACCATCCGAACTGAACTCCAGAAAACCCTTTCTCTCCTTTGCTCTGTTTGCAAAGAAATCGCACAGATTAGCTCACCTAACAACATAGCCTCATGACACATTTTTTCCAGTTTTAATGTTTCTTCTCCTGAGGCAGCAGGTCTTCTCATTTTACTGACAGAGAGGCTCCTATCTTAATGGATTCTAATGACCTCATTCACTAAAGCATATTTTAAATTTCAATGTCAACTGGAGGCTAGAAACTTTGGTGAAATCACTAGAAATCACTATGGGTTATAGTGAAATCACTATAGGTTAATAGTTGATCTACAAGTTAATTCCAAGCTCTGGCTCTGGCACCAACATATGTGATTTGGGGTACTGTATCTATACAAATTGTTAACATTGTGAGAAGAAGATTATGATTTTTGATGGCTATTTAAAAGTATCTGAAATTTCTTCACTTCTTTAAACTAAATGGTTAATATTTAAGTACCTAATATTTAATAATGTAAATAAATGATGTGTGTCAGAATTAGGCTATTTGGCACTAGGTGCATTGGTGTTTAGCATTGCTTAGCAGTCATGAGAAATAAGCTCATTCACTAACTCAATTCAACTTGCACATACAGTAAATTAAACTTATCCGTTACATAAGATGTACCTTCTTTCTCATTTCCAGCATACACAGATTATAATACTGTTCTATGCTGCTAATGTCTTCTGTATTTTATTATATGCTGTAGATTCCCACATTTTTCGTAATTTAGTGAATGTAACCTAGATCTTTCAGTGTCTTTGGGACTTAATCTGGCTCTTATCATCGATGCCCTGACATCCTCCCCCATTCCCCACAGTTCGTTCCTGTTATGTGTATGAAAAGGGAAATACTACTGCCACCAACAGTTTTTGCATGTTTCTGTATTAAAAATAATATATATTTTACAAACACTTCATGTAATGTTGTTCTATCAATATGTAGTTAATCAAAAAGTTTTTTTAAAAAAAATATTACTGTCTAGCTGCTATGCCAGTCTATTTAGAGCTAAGTCCCACTGAATTCCATTGAGATTACTTCCAGTTAAGTTAGAGTATGATTCTCGCATCACTGGATCATTATCGTACATTCAATATTTCCCCACCCCAATCATTTTACAGGAATTGAATCAGATACTTCTTGAAACTCCACCAGTTTGGAAAGGGTCATCAAAACTTTTGGAATCTCCGAGAGAAAGGTACCATGGAATATTTGAGAGAGTGATGAGATGTAATATTTTACTCAATGGTATCAATGTCGAGATGCCACCTGCTTCCTATGTATTATATCTATTTCTCAAGTTAAGCATGATTCCCTTCAAAATTTGATGAACTTTATCATTTTCTGCTGTGACAGATCCTCTCTCCAGGGTGGCCCCACAGTTCCACCCTTGGCCTCCTGTCACTCACCTTGCTTGTTTTCCCCTCAAGATCTCTCCCTGAGTTGGGCAATTGGGCCTCAAAATGATCATTGTATGGACCAATGGAGGTGTTGTTCAGGGGGTTCACTGTGGTAAGAATGCCCAGACACTGTTGTAAAAAAAGAATAAAGCAGTGGAAGTTATTAAGACACATTTAGATCACACATTAACTCCTGAACTGTTTAATCATTCACAGTCCCTCAAGACCCTGTTTGCATCTTCCCTCCAGCTGACTGTCTCATCTCTCTTGCAGCTTTTCTCCATCTCTGTGCCACCTTTTTCCTGTCTCCCTGCAGTCTTATCCCTATCTGCAGTCTGTCAAGACAAGCCTCAGTTTTGTATCCTTTCTTTTCTGTAAGCCCCCCTTCACAACATTCCCTAAGCTGTGATTGGCTAGAACCAAACAGGCTTGGCCAGCTTCTCTCTTCACACACCTGTCATACAAGATAGTCCTACCATGTCAGAATACTCACAAAATTAGACAAGTGATCAAAATCAAATATTTCATGCTCAAATATTTTGGGCCTGGACTATAGTCCCAGTCACTTACCTATTGTTAGACTATAGAGAGTGCACTGAGAGCTTCTACTTCCTTTTTCTTACCATGTGTGTTACCTACTGACATATTGCAATTCCATGAATTTCATAAGGTTTTCTTAGGCAAAGAATACTCAGAAGTAGTTTTGCCAGTTCTTTCCTTTGAAATATAGCCTTCAGCACCTGGTATCCATTAGTGGTCTCCCATCCAAGTGCTAACCAGGGCTGACCCTGCTTAGCTTCCAAAATCAGACAGAATCTGGTGCCTTTGCAGCACAGTACATGATTCTCACCTCCCTTCCCCAAACTAACCATGATGTTTGTTTATGCGTCTGCTTGCTAATGCTAACTGTAGTTAATTTCAAATCACAGTTTGCAACCATACTTGAAAATATGTGATTTAAGCTGATCTAGTTAGCAGTATTAATATCCGCATAGAATACTGTACCGCTTTTCAGTGTGGAAAAGGAAAGATGGAAGTACATGCAAGGGGAGAACCTGCAGAGCTATAGATTAACCTCTTAATTATAATTAGATTTGGGAAATAATACCTGCATTGGTCTCTGGACAGCTTTAACATAATATCCAAAGGTTGTCTTACATTTTCTAACAGATACAACAATAGAGTAAAGCCTGAAAATACAATGAATTATATTTCTGACAGTGACCATACAAAAGGGATCCAACTTGTACAATTATTTTAAGCTAACACTGTGATTCTGAAATACTTGGCATAGTGTTTGCCTTTCCCATGGATTTTAGGGTCACCACAAACACTTACACCTAAACTAATAGCTCTCCCTGTAGCTGATTCGACTATGAACAGTACATATTTTAGTACTGGACTTTTCTGTGCTACAGCCCTTCCAGAATCTTTTTCCCAGAACTATCTGATCATGAAGTAGATAATACTGCTATAGATAAGAGGCAGGAATGTGTTCAAGATTTCACAGATAGCTGTTTTCTTATTTGCTTGTTATACATCATGAGGAGTTTTCCTTTGTTCTACTATAGAAGGTGGCATTAAGAAAAAGCTTTTAGTATAAATTGTTGTTGTTGTGCTTTCAAATTGTTTCCAACTTATGACGAGTCAAAAGAAAGCCTATTCTGAGGTTTTCTTGGCAAGATTTATTCAGAAGTAGTTTGCCATTGCCTTCTTGTGAGTGTAAGAGACTGTGAATTGCCCAAGGTCACCCAGAGGTATCCATGGCTGAGTGAAGATTCAAATCCTAGTCTCCTGGATAGTCCAACATCCAGACCACATTGACTCTTATAGGTAAACTATATGGAGAAAGGATCAAAGCCTACTTCTGCAGTGCCATAGTCCTGTGGGGCTCTCTACAATTGCTTTCTAAAAGCATAAAGAGAGCTTATCATGGCTGTTAGATTTTTTTCTGATTCAGTCAGAGCACAACCTCTAAGGCTGTAATCTTTGAATACATAGGAATAAGTACTATTGCATTTTTTGGGGCTTATTTGTAGACATGAGTAGGGTTGTACTGTAATCTAGTCAGGCTGCATTGCTGTACATTGGGAATGTACCGGCAGCCGGTGACAGCTGGAGGCCATATGAGCCACCAAAAAAAAAGCACCCCTGAATTTGTTTACTCCCAAATGCTTCCCCACCCCACCTCATGGGAGCAATTTTGCCATGTTTTTTGCCTCTTCTGGGCCATTTTATGCACAGAAGAGGCCTTTCTTCTTACTAGGATTTCCCTTGAGACCAAATGTGACCTGTAGGCTTCACTTTCCAGTTTCCCGTCTCTGCTATACATAATTGAGCCCCACTGAAACTTAGTGAGAGTATGGGATTGCATTGTCAAATCATGAAAAAAGATGCAATGAGGACGGCAGACTGGTTGAGTAAAATTTGTCAATGGTTATATCTCTGCTACAAACTTTGAGCTTTGATAGAGAGGCTTGTTGCAGGTGTATGAATTCCAGTACATTTGTAGAGCTGCCCATGCTCATAGAAGGGAATAGTTACATGGGCACCACTTTACAGCTCTACAGCTTTTGGTCTGACTCTCCACTTTTATAATCTCATTCTCGTTCCCTACAGTTTGTTATGATAGCTACAATGCCAGACTAAGACTACATAGTCTGCACGTAGTCACTGAGCTTAAGCAAACTGAGAGGAGCTTGTCCTAACTGACCATGTAATTGTGAGGATGAAATGGGAGTGGGGGAAAAATTAGTAAGCCACTCTGCGATTGTTGGAGAAAAGATGGAATAAAAAATGCTATAAAAATAGTGCAAGTTTGTCTTTTATAATTGATTATGTCTGACTAGGGAACAAGTCTTTAATTTATTTACTTGCAATTTTTTTCAGGTGTGATTTCTTACACAGAATATCTCTTTCTGTTATGTATCTTAACAAGTAAGTATCCTGAGTAAACACTCTCCATAAGAAAATACATTTTACATTCTTGCAGATATTACTTGATTTTCATTGAAACATGTGTTAAATTTTTGTATAATGGGGAATCATAACTTCCAGTTTGCTTTTGCCTTCCCTGATGAAACGTTCTGGAATAACTTAATATAGAGGCTGCAGTTTTAATTTGGTTTCTTTCTAACTCCCTATATTAATGCTTTAGAAGTGCCATTAGATAAGTTCTTTACTATATTCATTATATTGAGAAATAGTCTGTCACAATACAGAGTAGTTAACATAATGGAAGTCAAATGAACTGTAGTATTGTCAGGCAATAACCGGAATCAGTTTTGGACCCATTTTCTTTGTCAGAAATTACGAGTTAGTCTCACTATAAATAAGATGCAGTTTATGTGACCCTAGCACCGCAGAATACATGTGAGAATTGAAATATTTCCTTTCTCAAAAACTCCCTACAGACTAGTGTAATAAATTCATCTGACTATTCAGATGAGAAGTTTTCAGGCAAAATTAGCTCCAGGATGCATGCTACTCCTGTTGGATCATCTCTGGATGAGAATTCAGACAAGCAGGTCAATGGGAGGGTGGTGGCTGCATAGCAAGAATTGCTCATACCAACTTTGAACTCATGACTGTTTATGATAGGGTGAGCAACCCTTGAGAAAGAAATTGCCATGTACATAAAAGAAGACAAAGAGTTATTGTGAGATTCATCAGTTGTCTGTTGTCATGGAAGTTCTGATGAATTATTCTGGGGAGACCCCCAGCAAAGCAACCTGTCATAAAGTAATGTTACAATAACTGATGAAAACCACTGAAGTGAGAATAATGATTAGATTGTTATAATTACTATTTAATCAGTATATAAATCACTTGCCACATTAAATGGTATCTGGTACTCTAGGTATCCCAAACAAATGTTGATTGTGAATATGGACAGTGCAAATTCCAATTAGTGTGCCTACGGACTGATTTCAGGGATGGAGAGTAGTCCTGTTGCTGTTATTCTCAGATCTGGCTTTCTAAAGCATATTGTACCAGTCAAGACCTAATCAGATGAATCAACAGCAGTTGGATCCAGTAGTAGCTGTATGCTTAAAATATATGGTTAAGCCATATCTTTCCCACTCATGTAGGCTGGAATATACACTGAGGGCTTTTAACTGCAAAACTATAGTGAAAATGAGGTTAATCTGTTGCCTTTTTCATGGAGTTGGGTCACACCTGGTGTCTGAGGTTTGCTGAGACTGCAGAGATATAATTTGGATTTTTGTGTCCATGTATAACCTTTATAATTGTATCTGCCTTTCTCTGTTACTCTTTCTCCCCCTTTTCTTGACAGAACCACATGCTGGTTTTAGAATAGCTTTCAATATGTTTGATACAGATGGAAACGAGATGGTGGACAAAAAAGAGTTCTTAGTGGTAGGTATATTGTACATTGGCCATTTACCAGTCTCTTCAGTGTAAGGGAAAGGGAAAAAATATTGTGTCTATGTGTTAAAGAAAGGGAGCAAATTTTGTACTTTGCAGCAGAACTGTTCAAGAAAAATTTTTGAAATTCTGAAGCAGACAAAATTTCTTCAGTAGTTAGCACTTAGACCAGAGCTTTCCAAGCTTTCTATGTTGATGATACACTTTGTAGACATGCATAATTTCGCAAAACAGTAATTCAGTAAGTGAAGGCAGCTCCTCCACCCAAGCCTGGCCTACCGCCGCCACGCTTGCCAGGTCTTGGCCTGGTGCAGCGGTGGCAGGAGAGGCAGCCCCTCCACCTGAGCCCGGCCCACCACCCTCACTGGGATCTTCCTTGGCCCAGGGCAAAGCAGCCCCTCCACCTGGGCCTGGCCCACCATGGTGGTGCAAAAGGTAGCCCCTCCACCTGTTACGTTTGTGTGACACACCTACACACTGCAGGCAACACACTAGCATGTCACGACACACTGTTTCGAAAGCTCTGACTTAGGCTCTCTGAACAGCCCTTTCACCCCCAAAGCATATATATTCTACTGGTGTTTATCTGTTCATTTCTTGGTTATACACTCTGGTCTTTTCTATTTGGCTAACGTATCTATAGTTGGTGGCTCCATATTATAAGTAGAAGGAGATAAATACCACAACTGTGGCTCCTGAAAAGCCACATTCATGTCCCTCCTTGTGGATGTGGTGGTAGTGATTCGAACAATATGTGCATCAGAAAAAAGGGAGTTGGTAGAGAGAGAGAGAGAAAGAGATAATAATGTTGGTGAAAAGAGAAAAGAAATACAAGCCAGAAAGTAAGAAAGGAATAGCAATGAGAGATTTTTCTTATGGTTCACGGATAGGGTAAATAAAATAAATAGAATGGAATGGAATGGAATGGAATGGAATGGAATGGAATGGAATGGAATGGAATAAACAGAATAAGCTACATGCTAACCTAGCACTGACAATAACATTGCAGCCATTAACAAGTACTTATATTTGAAAGTAAAACCAAAGGGAACCAGTTTCAAAAATGTTATTTTAAAAGGTGACCAAAGACCTAAGTCAGCAATGTATGGAGCTATAACTCAAAAGGCACAAGACTCACAACATAACCGTATAAAATTTTCTCTTATATACATGATCAAACCCTCCCAGAAATTGTTCTGTTTATTAAATGCCAGTTCAATTTGAAGTATAATTTTCAAGTTTATTGAAATGATTAAGGGGTTCTAATAAAAATAAAATCAATAAAATCTAGCCAGTGATACTTTCAAGAATGTGAAATACTACAAATTCTTATAGCAGCCAGTTTTTCTTGTATTCAGCACATAAAAAAAATCTAGATCTAGTTGTCAAATGGTTTACAGGCTTGTTTTTAAAGCGTATTAGCTTATGTCATCAATATGAGGTCAGAGAACAGAGGGATTTTGTTCCCTTGATACAAGAGATGTTGTTTTGTCCTTTCTGCTTTCAACAGTCAATCTCATTATTTTGTTTCAGACAATGTTCCTATGAAAAGTGCTCTCAGATTAATTCATGTTCACTGCCATACTCTGGTATCCTGTAGCACTTCTTCTATACAAAAGGTTCATTTCCAGAAGATCAAATGAGCTTTATTGATGAGTGCAATAAGATCTTCCTCCCATATCTTGTGTAAGCAAAATGAAAGCATTGCTCTTTTAAAAAAGCTCTTTCGGCTTTTTCAATTACCAACATTATAATTTCTTCAGTGACTGACCTTAAGTTTTTACTTTACTCTAACTTGAGTAAACTCAAATTTCAATTGTTCAGAAATAATACATGTTACAGTCTTCTGGGACTGTGCTACTGCAGAATAGAGATGAAGGGTTTGTATTTTTGAAAGCTTACACATTAAGATTTCTCAGCACTTCAAAAGTGAGTATGCCAGGAGAAAGTCTAATCTCAAATTCTTCTCCCAAAGATTTCTGTATGTGGGAATTTTTTGATATGGAGAGCAATTAAACATGAAACCTGATTCTCTGCTCTGAAGGATACTATTCCTGGAAGATTAATGTGCTTTTTCTGAATATCTGGCATGGCACTGTGGCTCATTTTAATTTATATATATATACACACACACACATACACACATATATATGTATAATATGAAAAGGATTTTCTAGGTCAACAAGGCTGAGTTCATTAAGGTGAACTCATATCGTGATGGCTCAAGTTATTGGAAATCACATGTCCATACCTTCAGGTTTTGTTAGATGCTGTATATCAATTTAGTCTAGTTATCCAACACAGCTGACATCCCAGACCTGTCTAGTCTGTAAGATTTGACTCTTGCCATGATGTGAGTGGAGTTTCTTAAGTGAAAATTACAGTCGTCCCTCCACATTCGCTAGGGTTAGGAGCACAGGGCCTCCTTGAAAGTAGAAAAACCGTGAATAACTCTAGGCCCTCCCAAATCATATTTAACACACACACAAAGTATGATCACCATATTCAGCCCACCATGGATTCCTTTGAGGCATCCAAAGGCAGAAATGGGTGGCTGGTAGGACTTGCTGTCACCTTCACTGCTGCTCCACACCATTTTTAATAGGGACTTACAAGCCTTGTTCAGTTTCTCAGTCTCACAAAGCTTGCAGTTCCTATTAAAAATAGCATAGGGAGGCAGCAGAGGTGACCGCAAATAATCCATGAATAATCAAATCCACAAAAGTGAAACGCACAAATGTGACTGTATATTTGCTTTTGCTAAATTTACAGCTACATAGTAACCCAATGAAACTGTGGGATGTTTGGGTCAGTTGACACATACATTGTAATTTTGAACTTGCTTTTCTCTAAGAAAAGAGTGCAACTTTGAAGAAAACTGGGTATAAAAAATACATAAATCAGAATGCCATTTTCTGTAAAATATTACGGGTCCAATCTAACAAAATTTAGTTGCAGTGAAGTTTTGAAGTTTTGGTGCTTACCATTTTTGTTGTATTGGGCTTGAAGGCATTTGTGTATGTAATTGCCTTAGTCTATAAACATCTTAATTCACTAAAACAACTGCAGATGATACAGATGACTTTTTTGCAGCTGCAAGACATATTTAGAAAGAAGAATGAGAAGAAAGAAAGAAGAGGGAATGAAGAGAAACGAGCTATGTTGGTAGGTGTCCATGAAATAAACTTGAGCAAAAATGGTGGTGTATCTGCATTTCTATGTAACTATGTTAGCTCCTTTCTCATACTAGACATGGAGTATGACTTATAGTAGCAACCACAAGCACATTAAGTTGTGCTGTCTGAAAGTTAAACTGAAATGGAAATTTTAGAGAAAAACTGGTGACATAATCAAAGAATCCCAGAGTGCATACAGACAGATGGCATTATTGCCAGTAAATCATTGTCCTTATTCTTTAAGCTATAAGTGAAATTACTTAAACCAAAGAGGGTTTTGACAGCATCTCTCTGTAATGGTTTATGGTCTCTTACTCTCTATGGCCCTTTCCTTAGCTTACCTTCTTGCGGAGCTGGGGTGCAGGGATCGCACGAGCAGCCTCTTGCGTCAGGCTCTTGTACCCCGTTGCTTCAGCTCCTCAGCTGCTGGCTGCTCGTGCGAGAGCCCCACCTCTTCCTTCAGCAGTGCAGCCTGGGAGTTTCCCAGGCTGCCCTGGGGCAGGAAGCACGAGCACCACAGCTCCAGAGCTCTGCACGCACGGCAAGTGCGCGCGGGGCCCTGGAGCGATGCATGATCGTGCACCATTTTCGGCTTAAAGCTGAAAATCAAAAAGTGTGCAAGTGGCGCCTGCCAGACCCTGGAACGTCACGTGATTGTGAGTGCATCATGTAGATTGCTCCTCACATTTGCGCGATGCTCGAGGGGCCCTTTTGCATGGCAAATGCCATGCGAAAAGGGCCTATATTGACACTTTACAGTTACTGTCATTTTAGCAACATGGTTAATGACAATAAGCATCCACAGGAAAAAATGGAGGCGTGTCTCAAAGTGCTTGGTAGATGGCTGCTTTATTCTAGAAAAAGCTGGGCGCGGTTCGACCTATAATTTATTGCAGTGATTAACAAGCAGAACTTAAAAATACATATCAAGAGCAAAGTGTGTCTGTTTGTTCATCACTTCAATAAATATAGGTATTCCTAATGATGAATTGCATCCTCTTTGGATCCAGGACAAACTTGGGAGAAGTGCTATTTACTTTTTAATCAACTATGTATATTTGTTGTTGTGTGCCTTCAAGTCATTTCTGACTTATGTCAATCGAACCTGTTATGGGGTTTTTTGGCAGAATTTGTTTAGGTACAATTTGCCTTTGCCTTTGCTTTCATCTGGGGCTGAGAGAGTTTGAGTTGCCCAAGTTCACCCAGTGAGTTTCCATGGCCAGGTGGTGATTTGAACCCTACCTCCCAGTATGCTAGTTCAGCATTCAGACCGCTACACCGGGCTGCTCTCTCTCTCTCTCTCTCTCTCTCTCTCTCCCCCGCGCGCACGCACACACACACATATTTATGTGTCTATGTATGTGTGTGTGTGTGTGTATATATGTAATACACACACATCCAGAGCCAGTTTAGTGTAGTGGTTTGAGCGTTGGGGTACACCCCTGGAGATCAAGGTTCAATTTCTTGCTTGGCCATGGAAACCCACTAGGTGGGTGACCTTGGGCTCATCACACTCTCTCAGCCCCAGAAGGCCCTGTGATTGGTTAGCCTTAGGGTCACCATAAGTCAGAAACAAATTGAAGGCACACAACAAATATATGTAACATATATTCTTCAGGGCTATATGAAAACATACAAATAAATATAAATGTAAAAAGACAACACATAATTATTAGCAGACCTAATATATCGTAAGAAATATTGTACTCTTTATACACTGCTTAGAGTCTGTCCATACTGATCTGAAATTTGACTGCAGAAATTTCTGTAGCTGAGGATCTCATTCCATTTACTGGACAAAAAGAAATATACAAAATAGGCTTAATGTTTTTTTGTTAGCAGATGGTCAGGGGAACAAAAGGAAGAGACAGAAAAGGGGGAATGAAATAGCCTTCAATGACCTGTTGGTGCAATTGGACTGAGAAGAGTTTTATAGGAATGGGGAAAGATGAAGATTCCCATTTAGTCCTCCAGGAGCTAAAGTTTTCAATTTTAAAATGCACTCTTACCTCTTTCTTTAATAGAATCTTTCTATCAGTATTGCTTGGTTTTCCTGTAGCCCAAAATCTAAGATCTGTTGCAGGATGATGGTATTCCAAGAAATAACTTACTAAAGGAGCATCTGTTTTATTATTTCTCATATTTGAAAGGTATTCTCCCAAACGTTTTCCCACATAAAGCTTCAGACACTTGCATTAAACAGTACAGATGACAAAACTGTAAGTGGTAAAGTGGGGCAAAAGTGTATCTTTGTTAGTATGGTCTGTGAACTCAGCCATTTTCAAAGTAAGCCTGCAATGGACACAGTGGTGGCATCTTTTGGGTCTGGTATTTGTTTCGGTTCTCTGAAATCAGTAATTGTCAAAATATCTCTAATGTTTTTGGTCCTTTTGATTGAAATCTGGGACTTTTCTTGACAACATGATATGTGTTGAATTATGTGCCAATGCCTTTTAATAAAACACTGCAAATTGTTGGTAATATGATTGAAAGCCAGACTGCATTTGAGGCAGTTGAATTGTGGTGAATCTCATTCTTTTTAGTAGTACAGAATGTGGTATTGGATATAACCTTGCATAAACTCTGGGTTGCCACATCATATCTTCTGTCTATTAGTTGATGTCTTTTCTGAAGTCACTTTCATTGGAACAGTTCCAGTTTAATCTATGGGACTATCCATAGGGGAGATTACATCTAAGAGCTCTGGAATGTGGGCAATCAAAAATAAGTATTGGCATCTGTGATCTTTCTATATAGGGAGGTTGTGAAATAATCTGCTTTTTAATTATTTTTAAATCCAAAAAACGCAGATTTCTGAAATACTGTACTATATGTCAAATTGTATATTGTTGTTCTTAGAATTTATTCACTTATGGAAATCAGTGAGATCAGTTACATTTCCTCTCAAAATCTAGATCAAAATATTAATTGTTCTGTGAACCCACTTGCAGGATAGGTGATCTTACTTTCAGTCCTCTCCATCCGTAAACTGGGCACCTGTGGGACAATGGGACATCTCATGGCCACTTTTTTTATTTGTCAGTAAAACTTTTTCTCAAACTCAAGATAATTTTCATCAAGGCTATTTCAGCTAGAAAGGTTGGAAAGTAAGAAGAAGGATGTCTCACTTCTCTCCAAAGTTTGTTGTATAATAGTCAAAGCCCTCTCTTGTGGCATACTGGTATAAAGAGATTTCACATCCATAGTAACTAGCATGTCTCCCTCTTTTAACTTCAGAGGTGTTATTTTATTAATAAAGTCTGAAGAGCCCCATGTATAAGATGGAATTTGGGGACCAAAAAGTTTTTTAAAAATGATCCAGAAATTGTGTAAGTGGATCTAGGACTGAGCCTGACACTACTGGGTGACCTGCAGGGGGAATTGTCACTTCATGTATTTTGGTAAGACATAAAATACATGTGTTTAAGGGTTAGGTTTTATACCTCCATCCCCCCCACCCAAAAAAAAAGTTCCTCTTCTGAAATGTAGCCCAAATTGAAATTCTTGTCCACAGCAGTTTTAATAATGTTGGGTAATCTTTCCAAAATGGTATGCTGAAGTACAAAACCTGCTGAAGCATCTCATTTTTATAATCAACACTGTCCTGAACTACAGTGCCCCCTTCTTTGCCTGCTTCCTTGATAACAATGGAAGATTCTAAAGATAGTTCTCATAAAGCTTGTTTTTCCCTATAATTTCATGTTGTTCTCAGGGGCTGTATTTTTTAACTGTTCTAATTCCTGAGATCAACCTTTCAAAAACTTATACATGGATCTTTGGGCGGAGGGAGCATAAATCAGAAGGGTGTTCTAAAGCTTGCTTTGGAATCTGAAGATATAGATGCAGTCTTTCCAAAATAGTGATGCAGTTTGATATTTCTAAAAAGCTGGAGTAAAGTCCAATCTGACTTGAACATAACAAGAGTAAGAACAAAACAGAAACCTGTGTTTAAAACTTGTATTTCCAGTAGAAATGATGTCCTTGAAGACTGACTCACTACCCCTTTTTCTTTTCATTTTGTTTCCTTTCTTTTGTTTTCTTTTTCTTTCTTTTTCCCTAACCATCTGCTAACATTAAAAAAAAAAACCTTGAGCCTACTTCACTTTTTTTTGTCCTTTAAGTAGAATGGGGTTCTCAGCTTCAGAAATTTCTGCAGTCAGATTTCAAACTGATACATACAGACCCTAAGCAGTGTACAAAGATTAAAATGATATTTGATATATTACAGTGGGCCTGCTTGTATTTGAGAGCTCATGATTTGTGAATTTAACCCTACATGAACTGAAATGTCCAAAAATATTTTTTAAAAAATGAATGACTGTACTTGCTATGTACTCCAGAAGTCCCAGAGCTACAGGGGAGGCCATGGCAAAGTCCAGGTGCACATTCTTAGGCCTTACAAAGTGGGTGTCTTGTGCACTCCCCAGAGACAGGGCATTAGAAAGAGAGCTTGGCATTCCTTCACCTCAACAACTACGTGGCGGTCAGCAGCTTTGTAATTATGCTTTAAGTGATGCAAGACACTATATTGTACGATTTATGCACAACTTTATCTTGGACTTGTTTTGATAAACATTAATGATGCTGTTTGTTTAGACATGCTCTCCAAGAAATTTGGGAGTCTTCCAGAAACCTTTCATAGCAGAGAGAGTGAATATTCATGTGACCATTAAGTACCTGTCTGTTTTCGTTTACCTAACCTTTATGTCAGAACAAAAATATTTTGTACCTTTACAGCATTGAGTAGCTTGTGTACATCAAGCAGTAAAGAATAGCAACTGAATCAATTTCAGTTCCAGGTTCTAGTATAACAAAATGTGGAAAAATAAAGAAGAGATATATACTTTCACAGGATACCGCAGATTGTAAAATCTGTCTCTAGATTTGAATCCAGCAAAACAAATAAAACATCCCATTATTGAATCAAAGACCTTTGATGCAGATGCACCAAAGGACAGGTTCAAACTCTAGAAGTGAGAAGTTCTAAGATATGAGGGTGTAAGGAGAGACTTTCTGTTTCACACACAATCCTTCACAGCCTGTCAGGGAAAGGTAAGACCTTTTTTCTTGAGGTGGATCAGAATCCTTAAGAAAGATAAGAGGAATCTAGCATACCCTGTGGGCTATAGTAGAGTTTCATACACCATAAGGCCTCTTCAAGGCAGGAGAAAAAGGCACAAACTCCACCTCTCCCTCCTGTGCCAAAAGCCTCTCTTAGTGTTGTTATCCTGCTTTTTCTGGCCTTGGACCCCTATTTGCACAACAAACACAGGACCAGAGAGAACGGAGAAAATCCTGCATATGCTAAAGAAAGGCTTGTACCCATTTGGAAGCTGAGTTCTTGTATAGATTGTGGTGCAAGAGGAACTCTGCTCTGTTCTTTATATCTTTCATTATTTTATTATAATGGTGACAATATTATGATTGGTTACCTACTTAAAGAAATCAGAGAATATTTTAATGTGCAAACAATGTTAAAAATTAAGGAATTTGATATTTTAACCAGAAATTCATGGCATATGAAATGGAATTTGTGTATCTTAATCTACTGTCTTCTGTCTTTTTCTTTTTATCTTGAAATGTAACTCTTCATTTTGAAACGCAACTCTTCATTCTTGCAATGAATCAGCATCTGCAACTTTATGGATACCACAGTC
Organism: Iguana delicatissima; assembly: GCA_948472985.1. Lineage (NCBI taxonomy): Eukaryota > Metazoa > Chordata > Lepidosauria > Squamata > Iguanidae > Iguana > Iguana delicatissima. Next base: position 239,279 of record CAOKZL010000401.1, read on the forward strand.
CTACTAATGCAGTATGTACTATCCTCTGTTAAATGCTTTTACTGAATCAAGTTTTAATCTATTGTATGTTTTGAAAAAAGTCCAGAGAAGCCTTTAAAAAAAAGGAAGAGGATTTCAGATTAACCTGAAAGCATGATGAAGTGACCAGTAGTGTTTCCCAGAGGCAGAGGGCCCTGGTGGCCATTTTGAGTTAAATAAACAAATAAATACTCTAAATTGTGTGTGGAGGGGTGAGGGTGTAGTGACCTGGGAGAGAATCCTCAGAGATAGCCTTGGAGCTGCATGCAGGTAGTGGGCCACATTTTGCCCACCCCAGATGTAAGCACTCAAAACTACAAATGGCTTACAATATTTGCCTGGAGTGAAAATGGTCATTCTAGATCAGGAGATACTGTCTGTTTTAGAGTTGCTAGTTTGGAGCCATTCCTGTCTCATCAGAGAAGAGGTAGGTGACTGTGACTCTTCAAATGTTGTTGGACTAGAGCTCCAGCATCCCTCATTTTTGGCTGTACTGGCTATGGGTGATGGGAGTTTCAATTCAACAACATCTGAAGGTTCACAGTTGTCCATCCTGTCTGAAAGAGATGAGACATCAAGAGAAGATGTAGCCACTGTGTTGTGTGCCGTGGCCTTTTTCTTTGCAACTGAGCAACTGATCTGGCAGGAGTGGGAGACAACAGGACTTGCAAACACTCGAATAAGAGGAGCAGCTACTGTCTGATCTTCCACTCGTTTAGAATTTTTGAGGCTGTATGGGATGTTTGGTTTGCAGTCTGGCAGGCCTAGTGTAATTGTTCTGTTCTGTTGAAGTTGTTTGTTTGTAAGAGGTAGGACCACATTTCATGTCTCAATAGTTTTGTATTTGAAATTTTGGATTTTAAGGGGGAGATAATAGCCCTTAATGTTTTGATAGAGTATGGCCCTTTCCGCATGAAGTGAGTGAATCGCTCCGTAGCGTTACTTACTGGTTCTTCTTGGGTCTGAAGTAACGCAGACTTTCCCTGGAGCCCTTCTGCAGGGCTCCAGGGCGAACCAGAGCAGTGCGAGGTCTTTAGATCCGCACTGCTCCTGTTGAAAATGGCGGCTTCCTGTGGCTTCCAGATAAAAATGGCGGCTTCGTGGGTGCGGACCAACCGCTGATGCTGGCCACGCCCACAGCCCGCCCTCCGCTGATCACAGGCTCGCATTGGTGCGAGCCTGCGCATCTGCACAGGTAAGCAGGAACGCAATGGCGCATTCCAGAAAATTGAAAGATCGGATTTTTCTGGTCTTTCCTTAGCGCGCTGGAGGACCACTTGAGGGCGGTTTGGATCGGACTAAGGTGCGGAACTAAGTTAAATAGTCCACACCTAGTCCGATCCAAGGAGTGGACGACCTCTGTGCCAGGACGCCTTGGTCCGTGTTAACATCCATGTGCAGAAAGGGCCTATGCCATACTATTTAGAGTAGGTAAGATGACTGAGGTGATTTAGTACCAGGATATTAGAGGCAACCTTGACCACGGGTATTACATTTAATACTTAATCCATATTGGGGCATGAAACAAAAAGAGTGGAAGTGTGCCAGGTCCTTTCAAGTTGAAATTCAAGGAGGACAGGCAGACCCTGTATTCAGTATTGATTAAGGGTATATATGTTTATTTACAAAATGAGGATGAACCTGAAGTAAGTATGAGTAAGAAACCTGCCTTCAGTAGTTCAGGAGGGCTGGACCAGGAGGTCCACAACGAGGATAAATTTCAGCAAAAAATAGTTTTAGTGAAATAGTTTGATTGTGGTGTGGTTATACTTCTGCTATTGTTGATGCGGTTCTTTTTAGCATGAATTTTATTCTTAAACAATGAAGGCTAATACTGAACCTTTTAAAACATAGAACAAATAATGATTGAATTATGCATAGAACAGAGGGACATACTTTTGTCCTTTTTGTTTTGTGTATTACTTGTCTGGGCCTGGAGCTTTGCCTTTTGCATTCAGTCAGCATGCATTGCATGTGCCTTATGACTGGCTGTATCACAGCTAATTACAGTAGCATAATGTCTTATGTACATGAAGCATGTATAATTTAAAAAAATCACTAACCTATTAGAACTGAGTAGACCCAATAAAATCAAGGATCATGAAAGAGTTAACTTTGGTGTAAATGTGATTTCTTCCCTCAGAGAGCTATTCCTATGTTAGGATTTCCATGCAAACATACACTGGAGATGCAGATGGTCATTAAGAGATGCACTCCTTTTGGCTCATCCTGTGGTCAGGTGCTGGTATTGGTGGAGGAAGCTTTAGACATGTATGCCAACATATATATCCTAGAGTAGGACCCAAGGTGGCTTCCAAAACAGTTTTAAAAATTACAGTAAAATTTAAAACAATTAAAATTAATCAGATAAAACAGCATGAAATCAAATATATATAAAAGTTGAAAACTAAACTAAAATAAAACCTAAATGTTGGAGGAGCTCCTGGGGAAATATATATCCCTTCCAGGTAAAGCGGAGTGAGTAATGCTTCCCACATCTGCCTGGAAGAAGTTTTCCCCCATCATGTGCTGATTGGCTGCTGCTCCCAGAGCCTGAAAAAAATCATTCAGACTTCCAGGAGAGAGTCTGATACATCAAGGGAGGAAGATGGCAGCTTCCAACCATGCTACCTGCAGACCACAAACAACCCCTTCTAGGTCACTCTAGGGGTTTCCCCTAACTGTACACAAATGTCTGTAAGAAATCAGGAGACCAGACCACCCTTAGAATAAAAAATAGAGAATATGCTAGAGTTTTCATCTTGAATGTTACTTTGCCACCTTGTGATAAAGCTTTCCTTGACTCTACCAAAGGGATTTTATGTAAAAAAAAAAAAAAAAAATTAGAGGGTTTATCCCATTAGAGGTCACAAATAAGAAACCATGATATGGACAGATACTTTTAAAAAGTTACTATTTATAGTTATAGTTAGAAATCACTATATTTGTTGTGAAGTTTCTTATTTGTGTCCATCACAGTTAAATACTGATAAATACACTTGCTATTAATGAAATATTCCACATAACATGGAAGCTAATGAAATTCAGTTGTTTTAACAAGTCAGGACTGTATCCATAAATGAAAACTGGCAATTAACAGGAAAATGTTTATTAAATTTGTTTCAGTTAATATATCTGATTTAACATACTGCTAGTAGACTTCAAAACTTCCTCTGCAGCTGAAGTTACTACAGAACGTAGTAAATGAAAAAGCTGAAAAATATGACCTTTTTATCAAGTCCGTCTTTCCACTTGCTCTTTCATTGAAATCTGGATCTAAAACAAATAGCTTCTAGACCCAGCACACAGCACTGGAGACTACAGGGCCTTGTCAGTGATGGAGACACAAGAATCTCCTGTTTCATTTCTCTTCCCCCAAAAATGCAGGTTCTATGGATTTGAGACAGAATTAAAGTTAATAAGAGAGCACTGAATAGCTATGTGGACTGGTCAGGCCTTCTTTGGCCAGTTTAGGGTAACTCATAAACTAGATGAGAGTTCATGAGAAAATGACTTTTCCTGTCCTCAGAAGAATAAAGGATGACTTTGGACATTAGCAGAGCAGTCATTAGCACTTTTTTTTAACCTTCAACCATATAAAAGCAATCAGCAATGAGGCGGGGAAGCATGAATGGATCTGATGTATTTCCCCCATAGATGCTTTGACAGTCTGATAGGGTATGCTTGGGTATCCTGTAAACCTTTGGCGAGCAATGAGATAATTTTCAAGAAGGATCCACTGGTAAAATGTGCAGTGCTTATAAGCAAGCTAAGTATATGATAGAGAATCTCCTCTTTTCCTCTGTCTTCTTCATGTTACTCATTGGAAGGAAAACATTATAAAATGAACTGAGTGGTTAACTTGCAGCAACCTGGTATGCACCAAGTTGGCAGGTTTATTGCTTCCTCCTTCCATTCTTCATCATCCTCAAGAAATTACAGTGACCTTCCAAACATATCTGCACTTTGTAAGTAACCTAGTCAAAAACTGTAGCATTTATGCAAAAATAGTTTCAAATTAGGAACCTTAACCCTAAATTTTCATGCACAGTTGTTTAGAATTTTGATCAAAACTGGTGATCTTTCTGATAGTATTTAAGGATCAGAATGTAAATACATATCATTTTGGAAATTTTTAGAAAGGTGACACAGTATACAAACATGCACTTGTAACATTCACTCTGCTATCTAACATGTCACTGCAGAAAACCTAAAACAACATAATTTCTTTGCATATAACTAAGGATAGCTTTCTTGCCTGAAGAAAAATGTCTGCATGAGCAAGAAATATTCAGCTCAATATACACCCCCCCAACTTTCTCTGCCTGCCTCTCTCTCTCTCTCTACATATACATTTAAGCTTTTTAAAAAACTTTGGCTATTGATCAAAACTCTAGACATAATCCAATCAAAGTTAAAGAGGCACTAACTTTCTCTGATTTCAATAAGAGAGACTTAAGTATCTGTCTAAGTATGTTCTGTTTAAAATTCTTAATTTTTGACTGGATCATTCTTATATTTCTTTTTATTAAACAAAAGTAGTATTCCATACTTTAGCTCCAGTTCAAATAATGTTAATAACAAGATGCATAGAAATCAATCAAACAAATTATTTGTTTCAGTGAACATTTTTTTAGAATGGACCCACATTACTGTTATATAGAATGCAATGCAAATATTCTAAGCATAAAAGAGTCTAGTGGTTTACAAAACAAGAATACGAGCGTCTGACTTTAAAATGTGTAGAAACTACTTTAATACTATTTTTGCTTTGGTACTGAACTGAAAACAATGGGTAAATGCAATTCTTACTCCTAACTAGACTTAGGTAAGTCAATAAGTCAATAAGACTTATTCAATACTTATTTAAGTTTCATTAATTTAATGGGTTTACTCTAGTTGGAGCTAACAGTTGTATTTAATCCAATATGCAGTGGTTCTCAACCTGTGGGTCCGCAGATGTTTGTGGACTTCAGCTCCCAGAAGCCCCAGCCACTATGGTCAATGCTCAGGGCTTCTGGGAGCTGAAGTCCACAAACATCTGGGGACCCACAGGTTGAGAACCACTGTGTTAAAGTTCCATATACAAAACTATACTTTTAAAAAGTTGAAAATAAATTTCTTATAAACTCTGTTATGATGCATAATAGATATGAATCTTGGGAGCACTGCTGGGGTCATACGGTATTTTTAATTTGTGCGGGAAGAAGAAAAGGGGTAATCTCTTATGGCATTCTCTTTTTTTAAGAATAGCTAGCAAAGGTGTAAAAGTGTATAAGAGCCTTTTGGTGATTCTCTGATTTTTTTTTCCTCTTCCCCAATAACAATACATCTTACAAATTCTACAGGTGCTAAAAACAGAAGGAGAGGACCTTGTTCCAAGAAGTTATTGGGATACTCTGAGACGTAGCACAAGCCAGGCACTCTTTTCAGACCTTGCAGAGGTATAAGGAAACCTCTGTGTGGTCCATAAAATGTCTTTCACTTACCTGCTTCATGTTGCATTTTATTGTTTTTCTTCATTGTAAATACCATACATTTGAACTATTTTTCCCCTCTTTATTTGAGACTGGCTCTTGTTCCTTGGTTTTTATTTTGAACCTGAACTTGTTAATCATTTCTTATATATTTTTAAGTGCTAATACTTTAAGATGCCAGACTGAGGCCATTTCTGCTCTCTACTCTTATAGTGCTATTATTCCAATTTCAACATCCTATAGATTAGAATTTGCAGTTTAGGGAGGGACATTTAGAATTCTCAATAAACTACAAACCTCAGGACGTTGAAAGTGTAATAATAGCACTGTAACAGTGTAGGGTAGAAATGACCTAAGTCATACTAGAACTGAAAGAATTACTCTTGCATTGTAATATTGGATAAATTACTCACTAAAAGTTTTTAATGCCAATTACATATATAGTTGTATTCCCCCATGCCTGTAATTAGACATTTTCATCTGAATGGTCTTGATGGATTCAGGGCATTCAGTGAAGAACTGAAGATAAAGCTTTTTGTTTGATTTAAAGTAGTAGCTCAGTTCCTTTAAAGCCATTAAGTTTTATATTGGAATAGTTCCTACCTAGGCTGATTGGGGCTAACTAATTTTAGTAGATGTATAGAAGAGAAAATTTGGGTAGGGCAATTCTTCTCCCTGCTGTATGAAAAACTATATGAAACACACAATTCACTCTTATGCATAATATTAAAGGCACAGTGTCAGAAATTTGAAAATGTGTTTGACATTATCTCTGTGTCTTACCTGCTGGTGGGTTGAACTCATTTAGGTGGATCTGCAGACCTCCCAGTTAGAAGAAAGGTAACTTTCATATTTATTTGAGATTGCAGATGAAGACACTTGTGGAATAGGAGACATTTACACTTGTTTGTTTCTTAATGAAAGGAATGAATGCATTAATAAACAGTGTCCTAAGGCTATGGGAACTGAAAGAGACAGCGTCTTACCTGACAAGTCCGGATTAAAGCTTTTTATACAAGACCTGATAAGGTGCCTGCCACCCAGAATATAAAGTCTGCACGAGTCTCTATATCTCTCCCATGAGATACTTAAATTAGTTTGCACATACTCTTTCCCTTCTTGAAAGATTTGCTTTCTGCACAGGGGCAAGAGCTGCCAGTTAGTGAAAATGTATCAAGTTATACAGTTATACAGTCTCGTGTTGTAAGGCAGAAGCTGCTTCACCCCTTTTGAGTGTTACCTGGAACCAACGTGATACAGAAATAGTGAGAGAGGTATGGTATAATGCTAAGCCAGGATGTTCCCTTACCAGCACTAGCAAAAAGGAGTGAGCTGGGGGTTTTAACAGCTCTGTCCCAAAGGACAGAGCTAGATGTGACAGCTTTAATTGGAAGTGTTAACAGTCTCTTTCTTTTCCTCTGTCATTTAGTCTCATAAAACTAAAAAAGAGAAATGATGCTGTCCGGCCATTTTAAATTAGATCAAAGTAGAGAGGGGGGAAAACTGTTCTGCATTCTGCAGCTGAAATCCTTGTTTTATTACAAAAGTAGGGGAATTCTATTCCTAATTTTGGTGTTAGCCAACTGAACTTTAAAAATAATGAGAACAGTGAGAGAAAAAAAGGTGAAAGAGTAAGAAAAAAAAGTAAGGGAAGCTACTGTTACCAACAATCACAGTAGTTAATCCAAGCCTAACAGTGCCTAGGAAGTGGTAGTAACTCCACCATGGATTCTCTCCTGCCCAGCCCCATAAGCTTGCTCTGCCCATAACTAGAAATTCGCATAATGAAGTCATCTTGGATGGATGAGAGTGCTTCTCCTGCTTTGATGATATTCCACAGTTGGTCCATTCACCATTATAGAGTGATGGTGCTGTATAAAATAATTTCTACTTTCCAGTCCCAAACAATACTTACCTCCACAAAACGCTCTCCATTATTCCTATGCATGTATCCAGATACTTTACTTGAAAATCTTTTTAGCTCAATCACCTAAGCAGTTTTTCTAAAACAGATCAGTATTACTTGCTAGCAATGGAAAATGTTGTGCATTTTAGTATTCTGAGAAATGAAATAAATTCAGCTTGAAAGATTTCCCAAAGATCTGCAAAACTTTAAGATCAAAGAAATTACCTTAGTCACCTGAGATGACCTGGAGAATGCAAGTCTTAGCATGCTTCAGATATCCCCCTTGTGAACTGAATTTGTGCTCTCCAGGAATGTGCCTAACTGCACTCAGAGGTTTTAGAAGCTATTGCTGTAATAGAAATCTGTCAGCTTTCTTTGTCTAAATCAAGTGCAACCTTACTGTGAGGTCTTTGAGGCTCTGATTATTTATGTTCTGAAAGCCAAACCTGCATTTAGCAAGACAATATTTGATAAAAACAATGAGAGGAAAGTATTTCAGTTAATGCTAATTCTGTCAAACTGAGAAAAAAATCTATAATCCTTGATAAGACAGTAAGGATACACCATTTTTAGGGTTTTGTGTCAAATATCTGTCTCATTTGTGGGCTATATGAAACTGAAAGTCAACTATTTATGTTCCATACTGTTACAAATTATTTCAAAAACTATAAAGATTTAAATAATCCAGCATGTACATTTCCAATATATATAGCAGTTTTTAAATATTCCACCTTAAATCTGAGATTTTTACTCATGGGCAGGAGTTTTTGATATTTTGGGACAGGACAGATTTTTGCAGAGAGGAAAATAGCATAATGTGAAAATATAAAATACCTTCAGCATCTGAGGTAGGCTTTTGTGTTTTTATTTTCCCCAAGAGAGAAAAATATAATCAACTATGATGCTTGAAATGGCCATTATGATACATTTTAAGCATAAAAAATTATTATCTTGTTAACTGTTTTAATTCATTTAATGCAGTCAGGTCTCTCAGTTTTGTCAGTGTGGATCATACCATGCCTCATAAGTTTGAACTGAACAAACTATTAATGATTTATGTATTGTATAGCAACTATAACTAATATATACTAACTGATTTTGCAGATAGAATAGTTTTAATTTGCTGCATGAATGCATTTAGTCTTAAAACCACTTCTCTTTGTTAAATAACACATTGCTAAGGGCTTTGTTTTTGTTATTAAAACTGTTAAAACTTCAAGGATTTAATTTCAAATGGTAATGTATCTTTAAGCGTGCAGATGACATCACCAGTTTACTGTCAGATACTACACTGCTGGTACATTTTTTTGGCAAGAAAGGAAAAGCTGAGCTTAACTTTGAAGACTTTTATAGGTAAGCCTTTCTTTGGTACCTTAGTTATACACAAGACTGTCATATATGGCATACTAGAAATAATATATATCCGTAATTTTATTGTCTGTTTGTGTAGTTCCTTTATTTGCTTAATTTTATTTTGGGAAATGCTCACCTAATTTTAAAAAAAGAAGAAGTTTTAATTTTTATAGCTTGAAACACATTTTTGTTGTGAAAATTCTAAGAAATGAACTCAAATGATTACACCCCTGCTAAGGAAAGATTTAAATTTAGGCCTTAGTTTCTAACTGTAAAATTTCTCCTACCAGGGAAAACAGGATGAATATGGAATGTAATATAATTTGGTCCATTTTAGTTTTGAAATTTTATACCTGCTTCAGCTGCTACAAGCACATAATCTGTAGGGAAATAAAATTTTCAGTGTATTTTACATTCTACTTTTACAAGTTTCTAGATACATGTCTTTTTTTACCAAAACAATTATGTATCTGGATAATGTCACAACTGCACTGCCACTAGTAGTCCTCTCTAAATGACTGCTGTTCCATAATGTTACAAGGGACACTGTTGGTAATTAGAATTTAAATGTCTGAGATACTAGGGTTCCCCCTTCACTTGCACAAATAGAGTTCTAAGACCATCCTGTCAATACTTCTATAATTTAGGTTTATGGATAACCTCCAAACTGAAGTTCTTGAAATAGAATTCCTTTCCTACTCTAATGGGATGAATACCATCAGTGAGGAAGACTTCGCTCATATACTTTTACGATACACGAATGTGGAAAATACATCAAGCTATCTGGAAAATGTGCGCTGCAGTATCCCAGAAGAGCAAGTAAGCTTTCAAACAAGGACCTTGCCATCAGCAGCATTTGCACAGAATATGGCTGTCTTCTGGAAAATTTGACATTTCCAGTGTAAATTTCTTCCAGGCAGATCTGCATGGTTATAATAGCTGATGTTGTGATCTGTACTGCAAAAAAAAAAGAAGAAGAAGAAGAAGAGGGAAAACAAACATTTTTTGTTAACCCACATGCTTCTATAGGGAAAAAAAGACATGGGTCCTACCTGCTTACCACTTAAGCTAATTTATTTTAACTCAGTGTAGGCATAGCACATTCTCAAGTTATGATACATCTGCAAATAAAAAGAGGATGGGCAAGGAGCAGTGGTACTTCCCAAGTGCACATGTATGATCCTCATTGTTTTCCCAACAACGTCCATTTTGTCAGAACAATATATATTACTACCAACAAACTTACGTATCCAAGTGCCAGTCTGTTTAATCAGAATGGCACAATTCACACACAAAAGAGAGGAATTTATTAACAGACTCAAGGAAATTCCAAGGTTTCCAGAAATATAGATAACCTTATCAGGAGGAAAGCCTTGTAAAGAGCAAATCCCGAGCAGCCTAGTGAGGGCTAAGCATAGTTAGTGTCCACAGAATGATGACAGTTGTTGGGAACAGTAGAGAATAGACTATCTTGGAACAGGGCATGCATGGAGTTTGCATTTCACGTTCACAGGTATGTTCCACACTGCAACATTTGGCTGCAGCTCCAGCTTGTTAAAATGAATTATTTAGATTATGCCAGGTTGTTATTGCCACCTGTTCCTGGAAGGACTTCAGTGTTCTCCTCAGAACTATGTAATAAACAGAAATTCTGCAGATGACTATTCTCACATGCTGATAGCAAAGCTGAATTTCTAATCAAACAACTAGTAATCCTGTTCCTTCTGCCTATATTGTATTGTTTGACATAAAGTGCCCAGTTTATCTGTCTAGTATAAGTGGTTAGTGGTTAGGTTTCATGACTTCCAAATTTGTTATTTACAAAATTCCAGCACCACTGAATTAGGACAATAGGCCCCCAGCCTATTCAAGTGTTTTTGAATTATTGTTTTAAGCCCCAGAATTAGATATTTGCCATAATACTCCCATCGATGGCATAAAGTGAGAAACTGTGACAACATCATGTGGCAGATTTGCCATTTTGTAACCCTATATTGCTTCCTGTTTTATAAACGATCTGTGAAAACAACATAGTCTTAGCCATTCATTTTTGAAAGATCACTACCATGTTCCTGTTGCCATTCTTGATTAAATAGAAAGCTTATGAAATGGGGGTGGAAGAACATATTAGCACCTTTTACCTAGTTCTCTAATATTTTTAGCAGAGTATCATTTATAAGCAGTCATTATTGCATTAGTGCTTCCTCACTATTGAAACAGGTTTTCAAAGACGTTGTGTGGTTGCATAAGTAAATAACGCTGGTTGCCAGTCTGTTTGTTAGGAAACAGATAATGCTGGCAACAGTAAATATTAACCACAAAGAGTTCTTGTGGAAACTGAATGCATCAGTGCAACACAGTAGGATTGATGTTAACCAGCACCCATTCAAGCATGGGATGCTTTGGGTTCACTTCACTCTGTTTGTTTGCAGAAGGATCAGGTTTAACTGTTTTTCAACTACTTGTAAACATTTTGATTTATTTTCCGAAGGCTACACTTTTCAACAGTGTCAGCATTTTAGCTTGTGGAACTTTAAAAGAGATAACCCATAAGCATTACTTGGCAAATAGTGGCAGCTAAGAGCTTGCACTGAAAAGCAGGGACTGTGGCTAGATACTGTGATACAGAGAATGTTTCAGCAATTATAAGTCAAAACGCAATGCTAATTTAAAAAAAAACATATTAATTACAAGAATAAAGGAGACAAAATGTCTTTTCTTACCTACTTTCTCCCCTAAAAGAGAATTGAATAGAACAGAGGTGGGCTAAATGTAGACCTCCAAAAGGCAGACTATCCAAATACTACTCAACTGCAGTTCCTGGCATTCTTCACCACTGACCGTGCTGGCTCAGACTGATGGGGCTGATAGTCCAACAGCATCTAAAGAACTGCTCTTGGCGAACTCAAGAGCAGAGAGGGAGTCTGAGTGCAGTCTTAGCCAGGCAATGCCAGTGGTTGGAGTGGATTAGGATTATTATTGGTACGTTCAAATACTGACAGGGGGCAGTGGAAGAAACACCATGATAGGGGATACTGCTTTATGCTGGTGATGAAGCTGCTACCAGTGATGAGTCATGAACTGATGTGTTTCAGGTTGGAGAGGGAAGGACCTGGTTTTGGATCCTGTGATTCCAGATTTGTTCCTTCTTCCTTGATGAACCTGATTGCAACCTTTTGGGGTTGTGGAACCACTCCCCTACACAATTATCTGCCAGTGGCGAGGATGCTGTAAATGTGTGGATCTGCTGAGCTGAAGCAGCCCAGTGAAAATATTTCTCCATCTTCCATCCTAGCCATTTCAGTCAGGCAAGACTAGTAGTGATGAAATGATGATCTTCCTTGTCATTCCCACTGACTCCCCTGAGGGCTTCTGTGTTAAGAAACAGAAAATCCTCTATAGATATTGTAAAAAGAGTATACTTGGAACTAAAGGAAGGAAAGCGCTGGGGTATGCAAATGATTTGAGGACTAAAATTTGCCATGGTTAATGCATGCTTATTAATCTGATCATACCACGTAATTATGTAATGTAAGTTCTTATGCCATCTTCCTATCTGCTCTGTGTTTTGCATTCTAGACCTGTTTAAGCAAGGATTTGTTACTTTTGTTTGTTTGTTTGTTTGTTTCCGCTTTTTTCACCATAGCTGTACTGTCTATTTTGTAATACTAATGTCAACATTATTTTATTTAACAGGGCATTTCATTTGATGAATTCAGATCATTTTTCCAGTTTTTGAACAATCTAGAAGACTTTGCAATTGCGATGCAGATGTATAATTTTGCAAATCGTTCAATAGGACAAGGTGAGAATGTCTATCAACAATTTAATTACTTTTATCATTAAAAGAGTAGCAACTTACTTTTTAGAAGAAACAGTCCTTTCATATTTGGGTGTGTCAAATATATTAGTTTGGATATTTTCAAATAGAATTGAAGCTCTCTGATAGTGTTAAAAGTCCCTGGTTCCTTCTGAATGACCTGCCTTTCAAACTCCCATGATATAGTAGCCTCTCCACATTCATGAAGATTTAGGGCACAGAACCCTCATGAAAGTGGAAAAATTGCAAATAACCCCCTCTCATGATCCCCCCCCATTCCCTTCCCTTTTGTCCTGGTGCACAAGCCTTCCTTCTCTAGCTGGGGCCAGAAGCAAGGGGATGGGAGTGGGGAGATCCAGAGAGCAGAAGGAACTCATGCTGAGGCAAAAGGTAAGGGGAGTAGGGGGACGAAAGCAGCACACACTTTCTTGCTGCCCTCTGGAGCTCTGCCTCCCATCGCCTTGCCTCCAGTCCCAGCGCTGAGAACTGGTACTGAAGCAAAAGGTAAGGGGATGGGGGAGGAGCATGGTGTGGGGGAAAAACAGGCACCTCGTGAATAATCAGATTTGTGAAGGTGAAACCCATGAATGTGGGTTTGCATGTTTGCATGGGTATGCATGTTTGCTACCTGTGAGGCACACTAGGTCTACACATAGCAGAGATTTTTTCCTAATAAGAGGTAGGATGCCTCACCCCTCTTTACTGCTTTCTCTGCATTTATATGCAGGCACTATTTTCTTTAAAATTTCTTTAAATTTCTTTTTTAAAATTTTAAAAGGTTGCTTGATGTTTTCACTAATCTGTCCCATGTTTTTACTGGTACTTGCTTTATTCATTTCATTGTAACCACCATAAATCCCATTCTTTTAAGAAATCTAAGAGAGTAGGAATTAAATAAACGAATAAAGAGGAGAGAAGGAAGTCTCCTTCCCCAGATTCCCATCTGCAATATGACATTGGACACAATAATATATTTCTAACAAGAACAGTACCTACAATTAAAATTAAAGGAGAATTCACATATGCCTCATTAGCACAGATCTAAAACACTAAGTATATGCAAACCCTATCAATGCTAGAGTCATATCCCTGTTAGATTTGACCAATCAGTCTCAATGCCTAGCATATCTTCTAATCTCAGATATTTAGCAGTGGCCCATGTGAGCACCAGGTAGAATTGTTTGGATTGGGAAGACTACCAGATACATATTTAATAGACCCAGATATTTATTTAATAGGCTAGAAAGGAGAAAACCAGCACTCATGTATAAGACAAGAAATACAGTGATCATTAAAAGTGACAACGTATAATGATAATAGATTTTATTTCAGGCTCTCCTAGTCCTGAACATAGTGAGTCTGGCTGTAAAACCCATCTATCAGCTTTTTAGATTCTTAGAAGAAGAAGAAGAAGAAGAAGAAGATAAGCAAGGAACAATTTGTTATTGTTGTCAGATTTCCATAAATAGGATGTTACTGTGGGTTTTCTTAAGACAGTATCTGGCTACAATTGCAGGTTTAACAAAAATATTATTAGCTCAGACTATTCAGGAATTGTTTCTCTATGGAAACTACAGTCTGTCACACTATTGCACCGGCAGCAATTGTAGCACTTGAATACCACTTTAATTGCCATGGCTGCATTCTATAAAGTTCTGGCATTTCTAGTCTTTTGAGGCACTAGAACTCCCCAGCAGAGAATTTTAAATACCTCATGAAACTACAAATCCCAGAATTCCATAGGATGGTGCCACAGCAGTCAAAGTGCTATGACTGTGTGGTGTGAAAAATTACTAAATGATATTGAACTGCTCTGGAATGTTCTGAATAGGAAGAAAAGATCTCAAGTGGGGACCGAGGGCAGTCCCTCTTGCTATCCTTCCCCTCACAGTAAAGATGGTGTAATCTAAATCTGTATTTGAAAAGAAATAATAACAGATATTGTTTAAAAATATTGTTGGAAAGTCTTACCACTCAGAGAAATGTAGCCAGCTTAACATATTACTGATGATGGCCTGTGATCAGAATAGTAGATGTATTAGATCCTGAGGAAGATGAAAAGTGGTTCTATAAGACTTCAGTGAGCTAGGTGGTTCAACCAGGAGGGATCAGAGATTTTAAAGTAAGTCGTTTTTTAAAAAAAACTTAATTTAAAATAAAATAGAATATAACAGAATATAACAGCATTGGATCCACTGTAGCTTACAAGAGATGAAGACAAAAGTAAATGCATTCAGTAAATGCAAGAATAAATACACGACTGTGCAATATTAAGCCACAAGATGGAGTAACTGCTACATACGAGAATTGTGTGTGTATGTGCCTTCCAGTCACCTGTTGACTTATGGCAACCCTATGAATTTTCATAGGGTTTTCTTAGGCAAGGAATACTCACAAGTGGTTTTGCCAATTCCTTCCTCTTAAATACAGCCTACAGTGATGACCTGTGAAAGTAGCCACCATCTTCTGAGCAGTACTTGGAAATTAAAGAATGAGATTTACACTGTATTAAAGTATCAAGAAAAATTACTTCTACATACAGTAATTGTAGCCAAAAAAACCCCCTGCAACTGGTGTAGGAAAAGTGTTGTCTGTGAGCTACATGGAGCCCTGAATGTCCCAACACCTGATTTTGGGAAAAAAATAAGCTGGAAAAAATATTTGAAACACATGCACCCTCCAAAACCTAGTCAAACCACTACAAAAATATGGCAGTTTGTCTCTCCTTGTTCACACAGACACACATGCTAACCCCCAAAACTGCAAAAATGGCAGTATTTTAGCTAGCTTCAAAGACCAGAAGTACAGTCCTCCCTCTACATTTGTGGGTATGACCTTTGTGAATTTGATTATTGATGAGGCACATGAGTGCCCCCCTCCAGAATCCTCTTCCCATTTCCTTGTGTTTTGCTGGGCTCAGAGAAGAAAGGAAATGGGGAGAGGCACATGTCTTCTTTCTCCTCTCTGGAGTTCCTCCCATTCCCTTGCCTCTGGGCCCAGCGCTGAGAACTTGCTCCAAGGCAATATGCAAGGAAATGGGAGGGGAAAGCTTGTGCAAGTCTTCATTCTCACCTCTGGAGTTCCCCCTCCCATTCCATTGCCTCTGGTCCTGGCACCAAGGGAAAGGAAAGGAAAGGATAGGGTATCATGGGGGGGGTGTTTTTCCTATTTCATGAGGATTCTTCACCCCAAACTCTTGGAAAGTGGAGGGACCACTTAATGTGATGTCACTTTAGTTGTACTAGGAGTGCGCAGGGGGAGGCCTCACCTCATCTGCAGTTGCCCACCCCATGTTGAATGATTGTTTAATACAATTATAGTTCCACCTAGACTGTGCACCAGCCCAGTTACTTAAAGTTTCTAGTTCTGTAGGAACTTAATATATAGGTCAGAGAGGAGAAAGGAAAGAACTATATAGCTGACTAGTACAAGGGTTCAACAGAGTGGTTCTTCTGGGTTCGGATGAAAGTTGGAGGAGATCAGTCTAAAGCATAAGATCCAGTGAAATCCAGATATGAAATAAATTCAGCTGGAATATGAGAATTGTTTTTTAAAAAAACAAAAAATAAAGTGGTGAAATCTGAATATCATTAGGGAATGAAATGAAAAGAGAAAAGAGGATGAGATAGATTTATTCAGAGCTGTTCATAGTATGAAAATACAGTCCATGAAAAACATATTGTGTTCCAGATACCTTGAACTATTAAAATTCCAGCACAAGGCTAGCTTTGTATAAACATCACACACAACAGCTGTGATTAGGAGAAAGAAAAATTTCCAAGGAAAGTATCAAAGATTAATAAGAATTCTGAAAGGAATCTACGGAAAAGTTTCCCGTTTTCCAGAGAAAAGACAAGCTGCACCACACAAAATGGGCATTGAGGAGACAAAGAAGAAAAAATAGCATGCACATCTTATCACAATATTGAACTGGAATACAGAACATCCTAGTTCAAGTGTCTACTCAGCATGAAATACACTGGGTGAAGGCGACCTTCTGTCAGATGAACCTAAATAACGAGGTTGTGGTGAGGATAAAGTAGGGAGAATGAAAGCCATGTATGCCACCTGGAGCTCACTGAAGGAAAGACAGGATATAAAGATCAATAATACATTAAAGCAAATGAAGCCATTGAAGAAGTGAGACTTCTCTCTTTTCTCTTATATTCCAAAAACATTCTGCCAACTGATTGCTTCCTTCCCTTTTTTTCTTTCTTTAACTAAAAACCTGTTCTGTATTGGCAAATAACAAGTTGCAAGGTGGAATTCTTCACACTACTTCACTACTTTATCCTTACTGTTCCAATACAGTTTTTCTTTGGCTTGGGAAATACAATGTAATCCTACTAAGATATAATCTTATCAGAATACACTGGGTATTAAACATAGTATTTTTTTTTGTCATACTAAGTTATTGTTCCTCCATTTAATCAGTGCCTAAACACCAGAGCAACCATTTATTTGTCTTCTCCCTCATTTCAGAATCCAGAGGCCCAGCCTAAGAGAATAACTACCTTTCCTTTGAGCAGGAAACAGGCTGTTTATGAACCAAAGATTTCTTCCCTTCCATTCCCGTGTAGGCTGCATTCTCTGAACATGCCAAAAGTAACCTAAGCTGCACACTCATTAAAATTTGCTTTTATTTCTATTCGTCATATAACATGAGATCTCACTTAGAAGAAAGTATTCAGTTAATATAAAGGAAACTCTTTTTGTATCCAAGTAATGTTATTACGTGATGGTTTACTAAAGTGTGCTAATTTGTCTTTATTTCCTTAGATGAGTTCAAGCGTGCAGTATATGTAGCGACAGGTTTGAAGCTTTCACCACATTTAGTGAACACAGTCTTTAAGATCTTTGACGTAGACAAAGATGATCAGCTGAGCTACAAAGAATTTATTGGTATTATGAAAGACAGATTGCATCGAGGATTCCGAGTAAGAATTTACGTGATCTCTTAATTATAAAAGAATTGTGCTTCAGTTGCACCTAATATGAAAGGAGCCTATTAACAGATTAAACTCTGTTATTTCTATAACCATTCCAGGAGTATTGCTTTTACAGTCTAGTTTATTTATGTATTTTTGCTCTGCTGTTGAACATCAAAAGATAAAATTGTGTCACCTGGTTATTTATTAGTATATTTTTATTGACATATTGATGTTATCTGTTATAGTACATATCAGTGTTAGTCTTTTGGTGAAAATGCAGTCCATTTTTAATCCACAGTTCTTGAATTAAACCTGTTGATCGTATATGTTTGTTCACTAACCCTTGATTTATAGAGGTGGGTTTTTTTTCCCTGTAGCCATGTCTTCAGACACAGTCTGATCCAACTTGCTGTTGATCAAGTAGGTCCTCTGTTCATGTTGTAGGCATAATCTTGTCATTAAAATTTATAGATCGAATAATTGTTGCTTATCAAGTAGTTTTAGAGGCTGGATCTAAAGACAATAAATTGAATAGTAGTTGGTGGAAATTAATTTTGTCACAGGGTTATTCTTTTTAAGAATTCTACAATATAACATCCTTTTATATTGATATGTTTTTAAGTTACACACAGTCATCTGAGCAATCAAAATGTAATAATCTATCTGGCATATTTTGCAAAACAACCTAATAAGAAAAGTTTAGATCACTTGTTATTATGGGAGTAGAGAATCACAGGTATGCTTTGCATCTGTCTCAGCTGAGCTGCTCGGCTGTTCTGATCAAACAGGGTTGAGAGGAATTTGTGTTGTTTGGCCTGAACAGCAGTCCCATCTTCCCCTTCCATTACCCTGTGTGTGTGTTTTCAACTCCCAAGCCCTTCCTGTCAGCTCCTGAGGGTGGCAAGTGGCAGAAAGCAGGAAAGTAACCATGGGAGATTACAGGCTTTTCCGCAGTGGAAATAATACAAGGCGTTTGTCATTTCTTGTCTGTGAGACTTGACTACGATCTTCTAAATTCTACTATTTCGTATCTCATTTCAAAAGGTTATTTTTAATTTTTGTATTTTTTTTTAACCCTGAAGAAGAAGTTGGGGATTGTCAAGCATGGGAGAAGAAATTGACTGAGCCTTTTGAATTTAACTGGGCTTGGTCTGACCTAAACTCAAAAATCAGAATGATCTCCCCTTCCCCTGTTTTGATTATTCATCCTATCCTGCTTGTTGTTTTGTGCCTTCAAGTTATTTCTGACTTGCAGCAACTCTGCCATTGCCTTCCTCTGAGAGTGTGACTTGCTCAAGGTTACCCAGTGGGTTTCCATGGCCAAGTAGGGATTTGAACCTTGAGCTCCATGGGGTCACCACAGGTCATCCAACACTCAAGCCACTATACCATACTGGCTCTTCTAATTTGTACAGTTAAAGAAAAAATAACAAATCTATGTAGCAGCAGTTTCTTTAGAATTTTAATTCGTGAGTGATTAGTTATAACACTCTGCTGACTTCAAATGTATTGACAAAATTTATTTCCTTACCTGGGATCCAAGTATTATCTTTAGAAACTGTTGTAGTACTGTGGACTTGCTAGTTGTCTGGATAGCTAATGGAGAAATAGAATGTGCTCTAGTTGGTCAGTTTATAGCATTGCTCTAAACTAGCATATTTGGAATGTGAAATTGAGATAGATAGATATACATATATAGTTCCTTAATTCTTAATATACATTTCTCTTCTTCATTTTCGTTCCTTGCTTTCAAAATTGTTTTGTAGACTGATTTAAAATAATCTTCTTCTTGTGTGATCTAGTAGGTTTAACTGCCATCTTGTGGACAGTCACTATATTTCCAGATAATCTAGCATCTTTTTAGCGATAGATACTAAGTTCTATAAAGGTTAAAAATGGAAGTGATTTTCACAGTTTTATTTAAGAGGGAGAGTCCATAGTTCTGTTATGAAACTTAAACATCTGCATTCTTTAACAAGAATGTTTAAAAAAGACTACCATAAACAATTTATTAAAGCAGTTGTGGGATACATCACCCTTCCACGTGTTAATGAGTGGCAAGTCTTAGGAGTCATAGGCCATTTCTGCATTCCACTGTTATAGTGCTATTGTTCCACTTTCAACATCCTATGGAATCCTGGGGTTGGCAGTTTAGGGAGGGGAATTTAGAATTCTCAGCCAGAGAGCTCCTTGGCCTCAGTAAACTACAAACTCCAGAATTCCAGAGGATGTTGAATGTGGAATAATTAGCACTATAACAATGTAGTGTGAAAATGGCCCTAGACTCCATAGCCAGTGGTGTGAATTGCTGGAAACTGCAGGGGTAAGATCATTTGAAGGCCAATGACTTCCACCCCTGGGTCTGGTATTTTTTGTGTCAGCTAGGAACACATAATTGCATCACAGGTGGATGAACACTAGTTTCTAAAATTATTTTTGCTGAGCTTTCTTCACTATGGCTAACAAGCAGCATTCCCTTGTACTGTCATACTACTCCCTTCCTTATTCTGATCTCAGGCTGTTTTCACATTGCCTGCACATTCATAACTTCTTTGTCTTCTGTTTCTCAGGGCTACAAAAGCATGCAGAAATACACAACTTTCAAATCCTGTGTGAAGAAGGAACTCAACAGCAACAGATAAACTACAGTATGTCTTTTTTTTTTTTTTTTTGTACAATATTGTCTAAGATTGCTAGTAAGAAATGTTCATTAACTGAATTCTTGTCTGGCAGTTACGGCAGTAACCTGGACTTGTGACTGCTATGGATTCATGGCCCCTATGTCGCCCTTAGTGTAGGGGCCGCATAGGGACAATGGAAGTCCTCCAGTCATCATTCATTGGGCAGCAGCCATTGCAATTGTTGGGTCTGTTCCCCTATCACTGAGGAAACAGCTGACTGCTACTCCCAGCCCCCCTCATGTGAGCAACCTGTAGCAGCGGGGGAGTTCTAACAAAACTCCATTTCTGCTGTTGCAGAATACGGATTGCTCATAGGAAGGGGCGAAAATGGCAGCCAGCTGCTTCCCAAGAGACAGAGGAATAGACTCCCAACAATCACAGTGGCTGCTGTCCTGTAAATGGGGATTGTAAAGGTCGAGAGAGAATTCCCTGGGTGGTAACACTGTAACTATTATGGTGCTCACGCATACATAAAACCCATATAAGATTCCAGCCATTGTCTCTAGCTAGTTTTTCATGTCACGCTAACAAATTAAAAAAAAACTGTTAGAACAAGATCTGTATGTTATCTAGTTATATGTATCAAAAATTAAGACTTTAATACATAATCAGTTTTCCCCAAGAAATTTGCACATTTGTTTACTCTCCTAAATACCTAGGGAAATAATCGGGATTGTCCAAACTTTACCTAGATTTGGTGGTTTGTGACTCATATCTCCTATATTACCTTATTCTCTTGACTTATATTAATTTATATTCAGTTCTTGAATATGCTTCATAGTTCAGAAGAAACTGTATGTCTTTAGATCCACAGTTTATTCAGTAATTACACAGATCTGGACTCTTTCAAAGGAAAATTTGGAACTGTGCAGTGGTTTGTGGTTATAATTCATACACATAACGTGTGCCACTACAAAACAGCTGTGTATTTTCTTTGTTTCACACATGCTTTTTTTTTTAAAGTTAGAATCACATTCCATGACGTTTAGAAGCCCAGCGAGTGTGAGAAAATCCTCAGAATTGTTGACAACAGTAGTGCAGCAAAATAATAAATTCAGGCTTCACCACCTTTCTTTCCTCTGCTGTCAAGGGAACTGGACCATCTTTTTAGAATCTCAAAAAATAACTGTACTTTTCTCTTTTATCAGTCCTGGCCTAGTGTAGTCATGGTAGAGGAAGTTCAGAATAAAATATTGCAGAAGCAACACTGTTCATCAATTGCAAGTCTAAAAGCCACATCAGTTTTCTAGAATTTCTAGCAGTCTGCAAGGCCTTCATAGCACTCCACATGTTTCTGGGAGGCAAAGATGTAATTCTTCATTAAGTTTCTTCTTGAAGGTAGCAATGAGTAATTTTAGCAATTTTCTTCATTCTGTGAGAAAGTCTTTGAAAACCATGCCATTTTCACAAGCTATTTGCAATTTGGGACTTAGTCTGCAAAAATGTCCCACATGGTTGTTCTGCATGAAAATCAACATTTTTTGTGTAGGAAACCGCCTTTTCTGCATGGTGAATAATATTTCAAAGCAGAAATATTAAGTCCTGCACAGAAAATGCTGTTTTCTATGCAGAAAATGCTGTAATTGGATGTTTATTCTGCCCCAAATTTGCACATGGAAAACGGTATTTTCTGGACAGAAAACAGCACTTTTTCCACAGGAATTAATATTTCTGCATTGAAACATTTTCCATGCTGAAACGTCTGTTCCCTACACAGAAAATGCATATTTCTGCACAAAATAACCACGTGCTAATTTTGTGCAGATTAAGTCCTGTAGTACAAAGCTTCTTGTCAGTCCAGGATTCTTTTCATCACAGTTTTTCAGCACTCAGAAAACATGTTTTTTACTATTTTTTGAATGGTTTCAAGTATACCTTCCATCCTTACTGGAGGGGCATGTTGTGCAGCTCATAACAAGCAATGTAACACACAGTTTATTAATAAGCAGGGTGGCAGTCATTTTGCAGTATACCCTGCAATTTGGGGAATGATGTGTTTTTCATTGAATTCATCCCAAGAGGAGAAGAGAGAAATTAAGTCCTGTCACACTAGATAACAGCTGCTATCATAATTTGGATTTAGAGGCTTTGGCATTTAATGAAGTCATTTATCCATAATAATATTTCTTATTCTAGTGAAGATAATGACCTTATCTAATAAAGGGGACTTAACAGGTTTGCAGTCAGAACACTATGCTCTTTTGTAATAAAGGGGAAGTTTCCAGACAGAATAACCACACACAAAATTTGTCTTGTTCTGGTATGAAATCACTACTTTCAGGGCAGCATTTGTTGTGAGCAACAAATTAAAATTTTTGCAAATACATTTTGGGGTGGGGAGTGAGGGGCTGAAAAAATAGTGTTGGAGGTTGAATGTAGCCCCTACTTCCCCTCTAGAACAAATAATACCATGCTGATTTGCATCTAATTCTAAACTATGTGGAATGCACAAGGCATAATGTGCCTTGGGATAATAAAAATCAATGGAACTCAGCTAGTGCATATTTTTCATCCAACAATGTTATGTTGGGCTTAGACCAAGAATTTTGTTTTGATTTGTGTGTTAATAATTATTTTTCTTCATGGTTTCTTTGAATCCACATAAATGAGTTTTGGTGCCTGTGTAGAACACCTTTTTGGAAACTTCCAAGGCTAAAGACTCTTTGGCAGAAGTCCCACCCCCGTCTTCTCTTTGCACATGTCTAAGCATGCCTCATCTAATTCTCACTTATTTTACATCCACCAAATTGGTGGCCTTTTAGGAATTTTCTCTTCTTGCTGAGCAGTTTACCTAATATTTGGATTGTTTCTAGTTTTAGGTTTAGTGGTTTTAGTTTTCTTGCTACCAAAAATAAGTTAATTTTCTTTCCTGGGTTTAGAGAATTTTTTCTCTTCCTGATTCCTGCTTTTTCTTACAGTTTCTAAGGCTTTTTTTAAGTTATTTGTGTATGAACAAGATTGCTCCCTCCAGTAGGTTTTCTGAACGCCTTTATTGTCTTAGAAAAGAACACAGAGTTCGCTGCTGTCCTGTTTGTAAAGAGTTCTCGAAGTAAGATTTGAAGGACAGACAACTTAAATTGAGATTAGCAGCCTGGGAAGACACTCACAGTTCTGCCAGTTTAGTCACCAAAAATCTGGCATTGAATGTGGCACTTTCTCCATTTAAAAAGTCCGCCAAGAGAAATGTTGTGGCCTTGAGTTTCACTTCAAATTCTACTTCACTGTAAACATTCTCTGCTCTTCTGTCTCCTGTGTCTTCTGTTTCAACTGAAACAACAGGAACTGTTCAAGAGATTTCTGCTGTTTCTTTGTCATCAGCTTGGCAATGTGATTTTCCAGTTACTCTGGACAGATTGTTGTAGTTGTCTTCTCTAAAATGACAGGGCTCTCTCTGTTATTATTATTATTGTTGTTGTTTGTTACCTACCTCTCCCCAAGGCTCAAGGCAGGGTACAACATAAATTAAAATACAATTAAAAATACATTACAAGTTAAGATACACTAAAATACATAAAACCATTTAAAACACAAATATATCATAGGCCCTTTCCACACGGGGGTAATAAAACGTTTTAGCGCAGTGTAGCGCGATATCTGACGGAGGTCTTCCATACCTTAAAGTGCGCTGAGTCGTCTTTAATTTCCAAGTTCCACATGTCAATCCGTTCAGAAACGTCTCCAACTGTGCTTGCACGTGCTTTTTAAAAACCGGAAAAAAAGTGTTTCTTTTCCCCCTGATCCGCGCAATCACGTTCTTGCTCACTTGTGTGGAAGCGCAGATACGCGCTGATTCGCCCCTGAGATGAACAGGGGGTGGGCCGTGGGCGTGGACAGCTTCGGCGGTTGGCCCGCCCCACAAAGAGCCGAATGGCGCCATTTTTTAATCCTCGCTAGCGAGAGCCCACAGCAGGAAAAAGAAAAAAGCATTGCAGGTACGCTAAATTGGAATTATTTATTTACAGTCCATCTTAAAATCGCCTTTTGATGTTTCCGTGGGGATATTGGAGCTTCAGGGGGACTGTGGATTTATTGCCTTCATCTGGAGTGGCCTATCCGGGGTGGGGGTGGGGGTGGGGGGGGAATTTCTTGGGAAGTCGCCTCTAGTGACACCGCCATTTCGCAACCCACCACAAACCGCTGCATGTGTGAGCCGGGGGGCAAGGGGGGCCGCGGCGGCGGCGGGTGGGGACCCTTCGGCGCCCTGCCAAGAGGGCGCTGAACAGACAGGGCAGCTTGGTGGCCGCCAAGGAGTCCCGCGGGGTCCTCTCAGAAGGGGCGCATGAAAACGTCCTCCTCCTCATGGTCGCGATGGAGCCTGGACCTCCTCGCTCGATCTCTGGCCCATTGTTCTTGCATGGTGGCCACCACTACACCCAGGACCGCAACAAAGGGCCCCAGGAACCTGACCAGGTCATCGAGAACCTCGCCCTCCATCGCAAAGCCACGAACAAGCCAGAAAATCGGCGAAGCAGGAAGTACAACGACCGGAACCAACCGACGCACTAGCCAGAGGTGGGGGGTGGCGGCGAAAGGCGGGAGGTGTTGGAGGAGGACCTTGCATACGTACGTGTGCGCATGCGCGGGTACGTACCGACGCAACATGCCATTTCTTCAAATCGAAATCAGCCTATCACAGCCATAGTGGGCGGGGTTATGTTAATAGCGGGAGTGGTCAGGACGGCAACGTGTGGATCTCTGAAACCGCGCTAAGCCGGATCAAACATAAGACGTATGAATAGAGAGCGTGCATTAGCGCGGATACAAAAAAACCCGGTAAAAACCGGCCGGAACCGTCACTACGCGGATTCCTCTTCTCGTGTGGGAAGGGCCATAATTAAAATACATCATTATTAATATATATCATAATTAAGAATAGACTGGGTAGGCCTGCCAGAAGAGATAGGTCTTTAGTACTTTCTTGAACTCAAGGCAGCGTATTTTGCTGTCCTCTTCTGGCAGGTCATTCTGCAGTTTAGGGGCAGGATGATTGGGTGATTGTTGCCAGTTTAGTCCTGGCCAGCTTATGTAAATGGCTTCCAGAGGATCTGAGTGTACAGGGTGGGGGCAGGCGATCCTGCAGGTAACTTGGACCCAAGCCATGTAGCGCTTTAAAAGTAGTGACCAACTCAATGTGGTTTAGGTCGTTAATAGGTATTCTGGTCAGATTAAGATGATCTTTATAGGCCACAGCTACCCCATCTCCCTGCCCATGTTCACTCATCTGCTCACTAACACAGTACACAGCTGGGAGAGCCTGAGCCCATGTTGGTCCACTGTCATCCTGATAGCCCTTTGAAAAAGAAGCCTAAAAGTCTTTAAAAAAAACTAAGTCAACTAAGACCCACCCTCCTTCTGCATCTGCAACTGTACATGTGGTTCAGACAGCCCTGCTGCTTATTTCAACTACAGGCAACATAACTGCACTCCAGTACCAACATCGCAACCAATTCAGTTGATATTGAGGACTGAACATACTAGATGTGAAGTGCCTTCAGATCCATTGTACCCATATCATTGTATAGAGAGGTTGTGGTTCTCCAGCAGTGCTATATTTTTACATCTTATTCAGAGAGAGAGATTCACGAGACATTGCCTAAAGTGGAGGACACTCCTTCAGTGCAGTTGCCTTGAAACCAGAGTATACCTAGAAAAGGGACAAAAAGTAGCTTTTGCCTCGGTACCAACATAGACTGGAATATGAACATTGAGAAACTGTTCTCCCTGTTTGGCCTGCTCTGATAGACACTGCAAATTTTATCACTGAGAGAGATGTTCACAGAGAAATGAAGCCTGTCACCATTATTCAGGACTGCCATCAATATGGAGAAGTAGATCTCCCTATAAAAGGTCTGCTACCCTGTATCAGTCTTGGAGCCAAGAGGAAAGAGAATTTCATGGTCAGTCTCAATTACAAATATTAAACTATAGAACAATTACAAGATTACAAATAACTAAAAATTGGTTCCTGTCTTTGTTGCCAACAGTGAACAGTAATCAAGCAGCAACAACTAAGTATTAGGTTCTTAAATTTAGATTAAAATTAGTATTAGTATTAGTTGCCTATTTAATTTCATAATAAATATAAGCCTATAAAAGTAGTTAATCTTTTCAGAAGAATATATAAAAGAAGGTCAAATCCCAACTCATTCTATATATTATGTTAGTATAAAATAATTCATCGGAGACAGAAGAGAAAAAAAATTATTAGTGGTATGCCCCATTCTTGAACATCCTAATTTTAGACACTACAGCAGGGCCTTCCAAATGGTGTGCCATGACACGTTAGTATGTCAGCTGAAGTGTGTAGGAGTGTTGCCTACAATCTTGGAAATGTATGTTGCTATTTATAAATCATATATTTTTAAAAATGTAGGAAAAGTTTTCACAAGATATGTTGTGTCACCATCTATTTTGTTATTACAACTTATGTATGTGTCTGTATCTCTTATAAGGATTAGTTTAACTTCCTAGGACACTTATATTTGAACAAAAATGTGTTTCTCTTTCCTAAAATTAAGTTGGTCTTATTTAGCCTTTTTATAAACTGTTAATTGAGAAATATTTGAGCAAGTCAAAGGTTCAAAAATAGTTTGGGAGACAAATCTTAAAAAAAAAAATCTCAGATAAAGCTTAGTATACTATTTTTTCCAGTTTCTCCATGCAGAACAATTTCTGCCTTTTCTAAGGAAAGTGTTAAAAAAAACTACAGTGTTCTTTCAAAATTTAAAGATAAAAATTATAAAAACAATTTACATGGCTTTGCTATCAAGGGTACCACTGATTTCAAGACCAACAAACATAGTCAACAAACATTGGGATCTGTTGTTGCAACTTCTGTATCATCAGTTTGTCCGGTTTCATCAGCTCTATTAGAACAGCTGCCTTCTCTGCCATCTACTTCAGTTGTTTCTTCAGCTTCTACCACTGTTTCAGTATCACAGTGTTGACTTCAGTACTAACTTCCTTGCCACTGCAGGAATTAGCTGTAAGGCCCCACTTTTGGGGTCCCCAATATCAGTATGGTTTGGATGGGCACCATACACATTTTATTGGCTCTGATATCAAATTCAAACCTGAGAGGTGATGGAGAGGTCAAACAGAGCAAGAGAAAGAATTTGACTGTAAATGTGAGAAGGACAGGTCAACCCAAAACTTCCTCCAGGTAAGACTGAGTCATTTGTCAGGCAAATACACACCATTCCTGTGGATAATAGGCTTAAACAGAAGCTGGAATTTTCCAGGGAATCCAACTGTGAGGAGTCCACCAGGACACTGATTGATAGATACTGATTGATAGATATCCATCCTTTGTACACCTGGATTCTTTCCGCTTTCCTCACAGCACCCACAATAGACAGCTATTACAACACCCATCATGTCTTTGTCAATCAAAGCACTAAGACCATCAACAGGTGAAAGACTAATTGTCTACAACAGGTTCCCTTTGTCTTGCATCTGGAACTTTCACAGCCACAAGCCATTTTCAGGGTACAAATACCCCTGGTTTGAGGAGGCCCAGGGCAGTCTCTTGAAGATCTACCCGTCACTCTGTCCGTCTGTCTCCTGAATGAGAACTGCCCTTAGGTCCCACTTAAGCCAAAACACATTTCTGCTCTTCACTATTCTTCTGGACTGGTAATTATAAATCTCCCAAACCCGTCAGCCTCTCTATAATTTTCCCTCTCTTTGTCTTTCAGTTAGCTCTTGTGTGAATGTGTAATTGTGTGTATCTTGTGTGCATGCATGAGTGAATTCCCCTCAATAAATCACATTTTTAGCTTACCTCTGAATTTCTGGCTGGTTCTTTTCCTGCGTGTGCCCATAAACACCAGTAGAAAAGATCTCGCTAAGTTGCCCCCCTCTCACAGCCTCCTGATTTTGAGCTAATTAATTCCCCACTTTTTCAAGGAGGTATTTGGCATTGTAGGGTGGCCCTTGTGGCACCTACATTTTGGGGTACCATAGCTTCAGTATGAAGGTCTCCCTAGCAATAAAAGATTATCCTTCAGCAGATGATTACAAATGATTCTCAAAATGGGTACGACAAGTTATCTCAGCTTATGGAAAGCCTGGTTTGCAGTTAATTGAAGGAGTTAAGGCATGATCTACAAGAGCAACTGCATCGTCTTCTGCAATGTTGAAGAGAGCTCACATAACAGAACAGTGTCGAACAGGTGCCTGAGCTCAGCCTTCAACCCTCATTTCTTGCTATAGACTGGAAATAAGGACAAAGGCTGATACTTTGTTTAGTACAGCTGTATTTTCATTATTTTTGGCTTGAAGCTGATCTCCCTCTGTGTGAGTGAGCTGACTGATCACCCATTTCTGTGGATTTACAAAGATCACAAAGACCAACAGGTAGCTTACCTGTAACTGTGGTTCTTTGAGTACTCATTCTCCTCTCTTTCCATGTTTGCCTTTATTAGTGGTGGGCTTTGAACTGAGGAGAATTAGCTGAGATATGCTTAAATATACACAATGAGATGGTGGCAGTGGGGTTACCACCAAAAAAGTGCTCAACTATGAAAGGTTATGAAGAGGGGTTTTGTGCAGGGACCAAACCCTATTTGTGTGAATTCACAGATGACCACTTGAAGAATCTATAAACAATTAGATTAAAAATAGGAATGTAAAAACAATTTTAATAAAACATACTATATTTTGAGCTAGACTGAAAAAAATGAGGCCCTTAACTGGGAGTTTTATTTTTTACACATACTTTATATTGGACAAAAAATGTCCGTAGTGTTTTCCAGGCTGGAAAATGGTTGGTTTTCTACTTAATTTTGCATGGTGGTGATTGTTCCCAAAGTTTACCTAGTTCTTATGAACTATTTATATATGCTTATTTTGCTTTGTAATTTATATATAGATTTTGTTTATTACAGCTTTAATTATTAATTCATTAACAGAGAAAGACCAAATATGGACCGAAGAACTTCCACATTTGTGCAATGACGGTAGCATGCAAGCACTTCAGAAAACTTTGGAAGCAGTTTCACAGTTGTGATATGAGATAAATGATAAGATGCATCCATCATGCTTGAGTTTTTTTTCTTTTTTTAACTGAAGGCAGAAATAAGGAAAGATTGAGCCAAACATTCTTCATTTGTAGCAATATGTTCATTTTGAACTGTGATTCTTGATGGTCTCTGTTCTACATAATTCATTAGAGTGATTTGTCAGTGGAGTGAGAAGCAACCATTTCTTAGCTTCCTTCTTCATCTACTTCAAGGAATTAATGTCAATTAAAAGATTTTTTATATTAGAAATAATTTTTGAATCAGTGCAGAGAAATCTTATGCATGTTAAGTCAGAAATAAGTCCCATTGCATTCAGTGGGTCTTACTCTAAGGTAAGTGTGCATAGGATTTTATTCCTAGTATAAATTCCCAGGGGAGTAGCTGGGTTAGCCTATTGCAGCAAAAACAATGAGTCTTGTGGGAACTTAAATATTAAGTTTTATTTGGCATAAGCTTTTGTGAACAGCCGTTTCATCAGGTCCATGGAATTGTGCCTTAATTGGCAGATTATGATACACATGCTTGGGTATGCATGTAATCAGTGGGATGATAGGAATCAGAATGCAGACGTACAAACCATGATTATTATGTAACGGTGATCCTTAACAAGCCCAGCTGGATAGCAACACATTTATGTCAAACAGAACTTGTTAGTCTTTAGGTTCCACACAGCTCTTTGCTTCTTTTTAAAAAAAATATTTTTAAAGAATGCTTTTGAATTCTTTCAAAGCAATACTATAGTGATTTTGATACATTTTATCTTTGTGAGTCTATTGGGGAATGTGCTAGTGGATAAAATTGTGGTATAAGCCATTAAAATAAAAACATGCATGGAGCCCTTGCTGCCTATTTAAAGCCCTTTCCAAAATACTGTAAGCCTGCTGATTATTTTCAATGTGAATGGAGGAATGCATTCCCACATAGCTGAGTAATACAATTTTAATCATTCTGAAAAAGCTCCACATGCAGAGATAATCAGTGAAGGAAACTGTGCATTTTTGCATGCATTTTCTGCTGGGGAGCATACATATAGTAACCCAAGCTAGCTAAGACTATTTCATTTAAATATAATGGCACAAAAGTCTATGAAATGTTAATTTATTTTAAGAATGTATTTTTAAAAGATCTGTTGTATTTATTTCATTTTTACATGCCATACCATTGTCTTAGTATGTTTGTTATGCTGATAAATGTGCCTTTAATAATATGTACAGAAAAATTTTCCCAGTGGATGTTAGAATAACAATACATTTTCAAATAGGAATATGAAATAAAGATCATTTTGCAGTAGAAGACAATTTTGGAAATATATGTTATAAAATCACGATGCAATATAACTATTTTCTTACGTAATAGGTTTATGAGAAAGTTAAAATTGTGGAAATGTGGAAAACATGATAGTATAAATAGGCCAATGATTTCTGAAGAAGACTTTATCCATGAGTCTTCAGACTGGAATATTTTGATTCAAACCTGATGTTTCTCATTACAGGCTACTGAACTAAATCAAATCAAGCACTTCGCATTATCTAGTCTGAGAATGGTAGTGCTGTTTATATGTACATTCAATAGGTTAATCCAAGTATGGTGACTTAAACTTGTGTAATTATGGATAATGTTAAAGAATGTGTTTCCTAGCCTGTTTCATTCATTCCATAGGGTATAAATACATCTTAACTGTAAGCAGAGTTTCACATGCAAAATTGGACTTTTTTGTTTCCTCCCTACACTGCACTTCCCTATGTCCACCAAAAGCAGTTCCTGAGAAGGAGTCTTTTAGAACAGGAGTAGGGAAACTGCCACTTGTGATCTCATGCAGCCCCCAGACTCTTTCAGCAATCACCCAAGTCTGTCCTGAAACCCCAAACTCCTTTTTGAATGCCTTCAAATACTGCCTAGATCAATATTCAAAACACTCCTTTCCACTCCAATTTCGAAAACTGATCAGAAAAAGTGGCTAGTAAACCCAGTAATGGAAAAAAAGTCTTTGGAAGTACTGAGACTATCCAGTTCTTTTTCTTTTGATTTTACCTGAATATTCATCATTTTTCATCCAAACTCTTCCTTGAAATATCCTGGGTTTCCCTCACTCCTCCCTGCCTTGTTTTCACCTTCCACCCCTACTGCTCATCATGTGTCATATCTAGAATCAGGCAACATTTCAAAAATAATTATTTTATTGTTAGCATTCCTCTTCCCCTCACTTAATCTCTGCAGAATCTGGATCCCTGCTGTCTTTCTTGGTGGTTGCCATTTTAGTTCTAGTATAATTCGAACTGACAGCCATGAAGAGGTACATTTCATTTCAGGAAATACTGGGTTAATTTAAACTGACCTGGGGAGTGGGAATGAAAAATCCTTAATGCTACGTCACTGCTGGGTGCAAGACAATGTTTTCTTTTGTGCTTTCTTTACCTCAGCAGCAGATAGCTTATGACTTCCTGTTTTGTTGGCTGTAATTGTTGGCAGTGCAACCAAGTGCTGACAGGCGTTGCAGTCTGACAACATATCCGGATGGATACATGTTGCCCATCTACTTGAGACAGAAGAATAAATTAGCTGAAAATACTTTAGTCATATAGTGCATGACATTACACAAATGTGTTATCTGTTTAACTAAGTACAAGTACTGTAACACTAAACAGTTTTTAAATTGTTTCCTAGTTTATTTTCATTTGTATAGTTAACAAAAGGAACGATAGTTGCTATTGTGGTTAGCTACAGCCAGTTACATAATGTTATTGAAATAAATGAAACAGCCATTAATTTATAATGTCACTGAGCAGTTCATTAACAAAAATGTACAAAAATTATGAAACCTGCAAGCAAAAGTTAAGCCTTTTCTTAGTTGCTTTTAAATCACACATTTTAATATATGGGTCCTGAATGGATTAACCAGACCCATTTTTACTTACATATTTGCTCTGTGGGTCAGGTAACATACTCAATGGGCAGCATCTTTCTACATGATGATGAAGTTTGCACCTTTATGTAGGTTTAAGTGATCCCCCTCAGCTTCTCATTATTGAAGATTATATGAATGTATGCCTAGATCTACTGGTATACTATCTGGATCACAAGTGATCTTCTGCACAAAGGACAAAAAGGTGTATTTATTCCATTATACGTAGATAATCCTTGACCAGTCTTGGGCATACATTTGACTTCATTAAAGGCAGTAGAAGTTACCTAATAATTGTGATGAAACAGACATAGCACCCATGTGGGGAAAAAATCTTTGGCTTTGATCTAAAGATTCTACTTGAGTATTTTCTTCATGTTGGGCTGGGAGTCAGTGACTTTCCTTCCTTCTGCAGGAGCTTTTGAATTACTTGAGTTCATTAATTGAAACCAATAGAGATTACAGGATATGTAATACTGTGCACTCTCATACCCATAATTTTCAATAGCTTTACAGTCCTCTGATAAAATTGATAAGTGAAATGGAAAAGAGGGAAAATACTTCAATTCTGACACCTTTGAACAGCATTTTGCAAAGAGCATGAGAGTATAATGTTTAAGAAAAACATACACTTATCTAATCTACTGTATATTACAGACAGGTGTTCCCTGGAATTTCTGTTTCACACAAACCAGGAGCAGGCTTCAAGTTCCTGCATTTGCCTTTATTAATGGCTAAATCATGAAACAATCATTATGTTAGTAGCAAGAATTAGAGATCATTCTGTACACAGATAGGAACAGAGTTTTCAATGTATATCCTATAAACTGACAATATATTCATAGAAAAGTAGCGATGCATTCAAAAACTTACAATTGACTTATAATTTGTAGATGTTATTTTTATGCATGTTGCTTAAATCCAAATGCTGGTGAGCTGTTTCTTTTGGTATTATGGCACCATTGGTAGCTTCTCTTGTGGGGTTTGAGGGGAGTAGAGAGGGGACTAAACTCTCTCACAGAACCTCTCCATAGTCCTGAGCCTGATTGCCTCTACCCCACCAGAAATCTGGGTACTATATGCTTCCACTGGAACAAGATGACAATGCAATATTATTTTTGTGTACTTTTGAGTCTATTAATTTCTACATATGTCCCCATATGTAGACAACATTTCATTGTAGAGAACATTATTGTAGAGAACATTTCATTGATTAATGAAAAAAGGTAGAAGGATCTAAGTTTTCTGCACATGTTTTAGAAGGTCTTTGGAAGATCTTTATGTGTGCTCAAGGAGTAGCTTTTAAAAGAATGAACTAGGTAATAAACTTACTGGTAAAGGTAAAATATTTTGCAAAGGAGATACTACAGGGTATTATTATTCCTCTCTCATCACCTGGTTTTGATCACTTAATTACAAAGAAGTTAAAGTTTTCCTAAGGGGTTTTGGCTATTTGTAATTTTTTTTTAATTAAACAATCTTACGATTCTGAAAATTGTGAAGGATCTCATTAGAAGACACCAAGTTTTTAAACTTAAGAGAGGTGCATATGACTGCAGTGATGTTAAAGCAATGACTAGATAGTAAACACTGTGAGGTTTTCGAAAACTCAGTCGATTGTTCTGACTTTAAGTCTAGGTGTAGTGTCACCTAAACTTGCTGTCTAACAGACTTGCTGTCTAACAGACACATTGGAAAGTTCACCAATTACATTAATGGCTACTGATAAGGCTGCATGTACCCATAATTGCATATAGGAGAACAAGTTTCATATAGGGACTCTTAACAACTCTCTCACTATTAGTGATTTGACAGATCAAATGCTGAAGAATAAATTATACCAAAATGTAATTTTAGAATTTACTGTCCTGTGAGATGAGGCCAGAGAGATCACATGCTGAAGAATCCAGATTCAATCCCTGATGTCTCTACTCAAATAAAAATGAGGAAATAAGTCCTGAAAGACTTCTGAAACTGTCTGAGAACTGCTGCCACTGATCTAGATGCTTCAGTGCTCTGATTCAACATAAGGCAGCATCATGTGTTCATAAATAAGAATAATGTTTTGTCTCATTGTACTTATATTTCCAAAAAAAATAATAATAATCACTGCTTGGCTGGGACAAAAAATAATGCTCAGATATGAATGGACTTGAATAAGAACAAATGCTGGGCATACTACATTTTATGACCTACATTTTATTACGCAAAACAGAGTATTGGGAATTCACCCTATAATCAGTGCAATCTCACAAGTCTCAGCAATATTTCCTCTCACAGACTACAGTTCATTTTATTTCGTCTTGTTCAAACAAACGCTCTCATGTTCTCTCTGACCTGCTTTTCTTCTTTCTTTCCGTAAGTTTTAACCCTTTTGTCTCTGATGAGTGGAAGTCACCTTCCTTGTTCAGACAGTAAACTTGTTCTCTGACTCAGTATGTTTCTCATACGTCTGGTGTCTATGACACTGTGAAGACCTTATTAAAGTGTAAGATAAAAAGGGAAACTATAGAGTGCGTCTCGAAGAATATAGGTAATTTCAATATCTGTATGCTTGGATACACTAAAAAGAAATGGGCTTATTTGAAGCTAAAGACTCTGGCTTCCTGCAAATTAAAATATCAGTACAACTACCTAGTCCATTTGGTTTTTATTTTTAATTTGTTCTCTAAACCAGCTGATTTACCCATTGTTCAAATTTTGGAAAGCTAGAAATATTTAGGGGTATCCAAATAAATTTCAATATTCTGAAGAGATGGGAACGAATTCTTTCATAATTGTATCACTGTGCTAATCAAAAATGTTTAGTTTGGGTGCATTCACTAATACCATTAAAGACTCTAAATTTGTTTTCACTCCAGGTTTGCAGGGTACCTCAACAATACCATATATGGCAACCATTTGTCTTGGGCGCTTTATGTAACTAACTCACAATTCACATAAGGCAAAGCAAGTGCTGCCTTCTCAAGGGGTAGTCTTAAAAAGCAGAGACCAAGGTTTAAAATAGGTTGCCTGTAGACAAAACATTTTAAAAATATTAGTTATGAGATTCCTCTGGTTAACTTACCATATACATTATTACATATTACATATATATCATCAGCATGCATCATGATGTGCATCTACCTATCACAGGATGAATGGCTCCTCTGGCTGTATGTTACTTACATTGCCAGCTTACTCAGCCTTACCCTGATAGTGTATTTCTTGCTCATTCTTTAGGCAATTTTGCAATTTTCCAAGCTTCCAAAGGTGTTTTTAGCTCCAAAGACTGCACGCCCCACCCCCAGCCCACAGCTGTTATTAGAAAAATAGGCTTCTTTGAACTGGCTGCCTTCTTTCCCCTATGAAAACCACAAAAAATGTGACTTTCTTTATGGACTTTGACTCCTGATGCAGACTACATTGGTACAGTTACACAAGAGGATTTTAGCCAGTGCTGGGCAGCTGCTGTAGAAAATAAACATCTGGCATGCATTCATATGCAAGATTTATCTTGTATATCAAAGGAACTGACCATTAAGGAGAGAAACTGCTGAGTGTGGAAAGTGAAGAGATTTTGTGACTTTCTTTGCTCAACTGAAGCATCAACAACAAAGCCAAACTACACATTAAGGAATAATTTAAGATTCTTTTTTTCTGTAGCATTCCAGAATATTAGATGGATGTGAATGAAAGCTACCACATATCAAAATGACCATATATATATATCATCATCATCATCTTTATTTGCAGCCCATAGGACAGAAACATATACTGAAAGACACATTTTAGTAAAAATACATATAATAAATATATGTATACAACAGATCCAATATTAATAAAAAATATTATTATAGTTCTTAGTGATCACCATCTGGTAACAATAGCCAAATTTAAAATCTTAGCTGCTTGCTCAGTGATTGACTTATTAGAGCCCTGGAGCAAAATGATCAGAAGAGACTTAAGAGAGTGCCTTGGAAAAAGCTGTACAACAGAAATTTTTGCTAGCCCCATGAAACAGTCAAAGCATGCAAGATAGGCCCTACTTTGAGGGGCAGTAATTGTTCAGTGGGGTTTTGTCATATCTGCTAATAAATTAGAAGGAAGAGTGTTGCCATGCCAAAGAGAATGTCAAAAAGAAAGGACTCCTGTATTTCAGAATGGTTAGCTATTCTAAATAGGGTATTGCATCTTTATGGGAAGGACATGATAGACCCAATGACTGAGGAGAGCAAAGCCTCCATGCAGCTCCTTGGAGCTCGTGTTAGTGTATATCCAGTATAGCCATTGTTTAACTATTTAGCACCACATAGCTCCTTGGAGAACAAGTAGATGAATTCACCCACAAAAATCTGACATTTTTCTTTGCTGTGGTGGTGGCTGGTCTTCAGATCGTTTCCAACTTCTTGGCAATCCTAAAGCAAACCTATTCAGGGGGTTTCTTGGCAATATTTCTTCAAAAAGAGGTTTGCCTTTGCCTTCCTCTGAGGCTGAGAAACTGACAAGCCCAAGGTCACCCAGTAAGCTTTTGTAGTCAAGCAAGAGTTCATAGCTCAAATAGAACAGAATAGGACTCTCTACACAGGAATTGCGTGAGTCATTTTTCTCAAAATCAGACACAAATGCTAGGAAAGCATCTCCCTGTATAAGTCTCTGCTAATCATGATTTATTAATCATCAGTCATAAATGTTTTAGGACCAATAGCAATAATTCTGCAGGGGAATGGAGTTTGTGTAAAACTACATCCAGCAACAATAAAGTATCTCTTCCGATCAGCACCTCATTTTTTTTTTTTTACAGTAATGAGGATTATATAGTAAAACATATGGTAATGTTTTCAAGTTACAGGAAAATATTTCCTAACATTTAATTTAACTCAATGGAAATAACCATCTAGAGAAGTTGTACAATATATCCCTAGTCCTAAACAGATAGATCATACAGGTCCATCAAGCCAGTCTGAATGCCCCACTGATCATCCTTTTCTCCCACCTCTGACATTTGAGTGTATGTCCTTTTGGTCCACCGCCCCCATCTCAGTTGCCATGCAAGGAATAAATTATATTGAAGTTAAATGTCATAAATAATAATGCTCAAAGTCTGGATACACTTTATATGATTATCTGCTTGATTGACTAAAACCATAGCTAAACTACATGTGACATGTGAGATATCTGAACAAATCTTCCAACTTTTTTTCCCCGAACAATCACAAGAGACTTCAGATTATCAAGCACTGGGGATTGAAGATGGGGTAATTCAGCTTTCTTCTGCATTGTTTCCCCAATCTAACCACCTACCCTAATGCTGCTTTTTTTTTTGGGGGGAGTTACAACACTAATGGCATAAATCAGCCTCCTATGCTGGAAACAAAAGACAGGAGATCCAGACACAGATTTTCAGCCATTACTCTCTGCTCAAATAATAACAAGGGTGAAAAGAAACAACATAGGGAAAGGAATAAAACTGTGCTAAGAGTACCAAAACCAGAACAAACCACCTATTTCAGACTGCAAAGCAACCCAATGGATCTGTTTTAAGTATTTCCAGGGTAGGAGTTTTCTCACTTTTCACAACACCCTCTAGGTAGCTGACAATAAAAGCAACTAAAATATAACAAACGGAAACACACAGGCAAAAGCTTGCTAATTAAAAATACTGCCAAAAAAAAAAAAGGCAAGTAAAGGAAACACTTCAATTAAAAACCATGCAGCTTGGATAGAGCAGCCACTTGTTTCTTTCTCCTTCATTTGGTTCAACAAAGCCCTTTAAATATTGAGAAACAAATGAAAGCTTGAATCCAATAAAATAAGATTGCATACACTCCAACAGAAAGCCAGTGCTGTGGAGCGGTTTGAGGGTTGCACTACAACCCTGGAGACCCAGGTTCGATTATCTGCTCAGCCATGGAAATCCACTTGATGACCTTGGGAGTGTCAACCACTCTCAGCCCCAGAAAACCCCATGATAGGTTCACCTTAGAGTAGCCAGAAGTCAGAAATGACTTAAAGGCACACAACAATGACACTCTCCAACAGTCCTAATTTGGCAGAAACAGTCCTAATTAGTCCCTCATTGAACCTTTTTTTCAGCTGCTTTTAAAATGTCTGGTTCCATTCACCTCCTTTCACTTTCTGTTTTTGTCCTCAGCTTGCTTCAGTTGCTGCAAACTAAGTTTGAAGTGTAAACATAGTTTACACACAGTTAACTCAGCAGGGGAGGGGGTGGAGGAAATGAAATACTGTATTATCCTTCTCTATAGTCAGGCTAAAGCAAACTGCTGCAGCCTCTCCGAGCTTCTCTGTTCTTCCTCATTATAAATGTGTGCCATCTTGACCACACTCTGAGGTTGTTTAGTCACACATGTCCCAGTTTTCTTCTTCTTTCTTCTTTGAGTGTTATACTAGGACACTGAGAGACCAGGGCTTTAACCCTGCTCAGCCGTGGAAACCTATTGGGTGACCTTGTACAAGTTACACTCTCTCAGCCTCAGAGGAAGGCAACAGCAAACTCCCAAACAAATTCTGCCAAGAAAATCCTGTGATAGGGTCACCATAAGTCAGAAATGTCTTGAAGGCACACAGCAACAACAACAAATGAGGTCACAAGGACATTAATCCCACTAATGGTCTGTTTCCCAGGAAAAAGAGTACCAGCCCTCTAAATGTACAAGAGTGTCTTAGGAGAAACGTTTTGAATTTTAACATAAGTCAATTTGCTCATGAGCAAATTGATCATGATTAACCTTTCTGAACAAGGTTTGTTTACAAGCATGCCTGCCCTTAGGGCATGCAATACCTTTTAAATTTGAACAAGAGGGGGCCCTGCTTGATCATAAGAAAAGTCCTGAAATCCATATTATAGTGATGCCTTTATCAGACCAATCATAAAGTACCAAAAATGTGTACAAGCTTTTATAAGATAAGAGCTGGGGCTGACAAACCATCTGTCTCTTCGGTATAAAAAAAATCAATAAAAGCTCTGTATACAGACACAGACAGACAGACGCGCAGCTAGCTAGCTAGATATGAAAGATGCTGTAAAAAGCCAGTTGAGAGAGGAAGTGGTGGAAGAAAGACTTGATCTTAAAGTAATGCAGTCTGCGTGTCATCTTGAAATGTAAGAAGAAGAAGGATTTGCAGAGTCTCAAATCGGCTAATCAGGTGGAATGATGATCTGTAGATCTGAGATGAGTGGCTCAGCTAGCCTAGGAAGAGGCAACCAATGATAGCTCTCAGAATGTGGTAAAGAGGGACCTCTAGGAAATAACCTAGAGGCTTGCCTGTAAAAGAGTCTGTTAAGACCTATCAGAATGTGAGTTAAGGCTGTTAGGAAGAGAAAAATTGGTAAGTTCTGAACAGGGGTTTGGGAGCTGAGAATGTGACAGGAGTTCAAGGAAATGTGCTTCTTTGATTGAAAATGAGGTTCTACTGCATACTGTGTGTGTTTAGGCCTAAAGCTAGATCTCTATTTTATTTGTTACACAATAAATCTTTACTGTTTTTATTTTCTACACCTGTCTGGATGTTTTAATTCAGTAATTAACAAGGACAACTAATCATACGCTCTCACAGGCCATTTTCACACGAGGGTAAAAGCCCGCGTCCGACGACCGGAGACAGAGGTCGTTCACATCGCAAGATGAGCTAGCGCGGTTGCAAACGGTGAGGCGCCACACCTCCAACCGCTCTAGCCCAGCCGCAGGGGTGGCGCTGCGAGTTTTTAAAAACCACCTTCCCAGGTGATTTTTATCAAACTCGCCCGCACTAATCCGTGGCAGCTCCCAGTGAGAATCTGCAGAGACGCAGTAGTGCGTCTCTGCAGATCTGCCCGGGGGAGGGCTTCCGGCTGGCGCGCTGCCCTGATTGGCGGAGCGCCGCTGGAAGCCGCCGGCCACCATTTTGGGCGCCGCAGAGCACCGCCGAAATTCAGCGGCGTGTGAAGCGGTGGAACCGCGTTCCCCACAGGGACGGAGCAGAGACGGAGCAAATTGCTAGCAGGTAAGCTCCGCCCCTGCGTGCGCTCCCCCCTTTCGGCCCCCCCACGTGAGAAAAGGGCCACAGTGAATTCACTGATCAACACAGTCCCTTGTCGCATATAGAGGTCATCTTGAGGCCTGAGTACCAGATCCAGGGAGGGATCCTGAGCTTAAAAGGGCAAGATGAGTGATAGGAGCCATAGGCTTAGAACTGTAAGGTCAATCTAGAGAAGGGTTCCATCACACTATGTTTTTTCTGCTTTCATTAATCTGATGAGCATTGTACTTTAACTGGGAAGTTCATCAGTATGGTGGAGGAGAAAGCCAGCCATTTAAAATTAGAGGCTATTGCTACTAGACTCCAATTTTTTTCAGATTCACTACAGGCAAGATATGAGGGTTTCTGGGATTATGTACATGAGGATCTTTGTTTTATGTCTGCAGTAAGAGATTTTGATTTCATATATGTATATGTACGTATATATATATACAGAAAGAAAAGATATAGCATGGTTGTAAAGGAAAAACAGGTTGCTGCCCAATGCCAGGATGACTATGTTAGTGAAGGTAATACTTTAATCTGTACATGATAGCAGGCAGTGCCCTATCCTCCTCTTTCATTTGCTCATGTTCCTAAAAGACATGTATTCATGGGATTGTTTTTGTCTATTGGGTAAAGTGATAATGCATAGACTTTCATAAAGTGCCTTTTTTGGAGGTGGGTAGGGCAGCTATGCATCTGAGGAAGAACCTGCAAGCAATGGATTACTACCAGGGCCCCTGTACTGCTGGGTGGGCAAGTTAGGGAACACATGAGGCCCCAGGGACATTTTGTGGCCCCTATGCCCACCAAGAGGTCAAATAAATAGATAACTAAATAAGTCTGTGCACACACACGTGTACATATCTGTACTCCAGAATGCCCCCAAGTGCACTCTGGGATGTGTGGAGGGCATTTCCGCCATGTTTAAAGCCCCCCTTTTCCCCAAGAGTCAAAAATAATTTTGGCAAAAAAATTAAACAATTTAAAAAATTATTTTTAATTAAATATTTAAATGGAGTCTGTGTGTCATCCCAAAGATTTGGAGCCCCCAGATGCTCCAAAATATCCGCTAGAGGCATGAGGTGCATTTCCACCATTTTTTTGTGGTCCCTCTGGGCCAATTTAGGCCTGGGAGAAGCCTTATTTGGAACCCAAAATATGGTGAAAATACAGAGGCATTTGGGGACAATTTTTTTTTCATGAGCAGGTACAGACCTCCAAGTTCTCTTAGGTTGCCAATGTGGGTCCCGTAGGCTTCCACAGTTGCCCAACCCTGGAGAACTGTGTTTATATCCTTCTGCTTATTGATAAACTATTTAAATAAAATTCAGTTTTTGTTTGTTGTCACAACATGCAAAAACAGGTGTATGGCTTTTCTGGGTATGTTTGGGATGGTCTGACTTCAGATACAGTCTATGCAGCATATATAAAAATCACTTGGGGGCTACTGGTGGACACCTATTTTTTTTCTCATTCATACAGAGTAATGCGGCACATTATTTGAATGATTTTGACAAACGGAGATCAAAAAATGAATTTTTAAAAAGTTTAACAAACCAATAAATTATATTTGTCTGTTTCTTTGTTACAACATCACACATAAACAGCTGGGTAGACTTTCAACAAACTAAGAGAAGATGTCTGAGATGATACGGCTTAAAATATATATGGTATGGCTTAATTTACAGGTTATGTGATACATACAGAACTCACTCAGGGGAAATTATGGTTTTCATTCATACAGAGTAGACTATTTGGCACCCAATCAGGAGAAATATGCTTTTTCTTGGTCAGTTGAGACTGATGAACAAGAGCACGTTTAAGCATCTACAGTAAGAAATTGTCCTCTACGCAGTCCTAACTTTATTTTCTGATGCCAATGTTCAAGCAAACTAGGCAAGCAGTTACTTTAGAGAAAATATGAAGAAGGGAAACTCTGACCTATATGCTAGACTAGAGCTTTCCAAACTTTTCATGTTGGTGACACACTTTTTAGACATGCACTTTTTGGACATGCATCATTTCGTGACTCAGTAATTCAGTAAGTGGAGGCAGCCCCTCCACCCGAGCCTGGCCCTCCACCACCCTCACCAGGGTCTTCTTGGCCTGGGGCAGTGGCAGCAGAGGGAGAAGCAGCCCCTCCACCCAGACCTGGCCCGCTGCCACCCTAGCCAAAGTCCTTCTTGGCCTAGAGTGGCAGCGGTGAGACAGGCAGGCCCTCCACCCAGACCTGACCTGCTGCCACCACCCTCACCGGGGTCTTGTTCAACCCAGGGTGGCAGTGGCAGTGGTAGCGGCAGTGGCAGCCCCTTCACCTGGGCCTGGTCCACTGCAGCAGCAGGAGGGGCAGCCCCTCTGCCCATAAAGTTCACGCGACACACATACGCACTGCATCTGACACACTAACATGTCATGACACACAGTTTGGAAACTCTGTGCTAGACCAACCT
Organism: Iguana delicatissima; assembly: GCA_948472985.1. Lineage (NCBI taxonomy): Eukaryota > Metazoa > Chordata > Lepidosauria > Squamata > Iguanidae > Iguana > Iguana delicatissima. The sequence continues at coordinate 281,844 of CAOKZL010000401.1, forward strand.
TGAGTGTCAGGCTGGAAGAAAGGAGGGATACAAATAAAGGGATGGATGGATGGACAAACACATCCCAGTGTTTACTAGATCAAATACACCACCTTATTCATTGGAATATACCCCCTCTTTCCACCTTCAACACTGAACAAAGGAGATTCTCAGTGTAGGAAAAACAACAGCACTCAAAGAGCTCTTATCTTGGACTGGTATATGATTGGAGATAAGAGATTTCTCCTATTTCCTTTTTGTTGCTGAGCTGCTGCTATCTTAAAAAAAATGCTTGGTCAGACCAAAGCCCTTGTTAGAGCTTTCTTATGTTTACCCAGTGCCTATGGTAAGCTTACCAAAAGCACATGAGTAAAACTGTTTCCTCCAGATTTTGGAGTGCTGGGAACAAGAACTGAGGCCTAAAGGTTCGCTACTTCTAGTAAACTGAAACTTCAATTGATAAATGCCATGATGGATCTTTACAGCTTTACAAACATAATTACAGGCCATACCTTGATTTTGAATATAGAATTCAGAAGAATTTAGAATTCACAGAAAGTCACAGAAATACAAGTCACTTGCAGATAGCATAATGGCCATCTTTTAAAGATAAGACAACACCCACCTGTACTGGAAGAGTTGCCTCAATTAAAATACATTTTTAAATAGAGTTTGTCTGAACTATCACTCTAGCTATGAAGTAATATAGAACAAGAAACAATTTTGACTTTGTGTTAAAAGGACTGTTAAAATGCTTTGTGTTAATAGGCTTAAGAATTTATATTTTATTGTTTTGTTATTCTTTTTATATAACATTATAGCTCCACCCCAAAGTAAGAGTTTTTTTAAACTTCAATAAAGTTTCTTTCATATCAGTCAATTATTATACACATATCTGATAAGTGATTATACTTTGTTTCACCTAAATTTTAAATCTATGGTTTCTTCTTTAATTCAAAGTTGGATGATAGATATATGTCTAGACATTCAATAAAATCTTTGAATACAGTAATTTATATCTACTGATGCTTGAAACAAAGGGAGCACCTGGGCATTGGTTTTGTCTCCATTTGGTTTCTGACGCTAATTTACCTGCAGGTTTGAGGCCTTTTCTTTCACTGTGGAGACGAGCCACCCTGCATTCTGAATATTTTCATCTATTCTCATTGAGGGTTTTTTTTTACTCTACACCTTTCTCTCTTGAATGTTTACATTTTTAGATAAAACGCTGAGTTTTCTTTTAAATTTCCTTCTACAGTTTTATTACTTTTTGGGAATATTTTTGGAACTTTTCCAGAAAAATCATTTAAACACTTACTGGACGTTTTCCTTAAAGACAACTAAGAATCTGAAACATCCAGTGGAGTGGTAGATGGGATTTTTTTAAAAAATATACACCTGGGAATTTAAAATGCTTATGTTTGATAGACTGGAGTGAGTGTTAGACCAAGCTTGGGTTTAATGTTTAATATTTATTCTATTTTTCCTTAGATGTCATTTGTCATCTCTTATGCCTTGATTAGTTTTAGTTTTAGTACTTCATTCACTATTTCATTATGCCTCTTTATGTTACTAAAATTGTAACTCCTTCAGTTATCATTCTTTATGACAGTCACATGTTCATTAATGTATTTTTATGCTATAGTCACTAGTAGTAATATTATTATTATTGTTGTTGCTACTTCTGCAATATGTTGTATCTTATTCATTGTTTTTAGAACAATCTATTCTTTTTCAATGTCTTGACTATCCTATCAATAAATTTTAAATTTGCTTTATTTTTGGTGTGGTTCTGGTTCAATGACCATTCTCCATGAAGTTCACTGGAGTGAAATAGAGTAATTTTTTAAAAAAATCACCTTTCTCAGCAAGAAGCAGGGAAAATGTCTCTTTCTCAGCTGTCCTGTGTGGTTCAGCTGAGAATGGAGGACTGGGGTGGGTGTGTATGTGTCTTGTGTTAATGGTAACTATGTGTGTGTGAATAGTGCAGGTGATACATATAAGAGAGTGGGAAGTCACACACATTTTGGGCTCTAGCTGTGCCCACTGCTAGAATGCAGGCTCACAAGATTTCCTCAGCCACAGTTCATCCCTCGGAGTTTTCCACTCATACCACAGAGCAATGCTTGAGTGAAGGAGCTGTATTTTTTCTTCCTAAGGCACCAGGGACCAATACCATATTTGTTCCCAGTGGTTACAACTGTTTATTTCTTTTCTGGAAACTCAACATGTATTGGCCCCTGATCCTTGGAGGAAATGCCATTAAAAGTAAGGGATTTGGGGTGGGGCAGCAAGGCACAGCTAGGAAAAGTCTTTTCTGGCAAGTAATGGCAAACCAGTGATAATCTAATTACTTCTTTCTCTGGTGGACTTGAGGACTCTAAGACCTCAGAAACTCCCATGTCAAAACAGAGAGGACACATAAAGAACACACACCTCTTTTTCTTCAAAAGAGGAAAGGATAGCAAATATCTTCAAAAGATAGCAAACCACCACCAATTTTGCTTTTTGGACTCTTAAGTGTCCCCCCCCCCCGTGTGTATTAAATACTGCAAGCCCCATTTCACAATACATACAGATTCAAAGAAACACAAGGTAGATGGCCTTCACCCAAGGGGTACTGCAGCCCAAATGAAGATCCTCAAGATAATTCTCTTTCAAAGTAGGCCTACTCAAAGCAGCTCCAAAACAAAGAAGGGTTCCTTGGTCAAGCTTGGCTTGGTATAGCCCTTTCTCTCCTGAATCCCAGTCTTTGGATTCCTCCTCTCAAGAAAACAGAACCTTAGAGAAAGAACAGAAGAATGAGTGAAAAAGATCTCCAGCATTACCCAAGAGCTGAAACAAATAAGCAAAGGACATCAGCAGGCATAGCATGGCTGTCACTTGCTTCACAGAGGCCACATCTCCAAACTTTCTGTTTTGGAGAATCCACTGGATCAGAGAGAGACAGAGAAATATTAAAGTATCTAATGTAGAAAATTCCTACATCCTGTATTCACAAGTAAGTCCACTGAGCTCATTTCTAAGTAACCATGCAGACAGATGATTATACTGTACATCATGCAGCTTCAGAATAATTATTATTAATTCCAGACATTAAAATTATACTGATGTCATTTTAAATTACTAAAAGGGAACTTAGACCCAGGTTAGTATGTACAACTGCAATGCAAATCTGGGTAATGACATAGGAAAAAAATAATAGAATTGCAACCAATGGCGGCCTTCTGTATCAAAAATAGCCATGCAACCAACTTTTAAATTTAAAAAATAGTCATGCATTTTAAATTCTCCATCTTATTGGACGTTCTGCAAAAATAATAGTTCCTACCCAACAGAGTTGCAGAAAAAAATATTTTGAATATGTTAGTTAGATATCAAACACTATTCTACCAAAAAAATAGCTAGGACCACTTACATTATACGAATCTATTCTTATTTAAATCTTGAGAAAAATGCATCTTATAAAAAAGTTCCCTTGTAGTAATTCAGTTAAATTCATTCAGTGTAATTTAGGCACAAATAATAGCAATAATTTTTCTGAAGTGTAATCCTATGCATGTTGATTTACTAAGAACTCTTAAACCTTTAGTTTAAAATTACCTAGTCACTATACACTAGAACTTACATTTGAATAAACATTCAGGAGATTGCACTAGGGCTGCCCCAAGATTTTCATAGGCCCTAGGCACTCTTTTATTCAATTCTTCTCCCCTTGACATACCACTAGGGATGTTTTTGTAGGCCCTAGGCACTGTGCCTAAGTGCCTAATGGACAAGGCAGCCTGGAATACATCATAAGGCTGTAATTTTATAAACATATATCTGGAACTGAACTCAGTGGATCAGACTGTACAGTCAGCCCTCCACATTTGTGAGTTTCACTTTTGCGGATTTGATTATTCACTGATTATTTGCTGTCACCTCTGGTGCCTCCCAATGCCATTTTTAATAGAGACTGCAAATCTCATGAGACTGAAAAACTGCAAATGAGGCTTGCAAGTCCCTCTTAGAAATGTTGTGGGGCAGCAGTGGAGATGGCAGTAAATCCCACCAGGCACCCACTTCTGCCTTGTGATGCTTCAAAGGAATCCATGGTGAGTTGAATATGGTGACTATACTTTTTTTGGTGTTAAATATAATTTCTGAGGGCCCAGAATTATTAACGGTTTTTCCACTTTCACAGGGGTCCTGTGCCCCTAACCCTAGTGAATGTGGAGGAATGACTGTATAGGTGTTTATAAGATGCAAAGAAATGTGCTGTAATTATAATGTTTAGAATAACATCAGAAAACATTGTCCTGTTCTAGTGCTCACCTATACTACTTTTTATGATCAATGGCCCCTAACCAGTGTGACAGCAAATGTAACTTAATGTTGGTGACCAAATGCACAAACTTCTTTGTGTGCATTTTCAGCACAAACACAGTTATCAATGAAAGGGTATAAACTCTAAGTGGGCTATAACATTGGCTGTATTATACAGAAGCATGTTGGTAATCGAATACTTCTTGTTTATTGTGATACTACTGGGGCAATAAGTGCTGCACAGATGATGAAAATCACTGAAATCTTACCAGAGATGTATAATATTTTGTAGAACTGTGCACTAATTTCAAACCCAGACACCGGTTCCTTAATTATCTCTTTTTCTAAGCAGTTTAAATAATTTAACATGCACTAAAGGCAAATAATCTCTCTATAGTAATCATAAGGAATAAGCTAGATAATGAAATGAGGCTTATAACAAAGGCCGTTTCTGCACTACACTGCTATAATGCTATTATTCCACCTTCAACATCCTATGGAATCCTGAGGTTTGCAGTTTAGGGAGGGGCATTTAGAATTCTCAGCCAGAGAGCTCTTTGGCCTCAGCAAACTACAAACCCCAGAATTCCACAGGATATTGAAAGTGGAATAATAGCACTAGTGTGGTGTAGTGTGGAAATGGCCATAGGTGCTTTTGGGGGAATCTGAGGATATTATTCTTACTGCAGGCAAATTAAAACCGCTTACTCAAGTTGTAGGGCCTAAACACCTATAGGCACCAGAAGCCGTCTGATCTTGAAAACTAAGCAGAGTCAGTCCTGGTTAGTACTTGGATGGGAGACCATCACTGAATACCAGGGGTTATATTTCATTAGAATGATCTGGCAAAACCACCTCTTGAGTAATCCTTTCCTAAGAAAAACCTCTGAAATTCATGGGCTTGAAGGCACCTATACGCACGCTCTCGAGCTGTCAGAGCTGCCCTCACCACTACATGTAGGAACAGCCCCCTCGGCCTCTTTTCGTTACCCATCTTCCCAGTCAAAGGGGAGGGGGGCGGATTTCGGGCGGTCTTGGCAGACAGCCATGCTTCCCCCATCTGGACTGCTCGGGAGAAACCCTACCACCCAGGATTGTTCCTGAGGGAATTCGTTGGGTTAGAACCCGGGTTAAAACGACGGCGGCGGCGACGAAGAAGAAGAAGAACAACTCCGGAGAGGAAAGGCTCGCCTTTCCTTCTGCAGTCTCCTCAGGATGGTGGTCTGTCAGGCTAGGTCGCTTTCCAGCTCTGGCGGGAACCCACAGGCGGGGAGCAGGACGAATGCCCGCCTTCCTCTTCGGCCCTCCGCTTCCCCAGCCGGGGCCGAGGCGGCTCCCTCGCCAGGCTGTGAGTGGCGGTGGGAAGGACCACGGGCGGGGAAGGCGGTGGTTGGAGGCGGCGGAGGGGTGGAGCGGCCGCTTCCCTGCGCGCTGCCGAGCGAAGGGGGCTGAGCGGCGGGGAGACCTGGGGCCGCGCCGGTGTCGCTGGCTCCCGCCCGCCGGTGGGGATGTGTCGCGAGAGCCCCGGGCCCCTGGATGGACTGAGGAGTTGAAGAAGCCGGGAGCGGGGGGCAAATGGGGTGCGGGAAGATGGCGGCTCCGGCGCTGCCGGCGGCTCCCGCGGGTTCCTCCGGCGGCCCGGGGTCCCAGAGCCGCGGCCGGGCGAGAGGGGTGAGGCGACGCTGCCAGTGGCTGATTTACTGGGTGCCCGTTCTCTTCATCTGCAGCATCTTGACGTGGTCCTACTACGCCTATGTCGCCCAGCTGTGTATCTGTGAGTGCTGCGCCGGCGGGGAGGGTGGGGTAGGGGACACACGCTTGCCGTAGGGTTGTGTGCGTGTGTCTACTGACACAGACATGGCTCGCTATCCAGGGCGGGCGGGCGGGGGAACCTCTGCCTAAGCTGAGCTTGGCTGACAAACGGGGAAGGGGCTGTCTGGTTTCTCTCTATCCCATCCCCTCAGCCCTCTCTGGTTTCAAAGCAAGCTTAACACCTGCCCTCTTTTTTCCCTGCCCGAAGCGGTGGCCAAGATTTTAAGGCACTGTATCTTATTCCCCACCATCTTTGTCTGCAATTTAACACAGTCGTATTGCCTCCTTCCCTCGCTGCTTTGCAAGAGCCAACACACCCTTTTATCGTCAAGCTTTGAACCAGGCTCTTTAAAGTGATGCTGTACAGTACAATTGGACAAATACTGTCTCAGTGGCTTGAGTAGGGAGGTCTGTCTGTCTTTCTTTCTCCCCCCCCCACACACACCAGTTTATTCAAGAAAAAGGGGATGGAGAATCTCCTTACCCTTTATCCAGCTTCCCTTAGGCAGCTCACCCCTGACACTCAGCTGACGGGGAGGAGGAGGAGGAAGTAGGCAGTGAAAACAAGGAAACCTGACTTACTGACAAGAGGAAAAATCTGTTTTTGACAAACTTTTTTTCTTATTTTTTTTAATGACTTAAGATCAGAATGCTTAACCAGTGTACTCAGAATATTAAAACAATTTAAAAAAAAAATATGTTTTTTTTCCTGTTTTTATGTAGGTTTAATATTCTAATCTTTTTAAAAGATTGTGCCTTAAGAATGTAGCATTCTGGGCTTTTTATTGTAAAACAGTAAAATCCAGCCCTTGATAGGGGTACTGGGAAATCACAGCACCGCTCCCGCTTTGCCTTAGCTTAGGAGGTGGCGGCTGCTACTACTTTGGTGTGTTGTTTACATGCTTAACATTTCCTAAATTGCACCAAATAGGATTTCTCTCTTACAATCCAACCCTTTTTCCATGCATACAACACAGCATAATTCTGTTAAAACCTATTGTAACATAAATGTGCGTTAAGAACCAGTAGGCTTAAAATGAACACGCACATACATGCAGCTTGATTGCTTTAAGGGCAGACTTTAGTGTGAGCATTTAATGTTTAATGGCTATACTTTCTAGCTGACAGCATGCTGCTTCTTAGTAATGTAATGGTATATAAAATAATCTTACCCACTTGACACTGTATAACAAATCCTTCATCATTTTCAGAGACATAATAGACAGTGGTTTCAGTGGAATTCAGCATCCTTAAGAAAAAAAAGTTGAGAGTTGCTTTGCCTTTTGTAAGGCGGATAATATGTCCAACGTAATTAAGCATTACTATGCGTTAATCTAGGTCCTAGGCGTGACGTTAAAATAAATCTCCTTATGCATGCTGATTTAGTATAGTAGCAGTGGTAATTATCTGCAAGATAGTAAACAACTCACAGAGTGACACACATATTAATAGCTCATCTGAAAATATTCTTTGAAGTTTCAGAAAACAGAACTAAATGTAAGAAGGTGAAGTGGTTATAGATTCACTTCATTACAATCTCTCTTATGCGCTTTACCTTGTATAAACTCTGATACATTGTGAAGATTTGAATAAAACAATACACTGTACTTTGTTTTTCCCACTGTCTGTAAATGGTGTGCAAAAAATAAAAATGCAATTCATTGTAGCTGCATGGTAGCAGTTATACATATACAATTTTTAAAAAATGACTTGAATGTGTTAGTTGGAAAGATGCAGAAAGATCTGAGTGTGCTCCTGGCTGGCTGCCATTAAAATGGCTCCAATAATAATATTCCAGTATTCTTATTGATCTAAAGTGGCCCATTTGATTGTAGTCTTTCATGTTCAGTAGATACAGTAAGAGGAGCGAATTGAAATGTTATATGACAACCACTTAAAAGGTTGAGAAGCCATATTAAATGTTGCACATAGAATTAGCTGCTACATTTTTAGTAAGTGTCCTACAAACCAGATCTAAGGTACAAGCATGGTTGCTATACTGTATGCTGTAACAGCATGCTTCTGTATAGCCTATGTTATGTTTCTTTCAGATGTCTTTCAAATGTGTGGCCCACTTTAACACTCCACCTGCATCAATGGGATCCACTTGTAATTTTTATCATGTCCATTGTTGTTGTTCTCTTTCTGTCTTCCATTTCTCTCTTTTCCCTCATATTTCTCTTCTCTTCAATATATTGGGGGGGAGGGTGCTTAAACACAAGAAAAGGGCATGTTTACTTTTATTGCAGTCATCCTTTGGGTCAGATATATGATCTAGTTTCAGATCACAGCCTACTGTTTTGTGTCCCAGAGTACATGGTGCACTAGAGTACACTTCGATTGTTTGGATTTGTTTTGTTTCTTCCTGGCCAGGGAATAGGAAACAACAGAGTATAAGTGCTGTAGGCATATTGTTGTCTATAAGCATTTGCTATTCAGTGATATACTTTGTTTAAATATGGAAGCTCCTTTTAGCAGTTAAGCTGCCCACTGCTGATTGAGCAGTCTAGCCAGGGGTCTACATATAAGTGACTAATGCTGCACAGGAACAACATTCTGGCAAACCACAGGGGAAGCTTTTTTTATACCTCATGCATAGGAATAAAATTTTCTTATAATTGCCAGTGTACAGTGGGGGGAAGCCACCACCCTGATTAGAAGGGAGGAACTGCTATAAACATATACATACATTATCTTTTTCTCCTCCTGCTCTTTTTTCATTTTTTTAAAAATGTGTTGGATAACTGATACAAATGGAAATTATGGAATGCTGTTTTTTTGTCTCTGTGGAGTACAGATTGAGAAAGCAGAGCTTCGTTTATTGCTACAAACTGTTATTAGGTCCCCAAAGCAGCCATAGTCTGTATGCTGCTTAAACTTTTTTATCATGATTGATAGATTTGTCCTTCATGATAACTCAATATCCTGTGAAATTGTCAGTTGAAAACTTTTTTTTCTTTAACAGTTAGAATTTGAGGATCCAGTTTAACTAAAGTAAATACTTCTTCCTTTGGAAAAGTTAGCATGTGCTTATTGTTAGTATGAGCATAGTTATTCTGGGTGTTCAAATAATTTCTGAACTATAGTGGTCTTAAGGTGAACTTACGGAGTTTTCTTGACAAGATTTGTTCAGAGGGGTTTCTGTGGCTGAATGCAGATTTGAGCCTTGGTCTTCCAGAGTTTTAGTTCAACACTCAGACCACTTCACCATGCTGGATCTTACCATGAGCGTTACTCCCAGGCTTTGTAAATATGTAGTTGGATCAGATGTAGTCATACTTAGAGCAGATTAAAGCATACGAATCAGTGAGATTTAAGTTAACCATAGCTAACCGAAGTTCCTCAATTTAAGTAAATATGACTAAATTTGACTCCAGTGCACAGATTTTGAATGTTTGATTGTAAATTGAGTTTGATTTCTTCCTTGACTATTAACTTTCTTCCTAATCTTATGGTCTTTATTTTTCCCCAAGCTATCTGATATGAAGGACCTGTAATTCTTTTTCCAATGTGCCAAGGGGCAGTATTTGTGCCCATTAGCTACAGTTGTTTATTTCCTGGAAAAATCACCATGAAACATCAGTTGACTGGCACGAGTCCATGGACCACAATTTTGAGTAGCACTGATACAGAGGATCATATGTTTAGCGCATGATATTTAGGTTTGTTTGTGATAGTCTGTCAAAAGCCCATAACCCTACATACTATTACATAGTATAAAATCCATGTGTTTATGTGATGTTTTCATAAATTTTTCAAAGCAAAGTGAGGGAAATAATGGAATAGGTGGAAGAAAGTTCTCTTTTGGAGAACTGGTTTACTTTTTAAGTATGAATCCACGAGACAGGTAGTGGTAGGATACCACATGAAGCAGCATGTGGAGCTGCATCTTAAAGATATCAGCTTATTGTGGCTTTTATTGGAGGCAACTGTCCTTCAGGTTTGGATAAAAGATTTGGAATGGCCCAGAGCTTTGTCTACTATTGACATCCACTGTTTATTTTTTTAGTACACCAGATGTAATTGGTATGGGACTGCTATGCTAACAGTATCTTTTGCTTACAGTTTGAGGTGGCCTGAAGCTTATTGGGGAGGTAATCACAGTTTTGTAATCATTTATAAATATAATGGCTGTTGTTGGTGTTAACTGATATTTTTGTACCAGTGAAGCATTGGGTTGGAAACAGTGTTGACACAGTAAACATAGAAGACAGTCTCCCTGATGTTTGAGACTAGGATGGCCTAGAAAATATCTTGTGAATGGGAATGTACACCCTTCTGTTTTTATCCTTTTGGGGATACATCTTGGTATGGTATACCATCTTTGAACATGTTCTTATGTCTAAATGAGGCTGAGTGTGGTTCAGTGGCATCTGTATGTTTTAGAGTATGATTCACGGTAGGCTACAGCTTGTTGCATTCGCATTGGCTGCTTACATGGGAGCCCATGCTTGATAATAAAGGTTTGGTTTGTACATAAAGCTGTGTCATCTCGCAGAGTTTACTTTTCCTGAGGTTTGGTATATGTTCTGGAGAAGGGCCAAACTTAGTCAGCCGTACACACCCTCAGGTTTTTTGTTTATTTATATATCTCTCAACTGTTGTTGCTTGGCATGAAGACAATATTCATGACAAGTTCTGGCACTGAAATGCAGTGCTATGGCAAGAGTGAACAATTTGCAGAGGTCTGGGCCTATATGTCACCTCCCCAACAGACCATACAGGGCTATATACCTTCACTTTTTTTTAAAAGGCCCTTCATTTCCTAGAGAGAATGGAGGGCAGTTTTGTTATCTCCCTCTCTATTGTATGCTCATGATGGCCTCTTTTAAAGATAGAAAGTGATCAGACATCATGGCTGCTACATGAAAGAGAAATGAAAATAGAAGAGAATTGTCCTCATGCCCCACTTTTGGTAAAGTAAAATAATGTAACTTGTGAACATATGTCTGACATAACATAACATGAATTTAACAGTGATAGGGAGCCACATGTTGCCACTGTATTGGAGGTGTGGATAATCAAACAAACTGGAGTTCTTATATTTCCTCCTCCTTTTCCTGCTGGTGCTTCTTTGAGTCATGATGGTACATAAGATCTCATGGAACTCATGGAATAAAAGACAGAATAATAAATTTGTTAGTCTCCTGATCTCTGGGGGCGTTGCTTACTCAAATCTGTTTCAAAGAATATTCAGTAGGAGGTCAATAGGCAAGTGTGGCAGTCTTCAAGTACACAATTTTAGGCTTGGTTGCTTTACTACTAAGATGTCTGAAGAAAACTATATTGGCACTGACTTTATTTTAGAACTTTAGCATGCTGTGCACAGTGTTAATGCTATTGCCCTGTTACATATTTTTAGCTTGATAATATTACTGCAATCATTCTGAAAAGCTCACTGCAATCTTGAAAAACTAAATGTTCTTTATAAAACAGTCAGTAGCTTTTTATTTTTCCAACAGTGACTTTTCTGCTTATTGTCTTGGGACTTTCTTGTTGTGGAGAAACAAAAATTTATTTTTCATTTTGAATAATAATTGTGTTCAGCAGCTAAAATTCTTTCTCTTCCCTACCTTCAATTCTTCCATGTCATTTACTATGCTGCTTTAATAAGTTTATGTGTTTATTTATTACAGTTATATCTCACCCCCTCATCCAAGGATCTCAAGGCAGCACACATAATTATCTTTCTATTTTATCTTCACAGCAGTTCTGGCAACTTTGTTAGGGTAAGACATCGTTACTAGCCAAGGGTCACCCAGTCAACTGAGGGTGGATTTCATCTTGAGTCTCTTCAGTCCTTGTTCAGCACTGTACCCAAAATCTTCCTAACCTGGTTTTGCATTATATCTCTCATCACTATTATCCACCGTGACCATATTGTCTGGGAATAATTGGAGTTGTTGACTTCTTTAACCATTACATCATGCTTTATTATTTCCTACCTCAAATTTATATATACCATATTTTATTTCAGTTCATTTTAATTCAAATCTTACTATTTCATTGCACTGCCTCCAGATCACTATCACACCAATGCTATCTGATTTCAGAAGCTAAAGACAGACCTGGTTAGTACTTGAATGGGAGTTCACGTGGGTATACTAAGGATGACCAAATAGGACTTGGAAATAATTGTGTTTGAAACCCTGGAGTGCCACTGCCAGTCAGAGGTAACAGTACTGGGCTAGATAGGTAAATGGTCTGACTCAATATAAGACAGTTTCCTGCATTCATGTCATTGAATATTTTGAACTCAGTATTATTAGCAGGCTATGCCAGTGACATTTCAATGCTACCAGTATGCATTAAAAAAAAACTTAGTTGTTACTGCCATTCTCTAATTCTTTGTATATTTGTTTTTCCTTTCTGATTGTATGTGCCAAAGATTGTATAGATAAAAGCTGAGGCCTAAAACAAGCTAAACAAACCTTCAGCACTCTAGATGTTGTTGAAGTACATCCCAGCATCCATCACTGTTGATTGTGGTGGCTGAGGCTAATGGCGTTTGCAGGCTAACCATTTCTAGAAGGCCACACTTTGTCCATCTAAATTCATCTGCTAACCCCATTTTGAGTAGATTCACTGAGTAAATTGCTAAATGGTCAGTCAACACATATGTAAATCCCATTGCTTCAGTGGGGCTATTCTAGTGGGAACTAGTGATTAGATTTAGCCCAAAGGTTTTTATTCTCCTGCTTGTCCTTTGTTGTCTAATATTGTATCTGTTTTCTTGTTTGTGCCATTTTTCTCTTATTCATTCTCAGTGGAATGTCATACCATCAGTTCTATTTTTTATATCACATTTGAAAACACAGCATTGAAGAGTTGACTTTTATGCATTTTGTTATTTTTTTTCTTTCCCATTTCTTTCTGTCAAACTGTAAGCCTACAGGCAGGGCCAATGATCACCTTTATTTATTGTTCAATACGTGATGACTTGCAAGAAATTGTGAATATAAAGGGCATACTGAAACCTTGAAACACATAAGGGTACTTTGTACTTATGTGGGTAAAAATCAAGAGAGAGGTGAAAATATGAGGCTATAAGTCTTTTTTTGGAAGAATTGATTGAAGAAGAGAAGATAGAGAAGGAATGGCCTTGATGGTGTGATATTATATAGCACTTCCACTTTGTTCTCTGACAATTTCTGTACAAGAATTTGATGTTACAGTTTAAATGTATCTCATTCAGTTTAGATAAATGGTGTTTTTTTGGGGGGGTAACCAAAGAGGTACAATGATAACAGTTTATCAGATTAAACAATTGCAGAGAAAGTTGGTTGAGGCTTTTTTCCCCATAGATGTATACACGTGTGTGCAGATGCATGCGTACACACATCCAATTATACACTGGGAACTTAATGAAACTGATTGACAGTAGAGATTCAAGAAAGACTAAAAGAAAAAGCATTTTAGACATTTTGAAATTTGTTGCTTCAAAATGTAGTGGTGGCTACTAGTTTAAAAGACTTTTTTAGGGGGGAAACCCTGCTGAGATTCATGGAGTATAACATCAGTTGATTGTGCTGTAGAGTTATGAAGGGATTGCTTAAAAACTTGAGATTCCCTACATAAAATCCCTCTCCGAAACATCAGATCTCTTAATTTTCTACAATATCGTGACCTTGAAAGCTCTCCTGGTTCACATAATTGAGATGGACTTTGAATACAGCTGACATTATTTGTACTCCTACCACCAGTGCAACTGGAGATCTTTTGGGGAACCTGCAGTAAAATACCTGGGAGTAATTATTACCTCTCTGACCATTTACTGATCCTTCAGTGATGTCAATTATTATGTGTTCCCTGCTGCCTACTTCCCCCTGCTGATTAAAAATGCCTATCTTCTTAGGAGTACTAATTAGTACTTGCATCTGTGTCTCCCCATCCAAGCAAGAGGCAACAAGTGGACACTTCTATTTCTTGGGAAACACTTTCTGTTTCTTGGGAAATTTCAAGTCAAGTCAAGTTTATTACGGCAAATAGCCAGCAATTAATCGACAGTCACCTTATAACACAAATGCAGTTAAAATACAATATAAGATTAAAAAATTACAAAAAATTGAACAATTACAAAGCATAAATAACAATTGGGCTAGAGCAATTTGGCTATAGCATATGGTTAACATATTTAACAATTTGGCTAAAGTACATGGTTAACCATATGTTTACGGTAGCTCATAGCTGCTGCAAAAAAACTTGCAACTTTAACTGTGATCTGTGTATTAGTGTCTGAAAGGAGAAACTCTATATAAAATTTATCATGTCTACCAGGAAACTTTTGGATAAGAGGAGTTATGAAAGTTTTTCTGAGATCTCGATAAAATGTACAATAAAACAGAACATGACATACAGACTCTACCTCATCCAATCCACATGAGCATAACTGTTCTGAGTAAGGGATCTTTTTGAATCTTCCTTCCAGCACTTTCGAGGGAAGACAGTTTAATTTAGCTAATGTAAACGCTCTTCTAAGTTTAGGCGTAGTTAATTTAAACAGATAATTAGCAGGAGCAAATGGAATACTATTAACTATATGATCTGTGTAAGAAGCAGCACAACTTAGATGATTCTGCAAATCAATGTCTGTAATACGTTGGGAAATTGCTAATTTAGCTCTATCATAGCCCAATGCCAAAATTGATATTTCAGAGAAACCTAAGGTTAGCAGTTTTGCATTTACTGTTTGCTTCCATTTAGATTGACAAGAATCAGATAAAATTAATGGGGAAAGACCTGTCGGGATAAACAACATTTTTAGCCAAAGATTAAATTTACGCTGCCATATACGAGCGTCGATGGTCAATACACCTGTTTCCAATCTTAAGATAGTATTTGGTGTGCAGCTGGAAAGACCAAGAATTGTTCTCAAAAATTTAGTTTGTACTGCTTCATATAAATGTGTATTAACAACACTACATACTTCTGAACCATAAAGGAGTTGTGCCAGTACCTTAGATATAAACACCTGTATGGCTGAGGGGATGTATTGCCCCCCTTTATTATAAAAGATGGAAAGTAATGCCTTGCTGGATCTTTGCACTTTCATAATTGCATATTTCTGTTGAGCAAGCCAAGTTCCTCGAGAATGGAAGGTTATGCCAAGATACTTATAAGTAGGCACCTGCTCAATTAAATTATTGTTAATTTGCCATTTATACTTAAGTCTCTTCTTTGTAAATATTACTATTTTGGTCTTATCATAGTTAATTTTCAACAATTCATTATTACAGTAATCTCCTAGAGATTTCAACATACATTTCAAACCGACCTTTGACAATGATAATAAGACTGCATCATCCACATACAGTAATATTGATATAGGTCTATTTGATAATGTAGGATGATGAGTATTCACTTCTGCTAATGATGACACCAGAGAATTAATATAAAAGTTAAAAAGAGTTGGAGCTAGGACACAGCCTTGCTTCACACCATTGGGAGAAGGAATAGAGTTACTCATTTTTCCCTCTCTGCTACATTTGACTTGTATATGGGTATTTTCATGAAGTTTGCGGATGAGGGTCAAAAGTCGTCTATCAATGTTAGTAGATTTAAATTTCTCCCATAATTTTTCTCTGGATATTGAATCAAAGGCCGATTTGAAGTCAATGAAAGCCACAAAGAGGGTTCCTGTGGCTGCAGTTGTATATTTGTCAATTAAGTGTTGTAAAACTAAAGCGTGATCAATGGTAGATCTTTCACTTCTAAACCCAGCCTGCTCATCATGGATAATCTTTTCTTCTTCTAGCCATTGTTGCAACTTTGTCAGCAGGTGTGCAGAGTATAGCTTACTAATAGTATTAAGTAAGCTAATAGGTCTATAATTGCCAGGGTTTGATCTTTCTCCTTTCTTATAGACTGGAATAATTATCGCCAATCCCCAATCGTCTGGAATACAAGTAGTGTGATTGATGGTAGTAAACAAAGTGGCCAAAACAGGAGCCCACCACTCGATGTTAGATTTAAACACTTCGGCTGGAATATTATCATTTCCTGGTGACTTCCCATCTTTAAGCTGTGAAATAAGACTTTTAATTCGTGTAGTAGAGACAGGTGGCCATTCAGGAAGAATATCTATATTATCATCAGTAAGTGAACAGCTTGTATGGCTGTTATCATATAAATCAGTAAAATAAGTTTCCCAAATATATGCTGGAATAAAATACTCAATATTAACTGAGTAATTAGGCCATCCCCTTCTAACCAGACTCCAGAAGGACCTTGAATCCTTTTGTCTGCAAGCATTTATCAGGTTTCTCCAAGCTTCCTGTTGTGCTACTTTTTTTTGTACTTAATTAACCGCTTATATTCTCTCTTTAGTTGAAACCATTCAGAAGGTATTACTTGTAAGTTCTGTTCCCGGTATACTCTATACTGATCTACCAACTTCTGTTTCATAGCAATGCAATCTTGATCAAACCAATGCTTGGATTTATTTACAAGAAAATCTTTTCTACATGTATTCTTTTTGTAACTCAAAGAATGCCTTAGAGCCATACATAATTCTTGAAAGGTCTCGAGCACTACTATTGAAGAATCAGCTGATAGAAGGATGTTTCGTTGAAGGAGACTTTTTTCTGAATATAATAAAGTTTTTATCTTGAGCTCTGTATTAGAAGACCATTTGATGCCTGAAAGTCTCAACTCAAGTTGTCCAGTAGGTATTCGCATTTGATCTATATGGATATCTTGTGAGAAGCAATTCAATAATAGAGTCAAGGGAAGATGGTCACTTTCAGTGCGCTTTTCATCCAGACAGCTAGACACCATGTCTAGTAGTTCCAGAGAGGCTAAAAAGTAATCAATTGTCGATGCACCACAATTTGACAAGAATGTAAATTCACCATCTCTGTCCCCCTCTACACTCCCATTTACAATAAATAAATTCAATCTGTTTATCATTTGCATTAAATAAAGTCCAGCCTGATTACAACCTTTATCCTTAGAATGTCTGATTGGTAAATTTGTACCATCCTCAGGTTCTGGATAAGTTAAATGATAATGTAAATACAGTTCCTCCTCATTGGCCCCAGTTCTGGCATTAAAATCACCTGCCATTAACACAAGGGCATTGGGATATAAAGATGATAAGTTAATAATATATTCTTCAAGCTTAGTCCAAGTACTTCTCACTAATTTCTCGTGACATAGAGGGGGGATATAAACATTTATCACTAATAGCCATATCCAATCAAATTTGATTAATAAGGCATTAGCCAAGTCCTCCAAAGGATCAAGAAGTATATGTACGGCTCTGATCTTAGTGGAGATGAGGGTGAGTAAACCACCCCTAGGGCGGCCACCCTTTGAGCTTAGATGTGCCCCTAGCAAATAGGCTGTGTAGCCATTTAGGGATAGATTATCTCTATACCATGTCTCTTGCAGCAATATTATATCAAATCTAGAAATATATTCCAAGAATGATGGATCAGCCAAATTCCTTTTCCAACCTGAGATGTTCCAAGTGAGGAGGTTCAAATGTTTTTTAGCTGTTCACTTCTTTGTCATAAATTTCCACTTAGTTTTGAATGGCCTTTTTGCTTGTGAAAAAATTCATTATAATTGGAGGATTTCTTAGGGAGTTCCAAACTTTCTTTCAATTCCTCAATCTCTTCTATAGGCAAATGCAAGCAGCTAACATTAGAAATCACTGGAGTAGTCTTAGCTCTTAATTTTAGAAGTTGCGCTGTATTCTGCTGTGATTGTTCAGTTACCTCATCAGCAACAGATCTTAACTCTAGCTGCCCAGAGAGTTTACTAGTCTGATGGGGAGACTCTACCACCATGGAAAGAGGCTCCGATTGGGTTGCTATCAATTCATGATCATTTATTACTGGGTTTATTTCTGCTAATATCTGGATATCATTTCGCTTGATTCTGTGAAAATTATAACTCCGTGTACTATTGGCCAAAGCCTCTTGTGTAGATATCAAGTCCTCCACTAATGAGGAGTTTGGTTCCTCCAGGAGGGATTGACCATCTTTTGAATGCGAACCCAATAAAAGACTTTTTAAAAATTCCAGTCTTGATATTATTTCAGTTTGTACTACCTGAGATGAGGTACAGAATGTATCAATTAACCTTTTTTCTTCAATTGTCATAGGGAAGCTTAAGATCGGCTCTGTAATGAAATTGTTTTCTTGTCCAAGCTGTTTCCTATCCTTACAAGAAGTAGCTAGTTGTTTGTCTACAGGATGCGTCACAACTCTTGTCAACCAAGAAGCCTCAGAGACACCGTCATTAAGAAATGATGTAGAGTGTACTAATGGTTGAAGAGGAGCGGCATTGGTAAAATATCTTAAGAGAATAATACCTCTGATGCCAAATGCCTCCTTAAATTTATAAATTAATCTAACTGACTCCTTCATTTTCATTGTGACTAAAGCACGAGCACAGATAGAATTGTAGTATAAGTACTCTACTTTTTGAATGTCCTCACTGTTAAATAAATTTAAACAAGTTTCATTTATGATGCCTAATAGATGGATCTTCCGTTCTGCTTGTGAGAGACAACCCTGTGGTTTGGGATAATTAGACAACACTACCTTTAGAGGGTGTAATACTAGACACCATTTTTTGTTGACAGGTAGATCAGCTTTATACAGATTTGAGTCACATGTAGCATTATCTTTATAATTTTGTGTATCCAATGAGTCAACTTGTCTCGAAGACCAAGACGGTTGCAATTTGTGAGTTTCTTCCTTGGTCAAACGAGAATTAATAACATTGTCTTTATTAGACTTATCAAAAAATTTCTGAATAGTTTGAGGTGTCTCCCTTAAATCTGATTCCTCATTTATAGTGTTTCCTATTAATTTATGGACCACATTCCGAAGCTCACATAAAATCAGCATGCTATATTTTTGTGACTTTGATTTTTTAAAAATGTTGGACTTTCTTCTGGTAAACCGTTCCCTCCCCTTAGGAATCTTTTTGTGAAGCATTTTCCTCCTTTGTCCAGATTTAACTTTAGGTTTAAATTTAGTAGATTGCAGGGATGATTCAATATTAGCCTGATAGTCTTGGTTGACCGTTTTTTCCAACTCATCTTCTTTAGAGTTTGGAATGAGTTTTGTCTGTAGATGTACAAGTGTGGTTAGTAAACTGTTGCATTCAGTTAAGAAAACTTTAATTGATTCCATTTCTCTAAACAGTCCAAGTTGCCATCTATCAGCTATCCTATCATCTGCCTTCTCCCTATTCCGCTGGGAAATAGGAGCCATTCCATTAATTCCCTCCTCAGGATAGGATAAATTGCCACTCTCACATATTTCATTTACAAGAGCCAACTTAGATTCCTCCAGGGGAAAAAGATGGACAACCTCTTGTCTTGGTGAGGAAAAAGGATATAAACATTCTGTCCTACTTTTCTCCATCAGCTCAACAGTCTCAGCCATTGCAATCTCAGAGGCAATATTTTTGCTAAGAGGATTTAAGATAGACAATTCGTATCCCCTTTTAGTGTCCAAAGACCAATCTAAAATTAAGTTTGATTGTTGTATATCTGGTTGAAATGTGCCAATTGAAGCATTAATTCCCATTGAGTCTTTATGCTCTTTAGATTTTTCACTTTTGCTATAGGAGTAGAACTGTGTAATTTTTGACTGAGTACATTGTTTGGGAAAGGGCAGATTAATATCTGGCACAATTCCCAAGGACTTGTAATTACTCCTAGTCCAAACCATATTTGAGGCTAAAAGATATCAATGGTTCAGCCCTTCTGATATTGGTTCACAGTAACAGCACTGTCTCTTTAAATAACTTCAGCTACTACTCAGTCACAGTCACTTCCAAAATCATTTGCAAATTGCAAGCTAACTTTCTTATTATTATTATTCTTATATTTATTCTCTTTTTATTCGCTTTGCTTATTCGCACTTCACTTATCTGTAACTTTGCTTCTTTGGCCTTCAACTTTTAATTTTTAGTATCCCCAGAGTTATTTACACATTCAAGCTGCACTTACCGCAGTAAAATCTCTCCAAAACAAACAAGAAAGGCAAAACAGCCAGGGAACAAAATAAGTCAAGCTGCCTTGTGTCTTCAAGCTGTAGCAAAAAGATTCTTCAAAGCCAAGTATCAGACAGTAAATGCTTTGATATCCTTCACTTCTTTTCAGCATTACACTTATCTGCCAATTTTCCTTAAGCCTCCAACCTCTAGTACACAGTACTAGTACTCAGCCCTCTTTTTAAGTTGCGATTTTCAAAAACTTTCTCTTGGTGGGAAGAAAATTTATTGTGCTCCCTTCTAGAAAAAAACCTTAGTGAATGATGTCATCTCTGTTTCTGCTGAAATTCACTCTTCCACCCATTTGAGAAACAAGCAATTCCTTAGGTGTAATTGCTCAAGTAATGTAGGCTCACTCATCAGAGCCAGCATCCTTGGGAAATTTAGAAAGAATCCCAGCAAGTACTTGCTCAGTGCCAGAAAAACATGAGGAGGATCATGCATTTTGGTTTGAACTCATCTCACATTCTGGAAAACAAAGACCTCTGCATCTGATAGAGTTGGTCACCTCTGGTGTAGCATGTAAATTGTGAGTGACTGTACGCACTTCTTCGTGACAACTTTTCATAGAAAGGGAATTTGTTTATTTCAGGTGGCAAAGCAATCATCAAAGCAGATGGAAGAGGGGCACATAAGTAATGAGGAGTGACAAGTTGATAAGAAGGAGTTTCTCATGTAATGTTGTAAGCTGCCTTGAGTACTGTAGCAGGGAAAAGGCAGACTGTAAATAAAATAAATAAATCACCAAATAGGAGGTATTAAACAAGATTCTTAAAGTACCTTCTAAAGATTTATTTCTTTAAATAATTTTCATCCCTCTTTTTAGACCAAAAGTCCCCCAGAGTGAGATCAGTAACCAATATGTGAGACCAGCAGCCAACAAGAACAGCCTGTTACCGAAGTTTCTAACCAGACTTAGGGGATACCAGATACCATTTTGATATAATTTGGCCTTCCTTACCCATTCCTTCCCATGTGCTTGCGAGACCCCCGGACAAGCACACAAACAGGCTTGATCGCTAATCACTGGAATATTCAAAACAAATACAGGCTGGCCAGAAATAGCCAAACTGCCGCTTCAGGAGACCTCTCGGCAAGTACCCTCTTTATGTATGCACACTACTTACAAAGAACTCTCTGCCCCGAGCAGGCAGCTTGGCAAGCCGAATACTCAAGCGTCAAGCACTCCGCGTTTGCATACTGGCTACTCTATTGACAATTCGGACTTAACTCAATCATGCTAAATTCTGACCTTTCGGAGGCTTTGTCTCTAACCCAAAACTCATTGTTTTCCCCCAAGTACGGACTAGCCTATGGTCACATTTTCCCCTATAAAAACCCCTGACTTTGAGAGCTTCCTCAGATCACTCCCGACTTCCATACCTCCTTGCTGCCACTGTGCTTGGTGAGCCTTC
The DNA here is from genome assembly GCA_948472985.1 of Iguana delicatissima. NCBI lineage: Eukaryota > Metazoa > Chordata > Lepidosauria > Squamata > Iguanidae > Iguana > Iguana delicatissima. The sequence goes on from CAOKZL010000401.1 coordinate 303,374, forward strand.
CCCTCAGTCCCACGTACTGAGAACCTTCATATCCACAAACTCTATCTTCATACTACCAGGGCTTCAGGACAGGTGCAGTATTTGCCGAACCAAAAACCCCCTCTAAAAATCCCTCTATCCAACTCCAACTTTTATTTCTCTAGTTATCTGTGTGAATGTGTTGCATATACTTGTTTGATTGTATTTTAATAAAAACAACAATTACTATTTCACATCTGTTTGCTCCTTGACTCGGCCTGACACCGTAGACGCTGGGTAAAAGATCTCGCTTCGTTGCCCTGCCTCTTGTAGTGCTAACGTGTGCTCTTTGACTAATTTCCCCAACTTGTATAATTTGGAGAGCATTTAAGAGTCCCTCATGGGACCCCCAGAAATCAAGGTAACAAGCCCTCCCTATAGCTAACAATCTTGCAGTCAAGCTGAGACATCACTTCTTAAGGTCACAAAGTTCTTATAATATTCACATTGACTGAAACAGTTCAGTAAGAGGAGGATGCAAATGAAGCTGGGGTCTCAGCAGACTTGGTAGTGGAGGCTCTGCTTACCATCTCTCCAAATGAAATTATTTATTCCTTAGAACAATATAATTATCAAAGAAAATTAAATAATACCTATCTACAATGTGCCCTTCATATAGATAAGGGTTCTGTTCCAAGAACACCTGTGAATACTGGAATTCACAAATGCTTGCATCTCATTATATTAAATGGCAGCAATGTGCGTGCAGACGCTTCACAACATGTCCGTGCACACATTGTCACCGTTTTAGTTATAGGGATGCGATACTTCACATGAGCTGAAATTACACACGTTAAGGTTGCAGGCGAGGAAGGCCCGCTGTGCTTCTTCACCAGCAATACAATGTAGCTTGTAACTGTTTAGATCTAATTATTTGTCATAACCATCATAGACCTGTTGAATGAGTGGAGGTTACAGAAATGTTGATTCACTAAATTCCCATTGATTTCATATTTCTACTTTAGTTGGAACTAACAAATGGATTTATATTACTGAGTTTATTTATTCCTTTAGAAATAATGACGCAGAATTGAAGCATGGAGAGAATGAATCTGGTGATGGGCTATGAATGTATGTTCTCATTTCAGTTTTGTCATCATTATTGCAAGGCTAGGATAATCAGAGGTGGGTGATCCCACTCATTCTGCCATTGATGGTAGAACTCCCAAGCATCTGCTTCTCACCGATGAAGAAATGGTCTAAGAACCTGGAAAGCAAGGAAGCCTTCCACACCATCAATGCTCTTAATCACTTTGGAATACTGTTGTCTATTATACCACCTTAAGCTGACCTTAAAAATTCCTTGTCTGTCAATGCTGCGGTGTGTCCTGTCTTGCTAGATTCACTGCAAAAATTGCCATTCCTGTCCTTGTGTGCTGTAGCAGTTCCCCTTAAAGAAACAATTTTTTTTCAAAAGAGGCTTTTCTTCCAGAGTGGCCACCTTTATTTATGAGAAATGCAGGAAAAGACTGGCGCATCATGCCCATCTTTTTCTAATGTGCTCTGCAGTTGCTCAGAAACCTTGCAAATGAAGTACCAATATAGTACCACAGATCTTATTCAAAAGAGATAATTAATGTATTAGCATGGCAATTTATGAACTATATGATAGTATTTTTCACTTTGTTTCTCTCTTTTTTCTTTCTCTCTTGTAGTAACCATAACAAATATTGGAGAAAAGGGTAAGTATCTATTTATTTGATTGGTTTGGTATCTCATTATATTCTGTTTGAAGTCTAGGAGATCTTCATGCAGGCACCAACTAAATCAAGGTGAACAGTTTCTTGTGGGGAGGGGGCTACACTGACCCCGCTCCTGCCAGAGCCATATGACCAGCAATATTTGGTGTTGGTGGTAGCCAAGATTCTTAGAAAAGGCGAAAACGTTTCTTTTTAGACAGGCTTTTATGTAAGCCAGGGAGCTTTATTTATTAACATGTTTTAAAATGAATATTATTTTAGGTTTTTTATGATTTTATATCCTTTTAATATTTTTAACAGTTTTTAATGTGTTTATTGTTGGAAGCTGCCTTGGGTCCCATTCCAGGAGGAAGGCAGCCAACAAATATAATAAATAAATACATAAATAAATCAATAAAATTAGAATTGCAGTTGCCACTGAGATTTGGGGGCACTGTTGTGGCTTTCTGTGGTACAGCAAAAGAAGGAAGGAAGTCCCCCACATCTGTAGGTTTGACTTTGACAGATTTGATTATATGCAAGTTTATATGCAAGTTTTTTCAGGTGCTTCTTTTCCAGGGGAACCTTCCCTCTTGGTGGCTCCAATCAGCTATCTTCCTTTAAAAACCTACCCCAGTCCTCCTTCACCACCAGCATCTGCCTGACCAGATGAGATAGACTCAGCTGATTTCTTAGCACCATAAACCCTCTCCCAGTGCATCGCCACACCCAAGGAAGCAGATGGACAAGAGGGATGAAGCTTACAGGTCCCATGCTGACCCTCCCCTTCCTCTCCTTCCCTTGAATTGGTTTGGACCCTAGGTGTCCATTCTCCCCCTCCCACCATGCCTCAGTCCCCTTCCTGCAGACACTTTTGATATTTGCAATTTTTCCACTTATGTGATCATCTTAACTCTAGTGAATGTGGAAGGCCAACTGTATAGCATCTGACAAAGCAGAAAGAAAAGAAAAACTGACTTAGGAAATAAGTTAAGCTAATATTTATTAATATTTTAAGCAAATAATTTTTAAAAAAATATAAGTGCAACCAACCACAAAGTCAATAATTTATGAAAAGTATTACTGTGTATGGTTTGTAATATATGCCAGAGTAGTAAAAACAATCCTGCATATGTGAAGGTCAGCTCCAGAAAATGTCTGTACTAATTGAAGACTAAAAACAAATAGTGTAGATGAACAAACACTTTGAGAAAGGCCAGACGCATTTCACCTTACTTTGTCTTCTTCATTGACCAATGTTGAAGTCATGTATTTCATGTAATCTTCAACTTTTTTTACAAATCAGATCCAGAAATAATAATTAAAATAATTGCATAATTACTTTGACATTGAACCATTGAAACAACTCCAGAGCTCCAAAACATCTGTGCAGATATCTTCATATGATAACAACTGTCTTGAACAGCTAAAGCCTTATGGTGAAGGAAAAAAAATCTGTTTCTATCGTTATTCTCCCACCAGCTATAATAAATCTGTTGTCGTTAATTACAACATACAGTATTGTTTAAAGAGTCCCAAATTGAACCCAAAATGTTGCATATACTTAAAAATCATTAGCACATATACTGAACATTCAAAATAAAAAACATGAATACATTTACTTGAAAATCCCTTATCGATTCTGCACATTCATAGCAAAACATAAATAGCAGAATTAGAAACCATAGTTAAAAAATGTTTGCTGTGAGGCAATTATTTATAAAAACACTGGTGTATAATAATGGCAAAGAACATACCACATACAGTCCATATCTTCATTTAGTTCAGTGATAATTAAGATATTCAATCTATAATTCCAGTATAATTCCTTTCTTCTTCATTTGTTATTTGTTGTATCTTTCTCTATTCTTAGTTGTTTTTTTCCTCCAAGTGCTACAATTTAGTGTCTCTTTCCCCATCTTTAAACTCAGAAAAATGTTTGACTAAAGGTGCATGTATTTTGTCTGTTTCTCATACAACTTCTGTGTTCACAGATGTGAGTCCTTTCTTTGTTGTCATACCTATATGTAGTATGTTGCATGGACACTGTATAACATATATAACACCCTCCTGTTACAAGTGAACAGCTTGTTGAGGTATGAGGAAGTATTGTATGTTACTGAGTGGATTTCTGAATACGTTTTTCAGAAATTGGAGCACACAATACAAATGCCACATGAAAATTGCCTTGTACATCTCTTTCCCTTTATGGTGGCATCTAATGATATTGCGAAGTCCCTCGAGTTGGTGCTAACATGTCCCTCAAACTGTGTCCATGTTTAAATGCAATCACAGGAGCTTTATTCAGTAATCCTTTTGATGTAATTTTCATAAATTATTGATTTTGTGGCTGGTTTTATTTTTATGTACCAGATCAGCAGTTTTGGAGCCTATTGCCTGCCAATAAAAGCATTACTGGCAGGTCTGAGCAAGTCTTTTTCTGGGCAGTAGTAGTAAAAAAAATAAAATTGTATCTAGTAGGAATTGAATAAAAGTTATATCTGTTTTAAAAATCAGTCTTCATTTAGAATACAGCAGAAACTAGGACGAGAATAGGATTTTGAATAGTCAATAGAAGTTGCTCAGTAATCAGATTCACTACTCATGCATTCAAATTCCCTATCCTTCAGCACATGGAGGAGGAGGAGAATAAAACAATTTTAGTAACCACCTATCTGTGCCACTTCAGAATGTAAGAAGCAGGGAACTCATTCTTCAATACTTCTGCTTAGAATTAGCAAATAAGAGAGAAGATAAAGAAAAAAGCTAACATTTTAGGGAAAATGCTGGTTGTAATGATTTTTAAAATGATGGTCTTAAATTAGTACTTTATAACAGCAAAACTGAGAAACATTCCTATATACAGTGTATCTTTATCTGTAGCACAAACCAATGGTGGATTCTTCACTCTTTTTGCTATTTCTTAATTTGTTGGAGGAGAAATCCAGATAGTGTTGTGAAGTAATGACAGTTGATGGATTTAAGATTGAAGAGAAGTATCCCTTTTATAGATCAGTGACATCAGTCTGAATGTGCCCTGTGTGTTCAACCAAACTGTTCCTTTTCATAAACTGCTTGTCTCCTTGCGTTTGCATAGTTATAACAAGGAATAGTCACTCACACAGCACTGGAGCAGATTTGCACTTTAAATATGTTTTCTTTTATAAAAGAAAATTAATAAGTTTATACATTACATCAGTGGTTCTCAACCTGTGGGTCCCCAGATGTTTTTGGACTTCAGCTCCCAGAAGCCCTGAGCATTGACCATAGTGGCTGGGGCTTCTGGGAGCTGAAGTCCACAAACATCTGGGGACCCACAGGTTGAGAACCACTGCATTACATCAAACCCATACAACTTGGGGCATAAATATGGATGTTCTTTATAGAGCGCACAGATTCTAATCCACAAAAAGCTTTTCAATACACTGCCTACATAACTTCTTTAACTGCTTTTGCTTTATTTTTTAGTTACGTTGATGTCTCAATAACACTGTTTCCTACTGTGAACACTGAAGAATGTTTGGCTGTTTCATAGGCTGTGTGTCTATAACACTACTAAGCAGTTCTGTCATTTGTTTAATGCATTATTTTTATGTTTTTTTGTTTTAGTGGTGTGCCTGATTACTTACCATCTATTTTTCATGCTGTTTTTGTGGTCTTACTGGAAAACAATCTTTACGTTACCAATGAACCCTTCCAAAGAAGTAAGTTATCATTGGTGTAAGAAAAGTATTGCTAGTTAATGGTGTTTTCAATGTTTAAAGTTACTGTGTGTGAGAAGTAACAGCTTGTACGATCTAGTTATTTCTAGCTCTTGTTCCCATTTATTCCATTTATGTCGCCACCAGTTAGTAACATATGGTCTTTATGTTTACGCTTTACATTTAACTGAATAACGTAACAGTTGATAATACAGTGTTCTTTCATATACATATTTTAAAAAGCAGTTATTTCACATAGTTAATGCCTTTCTTCTTTATACTGCTTGCCCCGCTAAGGCATAAGTAAGAAGTATACAGAAAATACTAAACTGCTATCAGATAATTTGAGTTGTGCTATTGAGTGACCCCTATTCTTAGCTCGTTTTGCTCTCTAAATGCATATATGCAGTTCCATTATAACCTTTTTCTATCTAAGTTAAAAACACCTTTAAAAAAAATAGGGCGTTCTCATTGTTAAGTGTCTCAGAAGAAATCAAATTATATTTGTGTTGCTTGTAAATATGCCCCAGTCATTACATGCTTAGCGTTTGTGGTTACTTCTGTTACATTCAGGTATTTGATAGGAAATAAAAACAATTTGACAATTCTTAGAGCACAAACCATTTGCAGGAGACTATTTGCCATAATTAATTTACATTTTTTCCTGCCATTAAAACAATATCTTCCTGGCAGCCCAAATTTACATACAGAGCAGCATCCAGCTAGTTTTCCCCTGCTGCAATAAGGTTTACGTCAGCAATCCTCTTTCAGCCCTCCCTCAGTTGCACCCTCCAAAATATCTTCTGGACTTTGGGGCATGAAGGGAAGGGGAATCACTGAAAAGTACATACATTCCATAGTGGAGGAAAATTGGGCTCTAGTGTTATATGTGTCATAACTGCAGGTATAAATGAAAAAAAAAATCATTGTTGCTGCTTGATTTCAGATTTAAACACCCATAAAAATTCAGTTTGAATATTTTTGTATCCACCTAATATTGAGGATTTCAATTTATTAAGTTAAAGTATTACAATACGTAATTAAAACTCAGTTATTAATCAAAGAACATAATACCCAGCACATCTCTGTTGGACAGGCCACATCGAATGCCTGTTTAAATAAAAAGGTCTTTATCTGATTACAGATGGACAGTAGGGAGAGTGCCAGCCTGACTTCTCTGAGAAGGGAGTTTCAGAGCCTGGGAGCAGCCACTGAGAAGTCCCTCTCCCATGTTTCCACCGGGTATACCTGTGAGGGTGGTGGGATGGGGAGAAGGCCTCTCCAGCAGATCTCAAGGCCTGAGCTGATTCATAAGGGAGAAGATGGTTTGTGATCATAAATGTGAATCCCCAGAAGTTAGCATAGTGTAAGTGCAGCTTACTATATGGTAACTGCTCAACAGGATACCAGCCAATATTTCTTAAACGATAGCAGTTTTCTAGGTAATTTCATGTAGCAGTATGGAAATAATGACTGGCTGTATTGTTGAAACCATTTAGGGATTGGAAGCCTGTCTTGTAAAAATATAATTTGTATGAAATTGCAGAATTGTATATATTGTTGTCTGAAAAAAATATATGATTATTTTTTTTTTGTAGTCTCTGAGTCTCACACATATAGGTCGTTCTGAAACTGTGCCTTGTTGGTCAGAGGCTTCTGGAGTTAGCTTTAGTGTTCCATTGGGAGCCTGGCTTCCTCAGTACACCTGGATAACCAGCCTCCCACCTTATCTTCTCAGTTTCTTTCTGTCCGCTGAATCACCAGCAGCTTAAGAAGGAACCTCTGCCCTTTGCTCTAGAGTTTGCAATTTTTGCTCAGAGTTCAGTAATTTTCGTTACGCCTCTACATTGTTCATCATTCCTTTGGTTCTCTTCATCTCCTAGTCTTCTTTCCCATTCTTTATTAGTTGTTATCATTTTTCGTTGGTCTTCATCATTCATAAGCCTAGACACCTATGGCCTCTAAATAGTAGTTTTAAAAGTGTGTTGTCTATGATGGCAAAATTCTGGTCACTTACAAAGACTCCCATTGCTTAATCTGCTTAGGGAAGCCCCATCTGGTTGGGTATGTTTGCTACCAAAGGTTTAACTGGTATGCATTTAGAAAAGGGGCAGTCCATCTCAAGGCCTTTATGCTGGAGGACAGTCATGGGCAATTTGATGCTGATGCTGCTGCACTGGGATCTGCATTTGAGGAATCAAAAGTTTAAAAAGGTACTCATCCATGTAAATGATAGGGAAATATTAAATCTATAGGGTTGGCTTCTGGTTCATAACATAGCTATCCAAAACAAAACAACAAATAAGAATACGACCCATCCAAGCCCCGCAGTGAGCAAATAGACAAAATTGATAACTGGTTTCTCAAACTTAGTGTCTCCAAGAGAGGGGAGATATCATATAAGGATAGAAGGGAACTTGGATGAAAAGCAAGACAAGACATTTTGGACCTCTCAGAACCTTCTGTTTCCAGAGATAAAGATTCTAAGGTATCACTGGTCAAGAACAAGGTCAACAAATATCTGTTTGTTTTTTAAGTGTATAATAGTTATCAGACTACAGAAGTTAGGGGCTGGCAACCTAACCAGAAGCTTTCTTCTGTGTGATTTGTTGTGTTAACCCAAAGAATGTAGGGTAAGATATATAATGCTATGATTGAAATGTCAATTTACTTTCTGAAACAATGATTATAGCTATGCTGAATGAATACAGTGTATTGAAGATGCTGAAATGCTGCCAAATACTGAAATGTATGTAAATACTCAGCATGAAATGTACAGATTTCCTCAACATATGAAATGTGAGATATATGATGCTCACTCAGATATCATGTAAGTTAATGTTTCTTTACACTGAAATGTACTATAAATACTATGTGCCTGAGGTAAGCTCCTAATAAGAAGAGTATGTACCTAGACCAAAATTATCTGTGATATGATGAACCCCGTCAAGGAGTATGCAATTATATAAGCTCATTTTTTAAAAATAATTTTTATTAAATTTCACAAATAAAAAAAGATTCTTTATCCTGTAGTTTTACATGAGTAGCTTCTGATCTTCCACTCTGATCTGGTCTTCATTTCTCGAAATTCACTCCACTTGTTACATTTATGTATCACACTACAAAGTTTATCTTAACTGTTTGAACATGCATTTCCCTCTCCTACACAATCATAATACAGTCAGTCTTACTTGTCAGTTCGCAGCTGTCACCCATTCTGCATTTCTTTAATCGTCCAATTCCAGTGTGTTCTCTTCTCTCAACTTATCTCTTTTAAATTTCTACTGTATTCTCATAAGCTCATTTTTTTTACTTAGTAAATATCTTTAAAGAATTACACAGGCACATGTTTATTCTTCAGCACTATAAATTTCCTGAAATTCCAACACTTAACAGATTATTAAGAGTAACATTGATGTTCATCGGCCTACTAAACAATACTGTTATTTACAGTCTTAGGGGTTCAGGTGCCCAAAAAGTCTAAAGAATTCTAGGTAGATACAGATTGACAAGCATGCAGCAAATAAAGAGATAAGTTTTAAAAAATTAAATAAAAATATCCTTTACTTTCTCTACAAAGAGATGAGATGGAGGAATAGTGTGTGTTTCAGGATGCAATTAGGACATCAGTGCTCAAAGAAAAGGCCCAGCAAAAATCTTCTTCATAGATGGAAATTGCTTAAGTCCACTTCTACTGGATGATTTTCTGTGGTCTCATGCAAACACTAAGAAGAGGTCAATACTGAGCTTGAGCAGTACCATGGTGGTGCTAAGTAAGTTCTGCCATCCCAGATTAGGGTGCCAGGGCCTCAGTATCTCTGATCTTGATAAAAGACTCAATTCAGACCCATCAGTTTCCAGGGGCTTTACTCAATGAGTTCCATGATACAGAATACAACTGTATTGGACATCAGGTCCAACCCCCTGCTCATTTGCAGGATTTCTAGATAGAGTATCCCCAGGAGGTCCCTGTCCGGCCTCTTTTTGAAGAGGAAAAGGAGACCCTACTACATCCCTAGGCAATTAGTTTCATTGCTTAACTGCTCTCACTGTTAAGAAGTTCCCTCTAATGTTCAGTTGAAATCTACCCTTCTGTAACGTAAAACCATTAGACCTACTTCTAACCTCTGAGGCAGCAAAGAACAAACTTGCACCCTCCCCTTGGGATATTTTAAAAGTGCAATCATGTCATCCCTCAAGCTTCTCTTCACTAACCTGAACGTGCCTGGCTCCTGCAACCTCTCCTCATATGTTTTGTTTTCCATACTTCTTATCATCCCCACTGCCTTTCTCTGACTTCACTTCAACATGTCCATACCTTCTTAAAATGAGGTGCCTAGAAGCGAACACAGTACTCTAGATGAGGTCTGACCAGCACAGAATATAGAGGGACTATTACTTCCCTTGAGTTGAAAACTATGTTTCTATCAATAAAGTCTAAGATAGCATTTGCCTTCTCTGCTGGAATATCTCACTTACCATCAGCTCACCATCAATAATAATCCCAAGGTCCTTTTCACATGTAGTACTGGTGAGCCAAGTATCCGCCTTCCTGTACCTGTGCCTTTGGTTTTGCTGGCCTAACTGTAGACTTTTTGCATTGGTCTCTGTTGAATTTCATCTTATTAATTTCAGCCCAGTTTTCTAGTTTGTCAAGGTCCTTTTAATTCTTTTAATTTAACTCTGTTCCTAACTTCCAGTGTGTTAGATATCCCTTCCAACTTTACATCATCTGCAGATTTAATAAGGATTCTCTCCCCCACATTATCTAAATCATTGATAAAAACATTGAAGAGCGTCAGCCCTAGAACAGAATCCTGTGGCGCTCTGAGACCTCCTTCCAGTTTGAAGTACTTTCCCTGGCATGCAGTGTTTCTTGCCGCTGGTCACCTGTTTGCACCTCTTTACCACGATTATCCTCAGGAAGATGTAGGAACCAATTGCTCAGTTGGAGTGGTTCTGAATCCTTTGTGGATGGTGTCATACTGAAGTTTATTTCCAACTCCCCCCAAGCCTGACTTCTACCCTTGGAAAGGGTCAGGAAATTCCCCAGCGTTCATTAATTCTTGCTGCCACAACCCACTGAATTCTGAATTGACTGAACAGTACAGTGGGACCCTGCTTACTGGATTGACAATCCCTAGGCTTAAGGACCTTCCCTTCCCTCTCCTTCTGAGAGAAGGAATTTCTATCTATCATGTGCCGAAGAATGGCGTGGGAATGGAGAGGAAACAGAGGTTTTACAGAAAAGCGTTTATTTCAGGGCATGCAAATAAACAAGACAATAGTAGACATGAGTGGCTCCCCCTCCCAGGTACGGTTAAGTAACAAGTAGTTATAAAAAACGCAGATACATTCTTTAAGATCAGCCAACCTCCAAAATAATAAACAGCCCTAACACGACTAACTACCTTATTCTAGTTACTCACATTTGGATTCACAGGCCTGATGGTCTAAATGAGGAATGAGACCAGGAGGCGAGGCCTAGGGCCTGCAGCCTACAACTGGCACAGATCCCATCTCCAGGAGGTTCCTTTGTTGTCTCTCTGCCACATGGCCTCTCAAGGATTTTTATAACTTCTCCTTCGAAGCATCTCAAAGATGCTCACCTCTTCCCCTTTGATTGGGCAATTCCCCCCCCCGTGACCTGTGAGGCTGACCCACAGTAAAAAATGTAACCTAATCTCAACACCTCATTAACCCTTGGTTTACCTGAAGAGGGAAGTATCCCCCTTCAACCAAGTCTAGATAATGGGAAGCCCCATTATCACAGATGATCTGCTTCTGATAGTGACTGTCCTCCAGGGCACGCCCTCAGTTAAAGCCCTCTTTATTTTCATTGGCAGTTTCTTCCTGTTGGTTCTGTATGATCAATTTCTCTGCTGTTCTATCTAGGAAGTATTCCTGTTGTCTGATGTGTTGAAGAATCTAAGCACATAGCTGCAGTGCATTAACTTTTTCTTCAAAGAGTGACACCCTCAGAGTGAGCTTGAAAGACTGAGGCAACACTTAGTGTCTGCTAGCTCCAACCCCAAGCAAGTCAGTGACTCAACAGAAGACACCCCCCCGTTTCAGTGAGAACACACGGCCAAGAACAAATAAGAGCCCCACCCCACAAACCTCAAAAGAAACACAATCAAAGAATCAAGGATGACTTCCAAAACACATCTCACCTTCTGCTGTTTCTTCAGACTCTACCCTCTGTTGCACCTGCATTAGAATATGCAAAAATCCTCCAAAGGTTACTCCAATTCCAACAATGACTATTGTTCTAACTGTTCATCTTCAGGACCACCATAGTTCACCTGGTCTCTGGTTGATCTAGTAGATGATTAGAATTCCGTTGTACCTTCTGATGATTTGCAGTCTGTTCAAATCAGGTCTTGAGAATGGCAAAATATCTTGACTTACTTGGAATATTGGCCTTTCCAGTGGTTGCGGGGCTGTTGTTTAAAAGAACCCGACTGCAAACAAATTCAGTGGTTGCTTTTCCAATGCTGGTTCCTCTGCTTCCTGCTTCCAGGCAGTCTTGTACCTCTCCTGTGTCCACAACTGTAGCTTTAAAGAACATCAAGAACTTGTGCAATATTTACAATGAAGACTATGATTTTGTTTTGAAGCATTATAGTGAATACTGCCTGGGCAAACACAAGGATACTCTGCATTCCTCCCCATAAAATAAAGTGAAAAAGGAGCTTTATGCTGTTAGCTGCATGTTATATTCCACAACAGCCTTATTCCTCTGCATTGTAAACCATCAGGCTTGTATGGGTGGATATCAGCAGTTCCTTTGGAAGAAGCCAGAACCTGTCCAAGACAAGTTTCCAGAGGATTTGTGCAAGGAGGCCTTTTTCCAAACAGACCCACCATTTGGCTTCTCAACAAATTAAAATATTAATTAACAAAGTAAAATACCCACTGGTTGCAAGAGTAAAGATGTGGCTGTTTCCCTTGGACAAAATTATTGTGTGCTTTCAAGTTGTTTCTTGACTTATGGTGATCCTAAGACAAGCCTATCATAGAGTTTTCTGGGGCTGAGTGTGTGTGACACGCCCAAGATTATCCACTGGATTTCCATTGCTCAAACCACTTCACCACGCTGGCTCTTCCTTACACCAAATATATGGCTGGAGTTCTCGCTTTTTGGAACAGATATGAAGCCTGGGACAGAAGACTTGCCATTTGATGAGACTGATCTATTTATTGCTGATGATAAATTAGTGGAATATAAAGACTATGCCAAGGAAAATAGGGGTTACTTTGTCTACTAAATCTTTATCTTTCTGCTCTCATTTTGCTTGCTACCATCAGAATTAAGCACAGAAATCTTTGTCACCACGCTCATGAAATTCCCATCCTGTGTCTCAGATATCAGCATCTTCCAGATGTACCTTTATTCAAAGGAAGTATCATTCAACATAATCTTCAAATAAAAGACCTGGAGACTCCTCTCAGCTTTGTCCTTGACTCAGCTCCTGTACCATCTGCACAATCTCACTTCACCACTTGTATTTGAGGACAAGTGTCCACCTTCCTTCCACCATGGAACTCAATTATTGTACATGCTTAGGTTCTAAGCATAGTCAGATGAGGTTGTGCCATAAAATTTAGTACATGGCATCTGACTGGATTTGTACAGATTTATTTATTTGTAAGCTATATTTCAGATGAAGGAAACAGCAAAACCACATCTGAGTACTCCTTGCCTAAGAAAATCTTGTGAGATTCATGGTTGCTCTAAGTCGTTGGATGACTTATACCCACACACACCTTGCCTTTCTCCAGACATGAGACCCGCATCCCAACTCTGTCCGTTGTTCTCACCAGTGAGATTATCTCATTGGTGTTGAAGGGAGCAATGGAATCTGTCCCCAGGTCAGCTCTACACTGAGCGAGACACATCAAAGATGCCTCTAGAGATTCCACAGTCTGTTTGCCTTTTGGTGGATGAATTCAGCTTACCTTCTGAAAAAGGCTTTGTATAGGCTGCACCAACCATTCCTTTTTTATTATTATTATTATAGTTTTACACAAATATACATTAAAAAAAGTCTTGTTCACATATTATATACAAAACAATATATATAACTTTCGTATTTTCCTATTAGATATTTTTCCCTTATCATTTCATATCATATCACTAATATCTCTATACACGCATACTTTTTAATTATAATGAAATTTCCTATAAACCACTTTTCCTTGTTTGTTGCACATTTTATTCTATCGCTTACATTTCCAAATTCTTACTGATTTCTTCATACTTCTGTTTCCTCCACACTTTTTGAGTTTATAAACTACTATCTCTCCTTATCACACTTCTTCCCATCTCTACACTTCGATTTGCCATCTGTTTCTAATATATCTGCACACCGGTTCGCACTCCTTTTCTCCTTCTTTGACAGACTTTCCCTTCATCATTTGGGAAAAAATGTCATATTCTTTAAACTCTAATATTTTAGAGTCAAGACTTGGTACATCAGAGTTTTTCCACATTTTTGCAAAGTTTATCCTCGCAGCTGTAATCAAGTACAGTAACACCCTGTAATTCTTACCTACAAATGTCCTCTCAAGCATGTGTGTCATGTTTAATAAACAGAGCTCCGGGGCTACAGGAAGAGTAATTTTAAAAATCTCTTCTATTGCTTCGAGAATTTCCTTCCAATGTTTTTTTGACCTTTCACAATGTCCTCTTACAACCGCCTTTCCAGCCTCCCAAACCGTCGTCATCGGAATTTCTTGACTTATATTCTCTTCAAAGTATCTTCCAATGTCTTTTCTTAGACTTGTAATATCTTGTTCATCCTTTAAGAGATTGTTGTTGAGTCTCCAATTATACTCTTTTCCCTTTCCATATATAAGCTGTAATGCAATAGGGTTCTGATCTGATAGTACCTTTGGCAATATCTCCATGTCCTTAATAGCCACATACATAGTCTTGGAAATAAAGAACATGTCAATCCTGGACATGGAGTTATGCCTATCCGAATAGTAAGTAAATCCCTTCTCTGCTCCATGTTTCAAAGTCCATACATCCACCAAGGCTAATTTGTCTAACATTTTAAAGAGAATTTGTGGGAGTCGTCCCTGATTTTTCTTTATTGGCTTAATTGAACATCTGTCTTGAATTGGACACAGGACAGTCTCCAAAAATTAATAGATTCTCCTGGTGGCTATCCGCCGTGTAATCCACGAATATATTTTTAATATTTGTATAGAATCTCTCTTTGTTGTCTATGGGGGCATATATCCCAACACATAGAATTGATTGACCTTGTATCATGACTCTAACCCCCAAATAGTGTCCTGCAGGGTCCGCAAAAATTTCTTGCGCTTCGAAGTTGTTACTAACATACATCACAACTCCACGTTTCTTTTTTCTCCATGATGCCGTAAAACATTGTCCTAATCTTGGGTTTTTAAAAAATTTGATGTCTTTGTCCTCAGTATGTGTTTCTTGTAAGCAAACTATGTCAAATTTGCTTTTTTCGAAGTAATGAAATATATGTCTACATTTGTGTTGTGAATTTAACCCTTTTGTATTCCAAGAAAGTATCCTCAATGCCATTTTGCAGTTGTGTACTTAAATAAATGTGGCCTAGTCGTCTTGCACCTCTTGTTCCTCTCTGTCCATCAATTGTCCTTCCTCCTCTTCTTTCTCACTGCATCTATCCGAGCTTACCTGCTCTTCTGAAAGTTCAGAGTCATCTAATTGCCCTTCCGTTCCTTCTGTTCCATCTTTCTGGTCTTCTACATCTGGGATCGATACTCTTCTCTTCTTCTCTGTATATTTCTCTGAACCTCCAAATTCTCTTCTTAATTTTTGTGTCACTTCCCTGGCTTTTTCTATGTTGTAGACTCTGTATTTCTTTTGTCGATAAGTAAAGAAAATCCCTTCTGTCCTGTTCCAGGTATATGTAACATTATTCTTTAACAATAATTGGGTTAGGAACTTATATTCTTGTCTCTTCTTTAGTGTTTGCATTGGTATATCTTTGTAAATTTTCACTTCTTGAGAGTCCAATATCAATTTCTCTTGTTAACTCTTTTGTAAAATAAGATCTTTCATCCTCAAGTTTGAAAAACTAATTACTATATCTCGAGGCAAGTTTCTTTCCTTTGCCACCCTGGAGTTGACTCTAAATATCCTCTCAATACTTACGTGTATTCTCTCCTCAGGAAGCTGAACATAAACCATTCCTGATAACCACAGGCACTTCCAAGTCAGCACCTTCAGATTTGAGATTGGTTGCCCCATCTAAATATAAATGTCCTGGAATTTCTAGCTGTCATTAAATCCTTCAGAGCTTTCTAGGCCATGCTTCATCATAGGACTGTGCAGCTAGCAACAGACAACTCGATAATCATTTTCTACCTAAACAAATGAGAGAACCTTTCACAACACCTCTGGGACTCATGTGTCCTCAAGGTCTTGTGGTGATTCATCTCCTAGGGGCATCAGATTCCCTTGCAGATGCCCTATCATAGAATCATAGAGTTGGAAGAGACCCCAGGGGCCATCGAGTCCAACCCCCTTACTTGGTCATCATCATCATCATCATCATCATCGTTAATTTTTCACAAGTGGCACTTAAACAACAAAGTAATTGAGATCTCTGTTATGCATGGTGCGTCCACTGAAACGTTTATGATGAAGAGCAATGCTCATCGTTCATTTATCTGTGGCAGAGGCCACAGTTGAAGCAGGCCTTAGGGGATGCATTTCTGTACAACAGATCTGGACAACTGCTGCATGCATTCCCACCGTTCCCTTTAATAGCAAATATAAGGTTAAAAAACAGAGCAAATAGGGCCAGAAGTTTTCTGGTGACAACATGGTTTCAACCTTGGGTGTTTGAAATTATTCCTCAGATGTCTGGTCAAGAAAGTAGATGATGCTGGGGAGACATTTGCAGTTTTCTGTTCTTCACTAATGTGATCCCCTCCTTTGGTGACTGCTGTTTGTTCATCTACCCATATGTGTAAGTCAGAGAGATCACAAAGAAGAGATTGTTTACCTATAACTGTAGTTCCTTGAGTGGTCAGTCATCTGTGAACTAAGACAACCTTTCTTTCTGATGCCAAAGGTGTTTTGTTTATGGGAACCTCTTGGTTCTACTGTTGTGGAGAACTAGGAACTAAGAACATATGATGGTCGCCTGGTTGTACCAGTACATAAAGTGATAGAGCTCCTGTCAAAACACTAAAGCCATCTCTAGAAGGTTTCGGTCAGCTCTGCTAAGGCACAAAATGACCTATATGTGTGAATTCAAGACAAGCATCTGAAGAACCACAGTTACATATAAAGAACATGTTCTTTCTGGGTTTCAGTATAAAACACAGACTTTAGCCAGAGGATTAGAACAATAAAGAACACTTCACCATGGTTTGCTTAGTAAATACCTAGGATTCAGGTGATGTCATAGGTGTAGCCTCAGAACCTTAAATGTAACTGCTATTCCTAATCACAGTAGACCCATTTAACTGATTGTGGAATGGTAAAGCCAAAGTTTATATAAATCACATTGTTTCAATGGATCTGTTTTACTCAGAACTACAAATTGCATTTAGGATATAGTTTGAATGTTAAGTTTGTTGAGCGTACATCTCAGTGATATTTCCATGTGGAAGGCCACTGAAAAGCACTTCTCTTTGGCAGTGCATACTTTTTTTGGCACAACCTGTTACCAATTTTGGTCACACAAAGTTTGCTGTGTCTGTGTCAGGTTGTTGATTCATAGTATATTTTGCAAAGTCACTGCCAGCAGGGGGCTGTTTATTGATCTTTTCTAGTATCACATCAAGTATCACACTTTCTCCAGGCTGTGAAACTACTGGCTACATTCTCATTGATTTTCACTGATTTAACACAGTTAAAACTAACACCAAACTAGAACAATGCATCGAGTCATGTGGGATCCCTTTTTCACATAGTTCAGTCTTTAGCACATGTGAGTAAAGCATATCAAAACCTTTCCTTTTAAGGTAAAAAGTTAATAACTTCTGCTCTTAATTAACAAATGCATTATTTCATAGTTCCACCTGACCTATGCAGATAAAGAATTGTTAGAGAGAACCTAGAAGTGAAATCCATCAAGAAGTGCTGAGAAGAGCAGCTAAGGACCTCCCCATCTATACACGAACAATGTCTGGAGGTAAACAATTGTGAAGAGTGATGTTCTGCTCTATATTACTGTTAGATGACAGCCAATGAATACTGATAAAGAGACCTTGGGAACAGCCATATATGAATACAAATATGAATTTGTAGTTTAAGGATGTAAAATTGTAGTTTAAGGATGTAAAATTACCCTGAGTTTGGGAATGTGTTTTTCTTATTAGCACCAGCTCTGCTTCTGTTTTCTCTCTGAACCCAGTGAATATCCAAGAGCTTAGAAAAGTTATTTTTGGACTGCAGCTCCCAGAATCTCTCACCGAGCATCACTATTGCCCGTGCTGGGTTAGGAGATGCTGGAAGCTGTGGTTTAAAAATAACTTTTCTAAGCTCTGCTGAAGCCAAGAAATGTCTAATCATTTCAATCCAACAAGAGTCAATACACACAGAAGCAGGCTTTCATGTGCATAGCTTTGCTAGCTGGAAATCATGGCTATCAATTTGGTGATGCAAATTCAATTCCCCAAATTGGTGACAGCTTTGAACTGCTGCTACAGTGACATGAATGGATGTCACTCCATCCATCTGTTGAAAATTTGATTAACAGAATTGCTTTTGATCTGCCAGACTTACCTGAGTGCACAGTTAGTTTAGGATTAGTGAATAAAATCTTTAGATATATTGTCAACATATGACTAAAAATCCTATTTACTTTCTTGGGAAATTGGCAATCGTATATGTCATTACTGGGAATACATAACTGAGTGGGTTTAGCACTAAGTAGGCATAGATTAAATTGCAAAATATCATTTTTTTTTCTATTGAAAAAGAAACATAAGACTCTGCAGAACAATTGATGTTGTTATTATTGTTACAAATCTTTGCTTCCGTCTCTCGGATCAGCAGGGCATTGACATTAAGAACAAGATATGTACAGGTTCACTTCAGTGCTAAATGAAGGTCTTTTTTCTGTCTTTACAGCAATCAGATATTGTGACAGATGTCAGCTTGTAAAACCAGACCGTTGTCATCACTGCTCTGTCTGTGATAAGTAAGGAGCTAAGGCTGAGTAACATGCATTACATTTTATCCTATTGCTGAAGAAAGTAAATCATGAATATACGTGCATGATTTACTATAGAAAGTGTATACATGCTGATATACTTTTCTACTATATTTATAGCAATTCTGTAATTAAATATATGTTTTATTAGGAATGATTATTTCAATTAAAGACAGTAGTTATTCTTTCAACACTCAGTCTTATCATTATTGACAACTGAATAATTGAATAATCTCTTTGTGACTTTTGCTGAATTAACTGTTTGAGAAATTGTTTTCTTAGTATTGTGGAGTATTGCATTTGAGAGAAACTATTGGTAATGAACTCCTACATGGGACTTGCAAAAGATATCCATGTATACTATAACTATACTGAGGGAGGGACAGTTGTTTGTTCTGTTTGCTCAGTGGTGGCATGCAGTGGCTGACATTCTGTTATTAGCATACAACTATGTAAGGTTCTCTTACACTTGCATGTATCCTTTTATGGATGCTACTGATGGTTATATTCTCTTCTTCATTCTTCATTGTCCAAAGCCCCCACTGTACAGCCTCTAGAGCTCACCGATGGACATTTGGTGTCTCATGGTGAGCAGGCACAGTCAGAGAAGCATTTGGCTATATCTCCATATTCATACCAAAATGATCACAGCAGCCTTGAAATCTCTGGAGGATTCCATTGAATCTCAGTGCTGCTGTAATTTCTTTGAATCTGGCCACATGCTTCTCAATCATGCCCACTCTCCACGAGGCACACAATGGCAGGATTAAGCTTCAGAGATTGTACAGTAAGTCCAGGTGGTTGGATGGAGCTGGCGTATGGCTTAGCATAGGCTAAATCTGTATGTGGAACTAATGTACTATATAGAGCCTTACAGGATTGTGTCTATAGTTTGTACCCATACATTTTACTCAGTGGGTATTTTCTTTCAGACACGGCCATAGGAATTATCCTTTCCATATATATATATAGTATTTATGTGCTTACGTGCCTTTAATGAAAGTTTTTCTTGAGGAAAAAGAATAACTGTGTGGAATATTAGTTTTACTTTAATTTCTTTAATACAGCACAAGAACTCAGGACCTTTCTGCACCATAGTGTTATAGTGCTATTATTCCACTGTCAACATTCTGGGGTTTGTAATTTCTTGAGGCCAAAGAGTGCTCTGGCTGAGAATTCTAAACACTCCTCCCTAAACTGCAAACCCCAGGATTCCACAGGATCTTGAAAGTGGAATAGTAACACTATAACAGTGTATGTAACATCTATAACATCTATAACTATAACGTCTGGTAGAATAAGTTATATTTTTCTTTCAGATGTATTTTGAAAATGGACCATCATTGTCCTTGGTAAGCAATGTGTTCTTACATTAGTTTGGAATAGATAGCATGCCGGGGAACTAAGACCCTTTCTGGATGATGAAAACCAAACAAAGGCCAAGATTCTCTTCAATGCTGGGAAAGCCTAGAACTTTCCCAGCACAGTTATGCTGGGAGTTTGTTCACAGCTTGCTTACAACTGGGAAAGGGTTATAGGAGCCAGCTTAGTAATGACACTAGTACCTACTGGGTGACACCCCCCCACACACTAATCAGTGGCAGTTTGGGCCAGAGAGGTGGAGCTGGCTGGCTGCCACTGTGCAGCTGGGAGTCAGAAATTTTGCAGAAGGATGCACAACTTCTTTAAAAAATTATGCTTGTGTAACACCTGGTTAATGAAATGTACGCCACCAGAAGGGTTCTAGTCAAATTTTTCTGTTAACATTGTAAAATTAATTAATTTAATCCAGATCTATTTTTAATAGTATGATATTCTGTGAGCAGTAGCTGTGCAGTTGGAGTGGTAACTGTATTGGGGTAGTATCACCTGTTTGTTGTTTTCTCCCATCTTTTGATGGGATTATTAAGGAAAAAGGAGGTAAAAGTGTCTATGCACTTAGTGTTGTATTTTTCAGTTATATATTTCCTCCCATTTTTAATTTTTTTTCCAGCATATTTCTGGCAGTTTTCACCTGAAAATGCACAAAGGCCTGCAATGTGTAAAAGAAAACATGCAAAACCCCTCCCATCCACTCCCTACAACCTCCAAATATCTCAATTTTAAACAATATCGTTCCCAAAATGGGAACCAAAAGTGGTGCTACTTCACTTCTGGTGTCCACTTTGGGAAGGACATAGATGAACACAAAAGTTATTTTACACATTGTTGGATGGGTGCAGCCCTCTGGGGGTCAAGGGTTAAATTAATCTCTGCTCCCCCGCCCATAGTTGAACACCCCTGTTGTAAACAAAGGGATCCAGTCAGTTATTTTAGTGTAGAGAAATTTGAGAAGTAGGGTTGGGCTTGCTGATCCTGATGAATCAGTATGACAAATGAGAATAAATTATTGTATGTATGTTTTTTTGTGTGTGCTTTATACTTTCTTTCTTTCCCCTAGGGTGAACAATTGTGTTGGATTTTCCAATTACAAATTTTTCCTTCTTTTTCTGGCATATTCTCTGCTATATTGCCTTTTCATTGTTGCAACTGATTTACAGTATTTTATCAGATTCTGGACAGTAAGTCTTAAATCATTCCCTGCTTTCAAATGTTCAGATTATAATTATAAATTTGTTGACTGCTACCTTTAGGCTATAATCCAAAATAGAATTACTCGTCTATAGTCTTTATTGAAGACAGTGGAACCTAAATTCCAAATAAACATGAATACAATTATAATGTTAATTTGTATTGATTTCAGTGACTTCTAGACCGTACTTAGAGACTGTATGAGATTTTTCATTTTGTGTTTGTGCATTGCTATGGTCAGTGGTTGTGTTTTTGAACAGTGAAGGAAAATAACAATATTATACTCAGAAACTGACAGTAAGCTTTTGATTACAACTCATTATTACATTTTCATTATCTTTGTCACAAGCTGACAGTAATAATGAAAAATGTTTAGTGAACAAATAACAAAAAAGATTAAAATATTATGGTGTGAGAGCAATCTTTCAAAGTCATCTTAGCCAGTGCAGTTCCCCCAAACCCCTTATAATTGCCCATCCGGAAATAAAGTGAACACTAGAGGAATAGAGCTGGGTGTTGTTCATTAACAGCTCTGGCTTCTAGCCTGAAGGACAAATCTCACCAACATTCTCTGAAAACAGCACTTTGGGAAACTGCATGATTATCAGCCGCTCTTACATACTTTGCCAGCTACCCATTAGTAGCAGGAACATTTCTGAAAAATGTTTGTTGGAATCTGTGGTAATTTTGTGTTTACTATACTTCATGATTTTCCTTCCTTCATCCTACCAGTACCTCACCTCCAATCCCCCTTTTCTGATCTTTTTCTAATCCCTCCACATTTTTCTTTTTCTTTTTTATTTATTTGAAGGACATGTTGGTCTCAGTGTTGTTTTGGTAGAAGTAGGCAGTTACACTACCCCCCATGATTCTGGCCCTAGTTTTTAAAGTAGGTTTGAAATGAGTTTCATGCCATGTGTTTAGTTCTGTCTTTACTTTTTTTCTTGTTTCTGCCTGCACTGCATGTGGGCCAGTGTTACATACATAAGCATGCAGAAACACACACTAAGTAAGTCTTCGTTCATCAGTAGCACACACAGTTCACAGGACTACCATACAGCTGAAAAGCAGCAAACATATCAGCAACATTTAGACCAGTGGTTCTCAACCTGTGGGTCCCCAGATGTTTTTGGACTTCAGCTCCCAGAAGCCCTGAGCATTGACCTTAGTGGCTGGGGCTTCAGGGAGCTGAAGTCCACAAACATCTGGGGACCCACAGGTTGAGAACCACTGATTTAGAAATTCAAAAATAAACTTCAGAGATAGCCACAAAAATCCCTAGACCTGTCTATGTGCAATATGGCAAGTTAAATCCCTGCAGTAGAAATTCCTTGTACTTAAATAATGAAACAAAACCGTTATGGCCATTGTAAAGTCAAAGGCTTTCATGGCCGAATCCATGGGTTGTTGTGGATTTTTCGGGCTATGAGGCTGTGTTCTTATAGTATTTGCTCCTGACGTTTCACTTGCATCTGTGGCTGGCATCTTCAGAGTTATGGCCATTGTTATTTCCTATGTTTCCCATGCAAATCAGTGATACAAAGATTCAGATTCCCAAAGCCTGGTTTGGATTCAAATCCAAATCAGGTCTGAAGCTATCTGAACCAAAGCAGGGATCAGCTAGAACCATAGCATTGGAGGGCAAAGGGCTTGCACAAGGTCAGAATTAATGGACATGTGACAGGTATGTAGGTGCCACATAAGTGCTTCATGTGTTTGATGAGTATCTGGAAGTCTGGCTAAAATTTAAAAAAAAATGCACATGTAATTTTAATTTACCAATGCAAAGAATGCATGATTAGAGAAACATGATATTTAATACAATCTTTTGTCTATACAAGAGTGAAAACACAGAGTGTTTAACAATATTAAGCATTTCTATTGAGCATTTGAACCTGAATATTTTACACCAGTGGAGGATCTGTAACATATGTGTTTCAGTTTTTCCAAAGTGTTCAGGGTAAGTTTTCCCATTAGCCAGTTGCTCCAGTGTTGACTGCTAGGGTTTAGAGACTACTGATTTCAATTAATGGATTGTATGAGTGTATAGGAAATACGTGTAGGATCAGTCTCCCCACTGAAATATATAGAGAGGATTTTCTAGGGTGAGGGAAATCTCTGGTGATTCCTTATCTAAGAGGGACAACTAGACTAAAGTGAGTGTATGAAAATCCTGTGGAATTCATTTTAGATGTATTTGTATAATTCTACTGATCAACTACTCTAAAGGCAATCAACATTGAAGAAAATGCATTTAAAAGATTATCCTGGCTTGTCAGTTTTTGTTAAACTAGCTACATTTTTGTCTACACTTACTACTGCTTAATTAGTTTATTGGACATATATGCAGCCTTTTCTCCACAAAATGGTGTTCAAGGCAGCTGATACTCATAAAAGTTAACATAAAATAAACAGAAACTAAAAAGCAAAAGAGTTGAGATGGATCCTACAGTCACACCTCACTGTCCCATTCTCCTCTTTTAGTATTTTGTCTCAACTTCCAGGTTTGTTCTAGTGTTGTTGTATAAGAGCCCTTAACAACTCCTGTATGGAGTTTTCATGTGTCAAAGACTCCAGATTTAAAAACATTCCAGTAATTCTATAAAAAGTTCTAATAATATCAGACTAAAATCCCTTAGCAAGCAAGTAAGTTCAACATAGGGAAAAAGTTCCTCTTTCTTATGTTTCTGAAACGGAGTGTATGCACCATGTAAACAAATGTTAAGAAATGATATATCATCAAGTAAGTGTTGAATCAACTTTTTAAAGGACATTTATTAATATCTCTATTCCAAGAATTCTTGTTTTTCTTTTTTCTTTATAGAATGGCCTTCCTGATACCCAAGCCAAGTTCCATATCATGTTTTTATTCTTTGCCGCAGCCATGTTTTCTGTCAGCTTGTCTTCTCTCTTTGGCTATCACTGTTGGTTAGTCAGCAAAAATAAGTCAACATTAGGTAAATAATTACTAGTTTATTTTGTTCATAGTCCACTGTTTCCCCTGAAGTTTGTGCATGTTTAAATACATTAAGAAATGCGAACATCTTTTATTTCTAGAGGCATTCCGAGCACCTATTTTTCGACATGGAACAGACAAGAATGGCTTTAGTTTGGGTTTTAGCAAAAATCTAAGACAAGTCTTTGGAGATGAGAAAAAATATTGGTTGCTACCTATTTTTACTAGGTAAGTGGTATTTAAAAGATAATTATTACCATACTCAACAATGTGAGCCAAATTATTTTGAACAGTTTTTAATATTGCTTCCCTACTTAGAATGTTGTTTTTATTTTCAGCCAAGGAGATGGGTGTTCTTTTCCAACCTGTCTTGTTAATCAAGATCCAGAACAAGCTGCTACTCCTGCAGGACACGGTACTTCAAACAAAAAGTAAGTCTGTGTCTATTTCTTATGTTTGCTGCTCACTTCATTTGTTGTACAGTAGTTGTTGCTTGGGTACCTGTTTGAATTGGCATAGGAACAGGATTCTTAATTAGAATCAAGGCACACAAATAATGATTATCTACAATATACACACTAGACTATACAGAGATAACTGTAGAAAGCATTCTTCAATATTAGTTTTAAAAACATCCACAGATACATAAAATATTATTTTTATGTGGAGATCAACATTGGTTATGCAGTTGCACAACCAGCATGGTATAGTTAGTGGTTTGAACACTGAACTGCAGCTCTAGAGACCAGAGTTTGAATCCTCACTTGGTCCTGGAAACTCCCTGGGTGACCTTGGGCAAGTCTCAGAGGAAGGCAAAAGCAAACCCCATCAGAACAAATCTTGCCAAGAAAAAACAGTGATAGGTTTGCCTTAGGTTCTCTATAAGTCAGATACAAAGACACACAATAACAACAAGCCTTTACGCAAATAAATGCTAATTGTGGTTTTAAAAAGGCATGCCATGTGAACACTATAACTGGCTATTAAATTATTCAGTCCCTTTAAATCTTACTGAGATGCTAACCTGTAACTTGCTCCCATTTTACTAATGCAAAGTATCATCCTTAACCACAGTTTTCATCAGCAAACACTAGCTTGCCATCTTGCAGCACAATTGATACAATTAAAAATCATCAGAGCATTACTGGTACTTCATTATCTTGTTAATCTGTTACTCAGGCTTTAGTCCAGTGCCAGCATGCTCAGTTTACATAGCTAGAAGCAATGTTATGTTTGGGCAACAAAATATCATGAACAGAAAGGTTTTGATTTTTATGGCCATGTTGTAAAA
The DNA here is from genome assembly GCA_948472985.1 of Iguana delicatissima. Taxonomy (NCBI): domain Eukaryota; kingdom Metazoa; phylum Chordata; class Lepidosauria; order Squamata; family Iguanidae; genus Iguana; species Iguana delicatissima. The sequence goes on from CAOKZL010000401.1 coordinate 328,768, forward strand.
TAGCAGTTCAGTAGCTACAATGGAAAATGGTTCTCTTGGTGTCCAATTAGACCTTCTTGTTTCACAGTATCCAGCAACTGCAAGCACAGAGTACTATCTCATATGAAAGCCACTGTTCACATGATAGTTCTTTATAGAGTCTGTAAAAGTTCAGCCCTGGAGCTTAACAAGATAAGGAGTAGTACTGTTTCTATAAGATGTTGGGAATGCCAGAACCATGGAATAATCTCAGGACTTGTCTTGTGCTGGCAGAAAAAACAAATCATGTGAAGAAGATTCTGTACTTCACATTTACTTAAAACAAAATGCCTACTTTTTTCCCTAATACTGTTGTTAGTTCTCAGTAAACATAACATAAAACAGGGAAATCTCAGGGAAATGAAATATAGCTTTGATCTTTTTTAATTCCACCATATTAGTTACAGGAGTAGAATAATTGGCTGTGGCTTTGTTCATGTTATGTGATACAACTTGCTTTCAGCAATTTATGTAAGATTAAAATCTAAACTATTTCCCCAAGTATTTAAAGAGATTAATACTGATAGTACGAGGCTAAGAATTCCTTTGCTTCCCTGTATTAACAATGGAAAATACAAGACCAGCCCTTATAATAGGTGCTTAATAATATATGCCTAAAAATATAGGCTCATATGTAAATCACTAGCACTCTAAAGCACCTGTAAAATATGTAAAATATATCTACAATATGTAAATGTAAATATACATTTATTTTTATGCATGTATTCATTTAGTTTGTACTCTTCCTTTGTCCTGGCAAGGAATTCAAAGCAGTTACAAAAATTTAAAACCAATCCTAGCTAAAATCTTATTTAGAAAAACATTGAAAAAATTAAACAATATACATTCAATATATGAGTATATATATGCAGCAGAAAACACCCAGACCTATATGTAATTCTGTTATTGCATTAGCAGTTATACAGTTTTAGAATTAGTGCAAGCATTATATCTAATTGGTTTTTGTTGTGCCAAGTACAATTGGTTGTCTTGAGGCAGACGATCAACCAGGTGCATAAGTGGTTGCAACTTGTTCCAGAGCTTCTTTGCATGATCACTCACACAACCATTATTCCAGTGAAATTGCACTAGCTCTGCTTTGATTGAATTAGATATTTGCCTCTGATAAGTAAATTATTACTGAGCTGGAATATTTATAGAACAAAGAGTGATGTATCTATAATGACATTTCTCACTTTACCGGAAATATTGCAGCCTTTTAATAGTGCAGTTATACTCTTGCTCCTCTTTTAATATTCTGTAATTTTTTAACAGTGAGAATAATCTTCATTTTCCTTCTAAACCATTACGAGAGTCCCAAAGCCATCTCCTTACTGATACCCAGTCTTGGACTGAGACCAGTGCAAGTATTGAAAAGAACAAACTTGGTAAGAGATTAATTACTTTTGTATACTTGATGGGTTGTGAAACTAATTAAATATTAAAGAAACAAGAAAATATGTATGGAATCAATAAACCTGAGAACAAAATGAACAAGGGAACATTAAAAATTTTAATCAGACAGGGTAAATTGTTCATTTATATAAAATTCCTCTACATTGCCAGTTCAGCGGGACTTCTTAATTAAATCTGATTTCCCCAGACCAAGAAAATAGACCAACAAGTATTTTTTTCATTCACCCCCCAGCCCAGGCCCCACTCCCATCACAGAATAATTTGAACAGTATTTGGAGGAAGCAGCTTCTCTGACATTGGCCAAGTGGCCTGGAAACTTGGGTATTATCTCCTATCAGAGTGGTGATGAAAAAGCAATCTGTAGTTACTTCTGATCAGATATGTCAGCAGGAATCTATTTTTTGTGTTGTTTGCCATCTTAGACTGGACAGCAAGTGGTGTGTTAATCAGATGCCCAGTTTGGCCTGTCCTTGGTGGAGCCACTTCTCCAAGTACCAGCTGAGCCCCTAAAATCTCTACTCTAATTGCTCCTTGGAGATCAGAGTTTGGAGATAGCAGCAGGATTCCCCTTTGTGTGCTACTCATTGTCCCAGACAGGATGGCAGTCAGTTCACAAAATAAGCATTTGGAGGAGTTTAGTTACATTCTCCATTCAGAGAGTCACAAAGGAAGCTAAAACAGGTGTAGAGAAGGGCCTATGATGAGGTAAGAGAAAGAGAGTTGATTTTAATTTGTCCCACAAAGGGAAGGGAATTCTTTGTTAGGCACCAGGTTTTTCAATACCTTTGAAGTCTTCTTATAGGTTCTGTAATGTTGATTTGAAGCCTTTTTTATATTGCTGTACAACCAAAATGACTCCCAGAATTACAAAGACACATCGTAAGATACTGTCCCAGTTCTTAATGATTTGATTTTACAAAATGTACCTTGGTCTGGTTATGACAACTAAAATGTAGTTTAATATTCCAAGAATGTGCTGCAGCAACCTTTGAGTTCTCTCTCTGCTCTCCCCTTTGCCATGGTTGTAAGAAGGCATTTCGGAGGTTGCACTTCTACTTCGTATTATTGAACATTTTGTTTCTGTTTTGTTCATATTTTATTCTTACTCAAACCTGCCAGACTGGTTTATTGAAAGAAGCTGACTTTCAATTCACAGAACTGAAAATTAGACATAGTTTAGGTCGGGGTGACACACATAGCTTTTGCTTCTGAAATGGAAACAGAAACTACTGGTCTTCATGTGGCTATACTAGATGACGGAGAATCCAAGATTCACTGTGACCTGTCCATGTAACACTAAAACATTGTATAGTGTTGTGTGAGAGACCTGTCTCTTTCTATTGACTGTACTGTGCGCCTTCTTCTGGAGCAATCTCCACACGCATGAATGTGAGGTTGTGCAAAGTGTCACATCTCGTTGTAATCAATGGGGGCTATGGGTATGTGCCTCTACACCATGGGCATGTGCACATTGTGTCAATTGACTACAATGGAATGTGATGCTCACATTTTTTTGTTTTACATGGGGCTTCCCCACATAAAATCCCCACAGGGAATCCCCACATAAAATGGTGGGTGCACTGTACCATTAAATGTGCATTCAATCTGCACCATCACTATACCATTATGGGATCAAAATGATGTTAGCATAAATTATTGTTAATCCCTGCTGATTTAGATGCATGTGTGTAAAGACTTTTATGGTTTTCAGTTTGGTTAAGGTTATCTCTCAAATACCCTATTTGCTGGCATATAAAACTCACTTTTTTTCCTAAAAAATACTGTTTGAAAATGGGGTGGTTCTTATACGCCAGGGCATCTTATATGCTTGCAAGTAGTATTTGCCGGCACATAAATGGGGTGCATCTTATATGCCAGCAAATAGGGTACTCTGTTCCTTCTAGGCAGTATACCTTGCTTTTTGTACCACACATTTTAGGAGCTCAGGTGTAAAGTGAACTACAACATCAACAGCTATTTCTGAGGAGACATAGAACTATACTGATGAGTCTGTTGAATACAAAAACCAAAGAATCACTGCTGAAAAGTATTACTTTGTTTCTTGAAGGTATGAGCAATCCTGCACTAACTATGGAAAATGAAACTTAGTCATGCAAATAAAGAAGAGAAATCCTGGATTTTCCAAGTAAGTTTTAAAAAAACTTTGTTGGTTTCTCTCTATCAATTAAATTCAGTCTTTTGTAACTTGTATAGGTCATGATATGCATGCCATTCAGGCTGCGTACCTTGTCTTTGTTTTTCAAACTGGTATGCTTTAATACTTTGTTGTAGTTCAGAATTGTTGATGAGAGGATGAAGCATTCCTCCATAACGTCAGCATCCATCAAACAGCTGTTCCAGTCCACTGCTGCGTGGATCTGCTCTGAAGATACTTCAAGACCTAATTTAGCTGTCTCCGTATCATCGCTTGAAATATAAGATGTGTTGTCATCTCTTCTCTGTATAAAAGGATGTTTTGGTTAATGCAAAATAATGTTAAAATACAAAAGGGAAGGCTTGAAAACTACATGTCAGAAAAGCAAGATGTCAAGACATACAGGACAGTAATCCTTTGCAAATAAGGATAGGTTTTATATTGTCATTAATAGCTCAGGTGAGTGTAAACATTTTACATGTAACCTGAAAATGCTCTTGAAGCAGTTCTTGGATCTTTAAATCATAACTCTGATTTCTGCTTGCAAATTACCTGTTTCCCTAGGAATATACTCCCAACTTTGATCAATTTACTGGGAGGCTTGCTGGTATTTGAGGCATAATGATTGAACTACATTTTTATTCCTATCTTCAGCTGAATTAACAGAATTGCAGATAGGTTATCTTTTCCTCAGACTCCTTATAAGCAGATCGCTTATTTATAGCTAAGCTATCATTTATTTTAATTCATAACAGAGAAGCAGAACAAAGCTTCATATTTAATTTATATCTAGGGCATACATTTAAACATGCTCAGAGCATTTTTTGTGAAACTGTAAATATGTGATAGCTCATTATTTGATTATTCAACCTTAATAGAAATGTTAGTTAATATTTCGTAAGACTATTAGATTTAAAAAGACTAACCTTAAGTTTGTGCCTGTAGAGGCTGTTTTAATTACACTATGCTTTTCTCAATTTGATTTACCATTCTTGAATTGCTGCATTCCTCAACATTACCCTGATAATGTACATAAGAGACCATGTATATTATCATGTCGCACTCATGCTTACATTAATTGCTACAATTCTGAGTACAATCTGTATTAAAAAGCTAAGTGGGCTTTGTGGAGACATGTCTTGAATGAAACTAACAGTTGTCTAGGATTTGGGGATAGTTTTTTGTAGGATCATTTAAAAAAAACAGCTTTAATATTTCAGAAAATTTCTGAAGCCAAGGAAATTGCAGTTTCACAAATATGCTTTTATCAGTGCCTTTGCATACACATCCAATGAAATAATATACATTTAATATGTTACATAGGACATTGCTGTTTACATAAAATAGGCGATCATATCTAATTTAAAAATGGTTCATGGCAGATGATTATCTTATTAGCTAAGAAATCAACTGAGGAAATTGTACATCTCACTCAGTGGCACAGTTGAAGACAAGAAACTGCAGCTTTAAAGTCAGTTTGGATTTTTAATGGGCATAGTACAATACAGATTTGGCTTCACAGCCGCAGTAGCACCAAATGTTTCAGAAAACCATCATTTAGTCTTTGTAGCGAAGTAAATAGAATTTCATTTGTTTCAGAATTATTCTTTGGGGTGGTAGAGTTCTTTTAAAATTAGATGGTGTGACATCTCTGTGATGATGTCACTGCAGATGTAAGAGTGTGACTCTGAAAGATATCTTTTCCTGTTAACATTTTCATCCACATGAAAAATCTCTGCAGGCTCAATCACCAAAAGTGCCAGAATATGACCCTCAAGAGCTGAGATATTTGAGAAGATAACACGGTGTTCTATAGAAGGCTTTACACAGCCTATGTTAAGGATCTTACAGTCATAGGTGCCATAGATTTTATTCTAATTACTTCATTTTTCTGTTCAGATTTGGAAGCACTCAGAATGGGAAGGTCCATGGCGAAGTCATGTTACACACTGTGATATATTTCCAGTTGTGCAGGGCAGTATTTAGTAGTTACCAGAACTCATCCTTAAAAAGAATCTAAAATGAAGGGAGAAACTGATATTCAGTATTACAGAACAGATTTATCACAGATAAATATGTCTCATTAAAATTCAGTTACTACAAAACTATTTAAATACGTCTCTCAGTACTGCTTCATGGAAAAGGAGGCTGACAGATCTTTACCATCAGTATTTTCTGAGAAAGCAGGTTTGAACACACTGCTAGAGAGGTGAGATTCATACTAAATATACAGAAAGCCCTGTAGTGGAGATGGCTCATTATAATGATGGACTTTCCCAAGCTACTCAGGTGTTATGTTAGACAGAGAACATAATAAATGTAACCTAGCAACAAGAATGGCTCTTACACACTGCAGCCTTTCCTGTCATTGCCTAGAAGTAAATTTCACTGACTACTTTGAGCAGTGGAACTTCCAATAAAGTATATGGTATTGAGGGACTGAAAAATTAAAGAAATTGGATGGCACAAACAGGTAACCAGAGCTGTAGAGGAGAGATGCTCCCCTTCTGGGGCTTTAAAAAACAAACTACGTAATGTCTTGCTTGTGGTAAAGCAAATGGCAAGGTCTCTCTGTAATAGCAGAGGAAAAAGAAGTATGTTTATTTACTAAGTCAGCTTCCACTATACACTTGCACTTCAAGAGGCTACAGCTTTGATTTACTGAACAGTAGGACTGTCACCACATTAAAGAACTGCCAATTAATTCTATGTGCTTCTTGATTCAATCAGTCTATTGAGCAAGCCTGGATATTTCTATATGGGCAAATAACAGTAGTTTTAAAGGAACAAGGATACTTTATTTTTAGATGATGCAGGCATTGTTACAGAGGTTTTCCTTCCTATGCAAGAGAAAAGAGAATGTCCTCTTAAGAGTCTGTTTGCTGCTGTTTTTGTAAGTATGTCTGCTAATATACATACATACATATATATATATATCTTAAGAGGCCCTCTTCACCAGGAGCATTCTTGAAAAGTGTTCTATAGTGCAAATCATATTTACAGCCCCAGTGGGGCCTATGTCTGAAAAGTCACATACAGGATTGAACTTAGCAGGGCTCACTTCTAAACAGATATTATAGGATAGCACTGTAGAATATTGAGTCTTTGCTTAATTTAAAACATTTTTTAAAACATGTGTTCTGAGAAATTCAAGGAGGCTTGATCTGGTTTGATTAACTGATCTGTTAAAATACTGGGCCCCAGTTAAAACACTTTGGTTATGGCTGAGATCCCGCATCAGGTGGGTGTAATGTAAGACTCAGCCTGTATTCTGCCCCTGACATTGTCAAGCTCTTTACCATTAGGGAGGGGGAAAGGGTAGGCAATCCAGAGTAGGAAGACTTGGCTGTTCTAGGTCTGTAGAGGGGAAGAAATAAGTGTAATTCCTTCCCATTGGAATATAGACCAGTTGCTTCTTTATGCCGGTATAGTCCTTTGAGGGCCTACTTCCAAGTCTCCAAGACCAAGGGAGACTGCTGCTGGGCCATATCCACAATCTTTAATCTCACTTGTTAAGTGCATTGTCAAGAATAGTTAGCATACTTGTGTAAATAACAGATAGTGATTCGATCATAAAATGACCCACCATAGCTAAACAGTTATTGCAACATTAGCATTATCCACTCAGTCATGCAGCATAATTACTGAGTGTGCCAGCAAAAAACTGTGGGATGCAATATCTACTCAGTGTACTATAACTGACAGCTCACTAGTAACTAGCAGGGTTTTGCACAACTGGCCTTATAGTTTCTAAAGATTTTTTAAATCTGAAGATTGCATCTTATTAGGCTGTTTCTCAGTACTTTGGCAGTATTAGCTTCTATAATAGTTATTTCTGATATTGAAAACAAAGTGAGCACTAATACTGTAGATATACTCCTGTGGCTATCCTAGGAAGATCACGTGCTATTTTTTTTTAAGGTGACTAACTAGAAATAAGTAATTTGCTATGATGTTATCCTTTCCCAACAGTTGCTTCCATGTTCTTGTCCAAAGAATTGCTACCTCCCTTCCAAAAATTGATTGGGAGAACATTTCCATGACCACAACCTTTTAGCCTGACCCCTTGGCATTTTCATTTATGGCATGATTTAGCAGAGCAACAGACTCAGATTAAAATACCAGTAAATTAGTCAAACAGGCCAGACAGGATGGCGAACAATGTAAAATGTGGACATTGAAAGTTAATGCTATAAATAACTGCTCTGTATCAAGCTAGTAAAAACGTAAATGTTAATGTTGAAAATGCTGAGGGCCTTCAGTGATTTCTCAGTATTTAGGAGTAAATAAAACTACGTAGTGAGACAGAAATCTCAACTGCTATAATACACCATTTACTAGTAAAAGGTTTATTTAAGACTGGGATTTTTATGTATCAGTCTTAATACCTACTTCTTGTAGGTACCTTCATAAAAGGAACTCCTCTTTGATTTAGTGGCAGTTTAAATTAGTTAGGAGGCAATTTGAGATAGGATTAGTTGGAGGTTTTGTCCTGTCTCAGCACTGCCAGAGTGCCAAAACTACTAGTATGGGGAGTTAAAAATTGTTAATTAATAGACCAGAATAGTAGTGGGGGGAGTCATGTGATTCACAAGCAAGAAAGCTATGTCATTCTGATGCTTTAAACAAGAACTTGCAAAGATTACCTAGCCATAATAATGTGTGACTTGAGAAAGAACCTAAACTGGAGATCAAATATACACAGCTGAACATATTGTGCATTAGGCAGGCAAAACATTTAAGAGTGAGCATACTGATTAGCACTGTATGCAAATGAGCTCAGGGTAAGACCTTCTTATAATGGAGAAACAGAAATTGTCACTTTCATAGGAAATTTAATACATTGGTGGGTGAGGGTAGAATGAGGAAAGTGAATTGCAAATTGCTCCCCAGCAGTTAGCTCAAATTATTTTAGTGGCCATTCTGTTAACATTGCTTTATGTGAATACTAGGTGTGTGAATGTGTGTAGAATGGCTTTTGAAAACCATTATTGTACTGAGTGACTACCGCAGATTAGCCTGGTAGAATATTCAGGGTACTGCGATTGAATAAGCTTCCCTTCATCTCCAAGGAATCAGCTCTCAAGGACACAAATGACTTTCCTCCACATGTGTGCACCACTCCTCATTTTGTTTTCTGCTCCTCTCCTTTCATTTCTTCAATAATGATGGCAGGACACCGAACCAGAATGAAGAGTCCTGGCTTTCAAGTATTCTGTTCCAGACTGGCTTTGCATTGTCATTAAAAAAAATAAAAAAATCCCAACGCTTGCCTGAGTACACGTTGCATAAGTGCAACATCGTACATAATAGCTACAGTGTTTGCACAGAGTGGAATGCTTCTTGCTTTGCTTTCTTTTGTACTTTGTATAGCGGTATATGTATTTTTGTATCATATTGACTTGCTGGAAAAAAAATTAAAACCTTTAAGACAAATGTAAAGCAGTCAGGCTTTGAATGTAAGAAATAGAAAATGCCTGTTCAAGACAGCAGACAGAAGATCTGTAATGCACCTAGCCGGCATACAGAATAATATGTAATGTCCAGAACTTGGAATCCAATCATGACTTGGCAATCCCAGGACCAGATCTGGCCATAAGCCAAGCCCACCTTTGAGAATACCGACTGCCTCCTTGTCCAAAGCAAGAGTCAGGTGGAAGGAGGGATGATGCTAGCAATCTACAGTAATGATAGGCTCTGGCTTAGGTCAGAGTGGCTCTCTGGTAAAACTAACTCAATACCTGGGACCAAGAACCATATCCTAGATAATATACTGCACTATGAAACAGATACTTAGTCTTTAAGAACTGGATACAACATAATGCGTATGCTTAAAAACCTGTTAAACTGACTGAATCGTGCAAGTTCAATGCAATTGCTAATATATAAAGTAATAGTAGTACAACAATCACTATGGATATTCAGCACTCCTTTTAGTAGAAATCTGAATGGCTACATCAAGTACAAAGGTGGACCAGTTCAAGCCAGAGCAACTTGGCTAGTCATGAAGGTGTTTTTTTAACCCAGATAGCATAAACAACTCCAGGTGTATTCAAATTCCTCTGAAGTAACAATTTTGTTGCCTGCTGAAAAATGTCCATACAATGAAGCAAAAATCTGAATAGTTCTGTAAAGGCAGTTTTGTAGAAGATGATGAACTGAGCGAAACAAACAATTCACATGCTCTATTGCTTGTGCTTAATGTTCAGTCTGGTTTGGAATATTTTGCTTTGATCATTAATAAGCAGGGGCCTGTTATAACTATGCACACAAATCTATATTTATGGAGTACAGGGTCAAAATCAAACAACAATTAAAGTTACCCCAATTGAAAAGTTATTTAGCTGACATAGGCCAAGAGTGTACATCAAGCAGCTGGAGTGTTAAGTCTATACTCAGGCAGCTTCACCTTCTATACCTGCTCTGGGAGAAGTTGCTCAGCAGGCAGAGAGGGGAGACAATTTGGATAAGAATGGGTGCACTCACAGAGAATGCTCTGTACCCTCTCCCTTCTGCTCTGAGCCCAGACCTCTGAGTGAGCAGTCCTTCCTCACTTGCTAGGAAAAAAGCACGTGTATCCTTCGCTCTGAAACAGACTTGGCCCATATTGTTCAAGTGGTTGGATTCACAGGAGCATTGTTTTTTTTAACAAAAGGCGGTATACACAATGGAGAGGCTGTAACAGGTACATATACTGTGGTCCCTTTAACAGGGATCGCTGCATTTTAATACTGTGTGCAGTCCTTACCCAAGGCACCCTACTTGTGGCAGATGTTTAAGCTGTAACAGTGCTGAGAATGAAATGCTGCAAATTACCCACCATCACCAAAACTGAAGGTAGAAAGGTTTCCTTTGGGAAGAACACGGAGAACAAAATAATTATGTTTGTAATGGAGATCTAGTGTTAGCCAGGTTTCCCTTCCACCCCTTCAGAAACAGCAAGGAGCAAATAAAGGGAGCTGTAGGTGCAATGCACCCCTCCAAAACTATCAAGTCAGTTTGTTCTCACATAAGAAAAAAAAAATAGCCGGTCCTCAAAAAGTCATTACTTGCATATTAATAGTGATCTTACAAACTCTTAAAACTTACTTGATACTGACTGCTTTTCAGACATCTCACCTCATCAAGCAGCTAACATTTTAGGACAAATTGTTGCAACAGAATGAATGAGCACATTAAAACAGGAGTACAGGGGGCAAAGGCATTCCTGCCATTACAAGGGTACTGGACTTTGCAGCTCTTTCCATTCTTTTGCTTGTCATTCTGGTATACATAGTGCAAAACTAGTTCTTCAATATGAGCAACCATCCAGCCTAATAACTGGATTCTGGGGAGGAAAAGCTTTCAAACTTGTTCCAGAAGCTGAACTTGATCATTATGTAATAAATATAAAGCTAATGTGGGGATGGTAACTGTAGCAGCCAACATAAACTGTAGACTGCACAGCAGACCAAAAAAAACAAACACAATAGAATGGACTACATAAATGCAGGTAAGAAATACACAGGGGGTATGGATGAACAGACATGTCAACAGAGGTTTCTGAAGAAAACCACAAGTCTGTAGATATGTAAGAAAACATTTTTGAAGCCTTTATTTACAAAAGCTTTAAAAACAAATACCCTCTTAAGCAAATGTGTTATTTTTTTCTTTAAAAAGGACCACCCAGTTACATCATTGTAACTTCATGAGGAAAAAAAAGGAAAACAAGTTAGAAAGTACATGGTAAACAGATCAACTTGTTGAATATTGCTAAGATTTACTCCAACTGATTTTCAGTGTAGATGATACACACACAATGCACTCCATCATTTCAGTTTAGGGTTTAGCTATTCAATATCAGTTAAAGTCTTCCTGCACAACTGCTTCGTATGAGCATGCTCTGCATGGTGAAGAAAGTACTTTGTGGTCCTTTAGTAAAACAATGTATTTATAAAATATATTGCTAAGGTAGACTCAAAAAATAAGCTAGCCTTACAAGACTTGGATAACTTTGTTAGGTACAAATAGATTTGTTGTTTTACAACAAATGTCCTTTGTAGTTCCTCCAGAAAAGGACATATCTATATTCCTTTTCTATTTAGCTGTGTATCAAGTTGACTTCAAATCTTTGGATCTTAAACTGAGTTGTGTTCATCTACTCAAGTAATGAATAAATAAAGTTTTAAAACAGAAAGTACTGTGGGGCACAGCTTGCTGGAACAAGAATTAGAAAATGGATCCACAATTAGCACATCCTATTAATCTAAATGCAGTTTCTGTCCTTTCAATGACATCTTTTAAGAAAAAAAAAAGGCCACAGAAACCTTCCTAAAGGTTGTAAATTTTGTTTCTAGAAATGAGACAGGGGAAGAGGGAATCCATGAGGATTTTATCCTATATACAGCCCACTCAGAACTGATCAGGAACACACATTAGATGCCACACCAGAGCTTCTTAATTCAGTGGAGTGTACACAGCAGTGATTTCCCCACAGCTTCATCTAGTTATTTCCATCACAAAGCAATATTAAACTGGCAAGCCAATTACAAGCTGGTGTGCGCAGGACACACTTGGAAGACCAGCCACCAGTTTAGATAAAAGAGCAGCTGCTAAGATTTCAGTAGTTTTAAACAGAAATTATACAAAAAGTGTGTTTTGCTTCAGTGGATTTGAAACAGGTGGCAGGGGGTTTACAGAACAACCATGGGTTGGCAGATTTGCCTCAGTCAGGAAAGAAAAACTGGAGCTTGAGATAAAACAGAGGATCTGGCTGAGAGTCACTCTTCTAAAGTGCAAGTGTGATGGTCCACAATCTTGAATAGCTAAAACTCCTGTACACTGGAAGGGATAAAGATTAAATGGGGAAACCAGTTATAATCAGTCCTTGTTCAAAGTTTAGGAAAATGGTTGGGGAAGACAATAAACCAATACTAAGACCAATTAAAGTTTACCAGAAATTTCATTATCATTTTTGTTTTCCTCTTCTATCTGCCACACTGCTCCTACACGTGATTATGTACAGTTGGGGCAAAGTACAAGGCCACATTTCACCCAGAAATGTCTACACAATCAAAAGACTGGGATAGGAACAGTTTAGTACATACAAAGGCAGAAAAAAGTGTGCTGATAAAGAGAGGAAAAGAATGCCTCATTGTCCAAGGGATTCAACCAGAGATAAAACCTATGTACAAGCAGGTGGAGCTCAGAAAAAGTGGTTTTCCATTTCATGTCATGATTGCTTGTTGGCTTCTTCTTCATATGCATTTCCTGTCCCATTCTGTACATAAGATGATCCTGAACCAAGACCATATAAATGACCACAGTATTTGGCGTCGTCAATGTGATCTTCAAAGAACATCTGAAGAAAATTTAGAACACAAGTCATTATTGGCCTCTGTAGCAAGAAGCAATGAAAAACAAAACTGCACGTGACAAAGTATGACTTCTATCTCAACAAAGCAAAAATAAATCTAAACTAATAAAAGATCTCCTTCCACAGTATAGAAATCAACAGTTTTAATTCTTCTCTTCACTAAAAGTACCAGCAACAACTTATAGCAGAATCATAAAACTGTAACATACCATAATGAGTACAAACACAGCAACTGAAATCTAAAGCAAAGATAATACAGTCCTCTCCCCACGTTTGTGGGTTTGACTTTTGCAAATTTGATTATTCACGAGGTGCCTGCTTGCCTCTCCCTCATTCTCCCCCTCCTATTCCCTGGCCTTTTGCCCAGGCACAGGGAGGAGGCAAGGTTCATGGACTCACAAGATTTTCCCCTTAACTCTCCAGCTTGTCGCCAGGTGGGTGCGCATAAAGAAGGCAGTGTACACAGGCGACAGGCAGGAGAATGGAGGAGGAAAGATCTTCACTCTCCTGCACTCCCCTGCCAGTTGCCTGTGCAGGCATACAGAAAGAAGGGCAGGTAGACACATGAGTGGCAGGCAGGAGAGCACAAGGGAAAAATCAGCGCTCCCCTGCACTCTTCCGCCTGTCACCCATGCAGGCATGCTCGTAGCGGCAGGCAGGAGAGTGCAGGAAGAAAGATTTTTGCTCTTCTGTACTTCCCTGCTCATTGCCCGCACAGGCGCATGGGATAAGGGAAGGGCACACAGGCAGTGGTCAGGAGAATGCAAGGGGAAAAACCTTCCTTCCTTCTCCTTCACTCTTGCAGCAGGCAAGAGACTCGAGTGGAGGAGGTTTTTCTCCCTGCACTCTCTTGCCTTTCCCCAGGCCTGAAGCAGCAGGAAGAATGGGGGGATGCTCACTGGGGGGGGGGTATTTGTGATTTTTTTACTTTCACGAGGGTTCTGTGCCTCTAACTCTCGTGAATGTGAAGGGCCTACTGTAGAAACTTAATGACTCAGAAGCAAAATCGTAACACTACCAAAAGAAAGATAAAACTATGTGTTGCGCATTCAAGTCTGAAAGAAACAGAAATGTCTGATAAACAAAATACAAAAAGGGCACCTGATAAATTTTAGGGAAACATTCCAAAGTTGCAGCATCACTACAGAATATACCCTAACTTTTGGTCAAACTTCCCCACTCACTTAAAATGGAGCTAAGAACAAGGTTAAGATAGGGAGCTCTGGAAACACATATAGAATTTTGAAGACTAAAACTGCAACTTTGGATTAAAGCTTAGAAACAAAGGACAGCAGATCAGTAATATTTTGTAACTTACTAACCCGGACAATGGGTTAGCTAGCACATTTTGGACCATTGTAAGTTTTCAGATTATCTTCAAAGGCAGTGCCCATGTAGAGTGTACTACAATGATCCAGTCTAGAGTAACTTAAGAATGAACGGCTGAAATGAAAATCCCCCTCTCTAGGAAAGGTTAGTTGCATATACAATGGCCCTCAGTATCCACTAGAGTTTGGTTCCAAGGTCCCATATGGATATCAAAATTCATGGATGCTCAAGTTGCATTATGCACAATGATGTAGTAAAACGGCATGCCTTATTTAAAAAAAATGGCAAAATCAAAATTTGCTTTTTGGATTTTTTGGGGGGAAAGAGAGCAAATATTTTCAACTTGTAGTTGACGGAATCTGGAGATAAAGAATCTGTGGATAAGGAGGGACTACCATAAGCTGAAAAACTGAAAAGCCAGTTCTATCATCTTGCCATCATCTGAACTTCCAAGGACAGCAATGGATCTAAGCGTATCCCCAGCACTCTGCCTCTAAGAAAAAACTGCGTACCACTTCCTTCAAGGCACATGAAACTCCAAAATCAAGCTGAACCACCTCACTCAGATCATTAGTGTTGCTAACTAACAGCACCTCCACCTTGTCTGCATTAAGTTTGGGCTCATTAACCCCCATCCATCCCAGCAATGACTCCACATGTGAGGGATCTGACAATGGGAACAGAGGCCAGAACTGTGCACCATCAGCATCCCAGTGACATCTCAGCCCAAATCTCTAGATGCCCACATTCAGCAGTTTCATGTAGCTATTAAAAAGTAGGAAAGGCAAGATGAAACTTTGTGGTACTCCACAAACCAAAAGGCTATAAAATTAAAATAGGAGTCTGCCAGGACCAATGACTGAGGTCTGCTCTTATAGACAGGAACAGAACCATTGAAAAGAAGTAACATCCTAGCCAAATGGTTCAAAAGGATATTATGGTTAATGAAGTCCTTGCACCATGCCAATATGGCCACAATCATTTTTCTCCATCAACAGCCTCAGTATTTTTTAAGAGGGCTTCTTCTTCCTGAGAAAAACTGAGCTATTTCTGGAGATTATAAATGCCGCTTAAGAAACAGTATCTTGAGGGAGAATGGTTTTACCTTACAGTTTGATTTTAAAAGAAATGAAGGGAATTACAAACAGACATACCCACCTCTTCTATGTGTATGTGCCTTCAAGTTGCTTGTTAACTTATGCCAACTGCATGAATTTCATAGGGTTTCCAATAAGGAATACTCTGAAGGCAGTTTTGCCAGTTCTTTCCTCTGAAATCTAGCCCCTCTTAACTTCCAATGAATTGACAAAAATTTAGCAGGGCATTGCCATAAAACCCAAACCTCCCTCCTTCCATCAGGGGAAAAAAAAGATTCTATGCCATTCCTTGCTACTCCCACTACCAAAAAACAAACAAACAAACAAAAACAATAGCAGGGACCATTAATCATCATTCTCATCCTCCTCCTCATGAATGGCAATCCAATCAACCTCAGAACAGCTAACAATCTTAAGACAAAAATGATTAAAATAAAAAATTATGAACATCTAAATTCACAGGTTTAAAATCACAAAATTGCATATGACAAATTACACATGTCTAAAGTCATAAAATACTAAAATATCACCAAGAGCATGAAACAAACCAGCAGCATTTACACAAATTTTATCACTTGTATTATGTCCCCAAAAGCCCGTACAAATTAATCATGGTTTTAACTAGTACAAGATCTCTGATGTAAGCAGAGTTTTAAAATGAGAATGCCTCCAGCCAGAGACCCTGCCACTTGCTGCAGCCCAACAGGCCACACCAGCATCACTAACAGAGCTTCCCTAGCTGATCTTAAATCCTGGGTCAGCCTGTGCTAGATCAGGTAGTCCTTTTAGGAGTTGGGTTCTGAGCCATTTAGGGCTCTATATGTTAATAGTAACCGTTTGTGCCAGGACCAGTGGCCCACTGGCAACCAGCACAACGATTTCAGAAGGGGTGTCATGTGGTCTGCCCTGGCTGCCTACCTGGACAGTAATCATCTGCAGCAGCTGCACCCTCCAAACTATCACCAAGGGAAGCCTCAGACAGGTTGTACGGCAATAGTCCAAATTAGGAATCTATCAGATCGTGGACTACTGAGGCCAGATTATGTTGTTCCAGGAACAGTCATAACTGGCAGGCCACCTTAGGATATCCATAAGTACTCCTCGTCACTAAGACCAACTAACCTACCGGCAACGCAGGAAAACTCATCTGTTGGGAAATGCTACATCAACCTGAACAGGCTGTGTACCTGATTTCCAAAGTTCAGAAGCACTTATTCTCCAACACCTTGTCAAGATTTAAATTCAGTGTACTGGCCTTTATTCAGTACCTCACTAATTCTAGGCCCTGGTCTAACTCTTGCACAGCTTCTAACAATTCTGTTGGACTAGACAAGTAAAACATGCATGTTGAGGACATTGTGCTCCAAATCTACAGGTGACAGAGTAGCTTCACACATATGTTAAATAGCATGGGAGACTACACAGAGGCTTGTGGAAGCCTACAGTGTACTACAGTCTAACTGCCAGCAGACACCTCCCAATAGCTGCAAGAACTGAGATAGCTAGAATTTGAAAAACTGCCCAAGATATCTCAGGGTCAGTAATGCTTGAAGAAAAACTGACCAGCCATCTTCACATGGTGAGAGAAGAAATAAAGGAGGACAACTTTGTAGCAACCGGGTACCCCTTTTAATGTATTTTCAAGAACTGAATGGTGAAGATATACCTCCCCCATTAATCAACTAGAGTTTTGGCATAGTAGATATTAATATAGTGTAGAAATAGAATAATAATGGACATTACATATTGACTGACTGATCTGACAATGTATCACGTGTTACAATTATAGTGTTAATTTTTCAGGAAAAAATAATGAAAGGGAGATCAAAGCATCCCAATGCCTCTGTATGATAATGACCCTGAAAGTTCCTACACCCTCCCACTGAGCAACTATAAGAAGAATCTTGGTCAATAAAACCACTGTGAGGTCAAACAGATTCAGACTCCCCCATCTGTATTCCAAAGAAAGATCATCAATCAGGGCAGACCAAGGCTGTTTCTGTGTTGTGTCTGAAGCCATACTGAAATGGACCTGAATAATCAGTTACTTCTAGGACTATCTGAAGCTGCACAAACACAATGCCTTCACAATGGCTATGCACATAAATGGGATATTTGCAAGTAAGTGGTCCAGGGAGGGCTCCAGGATCCAAGGGAAGTTTTTTGTTTAAATGCATTGTCATCTACTTCAGTGCACCTGGCATTATACCCTCCTGTAACGAGGCATTTACCATTCCCTGGGTCCACTAGTAAAACTATTCCTGCTAGCTTTCACTTGTCAAGAAGGGCAAGGGGCAATAAGAGACATAGTCATCCTAACCCTAACCCATAGTACTCAATAACTGAAAATGATCTCACAACTAATGTTCCAGGCGTGCTGCAACTGTGGAGTCTCTTCTGTATGATGTTACACTCAGTTTTTTCAAAACTGTCAGAGCTCCTCTGTGGCTAGATAGCTTCCATTCAGTAATGACCGAGAAGAGCTCAATGAGACAAGTCACTGAAGATGCAATGGCAGCAGAGGGACAAGCTTTCTTAGCATTTGCCACCACCTTATGATATGGTAGATACAATGATGCATTCTTTCCTGTTTTTAGTCCCATTCAGACCGAGACTTACACTATCTGTGCTTTAACTAATATCCAGTCAGTTTCACTGTTCAGAGTACCACAAAAGACTAGGAAATTATCTGAACTCCATGGAAATCGAGAGGGCACTCTCATTCAATCGTGTAAAGCCCTACTCACTATTCCATAGTGACACCCAAGTATCAACAGAAGCACCAGCCACAGTAGCCAGCAAATTCCAAAAAGCATTTTAGAATTGTTCAGATTCCATATGCGTCCAGGGGCAGACTATCCCCACTGCTTCCTCTGCACAAAAGGAGGATTAAAAACAGACAATTTTAAATTTTATCAGACAACAACCTCTCCATGATCAAATGGGACACACTTACTGTCCCAGTCACCAGTTCATTCTATAGCAAATACCAGATCAAGAGTACTACTGCCAGCATGTGTTTAACCAATAACGTACTGAGATAGTCCAATTATCACTGCAGACAGGATGCTGAGCTAGCTCCATCAAAGCAACTCCAGCACAGATGTAAAAATCTCTTATGACAAGTGTCCTGGGATTCTGCAACACTACAGTGGATCTTCCTAGCTTAGTCATATTTGTTGTTGGCTTTCTGTGACCCATCACCAGATACAAAACGTAAATCCAAATTGTGGACAAATTGATTTCTTGGCATGAAAGCTTATGTATGAATTAGTGTAATACTTCTCCCTCTTTCCGAATAGGCTAGATGCAGCACCAAATTTCATAGTAGGTCAAAACTGAATCAAATCTGCCCAACCCACCATCCTCAAACCAGGTCTCCAATTATGCAAACCAAATCAGTCCTCTATCCACAATCAAATAATAAGCACTGTTATATTATGGACTCATACGGTATCCAACAGCACCAAGCATGAAGACTGGGTTGGCATTGCTACCCAAATTTTGAAGAGATATCTGAGCAGAAAGGAATAAAGCCATTAACACTTCCCCCATTATGACCATACCAACTGCTATCTCAATGGAAGCATGCGACTCCTTACCTATTCCTTCTGTGTTGTTGCTGTGTGCCTTCAAGTCATTTCCAACTCAGCGAAAATTTAAGGTGACTCTGTCAAGGATTTTCTTGACAACATTTGTTCAGAAGAGATCTGTCATGAACTTCCTCTGAGGCTGAGAATATGTGACTTGCCCAGGTCACCCAGTGGGTTTCTATGGCTGAGTAGAGATCCAAAACCTTGTCTCCAGAGTCCTAGTCCAACACCCAAGCCATCACTTCCCCTCTACTCAGGAACATACCATTGCCAGATGACAAAGTATATAAATGACATTTTCTACCAACCTATTTTAAAAAAAAATCATACTTACCTCTCTCATTTTGAAGAAGGCCATTCCTGTTAACAGAGAATCAGATCCTGCCTGATGTTGTGGGCCTATCCTTTCCAACTCTAACTGCTCAGCAACTTCTTGCAATCCACCCTGAAAGAGAGCATTGGTGTACAATCAGAAGATTTCAATATATGGCATCAGGTAATGGAAAAGTAGCTAAAGAATTAGTACCATTCCATTTTATCTGTTACAGTTTCTGAGAAAAGGAGAAATGCACTATGAGCACACTATTGAAAAGCTGTGTGATTTTCTTCTAATCATAGTCTTAGCTCAACTTGCACATACTTTAAAAGCAAAGACCTTCAAAAAATTCCATTTATTAATTTATTTGTCTTGTTACATTTCATGCCACAGAAATGGACATGCTGTGTAAGATAAATTTTTTTTTTAAATGTTACATGACTGTCAGAATTAAGACACACTAGCAAAGTGCTTCAGTTTGTTATATTTTGGTACTTGGTGGGGTAGGGGAGGGAGTCATGATGGCAGATAACCAAATGCACCATCTCAGTAGAAGGGCTGATTTACTGCTGAAGCAATCAATTAAATATGGCTTCATTTGTATAACTCAGGCTGCATGACACTGTCTTTACACAGAGGCTTCTGATGATCTACCTAGCCACAGCACTGGTGGTTTTTCAGGTGTGGAAATGCAGCACGTACTCCTCCAGGACTGGAAGAAAATTACTCTTCAGAGCTGGGAAATTTAAAGAAGAAAATGCAAAAGACCTAACAGTGGCAAAAGCTTTAACATAGTACCTGTGTTGCTATTAAAATATTACCCAAATGGAAAAGCCATTCCCTACCACCACCTAAATTCAGGATTTTGCCTTTTAATATTTTAAGACTTAGGCATCAAGGAAAGCTCACTGTTATAGAAATGAAAGCTCTCAAACTTATAAAACTATAATATTCTAGGCAAGAAATTCCACCAATATAGGATCCAAAAACAGGAAATAAACTTAATAAATCTAGTGGTTATTTCAAATTTAAAGAAATTAGGAGCCTTCCCATCCTTAATGTTATAAGTGGTCCTATTCAAAATTAGGAGAAATATGTAGCACATTCTTCAATGCACCACAGCTTAAGCACTACTCAGTACATACAGAATGTGTATCAACCAATTTAGTCAGTCTACATTTATCTCCCTTGTCATGCTGTCTAGTGATTTTGAGGATTTTTACCCTTCCATATGTGGATTTGGCCAATCTTGTGTACATATTCACAACTGCAGGTTTAGCTATTAAATGAAGTCATTTAAAACTGCCACAGATCTATGCTGGATAACCAAAAGAAGAAAACAGGATTACACCTTTCAAATCAGAGTTCAGACATCATATACAACAGCCTTCCCATTAGCACCATCTAGATCTACTGGGACTCCCTTTATCCTCATCATGGAGACTGGCAGTTTGAGGAAGGGTGTTGCAAAAGTTCTTATTGCAGACACATGGAAAATTAAAAGAGGTGTGTGAAATGCATTAAATCATGCAAGAATTACTACAAAGTAACATGTACTTCAATTTCTTTTGCAGTCACTGGAAGTGATCAAAAAACAGAAGATTCAAGGTTCTTAGGTGCCCAAACAGGCCTTGTATGATACATACTTCTATACAGCCTCTACCCTCTTTTTAAGCAGATGTTCACTAGACTTATAACATCTTTCAAAGCATCATCATGAGGGTTAGAATGAAGCCAAAGGAAAGGCAATAGTAGGTGAAGCATAGGTGGGCAATGTATGGGTAGCTGCAGTTGGACTGCAACTCTCAGCAGTCCACCCATATCTATGAACCCACAAGAGGTCTACCCTTGTGACAAAGGAAAGTGAATACACAATGTGGGGAAAGCAGGAAAGAAGACATTAAACCATTGTTAAAGCCTGTAATAAGCCATCTAGCTTATTACAGCTGTACAGAAAAACTGAGGACATGGCTACTAGACAACCATCAGACTCTCAAAATGTTAAAAACAAAACCACTGCAGCACTAGTGTTACTGCGGTGAACTGGCCCTCTCCCAGGGTCTACAATTTAATATTTTATAAGATCTCCACTTGCCCTATATTAAAAACCACTCCACGTGTCTGACAGGGTCCCCTGGACGTGCACATAGACAGGCACAGCCGAATGGCCGCGATCTGGAGCCCTCCAGACATACATACAATCAATTACACAAACAGTCCTCTGCCCCGGGAAGACAGCTTGACAGGATTAATCATTCTGACAAACAGTCTGTCAAGCGAGGGCTATTTGTATACAGCCGCAGCTACTGACAAGCCGGCAGAAACTAATCACATTAAGCACTCTGACATTTCGGAGCTTTGTGCTCTAAATCAGGCACATTCTGAAGCTTTGTCTTAGCTCCTCAAACCATTGTTCTCCCCAGGAAAGGGTTAGCCCTCCAGGTATTTTCCCCTGTAAAAACCCATATTTCAAGCGGTTCCTCGGATCGCTCTCCTTTTCCTCCCCGCTTGCCATCACTCTGCCTGCCAAGTGTTCCCCTCAGCCTCCACGCACTGAGGTCTGTCTTCTTTCCTCCCACTGACATCTCAGACTTCAGGACCAGGTGCAGTATCTCCCGCTAAATCCCCAACAACTCCTCTATCAATTTTCCTCCCTTTTTATTTCTTTTAGCTCTTGTGTGAGTGAGTGCAAACGTGCGCAAGTGCGCAGTGACTGACTTTTAATAAAAATAAAATAAAAATCATTTATTATATAATTCTGCTTGGTTTTTGGTCTGGCCTGACCTGGTATACATTGGGCTCCAAGATCCCACCAAGTTACCCTGCCTCTCACTTTGCCAACGTGTGCGCAGGCTAATTCCCATTTCTCCTATTATATTAAGCACAGTGACTGGGACCCTGGAAATCAGGGTAACACTAGGTTGCTGAGAGATGTTGCTAATGTGCATCTCTTCAGTGCAACTTAACTGCCTTCGTGTCACCTGTTGTACAAATTCTGTCCTCACAAGAAATTTGATTTCAAGAGTCAAGCATTATTTTATTTTTCAGCAAATAACAAGAACAAGCAGCAAAGACAATGAAAGTTTACTGACATACACATAGGATGATTCTCAGCTCACATTATGAAATCCATATTTGAAACAATATTCACTTTAAATCTCATTAGCAGGAATGAATTGTCGTGGCCACAGAATTAGTTAATGGGTAATATTCATCATGCAAAATTCAAAGCATTGTTACTGTCCAGCCATCTTTTTCTCTTGAAACTACTGTATTGAATGTGTATAATAGCTTCATAAAGTGACTACATCGGTAAAGCAAGAACTTATCTGCCCCAAAGTTTCTAGGTTTATAATTCACCAGAATTTTCAACATCTGCTTTCTTTTCTTCAAAAATATGTAATATTCATTGCAAACAAGCAATTCATAATTTTAAATATAGGAAAAGCTGCCTTAACCACCATTTTTATCACTGGCTGATCAAGTTCATCAAGGATGACCATACTCTTGTTGTATTTCTTCAAAATGCTAAACTACCTCTTGCCTCAAATGAGTTCTGCACCTTTAAATTCAGTACCAGTCTGTATTGCAAGGAGGCTTTTCTTAAGTCTGTCAACACCATGGGAGCAGTAATAGATCACTTTGCTGTTCTCCCTTTCATGCCTCCTTTTCCAGCGTGCATTTATCCTCCAGTTCAACAAGTGTCCCCAAATCTTATGTCTGTCAGAACAAGCCAGTTAGTAACCCAACTAGCTTCTCAGCAAAACAAACCCCATCCTGTATCTCTTGACATATTCAGATGCCTTTGATCCTATGAAGTTAACTTCTTGTTTCAAGTACTATCCACCTCTTTCAACCTCACTAAGCTGCAATTAAGATATCAAGCCCAGTTCATGTGGGAGCATCAAAAAGACTTGCCAAAATGATGAGAAGCTTCCTGGTCTCTATGGTACCTATTGATTCTTACCAGCTGCTAGAAACACTCATGCTACCTTCCACAAGCACACAGCTTCTGCCTGTAAGTTATGACAGAAGAAAAACATTTCCAATTTTTCAATTCCCTTCTTCTGCCAGCTATCAAGGCAGCAGTGGTGAGACCAGACAGGAAGGAAACTCTCTACTTGTGGGTGCCGCTATCCGTGAACATTTTTTAAAAGAACTACTGCACGAACTAGTCTCAGACTTGTCCCAGTTCATTCTTTGGCACTGGAAGACAGAAGCTCCACAGTAGACTGAGCACCTGGATTACAATCAAAGGAAGAAAAGCAGGTATATGACAGGGCATAAACACATGGCAGGATTTTTTGCCACTCATATTCTATGCAAGCCAATGCAAACCGAAACTTTTGAAACATTAGCTATATGTCACCCATTCTTCCAAAGAAACACAAAAACATGCAAACAAGATTATTCTGTCAAGGGAAATGTCTTGCGAACATAATTCCATGGTCCTACCTCTATCTGGCATGTCCACCAGTTCTCTTTCAAATAGCAAATTGCTAGACTGACAAGGCCTGCTTCTCACCAAAGTGGAAAGCCTGTTTGAGCTGTAAGAGTGCTTCTTCACATTTTTAAAAAGAAACTTAAGGCTAGGCCAGAAGCCTTTTCCTGGACATGTAGGCCCCAATCCAACTGTTAGTTTTAACCAGAGTAGACCTACTGAATCAATGATATATACATCCATGTTGGCTCACCACTCAGCAACTGATTATAAATGGGTTTACTCCAACCAGGACTACTAACAGGATTTGAGCCCCAGGTTTCAATGAGAATTTCTCAGTGCACAAATTTTTATTTGAGAAGAGGTCTAACAATTGAATCTCTGTTTAATTGGTGTAGAAAGCATCAGTCCATTTACCTTGAGATTTTTGCAACTCTTCATAAGGTACTTCACATCATAAATGACAGGGAAAAACAATCTCAGTATCTCAAAGAAGTCCAGCTCTTCTTCAGGCAAATTGGAATTCGTCAAGATCTTTATCAGATATCCAAAGTCATAGCCACTGCAAAGCAACCATAAATGGAAATGAAATAAAAACATCTGCAATTAGGCAAGTAATCATTCCAGAAGACCCTTCCTTTCAAACAAACTCAAGAAGCATTCTCAGATGCCTTCTGTCTGTCTGTCTCTGTCTCTGTATGCCTTCCAACATGAGAGGTGTTATACAGTTCTTAGAAAACTCCATTACATGAGTGAAATTGTCAAACATTTACGTGAGCCTCTCACTCAGAAAGGAAACCCATATGCTCCATATAAACACAAGAAAATCATGTTAACCGTACACTGTGGGAATAATACCTTATTAAGCCAACCAAAATGAAAGAAAGTTCTCTGAGTACAAATTTCTGCATAAGGCAGACAGCTTTTTTTTTATTTCACTGTAAGATAGTATGGAAGAAATGTACTCAGATAATTAAAGTAGGTTCATCAGACCACATCCCTAACAACCCTGAAATCACTGAGAACAGTACAACCAATGAAACAAGAATAATGAAGTTTCGTTTTCCACTTGTGAATACAATGCTCACTTTGAAAACTCAAATCTGTCTCTTTCTGCAATTCAAACCTACATCTAATCACTTACTACTGATAACTTCTGAATTTCTCTTGCCTTAATTGTATGTACATTGTATGTACACTGTGTATGTACATATACAGAAAGAAGGAGAGAGAGAAGAGGAACGAGAGAATGAGAGCAACAGAGAGTGAGTAAGTGTTGGCAGAGATGTCAAAAGTCATTTTTTAAGCGAAAGATAAGTTCTTTTTTTGAAAGCACTGGAAGTATTAAGCCCAGCTGTATGTAAGTTCCCGTGCAATATTTTCCCTAAATATCTCTACAATTTGTTCTTTTTTTAAAATAATACAGCAACCCATTTTATATCCACAGTTATCATCAGTAAATATTTTTAAGAGGTGAATGCTTCTATTTATACCCTATTCAACTAAAAATGTTTGTTTTCCATTATACCTTAAGAGCACTGCTAAACATTTATTATCTTAAGGTTTATTTGTATTATTATGTAATTTCTCTGACCTTACTATATTTTTTTTCATTTTGTATTTCACATTTTCTAAAGCTATTCCTCTACTTTTTGAAAATTATTAATCATTGTTCCCTGTTACTTTTGCCTGTGTTATCATTCACCAGATACTAAATGATGATGCAACATTCCTTGCTTTATTTTCTACAGGATTTCATAGATTCTATGCAGCTTCAATGTGTTCCTAACAGTCAGGATGGTGTACTTCTACTAGATTCAGCAGCTTCTGCCAGAATTAATGATCTCCTTTTCCACTGCACTCGCAATTCACTGAATGTGTATATATTTAATATCTACAGTCTGTCAAACCATATCTGCCAAAGGCATAATACACTCTCTTATTTCTTACTTAACATATTGAAGACCTTGCAAAACTTTCTTGATTTGTAACCTCCAATAAGGTAGGTCCTGTTCTAGATAGACAAGACAGACACACACACACACATACAGATTTATTTCTACTATTTTGTGTGTATATCATTCTAGTGACATCAGAATTACAATAAATTCAAGAGAACATGTGTTTTCACATTAAATAAAAAGTTGATTGCAATGAGTCATATTTCAAGACTTTTACTAGTTCCTGTGGAATAGTGCAGTACAGTTTTTACTGATCTTGATCTCATCTTTCCCCTCTGGTTTCTGTTTTTCATTCTGCTGCTAAAATCATTTTCTTAGCCCGCCATTTCGATCACATTATCCCTCTCCTGATTTCCCTTCATTGGTTACCTATCCCTTGTAGGATCGTTTATAAGCTTCTTGTTTTGACTTTTAAGGTTTTACATAATTTAGCTCCTCCTTATCTCACTGCTCTTATCCTTTCTTACAAGCCAGCTGGACACCTACGCTCTGTGAATACTTGCCTTCTTACCCAGCCTAGAGTCTCCTCCTCTTCAGCTTGGTTACCCCCTTTTTCTCTTGCTGCCTCTTATGCGTGGAATTGCCTTCCAGTGACCTTGCACACAGCCCCTTCTCTTACTGTTTTTAAATCTAAAATAAAAACTTTCTTGTTTTCCGAAATCTTTGGAACGTTGGACTAGTTTTATTGCTATTTAGATATTGTATTTTATTGCCATTATAGTAATGTTATGTTGTACTGGTTGTAATTCCATATACGCTGGATATTTTTCGTTGTATATTTTCATTTTATTATGTATTTATTTAGAGCAACTGTTGTATTTTAAATTTGTAAAGTGTCATGTACATGGGTGGCGCTATATAAATAAAGGATGATGATGATGATGATGATAATAATAATAATAATAATAATAATAATAATAATAATAATAATAATATTGGCATACAGTGAAGCAAACTTAGATATGTAGTTCTGCATCTTCTCACTTGTTTTGCAGCACGCCCAAACAGATATTTACAATATGCAAAAAGTGTAGTCCAATTCACTTTTCATCAGCATCAAAACTGCTATCCTTAAAACTTTGAAATCCCATTAATATAGAATCAAAACCAAAACTAATTACTGCAATGCAAACAGGTCTGCATTCATCCCGAATGTTAAAATATTTCAATCTGTCTTTTATCTTTGATATTGAAGGAATACCCAATTGACTAACACTCCAGTGAGTCATCCACCAGGAATAAAGAAGAATTAATGTCACATGATAGAATTTTAGTACTGCCACCATATAAGCATCTTTGTAAGAGAGTACAGGTACAATCCTGAACACACTTAAAGAATGAAACCAACTGAACTGGAGTGGAACAGGCTTCTGAATAAATATGCCAGCCCGAAAGCCAGCATAGTGCAGTGGTTTGAGCACTAGACTACAACTCTAGATCAGGATTTGATTCCCCATTCAGCTATGGAAATCCAACTGGTGACCTTCGGCAAGTCACATTCTCTCAGCCTCAGAAGGAGCCAAAGGCAAACCTCACTCTGAACAAATCTTGGCAAGAAAACTCCATGATAGGGTTGTCTCATGGTCACCATAAGCTGAAAATGACTTGAAAGCACACAAAAATAACATATATTCCTAGGATTGCACTACCTCTTTTTGCACTGGTTGAGACCAATTTTTTTTTCATTTTATTTTTTAAAAGAACAAATTTAGGTAATATTTTCATTCTCTCCTCATCAGCTTTCCCCTCCTCAAGGACTCCTTTAGTTTAGAAAAACTGTTCCATGTTGTAGCAGCATGATTAAGTATTGGGTTAGACTACATATGGGGAGAGCAATTTCCAGAGATCTGGAAGCCTATTTTTAATCCCCAGGACTCACTGTGGGTTGCACCAGCCTGCCAAAACAAAACCAGGAGTGACTACAACTCCATTTAGAGTTTTATAACTTCCCCTGTAAATGCCACTTCCAGAGGCACAAAGGAGTTCAAACTGCATTCTTCCCCCTGATCCTTTCCCTGGCTGACCTGAAAGCCACAAGTGACCTGTGCAGGATTTCCATCCCTCAACTAAATGATCCCCAAGATCTCTTGCACTTAAAAATTATACTTCTACAAGAACACAAGGCTATGAAACAGGCTTGATTAAAAATGCCTGTTACCACTCAGTAAAGATATGTAACATTCAACATCAATTAAAAAAGACTGGCTAAATTCCTGGTCCATAAGACTGTATAACAGAAATAAAAATTTAATCAAGGAATAAGTAGGAACTTCCTGAAGTAAAGGCTTGCCACTTTAAAAGCTTCAAAATAATCTAAAGATTTCTAGTATTACCACAGCAATATTTCAGCTCAAAACATTTTAATATTTCTCCATCAAGCGCTAATGCTAAATAGCTATCATTGCAAAGTCTGCCTCACACATTTCTTCCAACTATTCAAAAACCAATTAAAACACAATTCAAAGTCTGCACCTAAAACTGATCATGTTGTCCCCACTCCATAGTGGTACTACAAAATAAGTTCTTAATAACCATGGACTCAACAGCCACGGCTGGAACAGCTGCTACAAGCCCTTTTTAACTGCATGCTCTCGGAGATATTCCATATGAAATGCATGGAGCCCATGCTCCATATCCATCAATCCTAGCTAGCCTTGAACACAGTGACTGATTTTATGATAAACCCTATTCCTAGCAACTTTCTACAGCAAGTTTTCCCACACATATACGTTCTAAAACTTAGCTTCTGTAAGAAATTTTGTACTCAGCAACCTGACCAAAGAAAGAAGATTCCTCACAGCTCAAAAAAAAAAAAAAGAGAGAGAGAGAGTTCACACACTTTAGGGAGTAATCCACCAAGCAACCATTCCCCCTTGTTTTAAGATTAAGTTGTGTGGAAGTAGAAGCTGGTGCTGTGTGCCAAAGACACCACAGCAGAACTTATTAGGGAAAGCTTAGATATCTAGAACAAAATCCAAACCCTTCAAATGTTGATTTAAACCATTTCCCTTAAGTGATCCTTCTCCTGTTTTTCAGGGGAAGGGAGACATTGAGAGAAGTCAAAGGACTAGTCCCTGTTAGAATAAAATGAGAAGATATTCCATGCAGCAGCTACTTTAAAAAGAAATCTTCCAGTATTTGGCAATTACAGTTTAAGATAGAAGGTTCATGTTTTCCCTACCAGCATTATCAAAGAGTCTTCAGAGCTGTACTGAATTTGGACCTTCCAACGATGTTAATCAACTAATTCCAGTTTCCATTTACCTGCTAAGCGTACACAAAAGGCAGAAATACGTGGCTGTTTCTTCCTCTGACCTGGGAAACTGTCAAAGCAAAATAGAAAAATACAGTGCTCCCTCTCTACAAGGCCAACACTTCAGTGCCTCATTTTAACATTTAGATCATTTGTGGTCAACTGGAGCCAAAGCATAAGCTTGAGAGATATCTTTACAGCAAATAAAGCCTTTAAAATAAAATCACATTGCTATTTCCAAAACTCAGTTAGTCCTGATATTCCAACATGATAGCAGGGATAACTATGTTCTCTTACAAGCTCAGGAAAAAAATTAACATAATCAATAATTCAAGTGATTTTTATATGCTGCATTTACCTATGAAATGAAAGCCACTTGACTCCTTCACATAGCACTACTCCTGATGTCATAAGAAGTTCAGCAAAGTATTGAGTCTCAATTCCTTCTTCTTCATGTTTTTTGAATTGGATTCCAGATGTTGTTAGTAACTCTATGGAATCCTGGGCATACATGTCCTCTCTGAGAAAAACAATATGGAAAGAAAAGTCACTTAAAAATATAGAATTCCTGAAGAAAAATTGTAAAATATAGAATTCCTGAAGAAAAATTGTCAACCAAAATTCAACAGGTACTACAAACTGTGTTTTTAAACCAGCAAAGCAGTAACAATTATGGTAAGACTGACGGGTTTCTCCTGTAAAGCATGTCTAATTATATGCAAATCCCACAGAATTCCATGACCACAGGACTGCAGTCTAAGTTAACTGTTAAACATTTAGAAGAATATGTGTCTGGGAAACTGACTGACAATATGCTGTTTGTGACAGAAAAATCCTTCTCACGCATTATCACTATGACCATGAAGTTATAAATGGTTAATTCTAGGAACTAGGGATCAAGGGTCAGTAGAAAGATCTGGGATTTCTGAATCTGCCAAGTCTAGACTGATCTTTATGTGTGTTTTGGCTCAAATAAATTCATCGCTTTGCATAAGGAAAGCTTTTTATCAGCTTCTGAGATAATCAGGTCATATTTGAGTGGCCAAGCCAGCACTTCAGTCACAACCTGGACAATGGCTAATTGATTATATGTTTACTCAGACACAAAATCTGTAATTCTGTATCACACAATGAACTCAGTGGAATAAAATCCTGAGTAAGCATGCATTGAACTGGGCTGTATGGTTACAACTGTAAACATACTTATTTCTAAGCAAAGTTCAGCGAAACCAATATACTTATTTCTAATGAAGTATGCTTAGGATTGGGGTAAGAGGCTAGTGTCCAAAGCACACTGACTCAGAAGCATCTATAATTACTGGTGTATTAAAATTTTTATCTCCACAGAACTGTTCAGTACATTAATTTCTTTACAGTTCTTCACTTCACTCAGATTTAATCAGAGCTCAGATAATTTACTTTAGTCCATCTCTCATGCAATACTTAGTGTCCAAAGTTCTTTATAATTCTTTAGTTCACTCAGCTTGGAAAAGCTACTTTACTGCCCAAAGAGCATGACTAGTGCCCCTGCAGCTGGAGGATTCTGGGAGCAGCATGCTATGACCCAAATCCTGTTTAAAGCTATTGGACCATAAAGTAGCATGCTATAACCCAAATCTGGTTTAATGCTATTGAAGTTGCCAATTTACTTATGCTTAGGATGCTGGAGGCAGCCAGCCGGGGGGACAATTTGGATCATAGCTTCCCAGCACACCCCACGGTCAGTCAGTGGCTATTCAAGTGATGGAAGGAGGTGTCATCAGTCACAAACCAACCTGCTATGCTCTTGGGGAAAAGGCAGAATACAAATAAAGTTAGTAAAACTAACTATCAATGTATATAGTATGGAAATGTATACTAAATACCCTCTTACACAAATCTGTACAAAAACTTTTCCAGGCTCTGGCCTAAATAGTAAATGTTTAGAGATTAAAAAAAGAAGAAAAGTCATCAGTATACTTTTTAGGAATTATTAAACTTGGGATGGGAAAAGTGCAGCCTGTAGGCATCACATGGGCCAATTTGCATCCTCTGCCCCCCCACATAAAAAAAATTCAGATCATTTTTCACCCAACCCCCATGCCTTAAAATTGCTATAAAACACAGCATTTTGGCAACAGATCTCTCAAGACCCCCCAGGCCCCTTAAGGTCCTCTGAAAAACATTATTTAAAATCCACTGAAAATTAGCGACAGCCAAAACAGGAAGCAACACGACAGCACTGCCACCCATGTCAGATATACCTGCATGACATTCCCAGAGGCTGAAGGAGCAAAAATTGGTCTACACCCCCTCCATAGTTGCCCACCTTGTATTAAGCCTTCCAAAAAGAAATTAAAAGAGTCCGATGTGAATTGGCACTGGTATTCTCATGACACATTTGGAAAAAAACTGTCTTTCCTTCAAGTAAGTGCATTTACAATAAACTGAAAGAACATACCCGATTCTATGCTCTTCATGACGTGAATTAATAGTAAAGCTATTGCTCACACAGAAGAACACCTTGGTGCAGCCCATATACTGAAGAATCAGCAGTTCCTGCCATCATCTCTCTTATTTCAGTGGTACAACCACCTCTCAAGGGGTCATCTCCTTTTCTTCCAAACAGAAGTTCACCTAGCAGTCCACAAGACCAGGACTGCTTTATCACATCATATCCCTGCTCTGACATGGAAATCCACTGGGTCACATTTGCTCAGCCTCAGACAAAGACAAAGGCAAATTCCCTCTGAATAAATCTTGCAAAGAAAACCTCATGATAGGTTCATCTTAAGGTCGCTGTAAGTTAGAAACAACTTGAATGCACACAACATCAACAACAGTCCACATGCTGGATAACAAAACTATGAAAAGTTTCTCTTTGCATTTAAAATGGGATTTTTTCAAAACTGCGTTCAGAATTTCCTGTAGAAAATACTACAGGTGCCACTGTGGCACAAGCCCCATCTTATACTGTGGCTGCTGCAGTAAAGCAGTCCTTGTTTCCAACAGCTACCTAGCTTTCATCCAACTGAGTGCCCATCCTCCAAAAGTAACTTTTCTGCTTGTCTTCTAATCTCTGATCATGCCTAACAAGTATCTCTGTCCATTTACAATTTAAATCTAAATTCTACTAATGTCAACTGGCGGTATTCAGAGAATCATGAACAAGCAGGGACAGGCAAGCTCCCCATCTTGGAATCCTTACATTCACTCTTCACCGCCAAAAAAAAAAAATATTACTCATATTTTTTATTCCCTACATTTTCCCAGATCAGGACAAAAGCAGCTTACAACAATTAAAAAGACACTGTTAAAAATCTACAAGATAAAGCGAACAAATTTTAGGGGCTGGAGAGAAACCAGACTAGCAATATGCAGAGCACTATGTAAGATGGGCCTTACAGAGTCACTCATCAAATGCCTTTCAGAATAAAGAACTGTTTACTTGTTTGTGAAAAGAAAGTAGGAAGGATGCCAGTCTAACTTCCCTGGGAAGGAAGCTCCAGAGCCTGGGGGCAGCCACTGAGAAGGCCCTCTCCCATGTTATCACTAGATGTGAAGTGATAGGACAGAGAGAAGTGGCTCCTCAGTAGATCTCAAAGCATGGTCTGGTTCATAAAGGCAAATACAGTCGTTCAAATAACCTGGACATGAGCTATTACAACTTTTAACTGTGCCTGGAAACAGATGAGCAGCCATTGGAGCTGTTGCAACAAGAGAGTTACAGTGATCCTTGTCACCAGCCCCAATTAGCAATCTGTTTATAACTCTCTTGGGACTAGCTGAAGTTTCCAAACACTCTTCAAAGGCAGCCCCGCATACAGCATGTGAAGTAACTGAACAAAGAGAATTATCTAACAATACAGTAATTTAAAATTTAAGTTGTTCATGCACATAATATATACAAACATATGAGAACCATGATCAGTTCAACTTTGCTCCAAGGCTTTATAAAATGGATGGAACAAAACCAACAAAACAAGCACAAAAAAAATAATTATATAAGCATTTATCATTCTTCTTATAGCAAGCAGAGAAACATACATTAAAACAAGCAACATCAATCAAGATTTTAAAACCGACTTTTCTTAACACTGTGAGTTTAAACATGGATGTAGTCATATTTGAAACTTACGTTAAATTAAATTTAAAATTAAATTGCCACGTTGAGGTTCCTGGAGGATATTCGCCTTGCTCATTCATGAACGTTAGCCCTAACTGAATTATCTTTAATAAGTCCACATTACAACGAAGGAGTTGGTACTGATAGTCTGCATTGCTTCTGAATTCTCCAATAGGCCGTGCAACTACACCTGGAAACTCTGTATCCTGAAAAATTAAACAAACAAACAAAAAGATAAAGCATGGGTAGGAGGACAATCTGGATGCTTCAAAGTCCTTTGAAAAACCTTCTTGACATTATGCATGGGAACAAACACTAGTTCGTAATTAAATTTGTGGGTAACCCCAAGAACAAGTGCAACGTAATGCAGTGCTGTAATCTGAACTATGATATTTAGCTTTCTTATTTTTAATTAATAGCATTATTTTGTGCTTGTTGTTGCAATACTGCTACAGACTGAGCAGGAATAGTTCTTGACCTTGTGCCTTCTCACTATGTCCCAGCCATCATTCTTTTCCTCTTACATTTGACTCATGCAAGGCTCTATATAGTGGTGATGTGCTGAAGCAGATATACTGTTCTGACTCACCCTTTATATCACACACAAACTATGAAGATGCAGAGCAAAAAAATGCACGTTCTTTCAAATAAATAACACAGTCCAAATTTTACTGTGCTACTACAGAAACAGTACATTAGGAAAGTTCAAAACATGCACAGTTTTGGGTCATTAATATGAAGAAAATGCAATATTTTAGGAAAAGATGCTGAAAGAATATAGTCAAAAAGCAATTCTGTGGCTATTTTCAAAAAAGAAAATTAAAATAGCGTGTTGCTGCTCATTTTTGTAGGCCCTGTGATAACTTTTTCACCAATGTTTAGATCACAGATTAGAGACATATCGTTCTCCAAATGCTGCTCAACTCTACTTTCTATCACCCCTCAGAATTGGCTATGCTGGTCAGAACCTGTGGGAGCTGCAATCCCCTAACAGCTAGAAGGTCACAAATTTCCCAGAATTTTCTGTCAGTGAAATTGAGACACAACCAGGATCCTAAAACAAAGTAAACTGAGTTTGCAGATTTACCACCTAAAATATGATTAGATCCCGTATCACACTGGTAACGCCTAAGAACAGCTCTGCTACATCAGCATCTGTTTTGGTTACACAAAGAATATTTTATGGGGGGCTGACTATATAAACTATGATAAATGACATATATTTTTATTCCAGCATTGAAAATAGTGTTGTGTTCCTGTTCATCCAGTGTCTGGTATCCATAAGAACACTATTTGTAAGGTCTTTGGACATCCTGCCTCACTGGCACTGTTCAGCCAGTCTTGTACAAATATACAGAATCTGTCTCAATGGCTATATCACCTGTCACCCATCAACAGACCCAACTGATTTATACTTGAAGCACTACTCATTTTTCTATCATGATTCTTTTGCTATTATGCTTCCCAGGAAGATCCCAAGTTCAACTGTTGTTAAGATGGAAACCTTTCTCTGTGATGAGAACATATGGGATAGGATGTCACAGTTATTTCCTATACCAGTTCCCAGAGCCCAAAAATGCAGTGCTGGTACAGATTCCATATGGTGTCCCCATTTATATGCCATAAATACAGCATATGATACAAACAGAGCCAGCAATCACACTATAAACATCACATAACGCTTGGTCCACATTTCAGAGTAAGTTCCAACTGATTATTTAAGGCTTCTTTCCAATGAAATAACTTAGATTTTCAGAAATAACAATTTCAATTATCTTCTTTCCACCACTTTAGTCCAAATATTTTTAAAGACTAGCTGCAACTTGAACAAAAATCATCAACATCTCAAAAATCATACCATGGCAACATAGTTAAACTTCCGTATAACTTGACGAATCTTCTTCATCTCTTCATCCAGGTTGCAAGCCCAAACTTCACAAATTCTTTGGCTGTGATCTACTGTAGCTGCTGGCATAGTTGGGAGGTTTCAGATAACAGGCATCAAAAAGGTGTGTGTGACAAAAAGTCAGTTTCATAAAATATGATTTGGTAATATACCTAAAAAGACAAATTAAAATGGGAACAATTATTTCAAATTCATGAACACAACAAAATCCAGTAACCTGAACACTACGAAAAATTAAGTCAGCTATTGCTGGAGTCCACTTTGACATGTTGAATTTGCTGGTTTTGCTGATGGACAAAAAAAAAAAATCAGTTTCAACATTATGTTAACTCTTCCACAAAGATATACTGATTTGATAAACATTAGAAGGTAGAGATTTCTCAGGCAAAGAATGAAAATCTATCATTTAACTGTTGGACTAATGTCTAACGAAGACCTCAATTCTATTCAGTTACCCAAATAACGCATTCCATGGAACTCAATAAAACAATAAAGCATACACAGGACTAAGATAAAATTGTGGAACCAGATATTGAAATTAACGTACCACAAATACCAGAAAGATTACACAAAACTCAATCTTATAAAATATGATGCAAATAGATCACTAACACTAGGAATCTGGGAAAACATGTGAAGCCAGTACATTCTAAATTAAAGTAAAGAAACAATAACATACAACCTTTACAGTTTTAGGTTTCATTTAGAAAGTTTATTCTGAAACTGTTTTCCTGACAAGCAGAGGACTCAGATTTAATGATAATAGGTACACAGATTTCCAGCAAATGCTTACTGCTACTCAATATGAACTTATGTACAGTACATCTTGATTCAGATGTATGCCCCACTGTTTAACAGCACTAATGTCACTGTATTTTTGCACAGAATGGCAGCTTTCATTCGAACTTGTTTCAATGGACTTGCCTCCACAGATGCATAATCAAGACAGCTATTTTATTTAACGAAATAATATCAATTTGTTCCACTCTGCTTGAATGTATTAATTAAGACAGGCCATATCACTCGTTGATATGGACAGCAAGGTCACTGCTTGTACAACATACTAATGAAGTGAAATTAGGTCAACAGATCTAAGTTATGAATGCAAAAATAAAAGGCTTTAGATGCTTTTGCCAACAGTCTTACTCACTTCCTGGGTGGGCCAGAAAAAAATGACAAGAGCAATAGCTCTATAATGTATACAGTCTCCTGTCACAGTTTCTGCAAAGCAGAGAGAACAAGGAAAGCTGATACAAGGAGATAATGACAGCATTCACAGTATACAAGTATTTTCCACAGAGTTTGTATTATGAAGCCTAGAAAATTCCAATACTTTAAAGCTCAAATGTAAGCACTCAAAAATCAGGGCTACGGAGTCAGAAGCAATTTTACGTGGAGTCAGAGGTGGCAGAAATGTACCTTCAAAAGAAAACTTTAAATGATATACCAATATGTGTTAAACACATAATTTCACACTTAGATTTTACCTTTTTTTAAAAAAAAATATTAAATGCTTAGTTTGTTGCATATTTACTTCCAGAGGAATTTAGGTAACTTTTCTTTTTCAGAAATTTTAATCAAATAAACACATTTTATGTTCTAACAATCTAGGTAGCCTAAGTGATAATGATGAAATGTCTTGCATTATCATTTTATTACAGTAAATTTGTAATTGCTAATTGACATGTATTTGCCATTTATGAAGGAATCAGAGTCAAGACAGCAGAAAAGAGAGGAGTTAGAGTGGAAGGCTTGGCATATTGACTCCACAGCCCTGACAAAAACTTAAAATACTCTCAGCAATATTAAAACCCACTTTCTGACACATGAGATGCATTTACAGCCTTGCAGTAAAATGATGGAATGACTGGGTTTGCAAGAAGCTGTAATAAGTTTTAATGTTCTGAGGTAGGGAACAGACCAAAAACAGAAGAATACATAACCCAAAGAAATAACTGGATAGATTCATTTTCTAGTCCTGTATCTGAGCCTAATCACACAACCTGAGAATCACCTGACTGCATAGTGGCTCCACTACAAAGGTATGCATGCTGCCTCTCATGCTCACATTAATTTGGTTATATGTACCTGCTATCAGATAAGAATCAATGTCTATTAACAGTTACAACTGTCACATTTTTAAAATATTTGCAGAAGCATGCAAATAAGCCACACCCCAAATAAAGGAAAAGTGTTGATGTCAAGTTTGCCAGAAACTTGAGCTAACGTACCCAGATTTTCCAATATACCTAGTGATCTCAGACATGATTTTTGTATGTTCTCTTTTTCAGTTATAAAAGTTAAGTTATATGCCAATCAGGCATAAGCCACAGAAAATTTCATATCGCTGTCCAGATTCTAGATGGACAGCCTGGTAATCTTTCACAGCAATAAAGAGCTTTCCAGAAACTAAGCTTTTTCAGACGCAGTTGACTGATAGGGAGTTATGAAATGCGCTGATGCATACAACCTGTGTATAAAGCTTCGATCCTCCATTATTCCTCTTTCTCTGAA
Organism: Iguana delicatissima; assembly: GCA_948472985.1. NCBI lineage: Eukaryota > Metazoa > Chordata > Lepidosauria > Squamata > Iguanidae > Iguana > Iguana delicatissima. The sequence continues at coordinate 366,227 of CAOKZL010000401.1, forward strand.
TCTAAGAAAAGATCTACAAGGCAGCTTCTCCCTTCTATTAATAAAAACACTGGTTTCTCTCAGTTTTTAAGGAGTAGGGACGATAAAAAGCGGGGGGGAGGAAGGAGGGAGAGGGAGAGAGAGAGAGAAAGAGGGAGATACTGAACACTAGCCCAGGAGGCAGATCTGGGAAAAGGAGGGGAAACCGTTATATCCACCCAGACCCACGCTCTCCCTTCGTCGATGTGGGGTGGGATCCTCCTGTACCTTCCTGGCATTTAAGCAAAGACCTGGGGGCGTGACAGTTGAGCGCGACTGATAAAGCAAGGTAGGGGGAGGGTACCCGACCGGGGCCCCCCGAAAGGCCTCCCACACGCCAGCCTGCCTTCTCCCCCTCGTACCTCTCCAGCTTCGCATCAGGGGCCGCCGCAGCCGCGCCAGCCCCGCTCGCCGACTCGCCCGGGCGCTCACCGTCTCCCCTCCCCTCTCCAACGTCCTCTCACACCCACATGCGGCCCGGAAGCCCCCTCAGCTCCCGGAAAGAGGGACGGTTACTCACGCGGGAAGAGAGAACAGGGCGGGCCTAGCCGGGACCCGGAGGCTGACGCAGCCCCAGCGCGGCGAGTGCTTGGGAGAAAGCGCGGAAAGCAGCGCCTGCCGCTCCTACTCCTGCTGCCCCCCGGCCGCCCAGCGCACAAAGCCATTACCTCATCAGCGCGCGCCGCTCTGTCGCGCCTCGGCCTTCCCCTTCCTTCTCTCTTTCGAGTCGGAGACCCGGCTGCTAGCCAATCGGAGCCCCGAAGCTGTTCCTGGCGGCGGTTCACACCAATAGGAGGAGCCGCTCAGAGAGAAGGCGACGGATGATGATGTATTTGGCGCTGTCCCCTCATTGGCGCATGCGCATTTCCTTAACGTTGTTTTTTTCCCCCCGCTTTCCTCTCAAAGAGGTTGCTTCTTCCCCTAACTTCCTATGTAAGCGGAAGAGGGACTCGCCGTGAGGGGAAGAAGAGGTGCCAGAGAAGGGGAGCCGGTGGCGGAGGCGTGAGGGGAAGGCTCTTTCCAGGCGTCGCCCTGCCCGCCCGCCCGCCGTTGCTTCGCTTTCGCTGTCAAGGAAGGAGGGAAAAAGAGGCGGCGGCAGCAGCAGCAGCAGCAGCGGCAGCGGGGATGAACTGGCTCTTCCCGCTCTCCAAAGGGGGCAGCGGCGGCGGGGCCGCGGCCTCCTCGTCGTCGTCCTCGTCCGCCGGCGGAGCCGCGCTGCCTTCGCACCTCACCAGCCTCCAGCAGCAGAAGCAGCGGCAGATCGAGTCTCTGCGTAGCGCCCACGCCGCGTGAGTGCGAGCGGGCAGGGAGAGGCCGGGGGCCACAGGCTGGGTGGGTGCCGGGAGAGGGAGCCGGGGTGACCCGCTCCTTTCCGCCTACGGAGCCGCCGCTTTCTCTCGGCGTTCGCTGTCTTCCTCCGCTCCTCGGCAGCCCTGTTTCCCTTGCCGGGTTTACAGGGGCGGGGTGGTCAAGAGGAGCCCCGGGCTGTGACCGCCCGCTTCCTCTTGTCAGCGTCTGGCGACCGTCTCTGTTTGCAAGACCCAAACGCAGTATGGTGGTTTCGGATTTTGGCAAATGCATCTCTGTCGTATGTTGGAGCATGTTGCGTCCAGTCGGCCCCTCAGCGTGAACGGAGGGAGCGGCTAGAGTAGGGCCGTTTCCGCACTAGGCTGTTACACTAGACTTCCAAAATCCTGGGAAATTCTGGGGTCCGTAGTTTACTGAGGCCAAAGAGCTCTCTGGCTGAGAATTCTAAATGCTTATCCTTATACTGCAAACTCCAGGATTCCATAGGATGTTGAAAGTGGAATAACAGCACGATAACTGTGTAGTGTGGAAGCGGTCTAGACTTCAGCAACGCAAATCGAAAGAAGCGATACCTGTGCAGAAAATGGCACACTGGAAGCCAGGAGAACTGAAAGTGAAAGAATATGCCAATACTGACACGTATCTGGTGTGATGGGTAGTAAATCTGTAGAAGATGGCTTAGTCATTATTGCATATGTAATCTCAAAAAAAAAAAATCTGTCATCTAAGGAATGTAATTTATTGCCAGATTAGGGGATGGGGAAGATCAAATGCTGGCGTGGGAACCTGTAAGGATAGAAACTAGTTACCAGCTTTTTCTTAGAAAAAAATAAGTTCTTACATTTTGCAAACTGTGAACTCCAGAATGTTTTTGGACACCATTCCCCAAGGCTGACTGCATTGCAAGTCATTGTGCCAAAGGCAGGAGGGACTGGGGCACATTTCGGTTAAAGTAAGGCATTTTAAATTCATTTATTTCAGCGGGAGATATGTAAATGTAATTGTTGTATTGAGATTATTAGTCTGTTGAGTGCTTAACTTGACCACATTAAGTTCATGAATATCAGCATTCCACAACCACTGATAATTTGTACATTCTTTTTAACAGTATAGCTGAAATACAGAAAGATGTGGAGTATCGTTTGCCATTCACTGTAAATAACTTGACGATTAATATTAACATGTGAGTACCATGCATGTGACCTTAATGATATCGTATCTCAGTACCTTAGCTGTAATTTATAAATTAAAATAGTTGAAATTTACTGTCAAAATAAGTGTTCGCTTTTCAGAATCCAGTATTATAGCATAATATAAATGATTATCTATTTTTAAAAGATTTTTCTTGGATTGGTTTCTTTTTTTTAGGTATATTTATTAATAATTCTTTAAAAACACTAAGTGTCTACAAATATAAAAGAGAAAATGAAAAACAGCATTAAAAAAGTGAGACATTTGAATTAGAAATTAAAAAGTAGAGAAAAAGGGAAAAAAGAAAGGATTGACTTCCACCCTTCTTTTAAACAGGTTATAATAGTCCAACTGATTAAACTTTTCAAAGATAGTATGCAGTATTTCTCTTCTTTCCCTCCCTCAGTTCATGCTTACCAAAAAAAAGAAAAATTACCTTTCTCCTACCAAAGGTTAATATATCTAGCTTAGTATTATTTTCTGTTACATTCCATTACATAATATGTTTACCTGGTAAATTACATTAATACTAAATGCTATTTGCTGACTTGTTTGCATAATATTTTCACTAGTCAAAACTGTAAAACTATTACGTGTTATATGGCATCACTAAATCCAAATATTTCTATACAATTTTACATTGTAAAATCCTTTAACAGTATTTATTAACCAAATCCAGTTTACCTTATCTTATATTTGTAGCCATTTCAATTACCTAATTTCAACCAAATCTATTTTATTTTAAATTTAACTCCCCTCTTCCTTTGTAACTATCCTGTCCATGGACGTCATCTTTCTCTCAACGCCTTCAGCTATCAATTGTTTCAGATTAGCTTCCATCTTCTTCCTCTCTTGAGCTGTAATCCACCTTTCACAAACCAGCATTCCTTGGCAGGACATCTCTCCCAGTTCGGTAGTTTATCACTCCATTGGTTCAACTTGAATTTGTCTTTCCATGTGATTTTCAACCTCTTTCACTTCCATATTGCTAACTTCTGTATCCCCCTCTTGTTTTACATCTCCCCAAAGTTCCTCCTCGATCTCACTGATCTCATTCTTCAGGTCATCTTGTCATATTTTCATGTTTAGGAGTTCCACATGTAGCTCCTCCATCATCCATTGTAAAAAGTCCTGAAAGAGATCCTGGGATGATTTCCTCTTAAATTCCAGCAATTTCAGAATTAACTCACTTCTCTCTTGTCTCACCAAAAGCTGCCAGCAAGATAGTTTTGTCAACATTAAATAAATAACATCTGCACTTTCTCACACTATGATTTCTCCTTGTTAAAATCCAATCTAGTTTTACAAATAAGATGAAATTCAGTCTATTCACAAGATATATGTACTTAGATCCTTAATTATTCTCTTTTAAAGATGTCAGCACCTGGTTTTCTAATTTATTTGTCTCAGCTTGTGGGCTAAACACACTTACTTGGCTCTTGATTGCAAAGAGAAAGTGGCTGAAAAGGTTTCATTGTTCTGTTTTAACCAGAAGAATTTTTCACTTTCATAACTCCAAAGGTTTATTTAAGAGTTCTCTTTAAAAAGCAGGTTGCTGATATGGGTCTATCAAATCCTCAGATCCAAACAGTGGCGTTTCACAGCAAGGGCAAAACATGTCAGTCCTTCCCACTCATAACAAGTTTACTCAAAAATACATGCAAGTAATCTGCATTTAACACCCTAATGGGTGATCATTTACTCCCCTTTTAATCCAGGAGGAATTTCTCCAGTCAGTGCTCCCTCTGGCTGGCACTTTTGCTGTGAAAGCTTTCCTCACTGTAGAGCTTCAGCTGTGGATGTCTACCTGCTGGCCTGCCAGAAGTCAAAGTCCAATTAGCTTATTTTTGAGACTGTGCATATGGGGAGTCAATATTTCCAAAGGTAGTGCTCTATCAGAAGCAAAATTCCAAATATCAGAGCATCAGAGTGTGTTGCTACTTCTTGAAGAGTTGAATAAAGAGTTATGAAACATCTATTCCAAAGGTTCAGAAGATTACCCAAACCCTGTCTTGTCCTTTCCCAGGATATGGAAGGGTAATTTATATTATTACAGATGAATCTTGGTGAATCAAAGAATATAGACATTCCCATTCTTCACAAATGAGAGTAGGAGAGTGAAAATTTCTCAGTCAGAATTAACTTAAAAACAGCAGTGTTAGCTAAGGTCAAATTATGGTTTCAGATAGTGTTTTACTAACTAACTTTGATTAGAAAGCAATCATGCTTTTTTGAATTTGAATGTAACTATAGATTTCATTTTTCTTTCATACACAAGGGAGAAGAGGAGGAAAAGAGCTCAAGGTCTGTTGTGACTTGGAACCTTTGAGCTCTCTGTATGTCGTATAATCCAAACCAAATCTTCTCTGATTTGCTAATTGATCTGACTAGTTTGAGTCACTTCATGGGCTGTGTGTTGTTTGTGTTTGGTGTAGTAAAGAGTGGAATTTGAATTATTGAATCATTTCTGTTTGGGTATGTAGGGAATTCTCAGGAGGGAACTCACAGCTTCATTGCCAGTATTTTCTAGGAATGAAAATTGTGTACACTTTGAAGAATATTATAAAATAAAAGGCAGATAATTTATATTACTTAATTATTACCACTGCATTGATGTATCTTTGTGTTTACAGCTTGCTTCCACCTCAGTTTCCTCAGGAAAAGCCAATCATCAGTGTTTTCCCACCCATACGACATCATTTAATGGACAAACAAGGAGTGTATGTTGCCTGCCCTTTAATAAACAATGTATGTATAATTGTGTAAGCTTCTAGGGTAATAATGGGGTGGCCAAGAATAGGCTTGTTTGCATGTCTTTCAAAATGTATTATTAGCAGCAATGATGCTGAGTAGCAGATTTAGTTTCCATTTCAAAATTACTAAAACTTTCCAAAGAATGCACTTGCTAAAAAATGAAGTATGTGTTCTGAATAGGAAAAAAAAAATTGCACAAAAAGTAAACTACAGGCCACAGCAGTTTCCAGTGGTTTTCAGTAGTTAATTTAGTGTATATATATTTTTATTGAGAGAATTCATAAAGGTATTTTCCACAGATCTTGTATTCTGGGAATCCTTGTTTATATTATATTATGGACTCAATCCAGCCCTTATATGTCTATACACACAGGATATTACACAGAGGATTCCATATGTACAACCAGTCTGTTGGACCAAGTGTTCCTGCCGTTGACACTAGTGTTCATCACCTCAAGACACCTGCCCAAAAACACCCACAGAATTGTCTTAAGTGGTCTGTTTCATTGCATCACTTGGTTTCCTCATGCTAAAAGTCATATAGGTTTTTATTCTTTTAACAGTTCACAATGCACTCAGATCTTGGGAAAATTGTTCAAAGTATACTTGATGAATTTTGGAAGAATCCTCCAGTTTTGGCTCCTAACTCGACATCATTTCCATAGTAAGTAAATGCAGAAGAATGAGACTACCAGTTGAAATAGATAAATAAATTGTATATTGTGTTTTATAAGGTCTCCCTGAACCTGAATTGGCAAAATGTGGCTCCCATTTAGATCAGACATTATAGCTAAACCATGGGCCATGACTCGCACTCCTCTCTCTGCCACACATTTCCTCTTGTTCATTTTCTTTTGTCTTCTTTTGTTTTGTTTTTTTGTTTTTTTCACAGTGAGTATCGCTCAGTCTCCCATTTCTCTCTCTGCCTCACAGATTTCCTTCTTCAGTTTCCTGTACATAATAAGTATGGTTTGCAGTGATTTTCAAATTACCACAAACTATTTGCCTTCAAGCCAGAAATGGCCTGAACTCTGTTTCCATCTCTCATTTGAAATGAAGTATGGCACATGTTAACTGCAATTCCACTGTTTTCAGTGCCATAATAAACTAGCTGTATTAGTTGAGATGTAACATGAGCCATATTTGCTCAAAAGTGTGCCACCAACATGAAAAGTTTGGAAAGCTCTGTACTAGAATGATGCTGTATCACTGTGGCTCATGATTTATGCTATGAAGATCTGATGACTTCGGCATATTGTTTCAGAATGAAAACATTGCTGTTATGTTCCTTCAAGTTAACAGCAACTCATGGTGACTCTGTCATAGGGTTTTCTTTGAAAGATTTATTCAGAGGATGTTCACCATTTCCTTCCCTTAGACTGAAAGAATGTGACTTACCCAAGATCATCCAGTGGGTTTCTGTTGCTAAGCAGGGATTTGAACTCTGATCTTTCAGAGTCCTAGTCCAAAATACAAAACCTTGTGTCATTGTTAAAAATATGTTGTTAGTTTCCCTCAGGCTTGAAGCCAAAGAACTCTGTCACCAGTTCCAAATGCCCCAGGAAGCTTTGGATCTGACTTTCACAGATAACCCCACACCTCCCAATAACAAAGGGCAAGCTTCACTGAGAATCAAAAAAAAAAAAAAAAAGGAGGGGGGAGATTCAAAAGTATTTAACGATATGAAATGATGCTCTGCTATATTAGTGATGTTACATGATTAAGTTATCATATTGAACAATTGTAAAATATATTGTAAAGGTTTCAGAAACAATTTTATCTCATTATACTTTTAAGAAGCAGCCTGTTGTTGTTACAATACCAGGGTGTGTGTGAATAACTTCTTAAATTACTTGCTCCTCTTCTTATTACTTTGCTACCTTTTAAAAAAGTAGCATAAAAGCACAATTAACTGGAGAATGCATAAAATTTGAAAATTCGTGTAAAATGTCTGCCTGTAATGATGTGTTAAAAATGCCCTTTAAAAGTAGTTAATATAGGTTACTTGTAATTGTTACTTCCAGCCTCCAGTTTGTTACCCTGTGAATTGAGGGGTCCCAGGAGGGACGCCCAAATAACCAAAACAAACTAAGCAAAGATGGGGAAATTAGCTGGAGCACTCTTTTGGCTAACGAGAGGCAGGGCAACTCAACAGGATCTTTTACCCTATGTATACAGTGTCAGGTCAGTGAGCAGGCAAATGGTTCAAACGATAATTAAGATTTATTAAACAGTTATTAAAGAAAAGCACAAACACACTCCTAACTAGAAAGGAAAAGAGAATTTCAAGGGGAATGGGCGATACGCCACCTGTCCTGTAGTCCTGAAGAAGCCTGATTGAAGAAGAGGAAGCTTGGCGTGGCGACCGAGGGGAATCTGCTGAACCGAGCGGCAGCAAGGCGATCCGGCGAGAGTTCCAAAGAGCTCTCAAAAGCAGGGGATCTTTATAGGAGAAAGAATAACTGCAGGCTAGTCCGGTCTGGGGTGTAAACAATAGGTTTTGGGTTGGAGACAAAGCCTCCGAAAAGTCAGAATTTGCATGATTAAGTTAAAGTCCAAATTGACAATAGTATAGCTGGTATGTAAATACGGCTAGTTCGGCAGTTAAGTACCTAGCTCACCAGGGTGTCCTCTCAGGGCAGAGGGTCCCTTTGTGGTAGCGTGCATATGTAATGAAGGTGTTTGTTTTGGGAGGTCCCTTAAAGCAGATCTGGCAATATCTGGCTTGATTTGGTGGGAGCAGCAAGTAGTAGCCATGCCTAGCTTCGCGCTTGTTCGGCGGGCCTCACAAACACTTGGCTGGTGGCAGAGTAGGGCTGAATTATGATATCAAAATGATATCTTTGACTCACCAAAGGCCAGGCCAGTACACGGTGGTAACAAGTTCATAATTGATTGCACCTGTCTTTTACAAAGAATTGCTCATGCTTTAGTAAACTTTTGCATGCTTTAGTAAACTTCTTGTTTGAGGAAGAAAGCTGAAAAACTATGAAATGTTGCTAATGGTCAATTCTCACTTCCCACTTTTTTTTCTTAGCCTTTACAACAAGCCAGCTGGAATTCCCTCATATGCTCAGAACTTCCCATTTCTTTCTCCATATCGGCCTCCAGAAACAAATAGATGCATAGCATCTGTGCCACATGCAGATTCACTTTCTTCAGGATACACAATAGACAGACCTGCTGCTCCTTCCTTTGGTATGATAACAGACTTGCCATTACCTGTTCCAACAGCAGAAACCTTTTCGCAGGTATTTATCAGTAACAAGCTTTATGATCCTAGCTGTTTTCTTATACACAGATACCAGTCTACAGAGCTAGTATCTAGAGAGCCCAGAAGTATCAACAGCAGTAGATGTTGAAATACCCAGCAAAGATGATAAAGTACACACAGGAGAATTGCTGGCTCCACTGTATTGTCCATGTGGCTATAATCCAAACAACAAAACTGGTCTCTCGTAGCATTATTATTTCATTTTATTTATTAAAATGTTGCCATATCAAAAGATTTCATGGCTAGATATGATCAATAAATAGTTTTTGTGAAAAGTTTAAGATAAAGTAACAGCTAAGGATACCATGTCTTTTCATCTGAGTACAGTTTGCCAACCTCTCAACCATGGACTTAGAGGGAACCCCATATAGATAGAGCAAGGTTGTTCCACAAATATTGAAGTCCCAATCCGTTTAAGGCTGTTAAATGTCAACACATTGAACTCATACTGAACGCATATTGGCAGCCATGCAGTTCCTTTAAATTTCCACCAAAAACAAATGCTGTGTTAAATGGTTTTTGCATGACGTTCTGGACAGAAATCTAGCTGCTGTATTCTGCACTGCTGAAACTTTAATGTTGTCCTTCTTGGAGTCCCACATGGAGCAATTTACAATTATAGGTGGAAAGTTATCAAAGCATGAACTACTGTGGCCAGTTATCCCTGGCCAGGAGCAATCATAGTTAATGAGCCAACTAAAGCAGTTTAAAAGCACTCTGAGCCACAGGCCGCTCAGACATCTAGTGACTGATGAATCTAATAGTGTTACCAACTTACATATGTGTTCTTTAGAGGAAGTCCAGCTACATTACTTACCTAGTTACTGGATCTGGTAACCACTAGTCCCAAGTGTCCATCTTGTTTTGATTCAGTTTCATTTTATTAACTGTAATCCAGATTCTTACAGCATTGAGCATCTCCAAGCGTTGATATTAGCCCAACACCTGCACAGCCCCACCTGTGTGTAATGACAGGAAGAGGTTGTGATCAGCGTGTTGGGAATGGAAGAGGCACTGTAGGTTTGTGCCACATCCTTAAGGCATTACTAGATATAACTTCAGCAAGTATACTCTGCCTTACTCCAGGCAAAAGAGACACTGGATCTGGTGTAGTCCCCAAAACAACTTGGATCACTTTGCAACACCAGAGGGAGAGGGAGAGGGAGAGAGATTGACAGAGACCCAGGGTGCAAGCCAGTTAGACTGAATCAAAAGTTCAGTCCTGGTTTTCTTTCTGCTTTCAACAGTTAACAAGTGCCAAAATAATCTATGAGCTAAGGGACCATGATCAGAAAATCACATTTTTTGTACCAGCTGTGTTTCTTAAGAATGATCTGTTCCTATCGAGCATCCTGCAACCTGTTGATTGGAAACAAGAACTGCTTTCTCCTTAAAAATTGCAGGCGTCATCAACTTTGTCCACTTAGATTTGCATGGTATAAGTTTATGGACTTTTCGTGAACTTCCTACCATAATTGTTGGGGAGGGCGAAGATTCCTTTTTAACATTAACATTTAACATTTTTAACATTCATATGTTTAGTTACCTAAGATTAAGACCATTGAAATCAGTGGGGCATACTTCTATGTAGATAGGTACAGGATTGTGCTGTGTTTGTTCCTGCTCAACAGATTTTATTTTTATTATTTACTAGCAGCGTTGCCCAGGATTTTATTTTCTCATAGTTAAAACTTGTTAGAAATACCTTAGGAATTACATTACCTTATCTTGGGAATTAGATGTGATTGAAATACACAGATTTGATTGTATTCTAAGTTGTTAACATACAGGGTTTGGTTTCCTGAGGGAATACACTGCCCTCCTCCTTGCTGCTGGGCCTCATCTCCATAGCAACCAGCCAGGCCAAAGAGCTTTCTGGCTGATAATTCTAAAGGCTTCTCCCTAAACTGCAAACCCCAGGATTCCATAGAATCTTCCCAGGCAGCCAATCATATGAGGTTTTCTCTGCCTGACACAGACAAACAGACTAACTTTGACTTTTATATATTAGATTTATCTTGTTGTATTACAGTAACAAAATAAATAGTTTTTCATTTTTTTAAAGATATATCAACTGGAAATCTGCCTCTAAAAGGAATACTACTCAGTGTCTTAACATCCTCTAACATTTTCAGGGCAGCCAAAATGGATTCAGTTACAAAATGCCTGATGTTCCTGATGCATTTCCAGAACTATCAGATCTCAGGTAAAAAATATTAAAATTAATATTTTATGAAAAAGCATACTTCTAATGCGTATGATACGGATCTCACTTGTAACACTTGGACAATGTACATCAGGCCTGCACCACATGTTGACCCAGGGGCCGCATGCAGCCCGCCAAAGGATTTCATGCAGTCCGCATCGCTTGTGAGCGTGAGGGCCAAAAAAGGTTGCAGCAATCAGATTGCTGATGATTTTGAATGAACCTGGCTGGGCCATTCCCCCCTCCTTCCCTCCAGGGGGCAGCAGAGAGCAGCGTTGATGCTACCTTTTGCCCTTGCGCAAGATGGTGGTAGTTGCTTCTTCTGTTTCCCTTGGATGGGCGGTGAAGGTGGAAGTGCCAGGGAAAAGGAGAAGACCAGCTGGGGCTAGAGGAGGCAAGAAAGCAAGTGGTCTCCTCTTCCTTGGGCAAGCCAACATGGACTGTTACATGGCGATCTGGGACCCTCTGGGGGAAGTAGCTTATTACAGGTCAGTGTTCTCATTCACTCCCATCCCTCCTAAATTGCATTGGAAAAAATTAAATTGCATTTAAAGATTGCATTTTAAAATGCAATGTAGGTCTATTCTGTTGTACACCTTCATAAATTCCACCCCCACCACCACCACCACCTGGAATTCCCCTTGTTTATCCACCAAATCTATTTTCTTCCCCCTTCCTCATAAATAATACTTATTTTCTGCCACCCCAAATTGTTCCCCTCCGCTTTGATCTTTTGCAAATTACACACTGCTACATTTCTTTTTTTAAATATGTTTATTATGCAGTGATATAAACAAAACAATTCTGATTTTCTCATATATAAATAAATATATAAAATAAATGGTTGAAAAATAACTTGTAGATACAGTAGAGTCTCGGTTATCCGACCTAAACGGGCGGGCTGAGAGTCGGATAACCGAAATGTCGGATAAGCTGGAGCCCGTGGTGGCCACCATGTTTGGGGGCGTGTCTGGGGGTGGTGTCTGGGAGCGCGGAAATGCCTACAGCCACGCCCCCAAGCAGCCACGACATCGGGTGATCTGAAAGGTTGGATAACCAGATGTCGGATAACCGAGACTCTACTGTGACAAGAATTTACATTCAATTCCGGTTGTTGTAAGTGAAGGTAGAATCTTCTCTCCAGAATACTCTTAACTATTCTTTGACTGGAATATGATTCCATGACCTGTTGTTATTATATGCACTCTCTGTTTATAGTTAACTTATGTGAAATTTACTTCCGAAAGCTTGCTTTTGACGGGTTTGCAATTAAAGCATTAAATAAAACAAGATATCTCTATTTCCACATAAATAAATGGTTTCAACCTTTTTAGAAATTTCTAACTACTATTACCTGTTTTCTGCCAATATATATATATTTTCATATCACTCTACATCAGTGGTTCTCAACCTTCCTAATGCTGTGACCCTTTAATACAGTTCCTCATGTTGTGGTGACCCCCAACCATAAAATTGTTTATTTATTATTTACAATGCCCCCCCCCCGCAGCTTGTCCCAAAAAAAGGAGAAAAAAAACTTGCAAGCTGCGTCTCCCACTAAGTCCGTCATTTCGCACTATCTTCTTATATGTATTCTTTATTTTCCTTTCTTTCCTCTTTCTTTCCTCTTTTTCTTCCACTGCTTTAAACCTTGTTTGCCTACTATCTTAGAAAATCTTTTAAAGTCCCACTCCTGATTTTTAAGCCTTAGTCCTTTTACTTCCTCCTGTCATTTTACGAAGCTCTCTTCACCTGCATTCAAATTCTACATAGTCTTCCTAATTCCCAGTTCTCTTTATTCCATTATTTTTATTCTTTTACTCTTATTCTTTTGCTTCCTCTTTGACTTTATGTGGAAGTGCTACCTTCTTCTTCTTCTTTCTTCCTTTTCCCTGTTACTTTTTAATTAAATATGTTTTTCTTAAATGTTTTCTTAAATATATTTTCTTAAATGTTTTCCCTAGTATTTCTGCACTTGCTGCTTCACTTACTGCTTTTCTGCTTTTCCGTTTGCTCTTTTCATCTTAATTCATCTTGATATCTCTTAATGTTCTCAATCCCTCACTCAACGTTGGATTTTAGCATACATTCAGCTTATATTCTTAAGATGCATGCAGTAAGTATTTATTCAATGTTCATACATACGTTTTCTGTAGCTACTTGTTGCTCCTCCTTTCAGCAATCCAGTTAAATAACATAAAGACCATGAGAGCTCCGTTCACGTGTGCTCCTTTTCCAGGGATTTTTCCTCCCGCTTAAAGGGACCTCACCCTCTCAGTTTCTGTTTTGTAGAGCCAAACTCATGTTGGTTTTACTTCACCAGCTTATACAGGAAAGTAAACAAGCCAAATAATAAAAAAGAAGCCAAATTCGTCCTCCTTCTTTCTTCCTCCAAACTTAAATTAAAAAGTGGTGGTGAGGATTGTTCTCCACCAGAGCCCTTTCAAGGTAATGGCTGCTCGATAGACCCACCCCGCGTTTTCTCAGTCTTGAAGTTTGTTGTTTTTTGTTCAAGCCTAAACGTGGGGTTTCGAGCCCTTTGCTGGTGCCTCTGAACCTGCTTTTCCAAGGGGGTGTTCCTCCCACTGTTTCTTTCTTAAACAGTGGGTTCCCAACCTTTTAGGGGATCAACTCTCCTCTAATTCTGGAGGGAGATGACCGTGCTCCCCACCGCAACCACCGGAAAGCCCCCACGGAAAGCCAAAGGGGACAGGAGGACGCAAGCGCGTGGCTCACGCCTGCGCACCACCACCAAGGAGGGAATGGAGCCTAAGACCATCGGAAATACGTATTTTCCTATGGTCTTAGGCGACCCCTGTGAAAAGGTTGTTTGACCCCCCCAAAGGGGTCGCGACCCACAGGTTGAGAACCGCTGCTCTACATGCTCATTCAATATACTAAGTACACAAGACATATTGCAATGTTCAAATAGTGCAGTGGTCGTAAATAAGTCATTCTATATAAACAGCCCTATACTGGGCAAAAGTTTGAATGTTAAAAATATGTACTGTCAAGTAGTCATTTGCAAATGTGATTGTACTGGAGACCCTTCAGCCTCACACTCATCTTTAGGGTTCTCTTTCAGTATTCAAGTTAAGATGTCACAACTCTTCATTTCAAATAATTTTATAGTCCATTCCTCTATTTCAGGTATTTTGTCAATCTTCCAATACTTCACATACACTATCCTTGCCAAGGTTATCATGTATAAAATAATACACCAGTATTTCTATCAGAGTTTGTTCTGTTGTTGGAAGTATATTTAATAAGAAAAGTTCAGGTAGAAATGGAATGTTAATGTTCAGAATTTCAGATCCTGTTTTATGTATAGTTTTCCAGTATGTCTTAACACACAGGCAGGGTCCACCACATGTGAAAAAAAGTCTCATCTACCTCATGGCATTTCCAACATTTATTGTTAGGAGTCTTATATATCTTTTGTAGCTTGGAGGGGTTTAAGTACCACCTATAGAGCATTTTCAGGTAATTTTCCTTCAAGTCTTGAGACAATGTAAATTTGGGGGTTCTACAACAGCTCTGGTTCCAGTCTTCCAATTGAATTTCTTTCCCAATATTCCGAGCCCATGTTATCATTACATCTTTGATGGTTTCTGATTCTAATTCTCGGTTCAGAATAAATTTATAAATCTGTGAAGTTAGATGAGTGGGCTTTTTGAATATTGCAATTACAAATTCATTTTTATCGCATAGACTCTGGAACCCTTCTAATTTAAAGTCTATCTTATATCACTCTTTTAACTGCATGTAGAAAAACCATTGACAGAAAAATCTGTCTTGCTCTAACAACTCTCATGATTTTAATTTAAAGTTTTCTTCCTCAATTAAAATATCTTTATAGTGAATCCATTTTTCATGCTGGGTTTTCCACCTACCAAAAAAGGCTTCATGAGGTGACACCCATTGTAGAATTCTTTTATAAATCTTATTTTTGAATTTTAGCCATATATTTAATAAAGATCTTCCTATATAACGATTAAGAAAATCTCTATCGATCTTGGCTTTGCCATACCAAAATTAGGCGTGCCATCCAAACCTTAAACTTGAACCTTCAAGCTTTAGGTTTCTTTCATTTTGCAAAGTAAGCCAATCCACAATCCAGGTGAGTGCATTCACATAATAATATGTTTTAAGATTGGGTAGTCCACAATCTCCTTTTTCTTTTTTATCAGTTAATAATTTCCATTTTATCCTGGGTTTCTTTCCCGTCCAGATAAAATTTGACAAGTCCTTTTGCCATTCAGTGAAGATCTTATTGTTGTGAATGGTTGGAATGTTTTGAAAAAAATAATTTAGGAAGTATATTAATTTTAATGGTAGCAATTCTTTCTGATAAAGACAAATTTAATTTGAACCAATTTTATAAATCTTTTTTATCTCAATCCAAATTTTCTTATAGTTGTTTTCAAAGAGTTCATTATTCTGCTTAGTGATCCATATACCCAGATATTTTATTTTCTTATCAAGGTAGAAGCCAGAAAGTTTGAGCAAATCCTGAGACTCGTTAGCTCTGATATTTTTACTAAGTATTTTAGTTTTGTCCTTGTTAATCTTAAACCCAGAGACCTCTCCAAACTTAATCAATTTATGAATCAGGTTCCCAATGCTATATTTAGGATCCTCTAGAGAGATCACCAAATCATCCATGTATGCTTTAAATTTATGTTCATGGCCTTTTATCTTCACTACTTTTATTTGCAGGTCATTTCTAATATCAGAATCCAAAACTTCAAGAATCATTATAAATAACAAGGGGGAGATACGACAACCTTGTCATGTTCATTTTTGTATTTTAAAAGGTTTTGTCATTTCACTATTAATAATGCATTGAGCAGATTCATCTTTATAGATCGCATGAATCCAGTTCAAAAAATTTTGTCCACAGTCCACTCTTAACAATACTTCAAACATAAAGTCCCAGTAAACATTGTCAAAAGCCTTTTCAAAATCAACGATCAGAGCTAGTTTCCATTCATTGTTTTTTTTCCAGAATGTTCAATCATTTTTATGACTGATCTGATATCGTTTCTTAATAACCTCTTAGTAACCTCTTTTTTAAAAAACATTTCTTAAGGCATAACTCTCTTGTCTTTCCAGTAATCCCATTTACTGGTTTTGTGTAATCACAACTTACCACATCTGCATTATCTCAGTTGTCCTAACAACAGGTCAAAAGGGTAAGACAGTGGCCATTTCTGCCCTATAATGTTACAGTGCTCTTATTCCACTTTCAACATCTTGTGGAATCCTGGGCTTTGCAGCTTAGAGAGGGGCATTTAGAATTCTCAACCAGAGAGCTCTTTGGCCTCAGTAAACTACAAACCCCAGAATTCCACAGGATGTTGAAAGTGGAATAATAACACTATAACAGTGTAGGGCAGAAATGGCCACTGTTGTCATTCTCCATATTGTATATTGGTGGTGGTGGGTGAAATTTAAGGAAGGAGATTTCCCTGAGATTGCTGGGTGATGTAAAGTCGAAGGCTTTCATGGCCAGAATCCATAGGTTTTGTGGGTTTTCTGAGCTTTGAGGCTGTGTTCTATTAGTATTTTCTCCCGACGTTTTGCCTGCATCTGTGGCTGGCATCCTCTGAAAATGCCAGCCACAGAGATCCTCCAAAGATACCAGCCACAGATGCAGGGAAACTTCAAGAGAAAATACTAATAGAACACAGCCTCAAAGCCTGGAAAACCCATAACAACCTATTGGTAGGTGAGTTTGTAGCAGAGACAAGATTTGAACTTTTCAGGAGTACAAAGCCACTGAGAGACCTTGAGCAGATCACACACTCAGCCACAGAAGATCCAGTGATAAGTTTGCTTTAGAGTCACCGTAAATTGGAAACAACTTGAAGGCACACAACAGCTATAATTCACTGAGTTTACTCTGGTGAGATAAAAGCTTACCCAGAGTTTGAAAGCATTTTTTTTAATACTATAACTCTTAGAATTCCCCAGTCAGTAATCATGCTACCTGGGGTTTAAGGAGATTGTAGTTCACCAAAAGGATCTTTTGTGCAACTCTTATTTGAAAAGGTGTCATATAAAAGATGGAACAAGCTTGTTTTCTGCTGCTTAAGAGATTAGGGGCCTTTCCACACCACGCTGTTATAGTACTATTATTCCACTTTCATCATCTTGTGGAATCCTGCAATTTCCAGTTTAGGGAGGGATATTTAGAACTCTCAGCCAGAGAGCTCTTTGGCCTCAGGAAACTACAAACCCCAGAATTTCACAGAATGGCCCTAGGACACGGAGAAGGCTTCAAAATGCAGGAAAAGAAGTTCCACCTAAACATTGCGAAAAACGTCCCTAATTTCCCTTTTTTATAATATGGTTTATTTTATTTGCAAAATGGTTTAATCATTATACTATAATTTATTTTGCAAATAAAAAACATTATACCATTATTATAACTTCACTTGGAAAGTGAGGCACTAAAAACCTTTCTGCGGCCCGAAGAAGTTTAGCATATTTAATTTTGGCCCTTAACTACTGCCAAGTTGTGCAGGTCTGATGTACATTAATCGGCTTTATATAAATAAAACAGCAGAAAGCAAAATTCATAGCATTCACAGAAGCTGAATGTAAATTTTAAAGCCATGTTGTGCACTAGGAGAACTAATTTTGTGGAAACTAATCATTCAGTTCCTTTTCTTCTTAGAAAACCTACCACTAAGTAGTGTTGTCTAGAAAAAAAATGCTATGTGAAAAATGATGCATCAGTAAACATAATTACATCAGAGTCTACATATTTTCTTCCCACCTACACTGCTTTTTTTGATAGCGGAACTTACAAATGGACTGGAGATATTTTCTGAGGGGTTTTTTTATTGCTACTATTATCTCAAAGCTAGGTTGCAACCTTTTTTTTACTCTCTAGGAAATCAATAGTGCCACAATTCTGACTTTCAGTGAGGTACACGCACTTGATATGTAGATAGATAGGTGTGTGTGTTAGGTCAGAAGTTCTCAACCAGCGTTCCCAGGAATGCTAGGCTTCTGTGAGAAGGTGTTATTGGGGGGGAAACATTATTAAGTTGTTGGTGTAATAATTTTTTTGTTGGGTTTCCCTGAGACCTCAAAAATTATTTCAAGGGTTCCTCCAAAGTAAAAAGGTAGAAAAGGGGTGATATTGACATTCGTATACGCAGGATATAAATAATTGATTATTTCATCCTCATATGCAAGGACAAACAATTTCTGCAGGTTTTCTCCTTGCTTTAGGAGAATTTGAATATTTCTGCACAGTTCTTATGGGCATTCACACTTCCCAAAGTGTTCTGGAAACATGTTCTATGCAGAAATACACATGAATTTTTTGCATGATAATTATGCTGGGGGGGTGGAATAGCTGAGTTTTGCACAAATAAACTCCACATGGCTATCTAGCAGCTGTATTTTGGTACAAAAAACATTTGTTGGGGAAAAAACTCTCACTCTTTCCAGATAGCCACTTTGTTACACAAGACTGTTAATTTTTACACACACATACACACACACACACACACCCCTCCAGATATTTTGCAGGAAAAAAGTCCATGTGGATTTCTAGAAAGTATGGGGAGGAGTTGCCTGGAAATTGTGTTCCTGTTGTTAAAAAACACATTTTTGTGCAAAGAAACACTTTCTTAAAACACACATGTATTTCTGCAGATAATAATTTCTCAGAACTCTTCAGCATATTGGGTGGGGGGAACTGTACCACATTCTCTCTTCTCATGTACATTTTCCAGACTGGATTTCCTCAGTGCTGAGAAATCCATTTTTTAATTGGGAAGTAAATAACAGTGAATATTCTTTTCTTGTACTTGTGTACATGTACTTTCATTTTTTTTCATTAATTAATCCTGTAAATTCTCATGACCTGTCTGCTTCAGAGCACTATCCTGTCTGATTATTCCAAAACTGATTGGTTTTCACCATAAGTGAGATAACAATTAACCTTGGGTTTCAGAAATATTGTTGCTCTATAACAACAAAAAATCATTTGCAGCATTCAAGCAAGGTCTGATGATTAATACATAAGGTTTAGAGAATATCCACAAAGTGAAGAAAAAGTGTTTAAAACAAAAATGCTTAACTAATTCAGCTAGCTGTTCTTCTGAAAAATACTCTTTTTGAAAACATTGTTTTGAAATTCAGCATATCACAGCTGACGGACATGAATGAGCAAGAAGATATACTGTTGGAACAATTTGTTAATCTGCCTCAATTGAAGCAAGTAATTAATGATAAGGATGATTTAGTGAAGAGTATTGAAGAGCTAGCAAGTAAGTCTTTTAAATATTTGTAATCCAAATAACGTTGTGGGAGTTAACAGTAACATTTTAAAACTGAACAGTGGATTTGCTTTGCAGAAAAAAATTTGTTACTGGAACCAAGTTTGGAGTCAAAAAGACAAGCAGTGTTGGAAAAAGTGAGTGAGTAAGGGAAATTTATTTCTTGGGTCTTTTGAGGAGATATTTTGAGCCTGCTTTGTAACAAATTTTTGTTTTCCTCTCAGTATGAGCAGCTTACTCAGTTGAAGGCCACATTTGAAAAGAAGATGCAGAGGCAGCATGAGCTTAGTGAGGTATGGTTTTCTTCTCTTCCATTAAAAAAGAAGTACTTGTTCATGTTGTTTGTGGTCAGCTTCCTTTAGGCATTCACTTGGCCACTAACAGAGATACTGTGGTCAGGCTTCAGCAGCATATCTGTGTTCTTTTCACTAAACTATAATCCTATTTGTAGTGTAGACAGCACTACTATGGCACAGTCTGCTTATGGCTTGGTTGCAAAGTGTGTCATTTGTAAATGGGAGAATTCTAGATCTGTCACTGGATCTCACTGGTAGAAGAATGGGGCATTTCCAAAGACTCCTCGAGGTGTTTGGAACAGATTTAGGAAGGGAACTAGGGCTTGCAGGAGAGAAGAGAATCTGCAAAAATAATCATGTGGTGGTGGGAACTTCCCATGAATGAAACTCCAATTTTTAATCTTCTAAAAAAATCTCACTGAACCAAATTCATGACCTGAGGAAGGAAAATGTATACCTATTTTTTTTTCAATTTCTCAATTTTTTTTTAGCTATTCTTCTGCCATATGCATCCTTTTCCTTTGGCTTTCAAATTTCTAGAGTGCAGTCGGGTGGGGACTGGGTTGAGTATCTATGAATATTGGCTTCTCACAGCTTGCATAAGGACAGCCTCTTCTGGATCCCAATTTCTGCTACTTAAAAAAAAGAGCTCTGTTGGATCCAATGTAGTGATTGTAGAGATTTGTAGATTGTAAGTTGTAGAGAGAATTTTTGGAGTCAAAAGTACAAGGCACACTAATTCAGTCTTTAATTAATCAGGCCTGGAATCTACAGACTTATTTTCCATTCTGAGGCTCATAATGACTAGAGATTTTTGATTTTATTCTATGCAATGAGTAAGATAGTAGTTCCTATCAGCCTAAATCCAGCATAGCACTAACAAAATAGCACCAGAATGGCAGAACTTTCTTCATGTTCCTGAGCTGCTCAAAAACCAACTCTGGGAAGAATTATTCTGCCAGAGCAGTTTTTTGAAGCGCACGAGGAACTGAAGCGAAGGGAAAATCATCTCACTTGCATTGATTTTTTGCTGTCCTGCAGGTAGATGTCCAGAATTGGTTCCTGTGCAGTATTTCTTAATATTTCTGAGCTAGACTTACAGCATTTCCACACGACAAAGCTCTTCCGTGTTGTCTCGCTGCAGTCCCGGTCCAGAAGGGAGCGCTTCAGCAACACTCCCCTCTGCACCTGCTCAGTCCATGCGGAAGAGAATACTGTGACGCCATGTCTTCCTTCTGCAGCACAGCCAGTCTTTTTCCATTGTTGCGCTACGGAAGGAATCGTCGCCAATGAGCTTCCGCATCTTCTGCATGGCCAGAAGTGACAGGAGCACTGTGCAGTCGCAGGCACGAAACAGATTTTTTCCATTTTGCAAAAAACTGCACATAGTGCGACATTCCGCAACAGGATGGCAGCAGGACGGCGACAATGTCATGCCAACCTGCCAACTGTTCCCATCCTGTGGCAAAAACACAACAGCGACATCGTGCGGAAAGGGCCTTAGAGTCACATTGTAGTGATTATGTGCTTTGCTTCTCACTCAGTATCTTACAGTATCTGGAACACAATACCGTCAGCCCTCCACATTTCACTTTTTCAGATTTGATTATTCATGAATTGTTTGCTGTCAGTTCTGCTGCCTCCCCATGCCATTTTTAATAGGGACTGCAACCCATGTGAGACTGAGAAACCACAAAGGAGGCTTGTAAAGTCCCTATTAAAAATGGTGTGGGGCAGCAGTGGAGGTAGAAGTAAACCCCACCAGCTACCCGCTTCTGCCTTATGAAGGAACCCTGACACCTCAAAGGAATCCACAGTGGGTTGAATATGGTGATTATACTTTTTTTGTGTGTGTTAAATATGGTTTAGGAGGGCCTAGAGTTATTCACAATTTTTTCACTTTCACGGGAGTCCTGTGCCCCTAACGCTAGCAAATGTGGAGAGATGGCTGTACTTCACTTTCCTTTATGTTGTTTTTAGAATTATATTGCCACTGAAACATTTTTGAGTTCCAGAGCACTCTTCTTTTTCTTAGAGTTGTAGTGCAAGTGCTCTGCAAGCAAGACTGAAAGTAGCGGCTCATGAAGCTGAAGAAGAGTCTGATACTATTGCAGAAGATTTTTGGAAGGAAAAACTGAAATAGATGATTTTCTTAATAGCTTCATGGAGAAAAGGACAGTATGTAAAATTCTGTTAAATTTTTAGACAAATACCTGTTTGAAATATCTTAAATTTTAAGTTGAGTGAAAATGATTCTAGCTGAAAACTCTTTTAAGGCATAGAATTCTTTTTTTATCTTGCATTGATGGAAAGAAAGTTATGTTGTTTTAGAACTGTATGCAACAGAACTGTTTTCTGGGAAATGAGTTTTCAGGAATAAGTAGTTTTCCTTGTATCTTCCTGCCATGCCACAATCTGTTGGTGCCAAATAGTCTCCACCAAATTGTGGCATCCAAAATATGCACTAAATTAAATGACTGCATCTAGAAACTAGGGCAAAATAATGATCCCATTGACATCTTCATAACATCCACAGTAGTTAATGCTGTGGGAAGATAGGTAGATAACTATGTATCACTGATGGTGTTTTGCACAGGCTGTGCTTAGACTCAATTAATGCTTTTGAATAAACTGGTGTTTTAAATAGTGAATTTCAGGAAAAGATTTCTAAAAACTGCCTAGACCGTATGGGATCACTGCACTGATAAGCTAGTATTCACTGAATCACAGTGGTTATGACGAGTTAAATCTCTAAATTACATGTAAGTCAAAATGTCCAACAATAACTGAAAATAGATGAGATCATAGTAATGTTACATGAGTAAAGGAGAAAAATAACTATTTGCAGTTCAACTATTGTCTGTTGATTTGAATACTGTATTTGTTTTTGCCCTACTTTTTATAAAAAAGATTCAAATACATAAATATTAGTTAAACTAGTAATAGTTTAGAGGTTTTTTTCCTTTATTCAGTGTAAGGCTCTTGGAGCAGCTTACAAGAATCCATAATGACAGCATACAGGCTGAAAGACAAACCATGAAAGCCGTTTAGGAGTGACAGAGGGAGGGCTCAGAGCAAACCCAAATACTAGCTGCTAGTTTGTTGGAATGGAAGATGCTTAAAGGATAAAGGAATTACTGGTCTCTCAATTGATATTTTTCCCCTAATAACAATAATTGTCACATTCATCACTACATTTACAATGAGTTAAGTCTCGTATCCAGTGGATATTTCTCCTAGAAGTATGTACACTGGGTTGCTGTCTATTTTTTTAATGACCTTGTAATAATATATTTGTAGTTAGAGAATGTGCTAAAATGTGTGGAGAGAGTAAAACTATTGGAGCATAATTCAGAACAAGTTTGGCACTTGTTATGCTATATGTTATGTTATGCTATAAGTGGTATCAATTTCAGAGGAAGATAACTAAGACTACACTTTGCTGTACCATGGAATTTTATTAGCTTATTGTGCCAAAGGTGAGTTAGTGGAGTAAAATGATTAAATGCAACATGATCTGTTAAAAGTTGTGTTCCAAGACAAAATAGGAGTTGCTTGCTTTGGTATGTGCCCTGCAGACCTAAAATCAAGATGTATAGTATATATGAATAAGGAGGAATGTTGACTGGTTGTTCTCTTTTTAGATTTGCCACTGTAGAAGAGCCAAAGAGGAAAAGCTTCAGCAGGCAATAGCTATGCGCAGCCAATTCCATGCTCCCTTATAGGTATGTTCCATAATGCTGGCAGACACCAGAGTGGCCCTACAATGCACACATCCAGTATCTGGGGCTAGTTCACACAATCAGTGTCTAAAAATGGTATATGTTTGGGAAACAGTTTGACCTCATGTTCTTCCATAGCATGTCTTTCTAGCACTATTTCTTTGTTTAAATTTTTATTTGGCTCTGGGCATTCCCAAATGTTGTCTCAGTCTGATCTATGATAAACCTTCTGTGAATGCCTACATCAGGTCCTTGCATCCCTGTCTCTCATGACATCAGGTACTTTGCCTGGTCTTTCCTGGATGGGATCAAGTGAATGTGCTCTTGTATATTGCCACCTTTCAGCCAGCGGAGGGGCTGTATGCTATCTGAGCAGTCCCACCAGCTTCTCGGATCATGTTTCCACCACAAAATAGAATGGGGTGATTTTTTCCCAATACATTAAACTGTGGAGACAAAGAAATTATCACAACAGCAAAACCTAGTCAGTTTCTTGGAACAGTTTTAGTTCCAGCTGTAAATTCTACATGGCAGGTGCCTGAAACTCAGGGGCGTTATGTAGAACTGAACTGCCTGCTTATAGGTCTAATTTTTTTGTGAGCTGCTACAAAACAAGATTGTGAGGTGCTAAAACACTGTGTCTGATAGAATGCAGATTAAAATATTAGTTGTATTATCTGCTGAATTTTAGACATGAGGTACTTAGATCCAGCCTACAATCCAGAATTAAAAGAACAGATTGTGTCTTTACCTAATTAGACTTTTCTGTGGATATTGGAGTTTGAATTCCTAATAATTATGTAGTTCAGGCAATAAACAATGATGCTGATAACCTCTCTGGGGATTACACATGCTAATGTTAACACGAAAAAAAATGGAAGCTATTTTATAGAGAAATGCTGAGGAAGGTGTTGGCAGAAATGACTTTCCCACTGCTGTTCTCAGCAGATCTCTGAACCACCCAAAAATCCACTGCTGTAGGTAGGGAGATCATACTGAATAGGGTGGCAATACAGCACTGAGGGAGAAGATGGGATTATCAAAATCAGAATGGAAGCACCTTCCATGAATAGGAGCTCAGTGGCTTTTTAGGGGTGGGAAAGTCATCTTCAGCAGCTACCTTCCATCACTGCCTCTGTATCAGAACCTATAATAGGACTAAGCAAATTACTAGCAGCACTAAATGCGGTCTGATTTTCTATAATTATTTATTCTAGCTTTTAATTTATATATAGGAAAAATAAGGTGACTAGAAAGTTGAAGGAAGTACACAGCTTTTTCTGCTGGATTAATGTGAAACAGTTGCATCTCTAAAACCAATGAGAAGTTTGACTAACTGCAGTTACCTTTGTGTGTTCACAGATTTTTCCAATAACTAGGATTTGTAAGACGAGTGAACAAATCCAACAAAGCACATGTCCATAGATGTGTTATTCTGCAGTTAAGCATTTCATTATGGTTGTATTTATAGGAAAAAAAGCTGTATACATATTGTGATGATTTTTTTTGTACAAATTAGAATGTCTTTCTACTCTCATCCAAAAAATTGTTCCTATTGCAATTTTTGCACTAATATTTCCAGTTGTTATCCTGACCTTATTTAAGTTCCTGCTGCTATCTCCACCTACTTTATAGATTAAATATTGAAACATGTAATTTTGACTAGATTTTTAAATTTTATATGACATAATTCATAACTTTTGTATTAAACTTTGGCTGGTTTCATTTTGTGGGGCTGGGCTGTAGAAATGTTCATTACTTAACAGTTGTTGTGAGGCACTATTAGGCTTTTTTTGACATGAAAACATCAGAATTCTGTTTTTTGAAGTCAGGTGCTCCAGCATTTTTTAATGTTACCAGCACAATATACTTTGAAATCAAAAACTAGTAGCTGAGAAATTTAGAAAGCGGGAAGGCTGTGGCACTGCCTTAAAGCCCTTTGCAGAGTAGATAATAAACAGCCTACATCTTAGACCCAGGTGTACCTTCTAGGGGAGGAATTTGATGTTACATCTTTTATGGACCCCAGTCATAGTTATGATCTGCCATTCACTGCCATAGGCATATCTGAAAATTCTTCCTTTTTTCTCAGCTTTTTGCTTCATGTGGGATGGGCAAAAAACAAAGATTCAGGAGGTACAAGAGTGCAGGCAGATCTTTCTGGGATTTCAGTAATAGTAGTCTTACTTTCTCTGCTGTATTTTGCCTTGTGGTGTGTGTAAATGCGTCTTGGAATCAAGAAGGGATGAAAGACTTCCATCCTGAATAAATAACAGATACAAACACAGAGAGTGTAGGAAGACTGCGTAGAGTAGAGCTAGTCCCTCATCTCTGTCTGATCTGAGTCAGGAATCACTAAACTTGAACATTTTTTTTCTGTATTGTATTTCTAGAATCTTGATTCTAATTCAGAATTCTTCAGAGTGGAAATCATTCTCCAGATGTAAGACCAGAATTTTGTTCTATAAAAACATTTTGAGTTAGGTCATGATGCTGTAAAATGGAGCAATCACCGTTGCAAGGAACTCAAAAATTACTTTGTAGACATTACATTTTTGATCCCATTTTTCTCTAGACAAACAAATTTATACATGGCAATTTAGTAACTAACGAAGTCCTAGTGTTTCCCTCTATGACAACCCTCTTCATGCAAACTAACACTACATTGTTATGGATTGGGTGGCTATACAGGCTTCTCCAAAGATTTCTGTGTCAATATTTGCGTTTACAAAGAAGAACATCGGATTCCTCCAGTGGAAAAATAGCTGTAGAGTTCAGCTTTTTCATATTTTGGGGACTCTTCTTGATATTATTGAGTCTTGAACTGGAAATAAATAAGTCTGGTGGAACAAGTACTTTTGCTACTTTACTGTGTGGTTTAGATTACATTATCAACCTGTGCTTGTCTTCAGGAACCTTAGTTCCGCTTCTTGAACCTTTCTGGTAATAGTATTGAACTACAGCTGGAAATACACCAACTTCGTATTCACAGCCTATCATTATTTGTTTATTTCATTTATATCCTGCTTTACTGACATATAGGACCCAAAGCAGCCTATGCACCAATAACAAACTCATTATCTAAATGTGGATCATTAGCCAAAATGGTCCCATCTTTACACAAGAAGGAGGTATAGGCAGAATGGAGAAACAAAGTTGTGCAGATGTACAAATTTAAAAATTGGGAGGGAACAGAAAAGTCCAGTGAGGATCTGTACATGCTGTTAACTGTTAGATGGGTGAGTGGAGTATCCTGGAAAAGGGCATGAGTGGATTTTTTTCAGTTTATTTTTTATTTTGTAAAAACTATATAGAAAAAAAATAAGAATAGAAGTGCAAGAGTAGAGAAAAATAGATGGCAACTTATGTATATCTTTGACAATTAAATGCCTTGCACTGAAGCTCATGGATTTTTATTCTCCACGTGATTTGGAACTTGAACAAGAGCACTTCATGTTGCAGCTTGACAGTTGTGTGCTCACACACAACTATTTTCTCTTCATCCTTAAATTCCAGCGGGGTAGGGATGTTGAATGTGTAGTCTGACATGTTGTTGAAGTGCATTTCCTGTTGTCCATTATTGTTGGCTAGGGTTGATGGGACTGCTAAGTACATAGAAGTGGGCTTTGTTGTGTTACACTTCTCTAGCTAAACAGGCAAAACCACTGACCCAGCAGTTGGATCTGTGTACAGTATGGCCTTTCAAAGCCATTTCCCAACTGTGGGGAAAGGGGAATACTGAGTTAGAGCCTCTTTATTATCAAAATTATTAACTGTGTTTTTCTTAGTTTTAAAAAAAAACTCCATATACACAGTTTGTGCTGTTCTAAGCACTGTTTAAGACTGTGTTTCAAGAGCTCAATTTTTTTAACAAAAAATGTTATATATAAAATGTTAGAATTTTCTACAATTATGCAGTGCAATACCAGTGTGTCTTCTATATTTATTATTTTATTTATTTATTTATTTATTTATTTATTTTTATTATATTTATTATTATTCTATATTTATTATATTTATATTTATTATACCGCTTGCTATAATCTTTGAGAAATCTTGGAGGACAGGAGAAGTTCCAGCAGACTGGAAGAGAGCAAATGTTGTCCCCATCTTCAAGAAGGGAAAATAATTATCGCCCAGTCAGCCTGACATCACTACCCGGAAAGATCCTGGAGCAGATCATTAAGCAGTCAGTTTCTAATCACTTAGAAAGCAAGGCAGTAATCACGAGAAGTCAACATGGATTTCTCAAAAATAAGTCATGCCAGACTAATCTTATCTCTTTTTATGATAGAGTTACTAGCTTGATAGATGAAGGGAATGCTGTGGATGTAGCATACCTCGATTTCAGTAAGGCCTTTGACAAAGTTCCCCATGACATTCTTGCAAAGAAACTAGTAAAATGCGGGCTGGACAGGACTACTGTTAGTTGGATTTGTAATTGGTTGACCGACCGAACCCAAACAGAGAGTGATCACAAATGGCTGCTTCTCATCCTGGAGAGAAGTGACTAGCGGGGTGCCACAGGGTTCTGTCCTGGGCCCAGTGCTGTTCAATATTTTTATCAACGACTTGGATGAAGGAATAGAGGGCATGCTCATCAAATTTGCAGATGACACCAAATTGGGAGGGGTTGCTAACACGCCCGAGGACAGGATCAAAATTCAAAAGGGCCTGGACAGATTGGAGAGCTGGGCCAAGGCTAACAAAATAAAATTCAACAGAGAGAAGTGTAAGGTCCTACACTTAGGTAGAAAAAATGGAATACAGAAATATAGGGTGGGGGGACAAGTGGCTGGATAGCAGTACATGTGAAAGGGATCTAGAAGTTCATAGACCACAAGCTGAACATGAGTCAGCAGTGTGATGCAGCAGCCAAGAAAGCCAATGCAGTTCTCGGCTGCATCAATAGGAGTATGGTGTCTAGATCGAGGGAGGTACTGGTACCACTCTACTCTGCTTTGGTTAGACCTCATCTTGAATACTGTGTCCAGTTCTGGGCACCCCAATTCATGAAGGACATGGTCAAGCTGGAGCAAGTCCAGAGAAGGGCGACCAAAATGGTGAGAGGCCTGGAAGACATGCCCTATGAGGATAGACTTAGAGAGCTGGGTATGTTTAGTCTGCAGAAGAGAAGGTTAAGAGGGGACATGATAGCTATGTTTAAATATTTGAAGAGATGCCATGTAGAGGAAGGAGAGGGCTTGTTTTCTGCTGCTCCAGAGACCAGGACAAGGAGCAATGGATTCAAGCTGCAGGAAAGGAGATTCCACCTGAGCCTCAGGAAGAACTTCCTGACAATCAGGGCTGTCCGGCAGTGGAATATGCTGCCTCGGAGTGTAGTGGAATCCTTCCTTTGAGGTTTTTAAGCAGAGGCTGGATGGCCATCTGTCGGGAATGCTTTCAGGGTGTTCCTGCATAGCAGGGGGTTGGACTGGATGGCCCGTGTGGTCTCTTCCAACTCTACATTTCTATGATTCTATGATTCTATGATTCTATTATTTGAATCTTCATTCAGGTATTATAATACGACATCAATACAATAGTATTCGCAACAGTACCATTTAAGTCAGGGAACTTGGCACTCAAAACTGCCAGGAGTTGGTAAGATTTTTACTAAGTATTTCCCAGCCTTCAGTTTCCAGTATTGCACAGAGATGATATCTTACAATTATATACATTTGACGAGAAGACCATACCCTCAGATTATCCATTCATACTTTATTACATAGAGTTCTTTTGCACATTATGCTGTCATGCTTCTAATTTTTCATACCTTTTCCTGTACAAAAAGTTAATTGAGAAAGTAAATTAAATAAGGGTGTTTGTATTTTATTGATATATTAATAGCTTCCTAATAATGGAAGACATTTTTTCAAAGATCAATGAGAAAAATCTGGACCTAATTTTAAAGGTAAAGAGAGACGCTTTATATCAGTCATTTTATGTATCAGAATGGTAGTTATCTTATGTTTCTTAAAGAGTTCTCTATGAAGTCTGGAACAGTGTCAGGTAAGAGCAGATTTTCTCACAAAGCAAGCAGTATTCCTTCGTCTCTTGTTCCCCAGAGAAGGGAATAATAGGTACTTCATTTTCTTAGTGTGCAACACACCTGGTTTAAACCTTTTTGCTCCTGGTGATCAAAATCTCAATAGGAGGGGCAGAAGCCACTGCACAGTCTGTAGTCGTGCCAGTTACAACTGAACTCTTAACAGTTGTCACCAAACCTAATAATGACATGTATATATGTGAGGGCTTATCCAAAGTGCATTGTGTTTATAAGATGGACAAAAAAAATGTGTGGTTATAAAAACCCTGGAGTTTTTATTTCTGGAGAAGCTAGGAATAAAAATACACAATCATCCTGAAGCATTTTATCTGTAATAACTTGTCATTGTAAGCATTGCCCTACTGTACACTGGCATCCTGTATGAAATAGATTGCAATAGACCCTCCGGATCTGTAATTCCCACCAACCGCGGATTGTAACATCCTATACATAAAATGGTGGTGACATGAATGTGGACGTGCTGAAGTTTATGTGTGCACGTCGTTGCCATTTAATAATATGGGACATGCTCATTCACATTTTTTGGCACATTCATGGGAGGGGCTGTCCTGGAATCAAACCCCTGCAGTTCCAGAGGTCCTACTGTATGTCATTATACCAGTTTATAAACTGGTAGGACCATACTGTCAAGAGATATATCTGAAAGACAGGGCATTCTATTACGTTAAATTACACCAATGGTAAAATCCATAATTTGTCGTTGCATGCCTTCAAGTTGTTTCTGAGTTAGGGCAGCCCAAAGGTGAACCTGTCACAGGGGTTTTCCTAGCAAGATTTGTTCAGCGGGGGGGGGGTTGACTTTGCCTACTTCTGAAGCTGAGACAATATGAGTTGCCTAAGGACACCTAGTGGATTTCCATGACTGAATAGGGAATTGAACTCTGGTCTCCAGAGTAATCCAACGCTCAAACAACTACACCATGTTTAAGTCCCTAAAATCCCTAATATTTTGATATAGATACCAGGCACAAGAATGGAAGTGCTCCAATCCAGCAAAAGAGCCATGTAGCTTCTGCATGCACTGACACTGCAAACACATTTGGATGCTCAAGACACCTTAGTGCATCTTAGCATTCCACCAAATTGTATGGAATGAGCATGCCATTTGCTAACCACAATTTCTCATGCATAGGGTGTTACTTGTGTCAAAATCTTGTCATGTAATCATCCATCCAGATGGAGGAGCTACAGATAGTGTCACATCAGTTCTTCCAACTTTAAAACAGAAGAAAACTAGACCTCTTCCAATTCTTGTCCCCATGTTTTTTCTTATCCCATTCTATCTGCTTTCAACTTGAAAAAGGCAGTAATTGAACTTCTGTGCCCACTTTTTGCATGAAACATCTGGCACCTAGCAGTAGAAGCACAGCTAGCTTGAGAGCTCATGGCAATGCAATATGAAGTGCACTGGCTTCAGAGCTGCCCCACCTTTAGGTAGGCAGTGGGGCCACCTCCTCAGGGAGCACCTACTTGGGTCAGAAGTAGTCCCTTGTCCATGCCTCTTTGTTGGAGAACAGAGCTACACAGTCTACATAACCTATCCAGTTCTCAGATGTCATATTTTTTAAAAAAGGGCATCCTATCACCAATACTGAAGAAAGATTCAGCTGGAAATCTAGTTTCTGCATGTGGAACAGATGTGGGAGGGCACCATTTTGTCCTTTGATGCAAATACGAGATTTCTTGGGCCAAGCCTGACTGCTCCTGTGATGATAAGGGGCTTGTTTGAAGCTGAGCACTGTCATCCAACTCACCCTGTCTTCCCTTGCACTGTCACAGTATCATGGTGTTTGGCAAAAGTGGTAATGGTGAGGACCTAATAAGAAGAACATGATGGGTCAACTACTAGCCAACTGGTTCCACTTTTATCTACATACCCTTTACTAGTCCATGTGACATGGATAATGATGTTCATCATCTTATCAGAATGAAGAAGGAACAATTCAACCTTTGCTGAACAAAAGGGGCCTCAGTTCTCTGGGATATACTTGAGAAGTTGCATGTGGAGCTGCAGGAAGGAGGAAAATATCTACCCCCCCCCTTTTGCCTGCTACCCCATCAGTGGAAGGCACAAAGTTTCTGTTTTCAGAATTTTCCCTTGACACTCTGTGCTTATAGCTAGCTATAGTTAATATCCTCAATACCAGTTCCCATCTGATCTTGGGAGCTAAGCAGAGTCAGCCCTGGTTGGTACTTGGAAGAGAGACCACCCATGAATTCCATGAGCTGTAGGCTATATTTCTGAGGAAGGAACTGGCAAAAGCACCTCTGAGTATTCCTTGCTTAAGAAAACCCCATGAAAGTCATGGAGTTGCCATAAGTGGACAGGTGACTTAAGGGTGCGTGTGTGCACATACGCGCACACACAGTTAAGTCCCTGGAAAATAGTATTATACTTTGCTCATCTATATTCAAAAAAGTAATATTAGAGCCAATTTAAGAGAGAAATGAATTTTCAGAGAGAAGAAAATAAATATGTTTTCCTGGTCCTGATTTGGACTTCTTGAAAGTTGAAGTTGATTGGTTAAAAGTGCTGATTCAGAGAATCTCTGCCCCAAATTCATATAAATCTAGATGACTCAGTTAAGATTTTATCACATGATATGATTAATTTGACAGTTCCTCCAAAGAAGATGTTTGTATCAGATGGAATTTATACTCACAGGTGGAGCAGGTTGAAAAAGGTTTGTATTTTCATTTGGGTTCTTGCTGACAATGAACTAGTGTCCTCTGAAGCAGCAGAGAATGTATCCTTGGAGCTTGCAAAGTAGATAAGTCTCCTTCATGTTTGGACAAGATCGTTCCACTGCTACCTCACTTGAGCTCCTTAAGCAGGTTGTATTCCTGGGTTCTAAGGCAGCTAAAGCAGATTCAAAGACTTTGCAAGTCAGATGAGTTCTTGGAAGGTCAGGAGGAAATAACACATGAAATACCAAAAGTTCTTTCACCAGAGACTTCTGACTCTTTCAGCATGTGTTCATAAGTATCAAGGCAAGCTCCTCTAACTACATTTTAAGTTTTCCTTTTCTCCAATGATCTCTAGGGGGCATACATATGATTCCACCACACTGCCACATAATCCTAACAGCAAGCCCAAGAGGACATGACTGATCCAAGATCACCCAAGTGAGTTCCATGGGGGACCAAGGATTTGAGTCTGTATCTGTTCTGGGTCACAGTCCTATACTTTAACCACTTTACCACAGTGACTCTAAACTCCTGCTGTGCATTTTGTATACTCTCTTAAGATCATTCTGAAAAGACTTTATTTCTTGAGATTTTTGATTTCAAATAATGCTGCTACAGTCTCTAGAACATAAGATTTGCTAATCTAATTCATCTCCCAGAGGCACTATGGAACAAAATTGGGTCAACAGAAACTATTTAACTCTGGGATGGAGATGAATCTCAGCATTTTCAACAAGCTATAATTTCACTGGAAGAAGTCCTATCATTTAAACTGGTATGAAATTGAGATATGCGGATAGTGTAGATACACCACCAGCCCATGGAATAAACTCGTGACCTTGTAACTTAATTTGACTGTTTTAATTTCTGAATGTGTGAGGAATGACCACTCCTGAATGGACTTCCCCTTTTATCCATAATATTTTAAATACACAAATAACAAAGCTACTGAATCTTCCAAGAATTCAAAACAAGGAAGAAATACTTTCATAGTCATTTGTTTGTTTTTGATTGGGGTGGGGGGTAGAGGTGTTATGAAGGAGAAGGTTGACATTTGGGTGGGATTTGCAGGGGTTGGAATTTTTTGGCATTTTTTTGGTGTATTTTACATAAGCAAGTTCTCTTGAGGCTTCTTTGGAAGGATATATGGTTGACAAACTAAACTGATCAAACATCAAAAAAGTAAAATATAGACATTCCATATGGCTCTATATAGACTAATGACAATAGAGGAAAGTAATTCATCAAATACATGATTGTTCTAAATATGAGAGGTTATCTCCTGTTTAACATTATAGCTTATAACTGGGTTACATGGGGGCTTTTTAAGTGCACAACTCCCGTTCTTTGGACTTTTTGACAAACAACCTTCTAACACCTACCAACCAGCTGTCATTTCAGACAGTGAGACAAACAGCTTCATCTGAATCTCGGTCTTTGGTGCTGTCCTCACTGGGCAAACATGACCCTCCACTGGGTGATCGACAGCTCATGTCCTCCACCCCTGATTCCTGATCACTGTTGGCTGAAAGATCTGGATCTGAGCTTTTCAGGTTATCTTGTGTAAGAATCAGGGCCGAGTCTTCTTCGTCTCCTTGAGAAGGGCTCCGGGAGGGGAATGGTTTCAGATTGCCAGTATAGTCCTGGGGAGTGTTGGCTATGCTGTCATTGGAGGTAGAATGTCCAAAGCCGTTACTTCCATCTCGCTGTCTTGTCTTTGCCTTGCCATTATTTAATTGCACTTTTGTAAGCTTTGCCAACCTCTGCAAGATAACAAACAATGATTCATTCAGTCCCATATTACTGTATACATACCTATATCAACATTGTGTGTAAGCATTAATGGAAACCCACATGAAATTACATAAATTGGACTGGGATTGACTGATAGGTGAAAAATTTTGAGGTGACTCATCTTTGGGGAGCTAGGTGTTGTTTTTCCCAGGGGAGGAATGTGATATATGACCAGAGACAATGTGTTCTGTACGGCTGAGGAAGTGTAATTTTTTAAAAAAGAGTAATGTACCTTTTTTCCTCTTACACATATTACTATATGAGGGTTTTTTTTAAAAAAAAAACAGGTTCATGGAATATTTAGCACTATGTAGCAAGACTTGACAAAAAATCAAAATTGAAAGAGGAAATAAAAAGTTAAGAAAAGGAAGGAAAGTGCTTCAACAGCAGGTGGAAACGCTGTGAGTGGGCAGAGCTTGGCCTCAGATGCTTTGCTTTCTGAAGCAAAATGCACAAAAGCATGCTTTCCCCATTCTGCTGCTTCACTATTCCTCTAGCTGCTCTTCTTTCCTGTGTCAGGCAAATGGCAAAGAATAGAAGAAGTTATTTAAACAGTGGGAAAGGGCTCAATGCAGTTAGACCTCAAAGGCCTCTGGTCAAGAGTGGTCTGTGTAGCTGTTGCTTTAATAGATTCCCCCACCAACACAACATTTGTTCCTTTCAAGAGGCGAAAAGTTAATATGCAAATATCTTAGCAGCTAAAACTTGCTTAATTAGAAGACCTTACCCATTCAGCATTCCCTACACAAATCCCAACTATAGGGATATAAATATTTTAACTATTTCTTCCTTGCAGATGAATAATTTCTACAATTTTCTCCCCAGTACAGAGGGAAAAAATGGAATATTTCTGTGCGGTGCTCATCTGGTATTCACACATCCCAAAGTGTTTCAGGAAATTATTCTGTTGCAAAATACATGGGGAGGTTATGTCAAAATAACGGCTTTTGCACAAAAACACTGTTCCAAATAGCCGTGTGTGTGTGTTAATATTTCTGTTCTTTGTGTAAAAACCCAGCAGTTTTGTACAAATAAATAAATAAATGCAAACATACCCACCCACCATGGCTATCAGTATTTTTTGTTTTTGTTTTTTTTCCAGACTACCAAGGAGAGGAATAGGTAAAAGATTATTGGTCTGAAAACAAGCTTATGCCACAAAGAACCAGCCAGGCTGTCCTGAAATAATGTTTGAAAATAATGGTATCTTTGGGGAAAGTTTCAGTAAGTAATTAGGAACTGCCTATAATAGGCCTCTTCATTTGGAACAGTTGGTCCAACAAACACTCATTGCTTGCTTCTAACTTTAATTAGCTGAAAGAAGTATAAGCCTGATGCAAACCATATGGGCTCAGTCCACAGCATCTACTGGCAGCATAGCAAAGTAGAGGGATATCTCCTACCACTGCCAACAACAGCAGTGACCTGCGTCACACAGAGAGAGAAAAATAACACTCTGTAAGAACTGTCACTGTGATTATCATGGACTGCCCAATAAGCCCAACTGACCCAATGTAGGAAATTCCACATCAACATGTTAGTGATGCTTCTATGTGCTGCACTGAGTGTATGTACCGGTGCAGAGGACAATGGCCATATCTGGGCTCACTTGGTGCATTCAGTGGAAGCAACTAGAGCTAGCTTAAAGGCTGGACACTTTAAATGACTTCATGAAACCAAGGGCCTGTACCTCTTCTAGGACCACAAGCTCCTCCTCTAATTGCTGTGTTTCTTCTTTCACTGCCATCAAGTACTCTGTAACAGACTGCCGAGGGTGCAACCCTTTTTCAAAGCGGTTATACATTCCACTCCAGAACCTGGAACACAGAGGAATAAGCATAAAGCTATGAGACTTGTAGAGCATTTCTATAGGTGCCTCCTCTGAAGGAAGTCCTACTGAGTTAAATGGGGCTTGGACTACAGTAAGTAGACCAACCATAGCTACCCAAACTGTTAAATATGGCTGAACCCTGAGCTCTGTGCTATGGTAACCACAAACTTAACAACAACAACAACAACAATTCTCAAAATTTAAATTGGTACATGAATTTTCCTTGAATTTCAGATACTTTTCTCTCTCAGAAGGTGGTCCTCAGCTTGTATGAGTAGTGTTCAAATTCTTTTTTTATTAATTTTTATTAAAAATTTTAATGAAAAAACAAAAAATCCCCTCCCCGCTTCCAGACATCAATTTTCCCAGTTGAATCTGAGTTTAACATTCCATTCCATATAAACATTCCGTTCCGTACATTATCTCCATTTTATAACAATCGTATACTATTAGTTTATATGTAACTATTTACAATTTATCTTTTACCACCTCATTTTGTCTTCCTCCTTTCTCACAGCCTTCCTTTCTTTCTCCCTATTTCATTCTTTTATCCAGTTCAATACCTCTCGCCATTCTCTTTCAAAGCTCTGGATTGGCTTATTTTTAAGTAAAAAAGTTAGATTTTCTATTGCTACCATATCCAGGACTTTGAATTTCCATTCTCTTATATCAATATATTTTCTTTCTTTCCAATGTTGAGCATAAGTCAATCTTGCTGCAGTTATTATATATAACAATGTCTTTTGATGAGATCTTATTTCTCTTTGTTGCCCTAACATATTCAACAAATAAAGTTCTGGCTTCATTTCAAAGTTAAAACCATAGCTTCTTTGAATTTCATCATGTATTTCTTTCCAAAACTTTTTTGATATTTTACAGGTCCACCACATATGAAAAAAAGATCCCTCTTTCTCATCACATTAGTAGTGTTCAAATTCTAATGCCATGATGTACATATTTCAGTTAATAAAGGCTCTTTCCGCTATGCTGTTTTGATTGTGGAACTCCCTCCCCTTGGAGACTTGACTGACGCTGCCTTACACTTGTTTCACTGCCAAATTAAAACCTGACTTTTCACCTAAGCACTTGGTGCCTAGTGAGCTCAGTCAGAACATGGATTTTGAGTTTTGAAGTTGGCTTAGATCAGCGGTTCATGACCCATGGTCCACAGTCCCCTAGGGGGCCATGATGCCCTTACAGGGGGTCTGCAAAGGCTTGAAGAAACGTTATGAGCTTTTACAGTTAAGAAAGAAACAAAAAAAGAAAGAAAAGATGGTCATACACTGATCTCAAAGAGCAGGACTCTTGCTGGTGACAGACATCATTTGAACAGTTTCATTACAATATCTCACACTGTTCTGAAGTTATGAAAATAACTGATAGCAAAAAAAAAAAAAATCTGAACTCACTACTTCTGCACACAGTGAGAACATACAAGTAAATGCTGAGTGGATAAGAAAAAGCATGTGACATTTCTTGCTACCCCATATGCAGCCAGAACCTGCATTAGTAGCTGCACTGAACTCTAGGTGTTGACTACATTGTGCCACCACATTCTCAGAATATCTGTTTTTTCCCAGATTTCTGTAACTGTGTCAAGAATGTTCTTCTTCATGGTCTCTGTGCCTCACACACTAGGAGCTTTCGCGCATGCGTGGTAGCGTTCAGAAAATTCTAGAGCTTAGTAGCTTGGTGGGAACCTCTCCCCCATGCCCATACTGAGCATGCTCAGCCCGGCAAGCAACAGTCTCTCCTCAGTTCTTTCTCGTCCGCTGTCGCGTATGGAAGGTTCTTTTGCTTAGTAGCACCCTTTGGCTTTTTCGGATCGCTTTTCTTCTGGTTTTTGACTTGGATTTGGATATTGGACTTCGTTCTTGGATTTCGGATTGGTTTTGGTGATTTTCGGATCTTTCAAATCCCCCCCCTTTAGCTTCTCATCTTTCGTCTTCTTCGACTTCATCTCCTTCGCCATCTTCGCCACCACCCCTTGTAAGTGTTTTCCTTTCCTTGGACTTCTATGTCTTCTCTTTTTAAACCTTGCAAAACCTGTGGTCACAAGGTTGCGCTGACAGACAGACATAGTGACTGCCTTTTCTGTTTGGGAGAGGCTCACAACGTAAGGCTTGTCCTATCTGCCAGGAGTTCACCGCCCAGACTCTGCGGAACCGCTTGGCCCGCTTAAAATCTCACTGCTAGGAAGAGTCTCTTCGGGCGAGGGATCAGCCGTCTGTTCTGCTCAAGATGTCCAAACCGTCAACATCAAGCCATCCTGTGACCACACCCACGTCGGTACCAGCGGCTGCCACTCCGACAACATTGACGGTATCGGGCTCGGTACCGTCATCTCGGCCCCCAATATTGGCCTTGCCGAGAATTTCTAAGATCTCTTCGGCAGCGTTGACTTCGAGGGAGGCTCCTGCGGGCTCACAGACAGGTAAGTCATCTAGGCCGCCTACTGCTGCTCTGTGTAAGCGTCCTGCCCCTCAAGAAGTTGCTAAAGAGAAGGAAAAGGAGAGGGGAGAAAAGAAGGAGAAACAGCGTTCTCCTGCCAAGAGGCCTTGCCCTCCAATGCCGCCTCTAACCCAGCAGCCTGAGGATCCAGGCAAAGAGTCGGAACCCCAGGAAATTCTGGAGGTCTCTGATGAGGACGTGACCACTGGCTTGGCTGTGCCTTCTGGCCCGCTTGTTCTCACTGCCACGGTGTCTCCGCCCGGTCACCCTAAAGTGGTGGACCACCTGGAGGATGTTCCAGCCCCGCCCCGCCGTCGGGAGTCTTCTGGTAGGAGTGAGTTGCGCTCCCCAGAATGAAGGGTGAGACATCGGCCCCCGCGTCATCAGGAGACCTACCCGGAACGGGCCCTGTCTCAGCCCCCATTTGACTCACCGTATTCCTCGGCATCCCATATTTCGAGGTACAGTTGAGAACACACCTGGCAAGAGTATCCGGCATCATACCGTTCCTATTCCCCGGTGTATAGGGACCAATATCACCCTGACGTGAGGCAGTGGTCGCCTTATCGCCGCTCGCGCTCTCATCGCACAGCACTTACTATCCACAGTATCGGCGATCACCTTCGCGCTCCTTCTCAAGATCACCGCGTTATCACAGGTCCCATAAGCGTTCGCCCCGTCATCGGCCTGTCTCCCCACCATCAAGGACCATCTCGATAGTGTCACGTCCGACTTTGGAGTCTGCGCCAGTACAACCCTCG
The DNA here is from genome assembly GCA_948472985.1 of Iguana delicatissima. Taxonomy (NCBI): domain Eukaryota; kingdom Metazoa; phylum Chordata; class Lepidosauria; order Squamata; family Iguanidae; genus Iguana; species Iguana delicatissima. The sequence continues at coordinate 404,891 of CAOKZL010000401.1, forward strand.
GCTCCCACCACTACCATCACCCAGGCGATTCGGCGCCCGCAGCCTACAGTGGCGCCCATTACTACGACTCCGCAACTCCAGACAGTGGTTACTCCACTGACCTCGACAACTGCACCAGCGGTCACCTTGGCGCCACCACCTCAACAGCCATCGAGAGAGAGGTCTCCTGAGAAATCTCTGTCTCAGTCCTCCCAGACCTATGAGTCCAACTCGGAGTCTGACAAGTCAACGCCTCCATCCCATGAGTCGCCTCCCTTGGCTTTTGGAGATCTCGCACCAGAGTCGGCACCAGAGGATGTGAAACAATTCTCTGATATCCTCCTCCAGATGGCAACGGCATTCAGATTAAAAGTCACAGACCCAGCTCTGGCCGTGCAGGATCCGTTTTTCCATTACATGGATACCTGTCCACCATCAACGGCACCACTACTGTTCCTGCCGGTCTTGATGGAGGCCCTCAAACATCCATGGGCCCAGCCAGCGTCCGCCCAGCCGATCCCTCACCGGTTGGAACATCTATACCAGACCCAAAAGGAGGAGGCCGAGTTCCTGTTCACACACCCGGTACCGAACTCTATCGTGGTTGAATCCGCCCAGACCAAGGGCGGGAGAGAACGCACACCACCCCGCCAGACCAAGAGGGCCGCAGGCTGGACACCTTTGGCAGGAGGTTTTACTCAGCCTCGTCTCTGATTGCCAGGGTGTCCAACACCCAAGCCTGCCTCGCGGCCTATTTGAGAAATCTGCTGGACAGATTCTTTCCTCTCTTGTCCAACCTCCCTAAGGAGAATCAGGCGAGTGGTATGCAGTTCTTTAACGAGGTGGTAGCACTCGCCAACCAGCAGATCATCTCATCGAGGCACTCAGTCGAGGTGGCGGGGCGCGTAATGGTGGGCTCCATAGCATTACGTCGCTATGCATGGTTGCGCTCGTCGGGTCTGCAGGAGGACACCAGATGGAGAATTGAGGACCTCCCTTTCCACGGCCAGGGTTTGTTTAACGCGACGACTGATGAGGCGATGGTCCACATTGTCAAAGCGCATCTGACGGCTAAGAAGATGGGCATACACCAGCCCCCGCAGTCTCGCCGTAGCTTCACTTCACGGCCCTCGTGGCACAGGTCGTCATCCTCAACATACCAGCCGCACTCACCTCGTTCGGCTCCGTCTCACCCGTCGACCTCATCCTCTGCATGGAGGCCTCTTCGGAGACGCCCGTCTTCCTCTTCGAAGAAGTCTTCATCTGGGACAAAGTCCCGTTTTTGACCGTCTTTGCAGGATGCCCTCACAGCCACTCTTCCACTGGCCAGCAGCCTTAGAAGATCATCCGTGCCTGGCCAGACATCTCACCGAATGGCGCCACATCACCACGGACTCCTGGGTTTTCTCTATCATCTGTCTTGGTTACGCCATCGAGTTTGCAAGTATACCTCTGCGAGGCATCTACTATTCCACTCCAGCCAGCTCGGCTTTGTTGGAAGAGATCCAGTCCCTGTTGCAAAAAGGAGCGATCGAAGAACTTCCGTCCTCGGCCAGTACCACCAGCTTCTTCTCCCGGTACTTCACGGTACCAAAATCGGACGGTAGCCTGCGACCAATCTTGGACCTCAGAGGGGTGAACGAGTACATCCACCCCAAAAGGTTCAAGATGGTAACCTTGTCTTCGATCCTCCCCTTCCTTCGACGAGGGGACCGGTTCGCCTCCATTGATCTTCGGGATGCGTACTTTCACATCTCCATTCGCCCGCAGCACAGACAGTACCTTCAGTTCGTGGTCGACGGCACCTGTTACCAATACAGGGTGCTGCAATTCAGACTCTCAACCACCCCCAGGGTCTTTACCAAATGCATGGCCCCTGTGGTGTCCCACCTGCAGACGAAGGGCGTCTCCATCTACCCTTACCTCGACAACTGGCTGTTGGTGGCTTCCAGCAGATGGAAACTCTACACGGACATCCACCAGACTCTGTCCCTCGAGGCTCTCCATCGGCAGCTCTTTTCCGGGACGCTACCATGAAGCAATTCATGAAGGGCTTACAACATCTCTATCCGCCGGTATCGCTGCTGCTACCGCCCTGGTCGCTGTCCCTGGTACTATCGCAGCTGACGCGACCGCCCTTCGAGCCCATGGCTACTGCAGATGACAGGCTCCTGACCATCAAGACGGCTTTCCTGGTAGCTGTCACCTCAGCCAGGTGGGCCAGTGAGTTGACAGTGCTGCGGGCTGACGAGCCCTTCCTTGTCTTCCACAGGGACAAGGTAGTCCTTTGCCCTGACATTTCCTTCCTGCCCAAGGTGGTCTCACACTTCCACCTCAATCAGGACATCATTCTACCGACCTTTTACCTGGACCCAACAACGCCCCTGGAGCGGTCCCTTCACTCTCTTGATGTTCGTCGGGCCTTGGTTTTCTACACTAACCGGACTGCGTCCTTTTACCAGACTCCGCCCCTGTTCATGTGCTATGGCCAGTGTCACAGAGGCCACAAGGTGTTCACCCAGAGGTTTTCCAAATGGGTGGCCCAGACCATCCTGCTGGCGTATGAACTCGCCAAGCAGCCTCCACCAGCCTTGCTCTGGGCTCATTCCACCAGAGCCGTGGCATCCTCAGCAGCCCTCCTTCGAGGTGTGGACCTGCAAGAACTCTGTCGAGTGGCGACCTGTCCAAGCCATCGACCTTCATGTGCCACTATAGACTGGACTGCCAGTCCCGTAGAGATGCCCGTTTCAGACAAGCGGTGCTGGCTTCCATACTCTAGGACCTGACTCACCGTCCTGCTGGTAAGCTACGAAATTTCCTAGTGTGTGAGGCACAGAGACCACGAAGAAGAAGAACAGGTTGCTTACCTGTAACTGTGGTTCTTTGAGTGGTCATCTGTGCCCTCACACACACCCGCCCAGCCGTGCCCTCTTTCTCAGGTCCCTTATTGGCAGACTCTAGAACTGAGGAGAGACTGTTGCTTGGCGGGCTGAGCATGCTCAGTACGGGCATGAGGGATGGGTTCCCACCAAGCTACTAAGCTCTAGAATTTTCCGAACGCTACCGCGCATGTGCGAAAGCTCCTAGTATGTGAGGGCACAGATGATCACTCGAAGAACCACAGTTACAGGTAAGCAACCTGTTCTTCTCAAAGATATTCATGTATAAAAGGAAGACTGTGATCATGGGAAGACAGAATTGGAGTCAGTATGAATGAGTGTTCAGATGGACTTTGAAATGATAACTGTGCATTATTGATAATGATCATATTTCTTCCTCAGTTTCTGCGAATGAAAAGTGTTTGGTTACTGTTGGGTAAAGTGACTTTTCAATGTTATCAAGACAAATTTCATAGCAATATATTTTGGCTGAGCCTCAGGATAGATCATTGGCTGAGTTCAAAATGTAAAACTACTGAAGATGTTGGTGAGGGTGCATCCTGTTCAAAACCAAATGAAGCTTCTTCCAGTCATCTTAAAATGTACCACCATTATAGCAAGGAATATCTCTTGATTGGCTTCACACGAACAAGCCCCAGAAGACGAGCAAGTACCACAGAACGTGTCATGTTATGATGTATTGTGCAACGAAGCCATGAAACGGTCAAAATTCTGAAGGCATCTTGATACTAAACATAAAGAGCATGCCACACAGAGCATTGTAGGCTTTTTTTCAAAACTAAGGAGCAGGAGCTTCAGAAAAGTAAAAAACAAAAAACGGTTTTTAAAAAGACCGCATCTGGTAGTAACAATGAAAATGCAGTGAAGACTTTATTTGAAGTTTCTCAGCTAATAACAAAATCCAGAAAACCACACACAACTACTGAGAAATTTATATTACCTACTACAAAAATCATGGTTTCTGCATTGATCAACAAGAAAGCTGCCAAGGACCTTTTCTTTGTCAAATGACAGTTAAGAAGAAAGTGAATGGTTTGTCAGCCAATATCTAGGAACAGTTATTAGAAAGAATCCACATTTCCCCTACTTTGATCTGCAAGCGGATGAAAGCACAGATATAACAAACAAAGCAACCTTATTTTGTTACATTACATATGAGCATGAGAGAGATATTTTTGAAGATTTACTCTTCATCTTGTTTGTACACACTATAGCTGAAGAACAATTTAACAATTTAAATGAGTTTATAACATCTCATGACATGGATTGTTGTTGTTGTTAACATTATTACCACTACTATTATTACAGTAAAATATTGTAATAGGAACGTGTGCATTTACTTATTTTCCCCTTCTGCAAAGCTGAAGACCCTTGACGAGCAACTTTAAATGAACGTTTGCTGCAGTTTAGGGGTTTTAAATCTTGAGTTAAGTCTTAGTGATCCATAGCAACAAGGGGATCCATAATAAAGAAAGGTTAAGAACCCTCTTAAGTGATCAGTACACTGCCCCTGGTATCTTCTGATTTTGGACAGGGAAATATAAAAAAAAAAAAAAGTGAGGGAATACTGTAAAATTAAAGCATGAGATGTTTCTGTTCTTAAACAAATTGCCCTGCTTCACTGTATTCTCATGGCTATAGCAACTTGGAAATACCCATAAAAACCTTCAGCTTCAAAAGCTGCCCCATTCATTTGCATCAGGAGTGGACAAAGTGTACCCCCAAAATGTGCTCTAGGTGTGGGGCATTTCCACCACATTTTGGGCACACCAAATAGATGCCTTTTTTGAAACAGGAATGAACAGGGAGTGACTTCCTGGTTTTTTTTTAAGGCTTCTCCAAGACCTAAAATGGCACAGAAAGGCCCAAAAATATGATGAAAATGACCCCCTTATCCCCTACAGAGTATCTTGGTTGTTCCTGGACCAGCTGTGATATGGTGTGTCCCTCCAAGATTTCCTGGGGGACTAAGATGGGCTCCTATCTTTCCCTAGTTGCGATCCCTAATTTAGATGGAATATGTTGATCTGATGCGTTCAGCATGGAACCTCAATTTAAAATGAATAGTACAGTGCATGGACAGGATCATATGAGTTAAGGCACACCTTAAAATTTGGTCTCTAGTACAAAGCCTTAAGAGGAAAAAGCATCTGATTTTCTAAGCTACTACTTTTTTTATGAAGTCCTCAGCTGCTGGTTCCTGGTCTGGTTTTCTCTGTTGTAACAGATTGCAGGGTAACAATCCCTCTGTTAGCCTGCATTTTAATCTCGGGGAAGGGCAGATATAAATTGTAAGACATGTTTTGGACAATTTGAGTGAGACTAATCTGCTTGGTTGCCTAATTTCTCTGATTATATGTGGTCACAAGTCAATTGCATGCAGATAAGCAGATCAGTGGCTGGGTTAAGTAACAGCTAGACATGGATTCAGAATAGAGCTGTCTAGAAAGGGCTTGAGAAGCTATTTTGAGAGGCTCTGTAACACTATAAGTTCTAATGATAGCCCTCAGTGCATTCTTCCCCACTCCCACTTCCCAAGTCTGTAGTACTTCAGTTCTGTTCTCAAAAGGTACTATTGACTTGAAATTAAAGAGCAAATTACCAAAGTAACAAGGAAATAAAAAGAGCAGAACCACCACCCCCACCAAGAAAATAGTGATGAAACAAGTTTGAACATTACAATTTTCCCTATTTGCTTATCTCTGTACTTACAGAGTTACAGTTTCAAATTTTAATAAAAGTACATATTATTTAAACACTGTGTGTATACGTGTGTGTGTGTTGTCACTTAGAACAAAAGAACTGTATTATTAGTAAATTAGCGTGATGTAGAAAACAGCTGGAAAGCTCATTGTTCTCTCTGGTCTTAATAATAGAACACAAGGTGACCTCATGAAGCTGAATAATAAGAAATTCAGGAAAGATGAAGTAGTACTTCATACAGTACATACTAAACTATGCCATTCATTTTGACAAGATATGGTAATACCCACTAACTTGTGCGTGTATATGTGCTTTCAAGTTGCCTGTCAACTTAAAGAGACCCCATGATTTCCATAGGGTCTTCTTAGGCAAAGAATACTCTAGTTTCACCATTTCTTTCCTCTGAAATATAATCTACAGCACCTGGTATTTGTTGGCAGTCTCTTATCCAAGTACAGACAGAGTTGACCTGCTTAGCTGCCAAGATCAGATGGGATCAGGCAGCTTTTAGGTATTTAAAATTACTTGGCCACTAACTTACATTGCTTTAAAACAGGATTAGACAAATTCATGGACAGAAAGGCATTCACTGGATTCATGATGCCAATATGCTATCACCAGTACCTGAGGTAGCATTCCTCTCAGTACCAGTTTCTTGTACTCATCAGGGCATGGATATTGTGCTCATCTCCTACATGCAAGGTTCTATTCAGCCTCACATCACACACCGTAGAAGACAGGATGAGAGTATTTCATTGACCAAGGATGGGCAATTGTGAAGTTCAGGGCCACCTATCTGGTGAGCTAAGTACTCCATAATACAGCTAGTTTGTTTTTGTTTTGAAAAGAGTTTACAGGGATTGTAAGGGAAGAGGAAAATCACCTCCTTGATGGATAAACTGAAGTCAGTCATGGCATCATTGTGGCCAGCTTCTTCAGTTAGGATTGCCAGAGTGAAAACTGGAAAGGGTTGCTCCTGCAGTTGGGTAGAAGAGGGAACTTCAGAAGGTGTGTTCATTGCTAATGGTTGTGTGATAGCAACACCTGTGGAAATCCCCTTTTCCAAATAACTATCAAAAGTAGAGAAACCCTCTTCAACTTTCACTCTGGCACCTTTACATATAAGGATAATGTGCCCTAGAAATTGAAAGTCCAGTTCCAGGTTAACTTCAACATGAACACTGTGTGTATGCCAACAGCCTCATTACTGCACATGGTTTAAGTTGGTTTAAACAGGAAAATATAACTTTAGGACAGACATTCTCAGAAATTCCTTTATGAACTAGGCTCCATCATATTTGGGGGAATTATCCAGTGGCATGGCACAAGTATAGAGTCAGTGTATCAGATCACACTCTTTGGCTATATATCTCCTAACTTTTGTTCATAAACTAGAATGAAACAGAGAAAATGAAGAATGGCATTTTTTATCAATATTTTCCACCAGAGAAGAACTAATGCCAAGAAAAAAAATCACTTACTTGTAGATAAAATGGCAGGGGGCAGACTTTGGATGTAGGGTCCTATTATAGTCTTCCCTATATAGAGGATTCATATAATCGGCACGATTCTTCCACAAGTGAGCCCAAAGTGAATAAGTTCGCTCCTGAATCCTGAAAGTTGATTTAAAAGAAAAGTTAATGAACTGCACTGCACTCTCCCTCAATCGCAGATGGATAGCTGTGAGTGTGTTAAGAAAGTAGATTTACATTAAGGATGGCTAGAACTCAGGTGGTCCTAATTTGCTACTCTTTTTCAGAAAGGGGGAATGAACTTCTTTTGTGAATCACAAAGTGCTAAAATGGGTATGGGTCCTGAGGTGCCTATCTGTCCCACCCCAGATTTGCAATAGGTTATCATCGCTGAAGTCTGAAACAAAATTTGGCACTAAACTACAAGCCATTTAAAGTGAGGAATATGCTTGCTTTGAACAGATTTTTCCTGACTGTCATCGAAATCCATCAATGAGCTTTTCACCAAATTTCAGTGGCAGTTTTCATCAGTGGCTTGTGAAGTGGCCTTGGACCCTACCGCTCGATTAAAGGATGAATTCAACAGCAAATAAAAGCCATGGAATAACCTATTTAACACGCACAGTTTGCTTTTTCCCTCTCCTCCCTCCCAATCTTTTCCTTTTGTGTCATACTTTTAATATTGTAAATGGGCAGGCAGGAACTGTCTCCATTTAAATATTTGTAATGCTCTGGGAGTGGTTTTGACTGAAGCATGGGTAAAAACATGCTAAATCAATAAATACATGGGGTATGATTTAGAATGGTAAGCACAATCTAGCACCATCAGTTGTATCATACCCTGCTCTTATGGATACAAGGAGAGATCAATGATGTGGTTATGCTGGTTATAAGTTCTCAATTCCCTTTTTTTCTTCCACAAGCTTTGTGGCCCAGTCCTTCCAATAACCAACCACACTTCCTCTCCCCATTTCCTTCAACTTAACTTTCACTCTGGCTGCAATTTGCTATGGCTTAGCATAGCATAGTAGTTCTTCATGTAAACCTACACTAAGCTGACCAATACACCACTCACCCAGACTTAGCATACAGCTTCTGAAACCCCCCTCCCAGCATAGCCATTCTGTATCTCACAGTGAGTGGATAGGATCAGAGAAGTGTCTGGCTACATACCCCATGGCCAGATGTGAAATGATCACAGCGATATTGAGATCCACCAAGAGCCTTGGTACTGATGTAATCATTGCGTGTCTGGCTTCAGGGATGTTGTCAATACTAAGGCCATTTCCACACTACATTGTTATAGTGCTATTATTCCACTTTCAACATCCTGTGGAATCCTGGGGTCTGTAGTTTACTGAGGCCAAAGAACTCTCTGGCTGAGAATTCTAAATGCCCCTCCCTAAACTGCAAATTCCAGGATTCCATAGTTTGTTGAAAGTGGAATAATAGCACTATAACAATGTAGTGCGGAAACAGCTTAAGATAAGAGGAATTATTGACAGCAGGAGTCGGAAGAATGATGGATCAGATTAAAAATCTATTGAGATAATCAGCCGGAAATTAGAGTTGGCAAAGACAGATATTTCTTGGTAATTTAGAAATCAGCAAGAGCAAGCTAAGTGAGTGAGTAAGTGAATGAGATCACAGAAAATGTTGGAAGAATTAGTGGTCAGTTAGAGAAGTTAGTGGGGCAAGGAGAAAGAATGAAAAAGATAAGTTAGCAATAAACTGTTAAAGTGTCAGTGATGTTAGGTTAGAAGATATTGTTTGTTATTTTACATCAAAATAATACGTGCTTTAGAGGTTATGTCCTAAAAACAACAAATAAATGTTTACAGTTTTAACTATCTGTCTGGGTGACTTTAAAGGTAGCACATCTCACTCACATGCTGGTTTTGAATCATACAGGTAAGACTAGTTTTTCTGACAGATCTCAGAATATTATTTTTCTTACAAAGTAACATGTTAGCCATTGCTACTTCCTTTTTAAAATTTCACCCACAGTTTCAAAATAACTAATTACTTTGAAATAAAATGAGCTAGATCTCTCTCTCTCTCTTTTATTAAAAATACATATAAAAGTAGAAAAATAGCTACGAATCCCTTCATAGGACTCCCCAACACAGCTTTTTAGGACTATTAAAGACATTTCTCATGACACTGGAAATACAATGAATTGTCAGATGTTATGATTCAAAAGGAATAATAATACTCTTGTTACTTACAAAAGAGGTGTATTACAGGTAATGTCTCTACTTGTGTACATGCTGTTCTCTATAACAGTAGGTGGCAGCAGTAGGTAATTTTGAGGAAAATTATGCAGAAATGTAGATTCAATAGACAGTGTAAATGACTTCCCCCAATGATCATTAGGAGAAACAATTTTGTAGAAGACTAAGCAACACCAGTTTCACTTATTTCACCTGTCATGACTCCTGCATACACACAGCATCCTGGGAACTTCAGTCTTGTAAAGCACGGATGAGAACTTTCTGGGGGAAAAACTTATACCACCAAGCTTGTACCATCTTTTTTTTTTTTTTTGAGAGAGAGAGAAAGAGAGAGAGAGAGAGAGAGAGTAAATCTGGACTATAATAGCACTATAGGTTTAGAATAGTGAACTTGCAGAAGTCCAAGGTCATTTCTGCAGTACACTGTTATAATGCCATCATTCCATTTTCAACATCCTGTGGAATTCTGGGATTTGTAGTTTACTGAGGCCAAAGAGCTCTCTGGCTGAGAATTCTAAATTCCCCTCTCTAAACTGCAAAGCCCAGGATTCCGTAAGATGTTAATTTTTCAGAAACACACATTATCAGATGGCCACAGCTGCTCTGCCGAGACTGTTTTCTTTGCTTTTCTGTTGAGGTTTGTTTTGTTCTGATGGGTTAATAACAGCAGTGTTTTTTGTGTTCTGTGATGGGTGTTTATTTAGTGTTTATCAATTTTTTTCTTATTTTTTTCCTATTATTATATTTGGATTTTAATATGTAAGCCACCTTTAACGGGTTTTGACCCTCAAAGATGACCTAAAATATATTGTTTTATAAATAATAAAGAAATAATTGCTATGATGTTTGTATGCAAAGGAAGCAGCTGACCAAAAACATTCATGACTTTACACCTGGCACTTAGCAGTCTTCCATTCACTGAAAAAAATACAACTACAAAATATTGGTGGTGTGTTGTATATACATATTAAGAAATAAGGCTGCCTTACTTCAGCTCTTGTCTTTCCTTCTGACTGTTGCACAAGAAGTTTCCAAACTGGCAGGAATAAATATGATGCTGTATATGGATCAGAAACCTTTCGTTGAATTCAAAGGCACAAGGAAATTGTTCCATAAGCTGCCAAACACATTCAATGAACTGATCAATGACTGGAGATATCTCCTTTGGGTCTCCATCTAAATTGCCATACCTGACCCGAAAAAGAAAAGGGAAATGTGAGTTCTTAGAAATCAATCGGAGCCCTTCAAACAACATGAGAGGTAAGAACTCGAGGCTACAAGAGGAAACAGAAAATTGGCAAAAGTCAACTCTCTACCCTCCACCCCCTTTCCACAAATGGGAGAATGAATTTGGATCCATCCTGTGAACTGAAGTGAAACTGCAGGATCCAAACCAAAAGTACTGTTAAAGTGAATACACTGAAAAATATGTCAGCACTCCTCAAATGGTACTCTCCTGATCAGCCCACTGAAAATTTAAAATATCTTAGTACTTTTCCAACAGGTACAACAGAACTTGCTTAATAACAAGAAAAATATTTTACAAGTATATATGTGTCAATTCATTTACTCCACAGTATTGTGCAATGACTGATACTGGTCTTATCAGGGTGGAATCTACATAACTTCTATAGCCATATAGAAAGCAATTGTTTGTTTTCTTCTGCCATTACTGCAGTCATAGTTTAAGATCACTGCAAGTCACTGTTGTCCTTAGTCAAAGTTCTAGTTTCTGGTATACAGGACAGAACAAACGTGTTTGCTGGTAGATAAAGACAGAACAAATGGAATGTGTACCTTAGGCCTCAATAGTATTTGGTCCTTCAGATATTTTAGCCTAAAACTGCCGTCAGCCACATCTAGCATAGCCAACTGAAAGGAATGGTAGGTGTGGAGGCCCAAGCATCCCTCAGCACAGAAATAATTCATAGGGGCCATGTATGTTATTCAGAAAGCATTCTTTATTTATTTCTGGCAGCAAAAAAGCCACATTCTAGTGCATTTGACCTCATAAAATCTAGTTATATGAAATCATGCTTACCTGTGATTAAATTTATGACCAAATGAAACCCAGTCTTTATCAATTAATACCTGAAATGAAAAAAAAATGTGTGTCAAAGCCATCCAATGAAACTCACCTGCATTTATGAGCAACAAAAAAACTGATATTCTCCATCAGTCTAGACTGACAGTCTAATCTAGTAGATAACTTATACCATTGTGTCGCAGTGGTTAAATGCCAGTACTGCAACCACAAGGTTATGAGTTCGATCCTGCCAGGCTCCAAGGTTGACTCAGCCTTCCATCCTTTCATAGGTCGGTAAAATGAGTACCCAGCTTGTTGGGGGCACTTAGCTAAAAATACATTGTAAACCGCTTAGATAACACTTAGTTCATAGGCGGTATAGAAATAAATGCTATTGCTATATATATCCTCTAGTGTTAAGAAAAAGCCTCCCCTCCATGCATTCAATTAACTATAGAGCACACAACTTCCTATAAGCCAAAGCAAGCATGCTTACCATGAACCCTTTCATAGTTCGATAATATGGATCTAACACGAGGCTTGCTACAGAGCAAACTTGAGCTGTCCGGTCCCATCCATCAGAACAGTGAACAAGAACACTGACTCCTTCTTCGGCCACAGCCTAAAAAAGCAAAAGGGGAGAAAAAACATATTTGACTAGAAGCAAAACAGTAACATTCTCTTAATCTCTGTTTCTTACTTAGCACTCTGTCTCTCAAAGAGAAGAAAAGCTAGAAGGTGAAGCAGATCAAAATATTACAGCTGCTCAAAAAGATGACAGTTATTTGGGGGGCAGCTCATCCTCAACCTAGTAATCTGAATATGTATTGGACAACAACTCTTACTCTCCACATCCAGCATGGCCATTGACCTCAGGCCACTCAAGAAAGTTCCACCAGCGCACTTGTTGCTCTGTGTTATTTTTCTCTGCATCTTCCTATCACTTACTAGAGACTGAAGAGCTTACTCAACTACAACTACAGTTCCCAGAACTCCCCAGCAAGCATCATCACTAGGATTATAGGTCTTGCTGTACAGAAAAAGTACCTTGCCAGTGTTCCAGTCCTAGCTACAATGTTTCTGTCTAATAATCCACACAGGCGTACACACAAGCACACTCCACACTCCCTGTAGGAAAGCATCCTGGATGTTTGAGATTTGATGCAAAGAAGAATAGATACATGGGACAAGTGATATTCCATTGGTCAGAGCTGACAGATCCTGCCCACAATTTGTTGGCTTAATATTGCTCCATAGGAGACCTGTTGTATCTTTCTCTTGCACCTAAATGCAACCTATCTAGGTCACATTAGTTTCTTACATACTATATCCCCAAAGGGAACAATGAATCAACAGCATACAACCAGCTTTCCTGGATCAGCACATTCCCTGTTGTCTTCTAAGATTAAGAAGTACAGGCTGTACCTTTGCAATAAAGATGCCTGCATCCATGATTGCTTTGATGTGCTTCAGCCAGCCTGAATTCTCTAGCCCCCAGAGGAAGTCACTCATTGAAGGAGATCTCAGTTCGCAAACTTAGCAAAATTAGAAAAATTAATTAGCATATTTTATAAAAAACTATTTTTATATGACAGTTCCAATACATATCATATAAATAAGGTGTTTGAGGGTGTTGCTTCACACATGCCTGTTCATCACTTTTCTTGCAAGGTTGTCTTTTAAGCGTGAATGGGCTATCACAGATTGCCCAAGCTTCTCACATCACCACAAAGCTGAACGCTTTTAAATGAAGCGTTAGGAAGAAAAGTTACAAGGTAAGAAGTATAATAAAGCCCACTTTTTTTTTAATGAATAGCAATCCAGAGAGGAAACAATTTTGATTAGCATGAAAGAGAGGTTGCTTAGTCTCTTACCTCCTGGTTGTCTTCCCTACTCAAAATTGACCTAGTGTGTGAAGAAGTCATTTCCTTGAATGACAACTCCCAGAATGCCCCAGCCACCATGAGTACCAGTAAATGTTCCTCCTTACACACATGGCATACAGATTGTTGGGAACTATCAGCACTGTGGATAGTGATAGGGGTATGACTAGCTGATGTAGCTCTCAGACCTCCCACACATATGTTCTTTCACCGTCAGGGGGTATTGTGTCAGCTACTTCTGAGTGTAAAATAATCAAGTATAGATAAATCCAGTTATGAATATGTTTATGTGATCAAGGTCTTAATCCCATCATATTTAAAATTAAAGTGCTAACATCTTCTTGTTTTGATTCTTGTTTTTAGACTCTAAACCCAACAAGAGCTTTTACCCATTGACTTTAATTAAAGGTTCAATACAAATGAAAATGATCTTCAAGAAACTTTGACCATTGAGAAATACAGGAATTTATTATCATGAAAGCTTCTTTGTGTTAGGGCAGTTGCTTGCCAGAATGCCTTACGGTTCTGAACTAATGGCACTATTCTCATTTCTGTTGCTTGCATCTTACATTTAAAGGGTATAATCCATATTAAAAACCCATATTATCCACAAAATATACTTTGTCTGCCATAATTTAAAGGACAGCAGCCCCAAAGCAATTCTCAGTGAGTGGACTCTAGAGGAACAGCAGTTTAGGAAGTATATGGTAGACACTATGGGAAGTGGGGTGCTAGCTGAACTGAAGATCACCTGTTTGTCACAAAGTTGTCCCAGGTTCCTGGACTTTCGAAACAGGACTAGGAAAATTCCTTTCTGAAACCTCAAAGAACCACTTCCAGCACCACCTAGCCAGCATGGCCAGTGAATTCCAAAGTTGTAAAAAAAAAGGAACTTTTCCAAGCTCTGTCTCTACCTGAGACATGGAACACTTGTTTCCAGAGTAAACAATATTGGTCTAGACTGACAAACTATCCAAGTATAAGGCAGCATCTGATGCATTTGACTTTTAAGCCTTTGCTTGCCTCCGTGCCAACATTATTCTAACCTTTCTCCTAGTGGTTCTTTCTACCATCTATCAAAAAAGGCCATTTTCCAAATGGTATCTCACAAAACTGTCCTCAGGATGGAGCACCCATGACAGCAAGAAACCTGTCAAATGATTAATGTACCCGCCAGATGGGAGCGCAATCCATTAACTGCTGGATTTGATCTGAGATGGCTGCCTCCTGTTTGCAAAGCACAGATAAAGCCTAAACAGAGCTTTACTCCCCTATCAAAATCAATATTTGCTCTCCAGTTTACCAAGCAAAGTCCATAAAGCACTAAATTGCCAGCCTACATCATACATACAGCTAGTGATGTTGGCCACTGACCTGGAGTTCAACAGTGAATTCACTTAGAGAGGAATTCTATTACTAAGCAAAAGCTCCATTAGATCTGCTGGCACTTCCTAGACCTGAGTGTCATAATTGCTAAACATTAATCTACATAAAGGATCTGCAGGGACAAGAATGTGGGGCAGATCCAAAGCATCAGAAGCAACATGTAATGGGGGGGGGGGGATTGATCACATCACCTGCAACTTCAGCAATTCACAAGTTGACTTTGCTTCTTTTTCTGACTGATAATTAGAGGTGCAGAAAAGGGAAAATGGTAGGGTAGGGTTTTAGCCCTCCTAACTATGAATATTAAAGAAAGAAGTAATGACTGGTCTAATTTTTCATTTGCTGCTTACATTTCTTTCCTCTTCTTCTACAGGGCTCAGATCTATTGATTTATCTCACACCATCTTTACAACAAGACAAAAAGGCTAGAAGATAAGAAAGAGAATGAACTACCCAAGTAAGTGACAGAGCTGAACTGTAACTTCGTACATCCAGATCTTAATTTTACCAAATCATCTTCCTGACTCTTTTCTCCCCTCTATCCTTTAAGGCAGGTTTGGGGAACTTGGTCCTCCAGATGTTCTGTGCTACAATTTCCACAGTGCCTTACCATTAGCCATATTGAATAGGGCTTCTAAAAGTCAAAATGTCCCCACCCTTCTGTAAGGTTTGTTATACTAAGACAATTAATGCTGGTCTTACCTCAAAGCAGATAGAATCTGCACAACCCAGAAACCTGATCCTAAAAAGGAGAAGATGGTCTTTTCCATTTTTTCCAGAAAGTTGAATGAAAAGGACTGGGTTCATTGGGATGATCCATTGGTGTGAACAGGATATTACAGACATGAAAGAGTTCTTGGTGTAGCATTGGTGTAGCATTGTATCACCTCAAGACACAATGCTTTTCGACATATGCTGTTGCCAGACTTCAAGACTCATTCATGCATGGTGTGGGAACCCATTTGCGGGAACACAATTGTGTGAACAAGCAATAATTGGTAAAAACAACACTGAACTTTTCATATCTCCTCACTTTCCCTCGAAATGCAGTATTTTCAGCGGAGTCTATTCATGTGTTCAACTGCTAATCCATGAAATACGAAATGCACTTGTGTACACATGTGACCCCAAACAGAGAAAAACCAAGAGACAGGCACACGTGTGTGAATCTGCCCACAGGCACTTTTACATGTAATATTGTTTAAACAAATCAAAAGTCTTTTCTTCTGCATTAATCAGGAAATTCCCATCCACCCTAAATGAGTAGCGCATATTATTGTCAGAGCAGTGACCTGGAAATACTGAATATATGAAACTAAGCCACTGTCGTCCTCAGTTTGAGAAGACAGTGCCATATCTCCATTATACTCATGTCAGCCTTTACAGTACTGATGACATAGGAGTGCCTTAGGAGAAGTGCCTCATGTATGTGGAAGTTGAGATCTCACCTTAACTATAAACAGATAATGGTCAACTCACTATTTTAGAGGTTACATCAAAATTAACTTCCATTGATGCCACTGTCAGGGAGTAATCATTATATGAGTGACAGAGAACATGCTTTGAATGTAGAAGAGTCCTTCAGCTTTTGAGGTCTACAAGAATCTCTGGAAGTAAGGCCAGAAAAAGATCTATACCTTTAGAAGCAATTGTTCGTTTCAGCAGACCAGCCTCCTCCACTCTAATGCTCTCAAGACATGTCAAACTATAACTCACATCATCTCAAACCAAGCTAAAAACTCATCTTCAAGGAGCAAGTTGGAGAAGGTTGGAGTAGACAGTACTGTGCTACAGGAACTAGTGGTATGATTTAGATTAAAGTAGCTTCTTACATCCTTAACAGAACTATTACCTTAGGAGTGGAACCTTAGCACCAGAGCCATAATATCTTTCTGTAGAATATTAATAGTCGTTGCTGAAATGCAGAGGTAATGATATTTTTTAAGCTCTTAGGAATTCATCTCACCAAGGACACAGTTGAAATGCAAGCAGTTCAGACTGCCCTCAGTAAATAACACAGGTGAAATTTTACCTTCAAGCATTTTTTGGAGGCTGCTCCTCATGACGTGGATGTTCTCAATACCTATAAACTGAAACTTGATGTTTGAGTAATTGTCCTCATTTTCGTATCCCTTCCCAGCTGCTCTGTTTGCCATTGCATTGAGCTGCAAAAACAGAAGAGAGGAGAGAGAAATAAAGGATTATTCCTTTATTGTATGATAAATGTTTATTCTGCTATCATAAGATAAAGCAATTATGTGCAATACATAGTAAAGCAAAATACTAACAATCAGGCATCTATGTCTAAGCCACAAATCTAAGCCACAATGCAGGTATGAGTAAATCTGTTCCTCATATGGTCAACAGTTCCCATCAGTTCTAGCCAGCATAACTGGCAGTGAAGGACTATGGAAGCTGCAGTATGACAACACATGTTGTTTATTCCTGCTCTAAACCCGCTACTTAAATGGTTATGTACACCAAGGGGGAATTCTGGACAAAACTGGAGCTTGCTTTCCGAAAACTTAGATAACCATACGCTGTAGGAGTGCCCTCACCTTTTATTTTATGAGATTGGTTAGGCTGACTGGCCTAATGTTGCCCCCTGTAAAACTTTGTAGTTACGCATAGATTTGATACCAGATCTCCAAGGGTCATAAAGCCAACCCTAATATTCCACTGCATAAAGGTTCTAAAAAATGAGGTTAAACAGAGACCATTAGCCATGATTCTCAAAGGCTGGGGTCAGTGGGGCAGGGAACAGATTCATATTTCATCCCACTCAGTCTCTCAGATATCTTTTTTTTTCTTTTACTTTCTCATAGAAATAAAGGTCTGGTATGTCTCCTGTGGAGAAAGGTAAGGCTTGGGGACAATGCTAGAGGGAAGAAAAGTAAAAATAATTTGCTAAAAATTAACTTTTACCTCTAACCTTTTAAAATTGTCAACAGTGATTTAAAATTTTCTTATTTTAATTATCCAGCATCAACACCACTGATAATTTTAATTATCTATCAGCACTTTTTTTCCAGCAACAATTAATGTTTCTTCTTAATTCAGTAGTGCCCATGTTTTAGTTACCCATATTTTAATTCAGTAGTGCCCATTAATTTTAAATGATAAGTCGAACTATTTAAAGAATTAAGCACCTAACCAATTAATGTTATCAAATTGTGTCAGTCAATTAACATAAACAAATTATTTGGGCACCAGTAGGCCAAATTCTAGATTGGGCCCTGTGTGCCATAGTGCTGCAGAATCCCTGGGGAGAGCAGGAATCCTGAAGACCTTGCAATATGAATAATTCCTTGGACATCACAATTTCCTTTGAAGAAGACATCCATGTGAAAGTGCAAACAATGCTACAACACAGAATGAAGAGGTCCCTGCATTCCTAGCCTTGAAACCATAACTTCCAACATTTCAAGGATGAAAACTGGGTCACACATGGCCTGGCAACATTAGAGTGTGGTCAAGTTGGCAAAAATTATCCATGAGAAAGAATACACAAGCTAGAAAAAAACTGCAGCAGTTTGTTCTTGCCTAGGCCTACTGGGAACTGGCAAGATTTTCCCACTCCCTTCCTCTCTGCTGACTTAACTTAATACACTTTGAATTCAGTAAGAAAAGGCGAAAATGGGAGGAGGAGAGAGAAACAGACATTTTAAAAGCAGATGAGAAAGTAGGATGACAGAGGGACAATCAAGACTGTCCCTAACAAATCAGGACAGTTGGAGGGTATACCAAGGGCCCTGAAGTGTTGGCACGTATTTCAGCAGACAGCCGCTTCAACTGCCATGGCATTCCAGTAAGGTGGCAAGTGTATTCATACAGATAGCATAAAAGTGGCTAGATATCTGCTTGAACATGCTTATCCTATTACAACAAATGTCTAGCATCCATCCCAGTAAAAGAAGCAAATACAGGTTCAACAACTCCAGCAAGCTGATTTGCAAATTCAGGCTCAACAGCCCTCTCAGCAAGCCTCTACTTAGCAGTTCATTCCTCAGCTCACTGTTGACTGAACCCCAGAAATAGTCCAGGTGCAGATCAAGGGCCAGGCATAACAACAGATATTCCAGACAGTACAGAGACTCCTGCTTCAGAGTCTCAGCCCTTCTCAGTTTCAGATGGCTAAGATCCAAGAATGAATTATTTATTTTGGAGAGAGCAATGGGACATTAATGTGTTAATGCTAACATTAATGAGTGAACACTAACCCCAACATATTAATGCTAACACCAACATTTCCAAACTCTGCGTGAAGGTGTCTTCTTTGTTGTTATTGGCAGGAGAGGTTCAGTTTCAACATCAGACAAACCAGCGCTTCCTAGAAAAATATCCAGTAATGTATGGGGAGCAGAGCAGAGGTATTTTGCCAATATATAAACATTTCCTCTAGTGCAGTGTTCTCAACCTGTGGGTCCCCAGATGTTTGTGGACTTCAGCTCCCAGAAGCCCTGAGCATTGACCATAGTGGCTGGGGCTTCTGGAAGCTGAAGTCCACAAACATCTGGGGACCCACAGGTTGAGAACCACTGCTCTAGTTGCTATCTGTCAGCATGGTAAACTAGCTTGCATTTAATTTTGCCCATTGTTTATCTCTCCCCATAAGAGCCATGGCAGAACTTTATGGGAAGAAGTAAAAGGATACACTTGGAGACCCAAATGAATCTATTCACTATCCCTGTTGACTCTAGCCTTTAATGGAATGCTGTGACTGTCTTTAAGTATAATCCTTGGAGATTTGAATTCAAATCTTTGCTCAGCTACAAAATTTACAGAGTAATGTCAGGCCAGCCATCCTAACTTATCTCAAAGAATAAAATATGGGAGTCCAATGTATGATGCTATAACCTTCTTGGAATAGCAGTGGGATAAAAATCTGAGAGTAGTGTAGTCCTCAAATTGACAAGACAACACTATCTTGTATTCACAACACTTGTATTCATGTCAGTCGATTATAATACTCCTGATGTGGGAGTGGCTTTAGAGAATTATCCTTTATGGGGACAGTTTAACTTCAACAGCTAATCTGTGATGCAACGTTGGAGATGACTTTAATGGCTATTATGAAACAATAAAACAGGGCCTGTCCAGCCAATAAAATCCTTGCACTTATCTCTAAATCCTATAGGCATAATAGTGCCCACTTCCAATCTCCCCTCCATTCATAACAGAACAGGGAAGGTATCTACAGTCTTATTTGTCACTTAAGTGGAACAATCCAAGAGGTGGGGGACACTTCAACACTGGCATGTGGGAGCACTAACATAAAATGAAAATTAAAACATTTTACATCTTGCTGAGCTACTAAATAAAATTTTTGCGCAATTAAATAAAATACAGTATTACTTTCAACTGCTCAATTAATCCAGAAGAGGGCAATCTCTCTTCATTGCTACAGTAGATAGAAATACACAGATTTCTTCCCAGATGTTCAATTTTTGATGGTCTCTGTTGATTTGCCAGAGATATAAGTGAAGTAATTACAAATGAACATTTTTTGAAAGTGGGTATACTCAGAAAGTTGCATTGTATCCCAGGCATAGAACATTTAGTTCATCTGTTACCAAAGTAATCAACTACATTATACGTCGGAAAGAAACTCGTTCATTCTGGATGCTCTGCATACCATAACAAACCTGCGAAATCAGTTGCAGGTAGTGATACCACTAAACTCCACTTAGACAGTAAATCAATGGTAGATTTGTAGTTCTGACCACAGTACAAATACTCTGGAAACTCACACATAACAAATTCCTGCAGAATTCTACTGCAAGTCTGGAAGACTTCTCTGAGTATGTACGACATGTTGTATATACACAGAAGTCTCCTGCACCAGTACAGAACATTGACTCCTTTTACTCTTCACCACAGAATGAAGCCTTGGGATATATACAGTACAACCGGCAAAGGAATCTCTGGAGTTTCACCATAGGTTCAATTCAAGAGCCCTTACAGCATTTATATTGTTTGGGCTACAGCAACTGTCGATATTCCATAACTGAGTTAGAAAGTTTGTGAATTCAAGGTCACCTATTTCACTCCAGAGCACTTTGACGTACTTTTACAAGCACTCTATCCTAGCTCTTCAGGAACACAGGAGTCTATACTCAGCATTAATAATCACACAACAGAGTGTGAATCCTCTTACTTTTGGCCGTGTATCAACAACATAGATGAAATCACTTCCTGGATTTGCCTTTCTGATGGACTGTAGCATCTGTTCATCTTCAAGGCATCGAGCACTGAAGCCTGAGAGAGGCTGGCTGCTCCTGCATATAGAAGCCTGTGCAAAAGCAAAACAGAGAGAGAAATATTTACATCAGTATACTTGGTAGGACTAAATGGAATTGAACATTTGGAAAGAGGAAACATTTCCAGACATTCGCCACTTGAGAAGTAAAAACAAACCCTGGATTAGGGATAAGCAACTGGCATCCCAGCAACTCAGTAAGGCTCTCAAGGGCTTCTTCATTTCTTTCTGAACAGAGGCCTTGGTTTCAAGGAAGCAGCCATACACCACAAAGTGTTTCCAAGCCAAGAAGCTAAAAGCTCTTACAGCGGAACCCCTTGGTATGAACAGCAACAAAGGTTTCTCAGAACTCCTTCTGTGTCTCAGCTGCAGACTCCTACATTTTGTCCCTTAACATACAGAAGTGGTCTGCTAGGGGTACATTACGTGCAGGTTCCTGCAAAGTAAGGCTACATGAATTAAATTATCTAAAACCTCAATCCCATACTTACATTGTTCTGCTTGTAGTAGTAGGAAAGTGCTGGGAAACGCCTCCTACTGCGGAATTTAGAGCTTCCCACAATGATATGGGCAGTGGCTGATTTAGGCACATACACTTCGGTGGGGTATGAGTCACACACCTGTTTAAAAGTAAAGGGAACACAAATACATATTCTTTGTTAGTTAACTGAAGCAGAATGTAGAACTAGATTTAGAACACATAAGCCAAGAGCACAAGGACACAATTCAACAAACTATGATTCTGTAGCCCAAGATCATTACAACCAAACTGGGCTGTACAGTTATAGGAAGATGCAGGAAGGGAACGTGGATGCCACCTTCTTTCATGTTTCACAAGTAGTTTAGGCCACAGGTTGTACCATCAGTAGCAGCAACTCACTTGATAATCTCTGTTGACATCACTGATCTGCCAGTAATTATTTGGAACCCCCATCCGATTATACTCTTCCTTCAAGTTTGTCAAATTCCAGCCTTGCTCTCGCTCTTCTTTATTTAATTTGGGGTTGAAAGAAAAACAGTACAACTCTTCATATTTCACTGAAGAAAAGAGAAAGAAACAGAGGCAGACACTATTTATCCATTTGAATTATTATTACACCACAGCCATCAACGTTTATTTACTTACTTGTTTCAACTATCACATTTTTCACAGATTATTTTCAAAAAATGAAGTGTGTAATTTGTTGGAAGGACTTCTCTTGTGCATATGAAGAATCTTGGTGAACTTTCAAGACCAGCTCTATATTTTGTCTGTCTGGACATTCTAAAACTGAAGTTTGTGGAAAACAAACCTTTTCCCAGTGCAAGGTAATCTGTCTACAAAATGTATATCATGAAGAACCATCCAGCTTAATTTAAAGAAATAACCAAACTTATATTCAAATGTCGATGTCATTTGACTTTGCTGCATCACTTTCAATGAGCTACACATTTGAATGTTTACTACTACTGATATTTAAGCATAAACTATCACTCATAAATACCCTATTTTGAGTGGGAAAAGAGCTAAGTTATGATATATGCTGAGATCACATAACAACATCTGAAATATAAATTGAATATTAAAAATAGAGAGGAAGCAAATACGTAAACATTCAGAAGATTAAACTACAATTTAAAAATAGAGAAAGAGAAGGTTCAAACTTTTTCTAGCACGCACACTTCTCTCTTACTCATTCTTTCTCTGTTTTTTGTCATGGCATGAATGTATGTCCACCATCTTGTTTGTTTATATAAAATTGTTACACTCAACCCACCAAAAGGATCTTTAGTA
Source organism: Iguana delicatissima (assembly GCA_948472985.1). NCBI lineage: Eukaryota > Metazoa > Chordata > Lepidosauria > Squamata > Iguanidae > Iguana > Iguana delicatissima. The sequence goes on from CAOKZL010000401.1 coordinate 427,507, forward strand.
GAAAGAGCTGGATGCAATTCTGACATGTATTTGCTCACCAGTGTCCAAGACATGCATTAAAACCATCCATTACACCTGCTAACATCACTGGCTGGAAATTATTACAGCTAAACTAAATTAGAATAAACGTGTCCCAGTTTCAGTTGAACGCTCTATCAACATTTCAGTTACAAAGTGCAAGACGCAAAGATTCTTCCTGTTCTCAGCTTGTACAATGTGTTTGACAAGGTTAGCCTGGATAAGGCAGAGTAGACAGTTCAGGGTCTTCTTTCACAACGTGCATAGAATCAAATTACCCCCATTCCACATTTCTAAAGGTTTACAGCCCTAGCTAAACTTAGGTCCACATATCCTCTTATCTCCCTTTTCATATTTACATTCTATAGTTATTTCCTTGAAGACTGACTCTTCCTTGGCCTGTTCAGCTATGACAATTTTCTTATCCTTTCAAGTGAAGTTTGAATGGAATGTTCCATTCACTTATATAGTGGGGAGGGGCAGAACTGGTCCTAACATTAGGTGTAATATAACAGTTGCCTCAGGTAGCAGATTGTAGGTGTCATGAAAGAGGATCAAATATTAGTTATTTACTATGTAATTATTATTATCTTTTTACTGCCAGGGAGAGGGAGAGGGGATTGGGAGAAATATCTGCTGCATATATCAAAATATCTTGGCTAGCTTTGGGTACTATGCACTTGTGTGAGCCTGGAGAGGGATGTGCCTTTTGATATGCTGTCCTGGGGAGAGTGCATAAACATTACGAATAACTTTTTTATATTATACTAGAACTTCATGTCATTGACTGAAGGTGGCTGAGAATGAAACTAAGAACAAAATCAAGAGAGAATATGACCAAAATGTTAAAGAGAAAAGAGATTGATGGAATGATAATAGTACCAAATAATAAAAAAATAATCTTGATTTCTTCCCTTATAGATGTATAATCAGATGGGAAAGGATTCCTCTGAAAAAAAGTGAATAGAAATTGTGTGCTTCCCATATTTAGTGAAACAATGGCTCAACTATTCAGACTCCTCCTAATCAATCAGCAGTATTCCACCAGAAAACCCTACAAGAAATTTCTCAATCAATTAATTACTGGTTTCTGTTTCTGTATATCTCCTTGATTTCCATTCCATACCTGGACGTGCCAAACGTATTAAAGATATGTAAACATCATGGCAATCTCTTTCCTGGGGCATAATGAACTGAATGTTTTGGAAATTCTTGCAACGAATCAGCAATGGGCAACCAGTGGCTGTTGTAGCCTGTTTCTCAACAGAGGAGATCTGACTGTGAAGAATCTGAAAAGAGTGAGGAGGAGAAACAACATGAAGAACAGCCAAAAAGGATATGCTACAATAAAAGAATCAATCAGTCCACGTATCCAAGGTGCATCGATGAATGTAATGCCTACTATGACAGAGTCAGCAAAGTGTCAGTGCCACATACAAGCACAGAGCATTGGAACAGCAGATTCCTGAAGAGCAGAGTTAGCAGACTCCAGAGCACTGCGCTGAGTCCCCACTTTTCATGGATCACCTGCTGGCAACAGGTAAGTATTCAAATTTGCCAATTTTTGTGGGGTCATCTACGAGAGGGTGATAAGGCTGCATATAAACCTCCAGTCAGGCAAGAAGCCTTCTAGATCTAGCTGGCTGTGCAATTTGCTGCATTTTGCAAAAGTTAATAGATATAACTAAAGTGTTGGACTTTGTAAAAACACTTAATTTACATTCAGGAAAACATGTTCTGTCTATGTGCAGTATGTGTGTTTGAATGACAAATTGTGAGCAACTGTGATTGCTTCTTAATGCATAATGTTTAATGATATCACCAGCCCCCAACTCATCATATCACCAAGGGCCACAGATTTTGGCCCTAAAATAACCCTGGCCTGGCAACCCTAACAGTGAAGGATTGTGAGAGTTGGAGTCCAGGATATTTAGAGGTTTGCCATCCCTGACTCACGCAGAGAACATTTAAGTCTGAGCTGATGCTTTGTTGCAGGCCCAAGATTTTCACATCAGAAGACATTCAAACAGAAAGCTCTGAAGAGACAGAGCTTCAATGTTTGCTTGTTTTTAATCTGCATATTTAATTTCTAGCCATGGCCCTTTGGAGACACCTAAAGGCTTTGTAAATGAAGAAGCAAAATGAAATGTATAGTAGCATATGAACAGTACAGAATGGGACCAAACACTGTTCCAGCAACCTAGTGTTTCCAAACTGACATTTGCAACAGAGCATAAATATTGGAGGGTTACTTGTGTGATGGTAATCAGTGGAAGGGAAGAAAGTTTGCATCATGCCGTCTACAAGGACAAGGTCTCTTTTCAAGTGTTCCCCAAGACCATTATTGTTCTTGATTTAACTTCCTGTTTTGGAATTTGACTGGGTGGGAGCAGATGCTCATTAAAAATTGGGTGTGTGAAAGGGGAGGAGGGAAATAGGGAAGTGAAAAAATGATGAATGAGAAAACTTCTTAGAAAGGTATAGGTTTACTTGATAATGTACCATACTGAAAATGGATTGGGCAGAATTAGGCAACTTAGTATCTTTTGGATGTTTGAGACTACTGCTCATGTTCTCTGAAGTTTATGGGAGTTGAAGTTCAAAACATCTTTACCTTTACATGATTTACACAGTGGTAATTTGTAAACTATCATACCCACGTCTCCTTACGAGCATCTGACTCATTTTCTACAAAGATGACATGTGTGGCTGTTAGGTACAGAGTCCCTTGTGCAGCTCTTTTGGATGAAATTCCATCAATTAAGCGGACATTTTCCACCTAAAATAGAGAAAGAGGGAGAATATTACCATGATGTCCAATATTTGTTTTTAAAAGATTTAGGCTGGCATCCTGCGAGTGGATTACTACTTATGCTATTGTAACTCACTTTTATGGTCATTGTAGTAAGGTCAGAATTCTGCTCCAATCATGCAACAATCAAAATTCCCTCCCCCAAAGGCTCACCATGTAAGCAACACAGCCCCGCAACACAGCCATTGTAGAGTTGTTGGTGGAGGGGATCAATAGGGATGCATCCAGCCTTTTTCTTGTAGCTGAACATGATGCAAGGATGCCATGCTTACAAGAACCTCTGGAGGAATCTGCTTATGCCTGTGACAGCATGCCCAGCTACAGAAAAATTGCTAGATACACCCTTGCTCATCCCCATGTTCTACAGCAACACAGATCTCAACCACAGAAACAGATGTTCCAGAAAAATATACCATTCTTTTATCACTAATTGTTATTTCATACATTTATATCCCACTTTCCCCCCATAATAGGACTTCAGCTGGCTTACAAATTACTAAAAAGCAGTATGATTAAAAACATGCAAAAAATCCCTGTTTAAAAAAATATACAAATATTTTAAAAACATGTGAACAGTCTATAGAGTTAAAACAATTTAAAATTCATTAAAACTTGGAATATTTTTTAAAAATCAACAAAACAGCACACCATTAAAATCCCCTCACAGTCAATTCCTAAAGCCTGATGGAATAGGAAAGTTTTCACTTGCTGGCAGGAGAGCAAGGAGGGAGCCATCCATAATAAATGAGTTCCTAAGTCTGAGAGCAGACACCAAGAGGATCATCTTCCTTGTTCCCACTGAAAGAACCTGGCAAGGTAGTGGGACACACAGAAGGCCCTCCCCAAAAATCTTAGAGTGCGAATGGGTTCATATAGGGACATACATTCCTTCAAATTACCTGGATCTGAGGAGAGAACAGATATTTCACATCAAAAGCAATGAAACAGCTAGAAAGTACAGCTTACTTGTGTCTTTCCACACTCAAAGGATTATCAAGTACAAAGTTTTTTTTCCGAGCTCTCATCTAAGTGGGTATTTGAGCAAATCAAAATTAACCTTGGGGTTTAGCTAACCTCCAAAGAGCTACAGAGTATTTCTCTGAACAGCTAATTCATTTTGCTCTTTTTGCTACAAAGAGTTTATGTTGGGAAACAATGAGTTAAGACTGGAACTCCAGGACTTGACCCAATTACTAAAAACAAAAAAGTCATGATTCACTGATTTCTTGGCTAGATATTCCCTGACCTATGTCAAGAGCTGGCCACATAAGCAAAAAGCTAACTACTTTCATGACATGGATTTTCTTGCAAGCTTGCCCTCTGGGAACTATTTTTATGCATCTCACATCATTCCCAGTGGAGAAATGAGTTGGGCTACATAAGCTCTGAACTCATTCTTAAGGCAGTTTATGGTCAGGTCAAAGTATTCAGACCAATTGGAGATACACTGAAAAGCACAACAGCCTGTACATAGTCGAAAGTGGCCTAGCTGAAGATGAAAACTATAAAACCTAGTCTGGAAATGAACTAACCAGTAGAACATGGTAATTGTCAATGGTGGCTGAGAAGTTCTGGGAGCTGGATTCCAAAAGAGAAGAAAAAAGTGGGGGAGGAAGGAACTTTTCCAAGCTTTGCTAACTAGAGGTTTGAGTTAAATTAAAGGATTCACAGTTAATTAACTTTGAGTATATTTGCCTATTAACATATCTTAACTAAAGCCATCTTTCTGAGATACAAAAGGCAATTTGCAATTTAAAAAGGAAATTATTCATTATCATTCATTATCAAAAGAAAAATGCATGTCTTTACTTATCTATTTATTTTATATCCCGCCTTTCTCCTAGGACAGCACCCAAAGTGGCCTACAATGGAAATTAAAACAAAATAGCTAAAATAATATATAGTACAAAACTTTAAAAATCATTAAACAACCAATTCAATTGGAAAAGATAGAGTACACTGTGGTGGTCAAAGTAAGGTCTGTGGCCACATTTGGCCTAAGTACAGCCCTTAACACACACACCCCTGAGCCCCTCCAAAACCCAAACAAAAATAAAATGGCAAGAAAGTGGTCAAAATGGTGACTGGAAGTAATATTGCATCACTTCAGGCATGCTGAAACACACCAATATGATCAACGAGGTGGGCATAGAGGGAAAATGGCCCCCGCCTATGCAGTCGCCCAGCCCTGCGGTACACCCACTGAACATCCTTCTTCTAACTAGTTAAAACAGAAGGTCTGTTTGAATAAAAAGGATTTTGTCAGCCAGCAAAAAGAAAGTGGAGGGAAGGCAAGCAAGCCACCCTTGGGAGGAACTTCTGTAGCTTAAGAACTGCCACCAAGAAAGCTCTCTCCATGTCCTCGGCAAGTAAGTGTGTGAGAGTGGTGGGACTGTGAGCAAGCCCTCTCCAAAGATGAAGGTTCATATGGGGAGATACAGGCTTTCAGAAGCCACCACTATGCATTGTGTCCAGAAACAGATAGGGAACTAGTGATGTTGTTTCATCAAAAACAAAGGCTATGTTCCCTATAACTACCACTGACAGCAGTCCAGCAGCTTCACTGGCAACCCGCTGAAGTTTCTAAACAGTTTGAAAAGGCAATTATTATTATTATTGTTGTTGTTGTTGTTGTTGTTATTTTGTTACCCACGTCTCAGGGCGGGGTACAACAGAGGCCATTTCCACATGGGGTCATAAAAACGGTGCAGTGCGTCCTCCATGGAGGACGTCTGCACCTTGGAGCGGACTGGGTCCGGACTACTTAGTGTAGATCCGCACCTCAGTCCGCTCCGGAACGACCCCAAGTAGTCCTCCAGTGCGCTTTTGAAAGACCTGATTTTTCCGGTCTTTCAAAAGCACGGAGCGCGCCACTGCGAGCCTGCTCCCTCGTGCAGATTCGCAGGCTCACACCAATGCGAGCCTGCAATCTGCCGACGGCGGGCTTTAGGCTGGCAAGTTTCAGAGATTGGTCGAGACTCACAACCAACCAGAAGCCGCCATTTTGGACACCAGAGCAGAGCAGATCGACAACCACACACTGCTCCGGAGCAGCCTGGACCAGACCGGGGAGCCAGAAGATCCAGTAAGTAGCAGCGCGGGGCAATTCCCTCGCCCCGTGCGGAAATGGCCAGAGATTAAAATACAATTAAAAGCACATTATATTACACTAAAATACACTAAAAACATAAAACCCCACACAGCAACCCCACATAGCATGTGTTACTTTCTAATTTAGGCCATTTCCACACTAGCCTGTTATAGTGCTATTATTCCACTTTCAACATCCTATGGAATCCTGGGATTTGCAGTTTAGGGAGGGGCCTCAAAGGTTTGAGGCCCCTCCCTAAACTGCTAACCCCAGGATTCCATAGGATGTTGAAAGTGGAATAATAGCACTGTAACAGGCTAGTGTGGAAATGGCTCTAGTCTTCTAAAAAAACTGAGTAAGCATGCTCTCAATCCATGGCTCCACTAATAAAAAGGTGCCTTTCATCATTAATGTTAGTTTTAATAACTAAACTTCAGTTAATTACAAGAGGTTTAATTCATTAAGGCTACAATCTTATATCAAAATACCTCATAGCAAGCTTCTTTAAAATCCAGAGGATTTACTATTATCATTATTATTTGATCGACTGACATTACTACATCTAAAATGATCTCTCCATGTGGCATATAGTACAATGAAAAACAATAAGCTTAAAAAAAATAGCAAAAGAAGCAAAATTATAATTAATAAACAAAACAACAAAATAATCTTTAAAGTGTTACAAAATTATCAGTCAAAAAGCTAAAAGCATGGGCTCAGTCACAACACATTTCTCAAACTCTATCGTACAATCAGGGAAATCCTGAGTCAACAGGATTTAAGAGATAACTAAAATGTAGACCAACACTGAAGCATCTTACGTCAGATTTCTGTAATGGTTCAACCTGCAAAGCCTTCTCTGATAAACAGACTGACGTCAGATTTATAATGGGAGAGGGAATCCTTCCTGATAACTTGCCTCCAAGTTGTTCAGAACATCATGTATCAGTGAGACTTGGAACTTGATAGGTAGCTAATGCAGTTACTTCAACACTGTTTTATGTGTGTACCTTGGTGGTCTCCTGTTCAGCATGCTGGCCATTGCATTCTGCACCATCTACAGCTTTCAGGCAAAGACAAGGGTATCCCTACATAAAGCACATTGCAGTAATCTGGGGCCATTTCCACATGGGGCGAGGGAATCGCCCTGCACCGATACTTACCGGATCTTCTGGCTCCCCGGTCCGGTCCAGGCTGCTCTGGAGCAGTGCATGCTCATCGCTCCACACTGCTCTGGCATAGAAAAGGGCGGCTTCTGGTTGCTCAAGGTTCTCGACCAACTGCTGAAGCTCACCAGCCTAAAGCCCGCCCCAGGCAGATCTCAGGCACGCATTGGTGCAAGCCTGTGAATCTGCTCAAGGGAGCAGGCTCGCAGTGGCGCACTCCGTGCTTTTGAAAGACCTGATTTTTCCAGTCTTTCAAAAGCACGCAGGACGACCACTTGGGGTCGTTCCGGAGCGGGCTGAGGTGTGGATCTACATTAAGTAGTCCGGATCCAGTCTGCTCCCAGGTGCAGACACCGTCCCTGGAGGACGGACTGCACTGTTTCAAATACTCTGTGCAGAAATGGCCTAAGTGTGAGATTACCACTGCATGGATTACAGCAGCCAAGACTTTTCTTTTCCAGAGAAAGGCACAATTAGCATAGCAGATAAAGCTAATAATAGATGCTTCTTATAACAGAGGTCATTTGGTCAATTCAGTCCAGGAGCATGCACACAGCGTGAATCTTCTCAAAGAATGTAACCTCATCTAGAACAGGTGCACCCCTTCTGACTAGACAAGTATAAGATTGTACAGGAAACCTCCTGTTTAAACCTTGTAGCCTTGATGACAATACATCTAGGTGAAATAAAAAGGAGAATAATTCTTATTTTGTACTTTTCAAAAATAAGTTGAGTTCATACTGTTGCACCTCCAGATCTAAACTAAGTCACAGCTACATAAGCTTTTGTAGCAAAAGAAAGAAAGTATGCCTATGATGCATGAAAATGAACTAATTTTTTCTGCATAGCATTCATATCAGGGATGAGCAAGAAACTGGTTCATTTCACATTTCAGTCTGCACATCCTGATGCATTTGGATCCAAATGCAGTCTACCATTGAAATCTATGCATTTCTCAAATTCATGACAGACCAAAACAAAGAAAAACCTATGTGAGAAATGCATATGTTCAAAACTACATCCACAAAAATGAACACAGTTTAAGAAAATGTGCATAAAAATGCATGTATACACTTATGCTTTATTTCAGTCAACAACCACAATACAAAATACAAAAAAATGAAGATATTTGAAGATACGTATACAATTTATTGAGTGGAAACATGTAATTTTTTTTCAATAACATGTTCAATTTTAAAAAGTACACATACACACACACTCCCTAAATCTATATGTGGCATCAGGGACACATATACTTATGGCCCCCAAAATACAGAATTTTCTTCTCTTTTATTAATTCACTTTATTTACTCTTCTTTACAATGTCACAGTTCACAGGTTTAGAGGAGAAAAATAAAGATGGAAAGAGTAAGAACAATGGAAAATAAATTCATTTATAAAATTGTACAAATAATAGTTGTCCAGGTATAAAAAGATATGGTTTATAGCTAGTGTGAAGAAAAATATCCAGTACTATTTTATCGAATAAAGGAAAAGTTAGATAGATGCATTGTATATAAGTTTGTACCTGTTTATTCAACATTTTAATGGTGAAAATGGAGATTAGCATTCCAGATAAATATAGGGCTGAATGCCAAAAACTGAAGTTTGAAGGAAGGAGGATTAGCTTGGATAATTTGGACTGTCCTATCTTATTATGGATTCTATTATTATAATGTCATCATTTATATGATAGTAGGAGAACTGGACAAGAACTAATTTTATACTGTTCTTTCCTTTCACTTTTCTTTGTTGTAATATTAACTGCTGAGGGGAAGGTGTTACCCTAAAAAACGGGTGGCATGAGGGCCCACCAATGATGCCAATACCTCCATTTGAAGGTGGGGAACAATTAGCTCAAAATTGAAGGCCTGCAACATGAGGGTAACTTAATGAGATCTTTTCTACCAATGTTTACTGGGTCACACAGGAAAGAACCAGCCGGAGATTTACAATGTAGACTAAAAATGTATTTTTATTAACAAGATTAAATAGCTCAAATACTCACATACTCACACAAGGACTAACTAAAGGAATAGGGAGGAAAGTTGTGATACAGGACTTCAAGGGATTTGAGCAATATTTACCAGTCCAGAGAGCAGTGAAGACAAGCAACGATGTGGCTTAGGTAAGCACCTAAGAACATTTCTCGTTTGGGAATCAAATGGACAGCATAGTGTTCAGAATGGTGAGAGACTGCACTGGGCAGCCTGAAATCAGGGGTACATACACCCAAAAAATATCCTGTTGGTTTGAAAATGAATTACTCTCCCAGCCAAGCAGACAATGAGAGTTAGTGTTTAGGTAGCAAAAGGGTAATGGTTGTCATAATAGCCAGATATTGTGGAGAGGGGGAGAAACAACAGGGAAACATCCAGGTGTGCGAGGACTAGGGTTGAAACAATCACAATTTGGTGGGTATTTCCCATTTAACTCTGAGCAGTCCAGCTCATTAGCATAAGCCTATTGTCTTGAGAGTGGCCACGCCATTGGCATGACAATGATGCAGTTCCTACCTAAAGCTGGATGCAGCTGACCAGCCTTCTAATTTCATGTATACAATCAGTAATTTGCCTCTTCCAGCGTGAGAGTTCTGTCACTTCAGGTATCGTTTCTGTCAAAGCCAATTAATATAGTGCCAATTAAATAATATTTTGCCAATTAAACTATGCCAATCATGGGAGGGTGCCAAAACAACGGGGATAACACGAAAAGGGATTATTGTTATTTTTGTTTGATGTTGTTTTAAAATTTAATAAAGTTTTAAAACAGAAAAAATAATTTGAAAAGTATGAATACATTTGAAAGCTTAGAGGTATGATATTCATTAATGAACCACACACATTATCTAGAATAATTACATGAACCAAAGAGATGTATGTGGAGAACTATGTATTATTTCAAGAGTTTTATTTACAAGAAGGACAGCATCAGTATCAGTTTGTTTGAAAACCATCAGGCCTGGCTAAACCTCTAGATAAGATTATCTAATGTATTAATTTTTCCAAACAGCATATCCTCAAATGCGCTGGTACCAGAAATCTAGAGTAAATGAACCTGCAACTTTCTAATGCCAAGCAAATTTCATTTGGGCAGCACTAATGACAGATATTATCAGCTCTTTAAGCAGCTGTTTGTTCAGTTCTTCAGCACATATACTCTTAGATCAGCATTAAATCTTTGCCCTGTTACTTTTCCTACTGAACTCTCCATCTCTAAAACTAGAGAACACTTTGTTGTTGTGGTTAACTATTGTCAAGTGAACTTCAACTTATAGTGACCCTACAAACGAGAGACCTCAAAGTCATCCTATTCTCAACTGCCCTGCTCAGGTATTGCAGATTCAGGGATGTGTCTTCCTCTTTTTCTGCTGCCTTCCACCTTACCAAGCATTATTGTCTTCTCTAGTGAGTCGTGTCCTCTCATGACAAGGCCAAAGTACAACAGCCTCAGTTTAGTCATCTTGGCTTCTAGGGAGAGTTCTGTCTTGATTTGCTCTAGGACTCACTTATTTGTCTTTTTAGCAGTCCAGGGTATCCATAAAATTCTCCTCTAGCACCATATTTCAAAGGAGTTGATTTTCTTCCTTTCAGCTGTCTTTACAGTCCAGCTGCTTCTTCCCAGGAACTTTCTGTATCATGTAGTCTCTCCAAAGTCATGGTGAGGACATGTTAATATAATGGTATAGCTTAAGTAAGGAAAGATAGCAGTGGTAAAGAGGTTTAATTTCTTTGAAGAAGTTTTAACCCTTTCCTTCAGCTGAAAACACTCCCCGAGTGGCTTGCTGACTAATGAGATACACCTTTCCTGTCCAGTTACAAGCTAAAAGGAAAAGGGAAGGAGGAAGAAAGAAAAGGGAAGAAGGAGGAAAGAAAAGAAAAGCAAACTAAGGCAATCGTTCTTTATACCAGTATTCCTCAGGCTGATATGGGACAGTGGGGGGATAGCAATTGTTTCTTTTCCAGTATGCCAGAGACAGGCACTATAATTGTCTTCATTGGATATAGCATCACTTCTAACATTTCACAGATTAAAACTGGCATACATGTGGCCAAGTAACATTAGAGTGTGGTCAAAAGGCCAAAGTTATTAATGGGGAAAAAAGCACAAGCTAAGACAGCCTGCAGCAGTTTGCTTTGCCCTGTGCCTACTGGGCAAGATTCTGCCCCTTCCTTTCCTCTCCCTCCTGCTGAGTTAATTGACTGCCAACTACTTTTGCATTTTGAACTCAGTTTCCAGCACCTGAAGTAAGCAGAATTCAAAGGAGGCAAGTGTGATGAGTAAAGGGAAACTAGAACCTTTTAAAAGCAGTTGTAAAAGTGGGACAGTGGCGGATTAATCAGGATTGTCCCTCTCAATTCAGGAGAGCTGGGGGGAGGTATGGTGAAATTTCTTTCTTCTTCAATCTTCCCAGGAACCAGACCCAGTCCACCACTTTGAGTAGAACTACTTTACATTACAGACTTCTTATGGTGATTGGTTGGTAGGGGACTGTTGAAGAAGCAAAGGAGGAGGAACAAAAAGGGGGTGGCAGTCTTTTGGAGGAGCTAACAAAGTGGCTCTCAATCTCTGGTTTTAGATTCTTTTAAAGGTATCTTCATACCACATTAAATGAAATGTTGTGGGGTATTTTGCCAGTCATGAAGATATGGGATCCTTATTCTGAACATACTGATAAACGTGCATGCAGTTTTTGATTAAACACACCCAGCGGAAAGAAGATAGACAGATATAGATATAGATACAGATATAGGCCCTTATCGCACGATGCCCCAATCATACGACATCCTGGTGGCATCTTGGTATTTCCATTGCTAGGGTCGTATCAGGACCTGAACGCTCCCCAACGGACCCAGTCAGCTGCCAGCTCCCTTCCTCCATACTGCTCCCCTCTTCCTGTGCTGTACTCTGGGAGGAAGTGCTTGATAGTGCTTCGGCGCTTACTGCACACCTGCAGCCAATGGGATCGTGGCAGGAAAAGGGGCCATTACCGGATTTTTTCTGGAAATAGTATACGGTGTGATTATCACAGATGGGGATGCAACAGCACCCAGTTAGCAATGACGTCATGCAAAAGCACATGTCGCTGTGTTACCCTGTTAGCTGGGGGTCCTGTGAGGGACTCCAAACGTGCTCAAATAAAAGTGGGGAAAATCAGCTCAGAGCACAAGTTGGCAAACTAGAGGCAGGGCAACGCAGCAGAATCTTTTACCCAATATCTACGGGGTCAGGTCAGTCAAGCAGTCAGACAGTTTTAAACTAGCAAAAATGATATTTTATTAAGGACAGACAAACACTTAAGACAACACAAACTAACTAAGAAATAGGAAACAAGGGTTTTTCGGGGGAAATGGGTGATACGACACCTTTCTCGTAGTCCTGGAGAAGTTGCAGATGGAGAGAAGAAGCTCAGCATGGTTCGCTGAGGGGAGCTCGCCGGGCAAACAGCAGCAAGGCGATCTGGAACTCGGGAGCGATCCAAGGAAGCTCTTGGAACTGGGGATTTTTATAGGGAAAATATGACTATGGGCTAGTCTGGATTTGGGAGAGAACAATGAGGTTTGGGCGCGAGACAATGTCTCTGAAAGGTCAGAATTTAACATGATGGGATTAAGTCCGAATCGACAATGGAATGGCCAGTATGCAGTTGCAGCGTACTTGACAGTCAAGCATCTAGCTCGGCAAGTTACCTGCTCAAGGCAGGGGGCTCTTTGTATTAGTGTGCATCGTTAATGAGGTGTTTGTCTAGTGAGGTCTCCTAAAGCAAGGTCTGGCTGAGTCTGGCTTGCCTAGGTGGAGAAAGGAATGTTCAGCAATTAAGGGCCATGCCTAGCTCTGTGCTTGTTCAGGGGCCTCGCAAACACTTGGTCAAAGGTGGCAAAATGAGACCGAATTATGATATCAAACGATATCTAATATCTTCTGAAGCCAGGCCAGTTCACAGTGATAACAGCAGACTGGGAGCAATGCATTGCCATGCTAGGATGGCTGTGTTCTGTGCTAAGGGCTGTAGATGTAGATAATAGATATATTAAAACAAATCCAGACAAAGAAAAATAATGTGATATGGGTTTACTCATAGCTTTCTGGAGAGCAATTCCAAAGCCAACTACTTTTTAGCCATTATAAATATTGGCCAGAAGCACCTTTGACTGAATTTGAGAGACATGAAAATACTTTTGGAGAATTCTGTGACCTAGTTCTTTTATGCAAAAAATGGACCACAGTACCTTCTGAAACACAGGATGTGTGAAAGAAACTAAGAGAGATTATGAGGTATACAAGATCAGAATGAGGCATGCCAAATTCCTTGGAAGAGTCACCTGCCCCCATAAATTTTAAGTGACTGAAGTATTTATTCAAACCCATATCATTCAAAAAAAATGTGTTTTTTTCCTCATGACCTGGAGGAGAAAAGGAGAGGGTGAGTATTAAGCAGACCTTTTTTTGCTGCCAGTTTTTAGAGAGGGAACTATTCCAACCCCTCGCATCAGCACTACTAAACCAGTGCCTTCCAAGTATGTTGCACTACAAACCAAAGTCCCAGGCATCTGAAGAGCACCAGATTGGGGAAGATTGCCCTACATGACATTCACAAATTAAACCAAAAATTCTATTTTCAGAACAGCACTTTTTACAAGCAGAGGGGGAAAAGGCAAAAAATAGAAGTCAAAGAGAATGCAAATTGCAAACAGCTGTTCAGCGCTTCCACAGAACAAATTTGAAAACTGACCTTCTCAACAAGGTTATTGGGAGGTTGTTCAAGAAAAAGGATGCCATATTTGGGAAAAGAACGGGCAAAATTCTTATTCAGAGCAGAGAAACTCTGATTTAAATAATTGCTAGCTAAGTACACAACCACATCGGTATAGTGACTGGTGTTCTAAGACTCAAGTTTGCTCCTAAAGATATTTCTTGCTTGTTAATGTGAATGTGAATTAATAGTGACCATAGATAAGGTTTTATTGCAGGTTGAATAACCAGTCGTGTAGGGACGGGAGGGAATGGGAGCACCAGGCAGCAATGTTTTTGGGGCATAGCAGCTTGTAGCCCTGTCTCCATGCACAGTGGCCCCACTGCCACACACCATGGCCGTGCCTCCACACACAGCGGCCCCCTCCCGCCCCTCTCCGTGCACTCCAAGCTCCACCACTGTGAGTAACATGTTAACTATGGCAAATGGCTATAAGGATCATGTAGTTTAACTTCACCCTTCACTCTGTTTATACCTCTGTTGTTGTTGTGTGTCTTCAAATTATTTCTGACTTATGGAGATCCTAAGATGATTGTGGTGTTTTCTAACAGTGTGTGACATGCCCACAGTCACCTGGTGAGCTCAATGGCTGAGTGGGAACTGAAGCCTGGTCTCCAGGGTCATAGTTCAACACTCAGACTACAACACCACGCTAGCTTTACAAGGATGGATTTCAAATTATAACATGTAGCTTTATTGCCCTCTGCCACCTCTGCCAGTGTGGTACAGTGGCTTGAGCATTGGTCTATGACCCTGGAGACCAGGTTTCAAATCCCTGTTTGTTCATGGGAAGCCACTGGGTGACCTTGAACAACACACTCTCTCAGCCTCTGAGAAATGCAAAGGCAAACCACCCTGAACAAATCTTGCCAAGAAAACCCCACCTTAGGGTTGCCATAAGTTGGAAATGACTTGAATGCAAACAACAACAACAATATCCCCTGCCAAAGTATACTTCTTTGCAAATGGAAACTTCTGAGAAATTAACATGGATAAAAGTGCTATTAACTGTCATTGGACTTGCATTAAGAACAATGACAGTGCCAAAAAAGGAAAGTAAGGAAAATAATCACTATTGTGGCATCCCAAAAAAACTAGAGTAATGAAAATCAGGCCCAGCAGCAACCATGTGTATGAAAATATATAACACTGACTTTCTTTCTAGCCTGTTCCCAATATTTGTTCCCACATTCAGCTAATGTGTGGAGAGGACTAGGATCATGCTTATTAGACCTGTATCCAAATGTTACCATTCCAGTTTCACCCAGGAGTCAGTCAGGATTCATGCCTTGTTGCTCTCCTAACAAGCTAGAGTTCAAGCCATGGCTTGGTAATGTCAGCTTATCAGATCCCTAGACCCTGCTATATAAACAATAGCTCATAGACACATGCACCTATACACAAATGTAATTTTTACCAAACTGGATATCTGCCTACCTTGCACAAAGAGCACAGCTCAAGTCAATGTTTTCTTTTCTGAAGTAAACCTCAGTACAACAGATTTCAGACCTTCAAAGCACAGTTCAGTTCAAAATATGTCCACTTTGAAGTAGGTCCTGTTAGGTACTTTCAAAACACAGTTCAAGGCATTTAAAGAGTAGGATGTTTCAAGTTCAAAATATGGTACATATCTCTTAAAAATTTAAATGCCTTCACATGGCTCTTATGTTTGAACACTTAAAGATGTTAAGGATAGGATTTTCCTTTTTACCTGCCGAAGAAAACCTCCTCCCTGACTCCAATTTAGGTTCCAGACCTGATAATAACAGCAAACATTTCCATCATCCCAACTGATCAGCTTGGCAGAGTAAGGATACAATTGCAGCCAAGACCCATGGGTTGTGTCTTAGAGGCTATTATTTATATAACAGCATGAGTGTACATAGGTTTTCACACTGTATAAACCACAGGTCCCTTTCACAAAGGTGTTCACCATCATTTAGATAGGTAAAGAGCTGCAAGAGCACAAACCAGTAGAGGGATAGCACAGTGAGAGTGTATTAAGGATACCTGTGGATAGGGTTGCCAGCTCTCAGGGCCTGGCACTGGGTCTTAAATGCTGAGCCCTCTTTTCTGATCAACAGAGCAGGGGGAGGAATAGCAAGGCAAAAGCACTGCCTTGCAAAGTCTGTGTAGGTTTATATTTTCCTAATTGGTTAGCTTGGGTGCTTTTTAACATTTGAATGGCATACTCTGTACAACTGTGGTTGATACTTAAAGTTATCATGCTTTATGACACCACCAAGAACTGTTCCTTGTAACATCACCAAGTCCACCTCCTGCGGTCTCAGATTTTGGCCCCAAATGCGGGATAGTCCTGGCCTGGCAACCCTAGCACCTGAGCAAAGGCAGTGGTAATGCTTGGGCTTTGCTTTAGTTGTTAATGTGGTGTAAAAGGTTAGGTCAAAGGCCTCACAGAAAAAGTAGGTATGGGGTTTCTGAACAATGAAAAAAAGGTAGTACCTTATAGGAGGGCTGTAAAGGCATCTGAAGTACATGGGGCAGCAAGAGAGAGTTGGAAGATTTGTTTAAAAGAGCAGAGAAATACAGCCTAAATTCAATTTGTGCTATGATTGTATGGTAGATTGGTTGGTTTTTTGACCACAAGGTCACAGGACATAATAAACGGCATTTCCGCACTAGTCACTTATAGCGCTATCATTCCACTTTCAACATCCTATGGAATCCTGGGGTTTGCAGTTTAGGGAGGGGCCAGCCAGCGCCTCCCCAAACTGCAAACTCCAGGATTCCATAGGATGTTGAAAGTGGAATGATAGCGCTATAAGAATGTAATGCAGAAATGGCCAAAGCCTTCCTCAGCCTAGTATCTTCCAAAGGTATTAGACTACACATGCCTGAAGGTACTTGAAAGAAAGGAAATGTGATGGTCAGATATCACTGGTTATATGGGCTGTGAAAGGAAACAATAAGATTACGGAGAAATTTATAAAAGACCAAGAAGACCAGGCTTATTGAGTTACTCATACAGGAGCTTTCTGAACTACAACCTGCTTTATCAGTTGCATAATGTGGACTCTGTGTGCGTGTGCATATATGTGTGTGTGTGTGTTTTCAGAGGTTGGAAAACTTAATTTTCAGACTCCCAGGAGCTCCAGTCATCATGGTGAATGGGAGCTGTAGTCCAGAAAAGCAGTATTTCAAAGATCTGTGCATTTTAAACATATTACGCTGAATTCAAACATAAACCAAATTAATGAAGAGAAAATTAGAAATATAGTTTTAGAAATTATGTCAACAGCTGGACTTAATAAAAATATACCACACAATGAATGAGCAGTCACTGAGATTTTTAAAAACCCACATAACTGCATGAAACATTTTGTTTGGCCTCAAAAGTAGTCATTGTTTTTTCCAAATTGAAGTTCTGTCTCAAGAAAAGGAATGCTACCCCTACCCTGAATTTAATTCTATTTTTAAAACAGTCAGAGGCCTCCGGGGGTACTCTAGGTATTAGGTGGTGAACATCACTTACAGCCAACTGTTCTTGTTAGAAAATATGATTATACAACTGATAAAGAGGATTTACATATCCTAGTAGAAATGAGCACCAAACTGACTGCTTGGATATGTGTTTTTTTCCAAGACAAACTAGTGCAAATTCCTCACTGGATTATATTCTGGAAGGCAGTTGAACAGAAAGCATTTGTCCTTAGCCAATGCAATAAACAGCAGTAAAGTCAAACACTGTCAAGGGACAGAATTTAAGAGGAAGATTCATGGCGTCTTTTTCCTTAGATGACCTCAAGCCTACTGACAATAGAAGGTTAAGTGAGAAACAGATGGATGATGAGATTTTTCTAACTCAAAGTGCTAATGTAGGACAAAGAAGGTCTGTAAATCAGTCTCAGTCTGAATGCCACACATGTGATCCCACTGTAGACATCTGGAACAGAAATACAGGCACATGGAAAGTACGGTTTAACTGGGTTTCGTCAAAAGAAACAGACCATTCTGAACTATAGATGAATCATAATTTAGATTAGCACTTTCCACTATCATCTTAACACAGAACACTTTCTTAAGTAACATGTATGTTTATCACAGATGGCAAGCAATCCTGAAGAAAAGACAGGATTGAAACAACATACCCTGCGACACTTCCACAGATAGGTAAAGAGCTGTGGTCAAGACAGTAAAAGTTGTTCATGAGGAAGAACACACAACTACGGGAGGCTGCAGCAGTTTGATTTTGCCTGAGCCTGTGGGGAAGAGCGAGTTTCCATCCCCTCCTTTCTTCTCACCCCTGCTGAGTTAACTGAGTTCAAACTACTTTTGCACTTTGAACTCAGTTTGCAGCAATTGGAAGCAAGCCAAGAAAGACAAAGAGGGAAAGCGGGAGGAAGAGATACTGGGACATTTGAAAAGCATATGAAAAAAGTAGCATGACAGAGGATTAACTGGGACTGTCCCTGCCAA
This sequence comes from Iguana delicatissima, assembly GCA_948472985.1. NCBI lineage: Eukaryota > Metazoa > Chordata > Lepidosauria > Squamata > Iguanidae > Iguana > Iguana delicatissima. The sequence continues at coordinate 445,785 of CAOKZL010000401.1, forward strand.
ATCAGGACAGTTGAATGCTATGAAACAAAGGATGGAGACCTGTGTCTGTCTTAAGATTGGAACGACAAGGTCCAAGAACAAAAGCTGGAGGGCTATCAGAGAAGACTACCAAGTGAGCAGATTACTATGTATTGGGATGTTTAAGGCACCCATTGGAGTCCTCAAAGAGAAATAGACAATTCTTTGAAAGAATGTGGGGTAAAACTATCCTATGACTTAAAAGAAAAGTTGTTAAGACTATAAAGATAAGAGTACAAAAAAATAAATATAAATATATCTCCATGTGAAAAGATGGAAAGACTGTATTTTAAAAACTATATTTTTAACATATTTTAAAAACCTTAAGATCTAATATCTGAATATATTTGTGTGTGTGTGTGTGTATGTGTGTATTTTAAATGCACTCTGGCTACAAGGATAGATGCATTTCAAAACTGGATTTTTGGGGGGAGGGGAAGAACTAGAATTCCCCTCCAGCAGTGACCAAGCTGACCAGATCTAGTCTGCAATACAACTTTTCCAAGTTTATTGGGAGTGGGGTTAATTAATAGTTGTTACCAGATTTGCCCTTAATGCTTACATAATGCGCATACAAAGGAATTCTGTAGCACCTCTGAGACTAGCTGAGAAAAAGAAAGTGCTAGCATACACTTTTGTGGACTTCAGCCCATTTTACCAGATGTGGACTGGAGTCCATGAAAGCATATTCCAGGTGCCACTGGATTCTCCTACAGGTATATGCCAGTTGATAAAGTAAATGTTCCTGGATGTTACTTCTTTAACAGAAAATTTGATACCCAGAGGCAGAAATAATAAAGAAAAAAATAGGGATAGGCTCCTGGACAAGAAAAATAAGAGCATTTCAATATGTCAGCAATCTTTTTGTTCAAAACACATTTGACGAAATATACACATTTGACGAAATGGAATATCCAGGTCAGGTAGGCCCTGCATCAGTAACAAAAGCATCTTAAACCTTCTAGAGGGCACTTGCACGTTTCTTCCAAAAGCAATCCAGTTATGAGTTTTTGTTTCACCAGCCTCTACTTTTCTAAAGGCTTCATTTTGGTGGCCACACTTAAAAGATCTATGGGGTTTTTTTTGTTTTGTTTTTTGCTCTCTCCATTTTTATCTGTTCTGTTGTTGATACATGCTGTGTAATAAGAGATTCTGGAGGCAGCTACTGTTTATCTGGCCTGTGGCATTGAGGCACAAACAGCTGAAGTATGAGAAGCTACAACACAATTTCATTCTTTTCCAGACCAAGCTTTATTGCATTGTGCCACAGACAGGAGGAGGTTCTTTCTGGACTTCATGTCTCTCTCCCCTTTGAAAACTGACTTATGGTGGCCCTAAGGCAAACCTACTATGGGGTGTTTCTTGGCAAGACTTGTTGCCTTTGCAAGGCTGAGCGAATGTGACTTGCCTGAGATCACCCAGTGGATTTCCATGACTGTGTGTGGATACAAACTGTGGTCTCCAGAGTCATAGCTTAGGCACATGCACCTACCTGCTGCCACATTCCTTTTCTCAGGAGTCCAGCAGCGGGGTTGTGTACAGGTGTTGAAACTGCTCCCTCGTTTGCAAACATGAACAATTTGGGCATACACACACTCCTGCTGCTGGGTCCCTTTTGTAAGGAATGTGGCTGCAGTGGATGTGAGTGCAGAGGGACATGGCAGAAGGTGCATGTCCCCCCCCAACTGTTGCAAACAATGGAGCAGTTTGGGCACACGCACATGCCTGCCACAATGTCATTTTCATCAGGGATGTGGCAGCTGGGATGGGTGGGTGCATGTATGTATGGTTTTAGCTATGGTTGTGACAGCTGGACAGTGAAGAAAGCTGATAGGAAGAAAATTAACTCATTTGCAATGTGGTGCTGGAGAAGAGTTCTACAGATACCACAGAATGCTAAAAAGACAAAGAAATGGGATCTAGAGCAAATCAAGCCTGAACTCTTCCTAGAAGCTAAGATGACTAAACTAAGACTGTCATATTTTGGACACCAAGAGATGACATGACTCAATTGTAGGTGGAAGGTGGAAGGCAGTAAGAAAAGAGGAAGACCGCATTAGTGATCGGGCGACTCAGTCAGGGAAGCCACGGTCCCGAGTCTGCAAGACCTGAGCAGCGCTGTTGAAGACAGGAAGAGCTAGAGGCTTCTCCTTCATAGGGTTGCCGTAAATCAAAGTTAACCTGACAGTAGTTAACAAAATCAACAAATTTTATACAGTACATCCCCAATACCTGTGTCACTACCAGTTTATGCCATTTCACTTACCCATACTGAAATGTAGTCTGAAAATATGTAATTTAATAGAAATTAAATGGAAATTGAAGAAATAAAGGGACATACAATATTACATGGAAAATGGAAGGGAATGGATAATTCCAGAAATGGCACCCGATTTGCTCATGTTCTCATGCTGTCTCACATTGCCGAAGCTGTCTTGTGTTTCCTTGCTGAATACCCCTGCTGTAATGTTACCTAGTCACTAATTAGGCCTCTCAGTTATGTGATCTGATCATGGTACAGTGTCCTTCTGTAAAATTCTTGTACTTGTACAATACAATAAAGTGCTTGTCCTTATGCAGTAGTAAAGTGCTTATGCCTGAGTGTTTGTGTTGTTTTATTGGCCCCAAAGCACAAAAGTGGTGATACTAACGCTTTTGATAAGCTTAAGAAAACCTGTAAATTGTTTTAAGTGAGAAGGTGGAAATTCTTATCTTAATCAGGAAAGAAAACAAAAGATGTACTGAGGTTGCTAAGATTTATGGTAAGAATGAATCTTCTATCTGTGAAACTGTGAAGAAAGAAAAAGAAATCCATGCTAGTTTTGCTGTCACAGTTCAAACTGCAAAAGCTATCCCCATAGTGCGTGTTTACTAAAAATGGTGAAGGCATTAAATTTATGACTGGAAGACATGAACAGAAAATGAATTGTTGTTAACATCAATATGTTGCATCACAAAGCATTGAGACTTTAACAGGTCATCCCCTCAGACAAGTGCCTCCAAGTCCTTTACTGCAAAGTAGGGAATGGTTGCACAGATTTAGGAACAGGTTTGGATTTAAAAATATAAAACTGAGTGCAAAGGCTGCATCTGCCAATGAAACAGCTGCTGCGACCTTTCCACATCACTTTTAGTTGATTGAACAGAAAGGGCTATCATCCCAAGAAAGTGTTCAATTACAATTAGACTAGGCTCCTCTGGAAAATAAAATGACCTAAAACCTACATTCATAAAACTGCAAAAGCACCACTAAGGCATAAAGTACGGAAGGACAGATTAACTCTGGTCCTATGTGGCAACTCTCCAGCGCATACGATAAAGCCAGGTCTAGTGTACAAATCCAAGAGCCCACACACTTTTAAAAACAAAAATAAACTTTATCTGCCTGTGTTTTAGTAGCCCAGTAAGAAAGTGTGGGTAACTGCTATCTTATTTACATAAAGGTTTCACCAATGCTTCATTCCAAAAGTAAAAAAATATTTGCAGCAGGACGGTTTGGAATTTAAAGTTCTATTAATAGTAGACAATGCACTTGGCTATCCTGAATCTACTTGCTATGAAAATGAAAATGCTGATGTTTTTTTCTTACCTCCCAATACAATCTCACTGATTCAGCCTCCTGATTGGGACATCATTCATTTTGCCAGGACCACATACAGGTGTCTGATATTTGACTGCATTCTAGCATCAGTTGATGCAGACCCTAATATGGACATAATGCAGTGCTGGAAATGCTTTATTATTGCTGATGCAATAACCTTCATGATAGCTGCAATGGAAGAATTAAAACCAGAAACTATAAATGCCACTGGAAAAACTTGTGGAGTGATGGTGTAGATCAGTGGTTCTCAACCTGTGGGTCCCCAGATGTTTGTGGACTTCAGCTCCCAGAAGCTCCAGCCACTATGGTTAATGCTCAGGGCTTCTGGGAGCTGAAGTCCAAAAACATCTGGGGACCCACAGGTTGAGAACCACTGGTGTAGATGATTTTTGTTCCCTTCCAGGGATTGATGGAGAAGTTAGGAGAATCATCCGTGCAACAAGACAACTTGGAGGAGAAGGTTAAGGAAGTGGAGGAACTTATCAACAGCCGTGAAGAAGTGTTAACCAATGAGGAATTGGAAGAACTTGTTAAGATGTCTTCAGAGGAAGAGGAAGAAGAAACAGAAACAAAACCATCTATGTGGACATTACAGAAATTTGCCAAAGTGTTTCCAAAGCACAGACATTAAAGGACAACGTTATGGAATATGGTCTTTGGATGGAATGCAGCATTAAAGTCATCCATTTGATCACTAAAGGATTACAACCTCTGTAGCAACAGTTTGATGAACTAGAAAGAAATAGATAACAACTTCTGATTACAATGTTCTTCCAAAAGGTTCCAGCAAAAAAACCTTAAGAGGACCTCATGCCTGCTTATGACATAGAGACCCAACCATTGACATCCTGACACTATAATCAGGATCACCTTCTGATCATCCTTGTTCTGATGATGATCCATCTTCTGATGTATTGTCAGAAGGTCAATACTAGCCTAACACTAAGGCACTGACATGCTAGACTCAAGCTACCATTAACCGTCTGCATATGAAAACATTTTGTTCCCATCAGTTTTTGAACCATCTGCTGTTAAGTTTTATATTTTTATCAGTTGTCCAGTGGCTTTGGACTACAAATAATGGCTTTGGCCTTTTTTCTCTTAGATTATAGAGTTCTGTCAAGTTTCAGAGCCTCCTTTCCAAAATGCATAATTTTCCTGATACCTATGTCATTCATCTCATTGAAAAAATAGTGTTTGCTATTATCCACATTTTTTCATTATCCATGGTAAGTTCAGAAATGTATTCCTCTGCAGATACAGGGGACGTACTGTACTTATAAAATGAAGCACTTTAAAAATCTTGAATCAAAATTCAGTGCACTGTTACGTTCCACTGAAATGTGTTAAGGCTGAAATTAGCTACATAACTTAGTACCAGATCAGAGCTTTAGACTTGGTGCAAAATTTGCAGAATATAAAATTTGTCCAGCAAAATACCACAGGATGCAATCATTCAATTTTGCTATCATTTAGCTGTTTTTCCAGATGTACTCATATTAAATCTCTTAGGCTTCAAATAATTTTAAAGGTCATGTACCATACAGATAGGGAAAGCACTTTACTCATATTTAACCAAAAGCTCAGCTTTTGTTACATATTCGAAAATAGAAGAATTCAGAAATTCCTACAGTGGAAGAATGGCTCTTAAAACTGAATGGCTTAGCAGAAATGGTCAAACTGTTGGGTCCAATTAAAGAAAAATCATTAGAGATATTTTTAAAAGATTGGAAATCCTTGATAGATCTTTGGAGAAAAAAAGGAAATGATTTAATAACAGTTGGTTTTGAGTACTAATATGAGTGTTAGCAGAAAAGGTGCACAAGTCAGTTCTTACAGAGTGGGGAAGGATTATCTTATGCATACCAGTATATCTACTGAAAACAAGGTTGGAAGTAATTTATCTATATATATTTTTTCTATATGATATTTCTATTTTTTCTTTTCTCCCCTTAGTTTTATATCTCTCTCTTTCTTTATTTGCCATTTTGTTTAAATTTTTATTGTATCCGGATATAACATCTTAATTAAAAAAACTTTTTAAAACAAGAAAATCTCTTCTTCACAAAGAATGGGTTTTTCTTTTTATGTCTGTGGTGAAAAAAGACATTCAAATAGATGTTGTAGATATTGGACCATACAAATTATGGAGAGGAGTAATTATATGTAATCAAATATGCATATTATTACTACAAACCACACAGCACCGGCCTACCCATGGTTCTGCAGTATGTGATGGGAAGACAGAGACAGAGTGAGAAAGATACAAATGTGCGGGCTGAGCTTTTTCTTTTAGTCCTGAGGGAGTGATAAAGAGATTAGTCTTGCCCTTGCTCCTGGACAGACAGTACACAGACACATGACTGCAGTTTCAACAATAGATGTATGAGATCTCATGCCAAGAAGTAGCTCCCGTGTGACAAATATCCACTGTAATGTTTTGGTATCCCTTAGTACAATGGACACTGATGCTCAGTAGTACTACTTACATACCCTGCAACTGTCCCAATTTGTCAGGGACAATCCTGATTAATCCTTTGTTGTTCCATTTTTTTCATCTCTTCTTAAAATGTCTCAATTCCTCTCTCCTCTTCCCACTTTCCCCCTTTGTCCTCAGCTTACCTGCTACAAACTGAGTTCAAAGTGCAAAAGCATTTCACACCCAGTTAACTCAGCAGAGGAAGGAGTGGGGTGGAATCTTGTCTTTCCCAGTAGGCTCAGGCAAAAGCAAACTGCTGCAATCTCTCCTAACTTGTGAGTTCTTTTTCATTAATAACTTTTTGCCACCTTGATCACAGTCTGATGTTGTTTGGCCATACATGTCCTGGTTTTCATTTATGAAATGTTGAAGAGCATGTGTGACAAAGTTCTGGCTATCTGAAGTACCAAGGCAGCCTGGAAGCAGGCTACTAGGCAACCAGAATAGCATCTCAGGAGAGAAACCCAGCCCAGTAGTATGTGGGAGGGGCTGGGAGCTGAGAGAAAAAGTTACAAAAAGGGAAGTACATGTGGGTATTGGATTACTTCAGTGAGAGCCTAGCAAGGAGCCAGAGACTGTGGCTGTGTTAGGAGATTTAGTTCTCAGTGGAAGCCTAGTGAGAGCCAAAGAGTAATGGAACCCTAGTACAGTGGTTCTCAACCGGTGGGTACCCAGATGTTTTTGGACTTCAGCTCCCAGAAGCCCTGAGCATTGACCATAGTGGCTGGGGCTTCTGGGAGCTGAAGTCCACAAACATCTGGGGACCCACAGGTTGAGAACCACTGCCCTAGTAGGATCTGGTCAGAGACTGTGACCTAGATTGGGGGTTAAGCCTTTGGTGGGTTTAGCCAAAGGGCTATTACATGATACTTGTGCCTTACATGAAAGGCTAAAGATTTAATTGAACTTCTTCTGAGCAAGGAGTTACCTGTTATACTGTCTAAAAAAGTGCACTGAGGAAAGGTATGAACCTTGACTACATTTGAAGTCTAACATGCTACTTTATTGTTATTGTTCACTTAGTAAATGTTACAGTTCATCTTTGTAAACACTGACTCAGCTGAGTTGTAGACAAGATATAAAGCAACACAGGAAACATGCAACCATAACATTATTAAGTGGTTTTAAATAAACATTGAGGACCCTCACCCTTTTACACAAAGGTGGTGCTATAAGTTGGGGGAGCAGAGCTTTGTTGTAAAGACAGGGCACCTTATCAGACTGGAAAATTGCCACAGCAATCTGGAAAAAGTAAGGGCCTGTCACAGCGTGTACTTAGCTCCTGGTTAGAATGTGATGCTTCATGATTAAGTCACTGCAAAATTAAGTCACTGGAATTTTGCCTGGTAATGCTACAATTAGAGAACTTCTTCACTTGTTGGATGAGTGGATTTAAGTCTGAATGCGTTATTCTTAATTCAAGATAGAATTTTTATGTGACCAAATTCTATCTTAAAAGACACACAAGAATGGAGGAGGGTTCTGGTTATGGAACAGAAGAAGCCAGTTGACTCACCATCAGTCAGACTCCTTGTATCTCTGCTGTATAATATCTACTCTTCAAGTTCTTAAGCAGAGTGCTGGTTTTCTCAAATTTCTTTTTAAACAAAGCTTCCAAAGATTTAAGCAAGGAATATATATTTAGAAATGAAGTTCTCTGCCACTGAATTAAGAATGATGAAGCCGCCAACATTTGGCATGCCACACTCATGTAAACAGCTGAACAAACAATTCAGAAACATGGGAAGTTGTCTTCCATTGATTCAGACTGTACTGACTGGCTGAGATTCTTGAGGGACCAGAAGATCCAAGGGTTGAATCATGGGCCATTTCCACACTAGACTGTTATAGTGCTATTATTCCACTTTCAGCATCCTGTGGAATCCTGAGGTTTGCAGTTTAGGGAGGGGCCACAGGATGTTGAAAGTGGAATAATAGCACTGTAACAGTGTAGTGTGGAAATGGCCATAAACCATTTGTACATAAAGTCACTAAGCCCTTCTCCAGCAATAAGTGATGATAATCATATTCATACTATGGTACATTTTACATTCTGATTTGTGCAGCAGATCTACCTATTTGTCACCTTTATACCTTTTCTCCAAAGAGTCAAAGTAACATATATGGTCTTCTTTTCCATTTTATCCTCATCACAATCCTCTGAGGCAGGTTAGGCTGAAGAGGTAACAATTGGGCCAATTTTACCCAGTGAGGGATTTAAACAAATGATTTAAAACTCATGAGCATTAGTTGAACCACAACATCAGGCTGCGGGTTGGAAATTCATGAGACTGGTGGGAAATGTAATTCAGTTAGTAATAAAGAAAATATGTGATGTTTATGGTTCGGCATCTGCTGAGCCATATTGTGCCAAATTCTAGACTATGATTCAATTAGCTCTCCCAATTTTCCATTCTGTTCAAGTAAAATTTTCTTCTGTCAAACATAAATGAGTTTTCATTCAGTCCCAAGGCCTTAAAAGGCGAAGAACCAGTGGACTGCTTTTTTTAAAAGGGTGAGAAAGTTGTACAGATTAATATATCCCAAGATATTGCAACAGAACATTCCTTGACATAAAACAACACAGAGAATCATATATTTGTGTTGTGTTTAATTTTATCGGTACCATAATATATTTTGGGTTTATCTTTTTTTTCCCCAATACATCACAACAGAGAAACAAACATGTCCTGGATGCAATCTTTTCTCTTTTATGCAAAGATAAAAAGTCACTTTAGTGGTAATGTGTCAAAGACTGCTCTTTAAAAATGGAATGAGATTATCTTGGTAACACCAGAGAGCCATCCTATCCGTTGCTGTCACACAAGTTTTCTACTATTACATTTAAATGAATACACATTACAGACTGCTAACATCATACATCTGAAATGTACCCAAGTGAAAGAAAACTTCTTCAGTTGTTTACTGTACTATTATGGCAGTGTTGCTCTCCAGATCTTAAAGAGTTTTAGCAGCAGGATTGCAAAACATGGCCATCAAAACTGTAAGTTGGAACTAACTCATAGAGCAGTGGTTCTCAACCTGTGGGTCCCCAGATGTTTGTGGACTTCAGCTCCCAGAAGCCCCAGCCACTATGGTCAATGCTCAGGGCTTCTGGGAGCTGAAGTCCAAAAACATCTGGGGACCCACAGGTTGAGAACCACTGTCATAGAGGATGATAGTTATATAGAACTAGGGCCATTTCTGCACTAGACTATAGTGCTATCATTCCACTTTCAACATCCTATGGAATCCTGGAGTTTGCATTTTAGGGAAGGGCCTTTGATGTCCCTTCCTGAACTGCAACCTCCAGGATTCCATAGGATGTTGAAAGTGGAATAGTAGTGCTTTAGCAGTCTGGTGCAGAAATGGCCTAGGATTCTCTTGAAATCATTTTCTCATCGATCCCCAATGAGATAGCAAGAATTAGCTCTTCTGGAAAAGGTCTGCAGGGAAGAAGACATTCCCTCCTCACTGCCATTATTATTATTATTGCCAAAATAGTTCCCCCTCTCCACATCCATGCAAAAATAACAAATTCTTCCTTCACCGGAATAGGGAGAAAAAAGGTACCACTTGGAAAAGCATTTGGGTTGGTAAAGGATGGGTTGCCCAAGAGTCTTTGGTGAAATATGCTTCTACGCCAGCCATTCTTGGCAGGCTCTGCTCCCCTACCCCCACCAGCTCAAATGGAAACATTTCTCCATTTACCTGCATAGAGGGAACTTAGCCTGGAGGCCACCTGAATGCAGCCTTCACAGTGCAGTAACCCCTGTGGCTGACACAGTGGGGACTCCAGGCTAAACTGATCTCATTTTGGTTGTTTGACAAATGAAGAACAAAATGTGTGATCCAAGCAATGTTTTCCCACACATCATCCACAAACTTGATGCAAAACAGGAGGAAAAGTTTCAGTAACATGAAAAAGAGATTCAGTGCAGTGTGGTGGTTTGAGAATTGGACTACAGTGCTGGAGATCAGGGTTTGATTCCCTGCTCACTCATGGAAACCCACTTGGTGACCTCAGGCACATCACACACATTCAGCCCCAGAAAACCCCGTGATAGGCCTTAGGGTTCAAGATATGTCTTGAAAGCACACAACAACGACAACAACAAAAACATTAAAAAAGAAAAACCAACTAAACATCCAAGCCACTTTAATGGCTTGGAGTGCTGCATTTAGCAAAGAGATACAACATGACATCAACTCCTGGCACTTTTCTTACTACACTGTATACACTAGGAATACATTTGGCCTGCTCCCTGGAAATGAACTGAAATAGCTCTGCTCTCAATATAGCACTATTCTAACATAAATGGGAGAAATAATATTCCACAGGGCTTAAAGTGTATTCTATATGAAACATTTCATCTATAACTTTGAAATCAATCTGCTTTTTGGCACAAGTAGTTGGCTGAAACAAAGCATCCAAACCAGCCAACATGGTTTTCTGTTACCCCTACTCCGCCCTGCCTTGGCCAACATTTATTATGCAGCCTATTAGGGCAGATCATTACACCTGGTAGACATTTCAATTTTTAGCAGTTTCTCTAAGGACTTCAGTTTCTAAACCATATTAATGGTTTGTGATCATGTACAATCAAGAATGAAGCAGCAGTTCATAAACAAACAGCTTTTGGCTTAAGCATCAAGGCAGACCAGGCTACAACTGAAAGAATTGCCATAGCTCAAGGAGAACACAGGTGGTTTGCTTTCAAGGATAACAGATCCAGTCCTTGGCAACTCCAGGTAAGAGTTGGACTCAGAAACATGGCTATCTTGAACCTCAATACCTGCTGCCAATGAGAGAGAATGGTATCAAGGTACATGTGCAAAGAATCATAAGGCATTTTCCTGGTTTCTGAAATTTTAGTGTACGGTGGGGCACTGTTTTCTGACAGCAGCACCATGAAACAGCTGAAAAGGTAATTGAAGAGCTAGCGACAACACATGGGACCAAGATGCAAGGCATGTGATTCATGCAACTATTAATTGTGAATTAAAAAGAAACTTCTAATCTGGATTTGGACCATCACATCAGGAAGTGAGTATAATCTCTTTGCCTCGCCATGCTTCCACACCTTCCCACTGTCCCAATCGGCATGAGAGGCCTGATTACTCCTCTGTCCTACTTTTTTAGCTGCTTTTAAAATGTCCCAGTTTCTCACTCCATCTCCCATTGTACCTCTTTCTCCACAGCTTAATTCAGCTGGTATAAAATTTGAAAGAAGACACACATTGGAATATCTACAAGTTTTTCTCCATAACCAGCGGGGTTAGAAACACGTCTTCTTAAATGAATCCTGAGAATCATGCCTAACAAAATCAACACAAAATAACTGATGGGTACCAGCACATCCAACCCTGTCAAAAAGAACACATTACTTTTGTTTCCCATTTAGTAAATCCTCATTTTTAGAATATGACTGTATACACAGAGTTAGCACACAGTTTACATTGTTATATTAAGAGATATCAGAATTAATGTTAAAAATGAATCTATTTTGCTTAAATTATAAAAAGAAGTAACCTTATATAATGAACAAATCAGGGTTTTTTTTCCCTTGATAAATGGTGGAAGCAATATTCCTCTACGTTCATATCACATTTCCTTTATACAACCCAGAGGCCTAGTGGTATAAAATCTAAGAACAAGAGTCCATTCTTCTGAGGCCATATTTTCATGATGACTAATAATACACCATCAGTATTTGCAAAACAGGCCTCAAGAACCCTGTTTTTCTTTTAAGAGAAAGTCTTTCCCTTTATCACTTATATTGCTTTTTAGTTTAAGGTAATTCAGAATAAGTTTAGCATCATCGCCACACATAGGATCCACTGTTATCTTTCAGCTGACCAGTAGTATATTTATGTACATAGCAATTACATCATACTTTGAATCTGTTTCCACTTCTCTACATTTCCCAGAAGCAAACATTTCCTTCTTTGCTCATTGTATCCAAAACAACAAAGAGTCGAGAGCCACCTGGATTATAGGATGAGAGTCTGTGTTCTATAACCCACTTTATGAGGAAGTGAGCTATAATACTTGAAAGTGTGTTTTAGTATCAATCTGTTAGTCCGCAAAAAAAAAAAGCATCTTAAAATAGCATCTATTTTAAGATGCTTTTTTTTGTTGCTTTTATTTGCCTACTCAGAGAAATGTGGCAGGTTTCTTTTCTCCACTAGTAAACATGGAGAAAGGATGAAAACTTACATTCCATCTGAATTTTATGTAAAAGTACAGAAAGGATGGGTGATGCCTATTTGTTTGTATTGGATGAGTAAGCATTATTGTATGGCTGACACTCAGAAGAATGCCCCAAAGTCCATTTCGAAGGCATGGTCTCCTCTAAAGGCACCTTGCATTAAGATTATTAAAGGCAAGCAAAGAAATGGGTTCATCAACATTCATCCTTTTCTATCATGTTTTATTTAGTTTACCGCCAGTGTCACCCCCTCCCCACACCCATCCAGGGATGGAGGCTCTTTCCATCTAAGGCGTTCAAGGACTGCAAAACACTCCCCCCGCCTCCAGCCAGTTACTAGGGCGGGCGCAGCCGCCACATCTTTACAAGGCATCCATCTCCTTTTCTCTCACACTGTGCTCCTTCCCGGTACTCACCTTGGGCATGCGGATGTACTCCATGGCGACCAGAGCGCCCAGCCTGGGGTTCTCATATACACCTTGCGCCGGGGAGGGATGCCTAGAGCGCGATCAAGGACTGGGATTGGCAGATCGCAGAGCGGGGGGGGGGGCGGCGTGGCGGGGTTTCGGCGGGGCGGAAAGGAGAGCGAGAAGGCGGTGGGTAGAAAATCTGGATCGGGCTTTCAGAGAATGTGCCTCTGTTTTGATGCTTTCGCAGGTCAGGGTTGAGCTCCGCCTCCTGCGGCGGCTGCCGTGCGGCTCCTTTCGGGCATCACGGGCAAAGGAGAGAGCCGGGGGAGGCCGGACGTAGGACAAAGCCACGAGGCCCTAAAGAGCGACATTTTCCGCTTCGCCTTCCTCTCAAGAGAGGAGGAGAAAGGAGAGGGGCTTCCAGTAAGGCCGTTTCCGCACTGGCCTGTTATGGCGCGATTATTCCGCTTTCAACATCCTATGGAACCCTTGGGTTTGCAGTTTAGGGAGGGGTCCTCCCTAAACTGCAACCCCAGGGTTCCATAGGATGTGAAAGCGGAATAATGCGTGTAACAGGCCAGTGCGGAAATGGCCTTAGTTCTATACAACTGTCATCCTCTGAGTTACTTCCATCTTTCAGTTTTGATGGTCATGTTTTGCAATCCTGCTGCTAAAACTTCAGATCTGGAAAGCAACACTGCCATAATAGTACAGTACATAATTGAAGAGGTTTTCCTTCACTCGGGTACATTTCAGCTGTTTGATGTTAGCAGTCAGTGTACTCATTTAAATGTAATAATAGAAAACTTGTGACAGCAATGGATAGGATGGCTCTCTGGTGTTACAAAGAGAATCTCATTCCATTTTTAAAAACCAGTGACTTTTTATCTTTGCATAAAAGATTGCATCCAGGACATGCTAGCATTATTACAGGCTCCTAAGATAATTTCCCTCACTCATCCTCTCTCCTTTTCCAAGGCTGTCAAGGATCCATTATAGCTTGCTTAGAAGGGCAGTGTTTTCCATCCGGGCTCCTTGGGGACTTGCTTATTTTCCTCTCACCATCACCGGTTTTCTGCTTTAAAAACCAGATGGGCATTGACATTTTCTGGCATTGCTCAGGTTGCCAGATTGAAAACTGGAGAGGGCTCCTGTACCTTTAATGACTGGATAGAACAGAAGAGGGAATTTCAGCTTTCCCAGGGCACCAGGTGACAACCAACACCTGGGGAAATTCCTCCTTACACAACCATTAAAGGTGCAAGAGTCATCTCCAGTTTCCTGTCTGGCAATCCTACCAGAGATAAACCTGGGAAATTGCATTCTGGACTCTACCCCACTCCCCCGAATGCCCCAGCTGGCATGGCAGTGGTAGTGGTGGCTGGGGATTCTGTGAGATGCAGGTTTGGTTCGGTTTTTTAAAGGCAGCTTTCCCAAGCTCGGGGCCAAGGAATAAAATAAGAGCTTTATCTGTTAAAATTCAGTTTGTCACACAGTTATGAAAGAGCCCAGTTAAAGCAAAAGCTATTGTTACTACTGTTATTGTGACTTCTGTTTATACCTTGACTTTTCCCCAAAACTGTGACACAAGGTAAATAAGTCAAGCAGGTCCACTGATTTTAAGGGGATCTAATGAAAAGCCATGCCTGTTATTTTATCATAACTGGAGAGAGGATTTTAGCCAGTATCATTTTTCTTGTCCACAACAAGCAAGCTATGCCAGCCAAGCCCCTCTCTTCTGTGGTATTGTTACCATCCCTAGATGCCTCCCCAACTGCTCTTTTGTATAAATTGATCACAGACTCCCCACTTCCCTCTTTCCTGTCTTGAATTCCCAAGGCTGAAGTCTTTAGATGTAAAGTTACAGATAATGTTTCAATTATTGCATACTAAATTTGTTGTGCAAATGCTGCATAATATAATTGTGTATACATGTATAAATTATAAACAATATATAATACATATAGATTTGTATAACAAATTTCCAGGGGATACAAAACCAAACATTTACTGCAAACAGCTGTAGTTAGTTAATTAGTAAGTTAGTTAGTTAGAACAGGATTTGTAAATTTTCTAATCCAGGCTTTTTCATCATGTCGCCTTGCAAATATTTTGGAGTACAGCTCTCAACACCCCAAACCATTGCCATTGCCAGCTAGGGATGGCCAGAACTGCAGCATCTGAAGGAACATCTGAAGGAAATCATATGAGGAAGGGCTGATCTCATCCAGCCTCCCCTCACCAAGCACACACACAACTTAGTGCAGGCTCTTAGTGCAGCTATTACACCCCTGACAGATGGCCATGGTACCTTCCTTCCAGTCCCTCACACTTTGCTAAAATGGATTAGCCAGGGGTTTTGCAGCACAGCAGGAATCAGTGAATCATCTAAAGGAATGAACAGCAATGCATAGAATGTTTCCTATGTCACTGCAAGCAACTTCCTCAGCTCTCCTAAAAATCAGAAGGAGCTCTGCTTTGGTCCCAAACTCCACAGACAGAAGAGGCTGGATGAAAGCAGGTCCAGCCCTATCCATTAGGCAATGACTGCCTCAGTCAGCAGATTCTGGTTATTAGAAAAATGCCATAATTTGTGGTTTTTTTCTTAGTACAATTGGTCCTTCACATTCATGAGGTTTAGGAGCACAAGACCACTGCAAAAGTGGAAAAATTGCAAACATCAAAATATGTGTGTGTTTGTGGGAAGGGGGCCAAGGCATGGGGGCCCAGGTCAGGGAAAGGAGAAGCAAAGCAGACAGGTTGGCATGGTGGCCTATACTTCGTCTCTGTCACCCATCTCCTTCCTTGGGGAGGGCATCAGGATTGCATTTGTGGTGCTTGGAAATAAGAACGCAATCTGTCCTTAGCTGGCCAGGCAGCAGCTGGTGGTGGGGAAAAAAATAACAGGTGGATTTTTCATAGGCACTGAGAGGGAATGTTCCCCCAGAAAAAAAGCTCTTGAGGTAGAGAGACAGAGGTTGGAGAAACTTGCAAATAATCAAATCTGTGAAAGTGAAACCCGCAAATGTGGAAGGCTGACACTATTGCTTTTTTACTGCCTTGAATGGAGAAAGGTGCTTTGAGGAGTTTCTATCTTCTTTATCATTAATAACTTTAGACATCTTGACCACACTCTGATGTTGCTTAGCCATATGTGTCCCAGGTTTTGTGTATGAAATGTGAGAGGGTATGGATTTGACCTAAGGGCTTGAGCTTACGGTTCACAGATTTAAGGATCTGCTATCAAGTTTCAGGCCCTGGCACTTCTTCTCTGGTCCACAGGGTGAAGAATAGACATCTCAGGGCAAGGGTGGAGCATTAAAAATGTGAGTTTATAGAGAAGACATTTGGGCAGGATGGCAGACAGACACCTCTTGCTGGCTCTCTGCAGTGAGGAGAGCTTTCATGGTTAAAGTATGATTTCATGGCCAGACAGAGAGATTTCTGGTTGGTGAAGTTCACCCTAGATTAAAGGGGGAGTGGGAGATTGCCCACAAAGGTCCAGAATTCTAATTACTCACATTTACTTATGAGTAAATGTGAAATCATTGCAGAACAACTGAGAGAGTTGCCTCTTCACCCTTCTCATGAAATGCAGCTCTTCTGATCTGAGAGATCTGATCCGATAGACACTAAGTTGCTACTGTCACCCCAAAACATGGGCAACTCAGCAGTTCACCCATGATGTCAGTACCTCCATATGACAGAAGGAAATTAATTAGCTCAAAATTAGGAGGCTTGCGTGAAGGGGGTAACTTAACAAGATCTTTCCACCAATGTTTACGGGGTCACGCAGGAAAGAACCAGCCAGAGATTCAAAAGTAAACTAAAAATGTGTTTTAATGAGAGAAATTCACTCACGCATGCACACAAGATACAAGCAGTCACACATTCATGCAAGAGTTAACCAAAGTATAAAGGGAGGAAAAATTATGGATAGTGAGGCTGAGGTTTTTGAGTTATAATTACCATTCCAGAACAGTAGTGAAAATGCAGTGGAGTGGCTTAGAATTGTGTGTCTAATGGCAGTACACAACCAGAAATCAGAGCAACAGCATGGCCACCAGCAAGCGAAATACTGCATCTGACTGTTCAAAACCAAAGGTTTATGTACTGCATTTCCCTCCCTGATGGGGTGTGAGTTAATTGCTTTCTTGCAGATAAAAGGGGCTTGGAATGGACTGATTGTTTCAATGCTGTTACCACTGCGATCTGGTCTGGCCTTATTGAGCCAAAGATATAGTTTTTGATATAATTCGGCCTTCTGCTACCGGCCAAGTGTTTGTGAGTCCCCGCTGAACAAGCACGAAGCTAGGCATGGATGATACTTGTTGCTCCTCCAGATATTGCCAGATCCGCTTCAGGGGGAGACCTCCCGAAACAAACACCTCAATTTCAAATGCACAGTAAAACAAAAGGACTCTCTGCCTGAGAGAACACCCTGGCGAGCTAGGCACTTAACGGCCGAACTAGCTGCATCTACATACCGGCCGTACTATTGTCAAATCGGCATATAATTCAATCATGTAAATTCTGACCTTTCAGAGGCTTTGTCTCCAGCCCAAACCTTATTGTTCTCATCAGGCACCAGTCTAGCCTGCGGTCGTTCCTTTCCCTATAAAAACCCCCAGTTTTGGTACTTCAGTGGACTTTGCTGGACCTGGCTGAACTCCACTGGAACTCCTGCTGAATCACTAGCTGAAATCACTTGAAGCTCCCATCGGATTTTCTTCCTCGCCTCGCTGCCGCTTGGTCCAGCAGATTCCCCTCGGCCCCTACACCGGGTTTCCTCCTCTTCAATTGGTGTCTCCAGGACTTCGGACAGGTGGCGTATTGCTCATTCCCCAAATTCTCTTTCTTTCCTTTTCTAGTTAGGAGTGTGTTTGTGTTTTTATTATTTTTGTTTAATAAATACTGTTAGTATTTTGAAACTGCTTGACTCCTCACTGACCTGAACCGGTATACATAGGATAAAAGATCCCGCTGCGTTGCCCTGCCTCTCGTTAGCCAAGAGAGTGCTCCAGCTAATTTCCCCATCTTTGCTAGGTTTGTTTGGCATTTGGGCGCCCCTCCTGGGACCCCCAATTTACAGGGTAACAATGCGATGGTTGGATACTGATGACTGGGCAAGGTTTCAGTAGGAAATGCACACAGCAGGGATGCTGGCCTGCTGCATCAGGGCTTGACTACTGTTTTTGTTGAGAAGATTTGCTTAGAACCAGTGTCAGGTTTTCCCAGCTAACTCTCAGTGAATTTATGACCTGGCCATGCTGACCTTACCTTTGACCTGCTCTCCAGCCAGTGTCCCTTCTCCACATGGCCTTTCATAAAATAATTTATACCAATTAAACATATCTGCCAATTAATATATTTGTCAATTAAATCATATGAAAGTGTGGGGCTGTACAGCCTGGTAACAGCGCCTACCTTTAAAAAAAATCCAGATGAAACTTTTGGAGTACATAAGTGAAGAATACTTCCAGTTAAGATGGCTGTATGGAACCTTGCCGTGCTGTCTTCTTTTTGCAACTAAATGAGTTAGTGTGTTTATCCTATTAGATCAGGACTTAAATAAAAGAACTGGAGGCTATTGTCTTTAAAGGGAATTAAGGCATTTGAGAGCATTTTTTTGTTTTTTTGGTGGATGATTGGATTTTGTTTACTTATATGACGAAGCTGAATTTTAGTAAAGGGAAAGCACAGCATGGGCTATCTCTTTGAAGTAGATAAGACCATTTGGATGTAACCATTAAGTGTCTGAATGCTGGACTGAAGAGAGATGAAATCCCATGATTTTTCACAACTCTTGTTTAAAATCTGTTCTTTGAGAAACCAGAGACTTCCAAATATGATGAAGAGACTGCAAGCAGATTTGGCAGAAGATCTGAAACTAAGTTAGATTTAAGAAGGAAATGATGAGGAATGTTGTACAAGGGGGGAGAATTGTGGGGCTAATTTTGAAATGATAGATTGTATGGATAAACAAATTCAAGTTGATTTAATGTAGGAATTAGCCTACAAAACTGGGGAGTTAAGCACCCTAGCACTACTGGATTGTAAAATGGGAAGTTTTGTGCAAGGAAGGGGGAGAAAGAAGAGACAAATCTGGAACTGATGTCTCAGGGAATTTATACTAATGGAGAAACAAACTCATGAGAATTTACTGAAAGGATTGGCCTCTGAGAAAGCTGATAGCAGGATGAAAAATGAAAGTAGTCTGTTTCAAGATAATTCTTTTAAAGCAGAAACTAAGAAGGAGAAGGAACTAATAACAAGGCATAAACAAGAGAAGCTGAGCAGATTGCAGGGAGGAAGATAAAGGTCAAGATGGAGGAAGAAGAAAACAAGAGTTAAATTTAAAATAGAAGAAATAATGTCTGACTGAAATGAAGTTATGGAGTTATGAGTTTTTGTTACAGATATAGGACAATGAGAATTGGACATGAGAAGGATTTTGATAAAAATTCTGTATGGTGAAATTAGACAGAAATATTGGAGCTTAACTACAATTGAAATGTTAGTGTTAACAAGAAAGTTTAATGACTGAATAGATTTAGTGAGGCTATTTAATATGTAGGAGATTTATAGTAATATTTAGAGAAAATGTAATGCTACTTATGGTGTATTAGGATGTAATGGCTTAGAATCATGGCAATATATTTACTGATATTTTAATGCTAGAAATGTCAACCTTGAAAAGAAACAAAGGCCCTTTCCACACGGGGGATGGGGGAACGGGGCAGCGCACGCAGGGACGGATCTTACCTGAAAACGGGTTGCTCCGTCCCTGCGGGGAGCGCGCGTTCGCCGCTCCACACGCTGGCGAGTTTCGGCGGTGTTCGGCGGCGCCCAAAATGGCGGCCGGCGACTTCCGGCGGCGCTCCGCCAATCAGGGCAGCGCGCCAGCCGGAAGCCCGCCCCTGGGCAGCTCTGCAGGGACGTGCTAGCGCGTCCCTGCAGTTTCACACGGGGCGCTGCAATGGGTTAGCGCGCTCGCGTTTCGTAAAAACCTCATAAAATGTGGTTTTTAAAAAACGTGCCGCGCCACCCCTTGCTGCCGCGCTAGCGCGGTTTGAGGTGTGGAACCTCCACTATTCAAACCGCTCTAGCGTGCTCCACGGTGTGGACGACCTCCGGATGAGTCGCCCTAAGCCGTTTTTTTTTCCCCGTGTGGAAAGGGCCAAAGTCTCTTTGGTTGTGAAAAAATGTAATAGGAGAGGGAAAGAAGAAAATGGTTGAGTATTTATCTAGCAAAACTTGAAATAATTTGAATGTTATATACCGTTGAAAGGAAGAATGGAAGTCATCTTTTTTTTTATTCTTTAACTTTTTTCCTTTTCTTTTTCTTTCTTTTCATGTACTTGTAGAATTTTAGTATATTTAAAAGCTTTCAATAAAAATATCAAAAAGAGTGTGTGCGCATATACATTTTCCTCACTTGTTAGGCTGGGGCTGTTTCCTCACTACACTGTCCTAGTACTGTTATTCCACTTTCAACATCCTGTGGAATTATGGGGTTTACCGTTTGCTGAGGCCAAATTGCTCTCTGGCTGAGAAATTCTAAAAGCCCCTCCCTAAACTGCAAACTCCAGGATTCCATAGCATGTTGAAAGCTGAATAATAGCACTATGACAGTATAGTGTCATTTCATTTCAATGGCACACACTCTGCAACTGTAGTCACCACTTAATGACATCATCGGGGGGAATGCCCTCTGTGATGTTACAAGGGGCCACCCCAGGTGTCAAATTTTGGCCCTAAAATCTCTGGGTCCTGGAATCGTCTTGATCTTGAAACCCTACTGAGGGTTCTCCTCTTCATAAACTACTAAACACAGGTAACATATTTCCAAGGATTGTGCCTTGGCAGTCTTACTAATGGATTTTATTCCACATTACTTTTTAAAAAAATCTTTTCATTATGTTTTTAAATGGTAGTTTCCCTGAACCCTGGAAGTCAATCTAGACATTATTTTTATATTTAGCATGCAGCTATATTTGAGTTTCTTTTTTCCTACTCAAACACAAAAACAAAACAAAACTTTAATGTGTCATTATCCACTGTGGCCCTGATCCAGCTGAAATTTGTATAAGAAATAAGCTGCCTTCATTTTAAAGAGTCATTAAATGAAAACACTTCATGGAATCACTGTGCCTCTCCAGTGAATCCTGGAAATTAGTTCCTGCGTGTCTAATGATTTCTAACTGAATTCTTGGCACTGTTGAGAAAATACAAAGTTTTGAAACATTTTCTGGGAAGCTATGAGAGCTGAAATGATAACTAATATAACAATGCAGTATCGGCTTCTTTTTGGCGGCAAGATAAAACACAGCTCTTTACCTGACATTTTAGCACCCAGTCACATGGTTTGATTTTGACTTTGTGGGTTATGGTTTTCCACACACAGTTTTGTCTTGTTGAATTGTTTTAAATTGTGTGTGTGTGTGTGTGTGTGTGTGTGTGTTATCTGTGCTCTGCTCTGAAATCTCAGAATATAGGGATATAAATATTATAATAAATAAAAATATTAAGGCTTTCACTTGTCAAATAGACTTCAGCATGACATTGTGTGGACTGAGACCCAGATCTTTTCTTCTCCATACAAGCAGTTTCAACAGTCTCTCAAAATAAACATTTACACATACCAGAGCTTGGAAAGTTATTTTTAAAAAGCAATTTGTTAAGTAACTGATTGCCCTAGTATCTTAAATTTTAAGTTTTATTTAAAAAAAAAAAGTCTTCAAGCAAAAAAAAAAAAGAAATCAACTTATCTTATTTGCTGGGATATAAGACTCACTTTTTTCCTGAAACATACTGTTTGAAAATGGGGTGCGTCTTATATGCCAGTGCATCTTTTATATGCCCACAATAGTATTTACTGGCATATAAATGGGGTGCGTATTATATGCTGGTGTGTATTATATGCCAGTAAATATAGGTAATTAAAAAAAATTACATGTTCCCTAAAGCATTTTCTTTCACAAAAATGTCAAGAGGTATAACTAGAACCTCCTAAATGTAAATAAACAGCACCCAGTACACTGGGGGGAAAGTAACTCATTTGAAACATTACACTAGGGTCACTGGCACAATACAGAACCATGCTTGTGAATTGTGAGGATATGTGACAGAGCACCATCCCAGGTATCCCGTTGTGCAATGCGGGTTCCTGTGGCAGAATGGAACAGCTTGTGCAACAGGACACATTGTGCATTGAGACTGTTCCACAACAGCCACGCTGCTGGGTCTGCTCGCACAATGGCCTTTATGATGTAGCTATGGCTTTGCTGCCCTTCTGAGAATAAAAACATCGCACAATGGTGCAATTCAACTTTACACGATCATAAGTTGGTTTACAACAATTTAGTATCCTAAGAGGAGGCCAGCCTATGCCAGCAGTAGCAATAATCATAATTACTCCCTCATTTTTTAAAAAAGGACTCCACCATTATGTTCCACCATGTCCCAAAAAGTAATTGCTACGGGAAACATTGCTACATATACTGTGTTGCTATCATAGACTAGTGCTGGGTTTCTCAACCAATATTCTGTGAGAGGTCAATTAGGGATCCTGCAAGAGATCATGGCTGGGGGGGAAGCATTTTGTGTATCTGTAGCCTTGTTGAGTCTTGAAAATTATTTATTGGGTTCTTTCAGGGTAAAACAAATTGAGAAAGGCTGGACTAGTGTTTTAACTGGGTGAGAATCACAGAGAGAAGCAGGAGTAACTCGTGACGTAAGCAGCTGGAAGAAATATCCTTGTTAACAATGGGAATTCTGCCAGCTATATCAAAGATCGCTTATAACAAGATCATTTGCTTTGAGAAACAGCATAGCACATGCTCAGAATTGGCCTTCATATATGGGCAGAGCATAGAAACAGTTTTTAATTACATAGAATTATAGTCCTCCCTCCATATTCGCACGTTTGACTCTCACAAACTTGATTATTCACACGGCACCTGCTTGCCTCACCTCCACTCTCCCCCTCTCAGTCCCCTGCCTTTTGCCCAGGAGGCATGTCTTCCTTCTATGGACCTGAGCAAAGGGAAAGTGAATGGCTGGGGGCAGCCTTGCGTACGTGCCTTCTCTGGTTGTGTCACTGCCCCCTTCCATTTGCTTGCCTGATGCCTGGAAGCCAGCGTGCCCAGGAGAAACCCAAGTGAAGGGGGAGAGCTAAGGCATGTAGTAATAATCACACACCTTCTGCAGGTGCGTGACTGCCCTGTCCCATTAGCTTGTCAATTGCCTGTGCACCTGCAGGGAAGGCAGCACACCTGGGCAAAATGCAAGCAAATGGGGGCGAACCCTAGAAAGAAATGGGAGGGGGATTCCTCAGTTGGGTGAGGGGAGGAGTTATTCATGGTTTTTTTTACTTTTGTGAGGGTTCTGTGCCTGGAACCCCCATGAACATCGAGGGACCACGGTAGACTACTCACACAAGACTAAGGGTATTCCCATTGTGGATACGAGCAGTTTTCTTATTCCAACAGGAAACACTCCTACATGAAACATTGCTAGTGATTCCAAATTTGTTTGGGTGCATAATTAAAACAAAGGTGCAAGAACAATTCAACCAAAAATGTAACAAAGAACAATTTAATGAAAAATATAACAAAGTGTATTCAGGATACTTGGTTACTAGAGAAATTATCAGGCAGTAGAAGAATTACTAAAAGATAAATAAACTGGGACACTTCTGTTGAAAAATGGTATCCATTTATTGAATATGTCGCTACACAAATACAATACAATTAGGGTGTCCACCTCTACATCATCTGCATTTTGGAATGACATTTTCGCATCTGAATAGTCATAGTGCTGTTGATAAAAACCTGGATCCCGCTGAAGAATATACCACCTGAAATGGATGATTGATGAAACTGAAGTTAAGAGTGCTACTCTGCTTTACTTATGAAATTCATCCTGTTTGTTATTATTGTTTTTTCTGTTTTTATTTTATTGACTTAAGATGTTCACATTTCTATGTATTGTCTTTTAGAGATACCAATTCAGTAAAAGTTCAATTCTTGTAAAAAAAAATAGCATTAAAGTTATTTATTGTATGATAAAGACTCTGATGGCAGTGCTGGTTGTCCTATGCCAGCAGCCAACCAAGGCTTATAGTTGTCTAATTAGAGCCTGTTATCAGTAGCCAGTGAGCAGAATTTGTCATAGACCCTTTCTGCAACTCACTCATTTTCGGCGCTGGGGTGCAGTGCTTGTGCGAGCAGCCTCTGGAGAGAGGCTCTCGCTTCCTTGCTGCTTCAGCTCCACACGAGCTTCCTGCTCGTGCGAGAGCCCCACCTCTTCCTTTCGCAATAAGACAGGAAGCATGACCGGCCTGGCTCCCGAGGCTCTGCATGCAAGGTAAGTGCACGCAGGGCCCCGGAGCGATGCGCAACCGTGCAGCATTTTCGGCTTCAAGCCGAAAATGAAAAAATGCACGTGTGGTCCATGTCAGGCCCTGGAGCATCATGCAAATGTGAGTATGTCATGTGGACCACTCCTCACATTTGCGCGACGCTCAAGGGGCCCTTTTGTATCGGAAATGCTGTGCGAAAAGGCCCTTAGTTTGCTGGCAAATTACCAGTTGTTGTTTTGCAGCCCAAATTCACAGTAAATTCAGAGAGATAGTCCAGTGGCAAAATCCATAAGTAAAGTGAAGGTCAAGGGTTCTAGGAGCGCAAGTATGGAATCTGAGCATAAGCTGGGCTACTTCCTCCAAGGGTAGTGGTGGTTGGCAGCAACAGCTTCGCACTGGTCTCTTCCTTATATAAGCTCAGAGTCTTCCACAGCTGTTGGCCTAATTAATCAGTCCTTATTATACAAATACTCTGAGATTTTTTGGGCTATCCACTTACACTGGCTACTGTAAGTATTGCCCCTCTCATGTCTCTGGGGCAAAGCTGTCGAGAAGGATCCTGTCTGGGTCCTGGAACAGGGGCATGGCAGCAATGACTGATCTAGCCATTTTGCTACAATTTTAGAAGGCAGGAGGAGGGGCAGATATTAAAATTAAATGTTTTTTTTATTACTCTAGGACTGTCTGTAGGATTCTTGGGATGAAACAACAGACAATGGTTGACACCCCACCATTTTGGATATTTATTTGCTTGCTTGCTTGCTTGCTGATTGATTGAAGGTATTTATTTATTGACCTTGATTGCAACACGTGTGCATCCAGTTCCTCTTTGCCAGCAGGTTTCTCAGCCATAGCAAGCTATAATTTATATTTCATGCCAATTAATATTTGCAATTAAACCAAATCATGGAATGGAGGTGTACAGCCAGGTAACACTATGACTTAAATGGAAATCATCCATGAATTATTTATTGAGTTAGGAATTCTAAACATAGATTAAAGGTGGGAAAAATACAGGTAAAAATGTAGAAAACAAATTCCAGAAACAAAGCAACTGAAGTTAGGAGTTATAATATCAAACTATGTATAATTTTTTTAAAAAAACTGTGTGTGTGTGTGTATATATGTGGAAACTTACTAATGTATCATATACAATAATTAAATCAATGAAACATTACATAAAATATATAATATAGAAAATACAATAATATAATAAAAAGAATCGAAGTCCTGCAGGGAGACCTCCAGTCCCCTGAAATGTAAAGGCCTTATTGGAGGCAATTGCTGGAGATAAATTGAATCTTCAGATGAGGTACTAGTCCTTCCAAAGACAAAACGACTGTGATAAACCACTGATAGGGAAGAATAAAGCTGACTGATGTCTGTTCAAGTCCACCACTAATTGCAGCCAAATGGGAAAAGTACAGGACTACATCTGGATCCCCCTGTCTGGTTTTGTGGTCCTCAAGTCCTTCTTGTGCTGCTCTTTTTCTAGCTCAAAGAAGACGGATTCCCTGTCCTGGAAGCTACCAGGAGTTCTAATTCATCTTTTAAAAAGGTTGAAGGACCCCTCAGCAATGTTTAACATAAAACAATTGTTGTTGTTGTGCACCTTGAAGTTATTTCTGACTTACAACAACCCTAAGGTGAACCTATCGTGGGATTTCTTGGAAAGATTTGTTCAGAGAGGATTTGCCTTTGCCTTCTTCTGAGGCTGAGAGAGTGTGACTTACCCAAGGTCATCCAGTGAATTTCCATGGCTGAACAAGGATTAGAACCCTAGTCTCCAAAGTCTCAGTCCAATGCTCAAACCACTGCAGCACACTGGCTCTCTAATACAAATCAAGACCTATTCCTCTAAGGCAGTTCTGGGAGGAGCTGTGTGTGGTCTTTTTAAAAATGTATTTGGCAGTCTTTGCAGCCCCCAGAGTATTCCGCCAACAGAAAACTGACCCCCCAACCCACTAGGTGTGCATGCAGGGCTATAGCTACGGAGAAGGAACAAATGAGAGCACTGTTTCCCCAATAAGCATTCTGCCTTGCAATTAAATTTTCTCTCATTTTTCCTTCTAGCATTGCAGTAATGCAGAAATTTAGTTGAGCATTTAGCAACACCATTTTGGCATCCAGAGAAAAGGAGAAGGCAAAAGGAAAGTGAACATAGCAAATAGAAAAGTTCTGGGTGCGAACAATTTTCAATGTCTCATTCTTTTCACCACTAGGAATTTGGGAAATGAAGGAAAATTTA
The DNA here is from genome assembly GCA_948472985.1 of Iguana delicatissima. NCBI lineage: Eukaryota > Metazoa > Chordata > Lepidosauria > Squamata > Iguanidae > Iguana > Iguana delicatissima. The sequence continues at coordinate 472,118 of CAOKZL010000401.1, forward strand.
ATTTAGGAGGACATATTTCATATTTGGAGGGGCATTGGCCTCATTTTGCCTTGCACAGTTGTGCCCACCTCTGACACAGATGCCTTGTCATTCTTTGTTCATATTTGCCATTTGAAGAAATAGTTGTTTTTCTTTGGGTCACATTTCCTTGTCACCATGCACTTGATCTGAACACAACAAACTTTTCCCCTAGTTGGATCCAGCTAGAAGCGACACACGAGATCTCGATCCCGAGATATAATCTTTTCATGTGAGTCAGTTTGGTGAAGAAGTAATCTTTAACTCTGTTAAATGTTTAGTTTAACGTTTAACGCATACTTCAAGAAGTATTTGTGGATCACCTGGCAATGGGTCAAAACTGAATAAATAAATAAATTTAATGTGAAATAAACAGGTTAACATAGCAAAGGAAGACTTAATTCCATGACAACAAAGATAACTATTTCCCTGAATAATAAAAAATACAGCTATATTCTAGAACAAGTAAGAATTTAATGATAAATGTTAATAAAAGTGTTAAACTGAAAATATGAATCGGCAAGGTAAATGGATGAGAGTGAAAGAAGTATTGCTCATTGTTAATGGAGTTATTTTTAACATCAACATTGGCCAATGGAAAAAGTTTGGCCTTTCTATATTTTTAAATTTTTTCCCCTTTATTTTTTTTTATTGCTGGGAATTAGTAAAAATTAGAGGGGGAGTATACATCATCTGGGTGATTTTGTGAAGACCTCAGGAGGTAACCCAAAGTATCTGTTCAAGTTGCATACAACATGATCTACAATGCCCCATGGGATAGTGGAAGCTAAGATTACACTGAAGATAGTTCCAATAACAACAGTTAGTGACTCCTTGGCAAAGAACTCAGGGAAGTGAGCCAGGCAAAATATAGGGGGTCAGACCACATGCATGGATATGGTTAGGGAAACAGGCATGTAGGAAATCTACTCCTTTGGGGGGTTAAAAGAAAGGAAACAGTATAAATTGAACAATTATATAGAACAGTGGTTCTTAACCTGAAGTCCAGGGATACCTGGGAGCCCACAAAGCCCTCATAGGGGTCTGCAAGGCCCTGCTGCTTGACACCACCAGCAGCAGCAGCAGCAGTGGGGACATGGCAGTGGGAGGGAGGTTTGCTGATGCTGAAACCGTTCATTTGCAAATGAGAGAACAATTTGGGCACATAAATGCATACCCCCACTGCTACATCCCTGACAAAAGTGGGGTTTGAATCCCCACTTGGCCATAGGGACCCATCAAACTGTCACAGGCAAGCAGTAGGCCTCTCAGATCTCTCTGTCGCAGTTCATGTTCTGCAGGTTAAATTGAATAACACTCTTCCATGAGCACTAGTTACTTAGCCGGCATAATACCAGCCCTAGACATTTTGCTGTATGAAGTCATTAATAGGCCAATGCTTCCTTCCGCTGCATATACAAAAGCTGGCTGGATTGGCAGTTGAGTCTTCCCTCAACCCTAGCAATGGAACAGCAATCTCAACCATATCAGAAGGGGAAGCAGGGCACACTATATGACACACATTTTCCTCCAAACTTTTGCTTACTTACTAGCACATACCTCCAGAAGTGACTCCTTTGCTTTGGCCAATAGCAGAGCCATCCCTGAATAAGTACAAATATTCAGAAAGGCACGTGAATTGGATGGTGGCCACTCTGATGGAGCTGAAATCCTTGTCTTAGTAAGGTCTGATTTGCAAGTCACAATGCACGCTTAAACCAATCTCTTACATAAAAAGAAAACTAGTGGATTGTTAGTTGTTCTATTGCTCTTTCTCTAGGGCAGTGATACTTTAAGCTGAACTTTTATAACTGTGTTTGTTCATTTAAAAAAAAAAATCACAACAACCTAATCAGTAAAAGTGAAGACCCAGATCAGGGAGGAGAGATCTACCAAGGAAATGTGCAGATCAGTGCCTTCAGTCTTACTGTAAATACTAAACAATTGTGAAGACAGTTTGAACAATGCATAATGAAAAACAATTATTTTGTAACTGACTCCATTTCCGCACTGGCCTGTTATAGCGCGATGATTCCATTTTCACCATCCTCTGGAATCCTGGGGTTTGCAGTTTTGGGAGGGGCTGGCTGGCCCCTCCCTAAACTGCAAACCCCAGGATTCCAGAAGATGTCGAAAGTGGAATCATCGCGCTATAACAGGCTAGTGCGGAAATGGCCTGAGACAAAGCTTCAAAGAATTATGCTGGTAGGAATCATATACAGTAGCTCCTCCCCTTTGCAAGGATTTGGGGTGCAGAACCTTTGTGAAAGTGGAAAAAACACAAATAACTCCCCCCATGATCCCCCTCCCATTCCCTTTAGGGGCTCCTCCCTCTCATCCACTTGCCTTCTGTGCATGTGGTCAGACACAAGGAAAATAGGAGGGGTGCTCTAGAGGAGAGAAGGAAGGCATATGTGCATGCCTCCCTCTATTTCCTTACCTTTTGTCCAGGCGCTTGCCTTCCTTCTCTGCACCCAGCAAAACTCAAAGGAATGGGAGGAGGAGAATTGGGGGGAGGCATGCTTACACCTCACAAATAATCAAATTTGCGATGGTCAAACCCACAAATGTGGAGGAAGGACTGTATAGTTTTGTTCTCTTGAAAATAAATACAATCAGTCCTCAACTTTTGCAGGTTTAACTTTTGCAAATTTGATTTTTTGCAAGTTTCTAGCTGCTACTTAAACAGCAATGTAGCTGTAAGTGTAGGTGGTGATAGTACTGTAATGTAATGACTGGGAGTGGCTCTCGGCTCACTGGCTCTGCCACTCTCTTTCTTTTTCTTCCTCTTGTTGCTGTTTGGTAGGGTGGCTGTGGCTGGTCCTCCTCACCCTGGCACCACTAGAAGCCAGCGGTCATGACGCACTGTTAAAAAGGGACTTGTGTATATGGAAGTCTGTTGGGCCCGCGGCCCTCCGGGTAGCCCCTGTGTTGCACACTCACACATTTCGGTGCAGCCTGCTTTTACACTAACAAATAGATTTGGGGGGTTAGCTCATGCTGTTGTGTTGCTAGGTCAGGCTGCCCTGTATGCTGCAGTCCTGTGAGAATAGCCAAGGAATGTTAACGATGGGTGCTGCACTCCCCGTGCCATCTGGTACGATGAGGGGAGAGCAAAACCTGATTAGAGACCATCCACTGCCATTTTGGACAGGTAATGAGATTTGTCCACAAGCCTATCATGCACCTGGTACCTCAATAATTGGTGTCCAAGGTGGGATAGCCCCCGTCCTGCCTGTTTCGGCACGGTGGGTTGATGGATTGGCAGCCTGTTTTGCCACTCACGTAAGAAAAGCCTATATAATCTGTTAGAACAAAGAGAACCCTGCTCCGTTGCCTGCTTTGCCTTTCCAATGGAGTTAGAGTGTACGTGTGCTTATGTGCCTTTTGTTTTTCTTTTTGCTTCTTTGCTTAATAAACTGCATCCTCAAAGACCAGAACTGGCTTGGTTCTTGCCTCCCAGCATCTCGCACTTCGAACCTTGCACGGCCACCTGATCCAGGGAGGATTGTGTGTGCTACAAAGTCAATAACTCTGCTTGCCAGAAAGAGGGGTATGGAAGAACTGTCCAAAAAGGGAATTGTACATATGGGAGTCAATAATGCTGCTTCTCAGAGGGGGAGATAATAAAGGACTGTCCGAAAAAGGGACTTGTGCAGATGGAAGTCAGTATCTCTGCTTCCCAGAAGTGGAGGGATAATGAAGGACTGCCCAGAGAGGGACTTGGGCATGTGGAAATAAGCCTTGTGAGGATCTAGGAGAAGGCTTGGAGACTTGAAGAGGCCAGTCTCAGGAAGCAGACTTGGAGCCAGGCTGATGTACCCTGGTGCCAAAGCAGGAAAGGTAGCAACTTGGCAGCTGCTGCAAAAATTTCCTTTCGTGTTGTTCTCTACCTTCTCCTAGAGAAAGATGAGGACACTGAAGGAGACTTTTGCAGCAGTAGAATCTGTTGGGAAATCTGTTGCATCTTTTCCACTTTCACTGAGATCCTGTACCCTTAACCCATGTGAAGGTGCGGGGGAGGCACTGTATGTTTTGAAGTAGATTGAATTGCTATATTTACATCATCATCACCACCACCATAATTTATTATCATAAACAAGACGCTACATATTTTTTACTGTGGTGATAGGATTTTTAAGGAAATAGAATACTTTATGTCTTTGGGGAAAATGGGGCGAACAAGTGTTTCATAAATTATCTCTCAACTAGTTGGTGGAACCAGTCCAAAATGTCACATTTTGGAATTAAAATGGTTGTTATAGTAAGCGATTTAGAATAATACTTGGCCAGCCCTGCAAGCCTTGTGATTTTCTTAAACTTTTAAGGTTGCTGGTCTTGGCATTGCACTGTAGCATAAGTTAACTTCTTCAAAGTACTCTCAGACTGACTTGTCTTATGAAATGTTCCAATGAAGTGCTAATCTTTCAAATACAGAGAAGCACTTGAGATTTCCAAGAAAATAGCTGATTAATCAAAGTTCATCTGCTCCGCTCCAAAAAATTCAACAGAACAAATGAGAAAGTTGCAATTTTACTATCTGTGTTTATTCCACATTTAGAGAGGCATAGAAGTTAAGGTGGATAATAATGAAAATTCTCCAGATGTTTTAATGCTAGGACACAATTCCTTCTTTAGTGTGAAACAGCGGTTCTCAACCTGTGGGTCCCCGCATGTTCGTGGACTTCAGCTCCCAGAAGCCCTGAGCATTGACCATAGTGGCTGGGGCTTCTGGGAGCTGAAGTCCACGAACATCTGAGTAAAACAAATATTTCAGCAGCCATAGATATTAGGCTAGAAAATGCTGGGTTCAAATTACACTTCCAGCACAAATTTTTTGGTGGTACTATCTCATAGTATCAATTTCTCCATGGCATTATTATCCAGAATTTAGAAATGTTTGTGGTAAAGCTAAATGCATTTGCATTAGTTCAGAATGTAATTCAATAATCTGAATTACTTAGGCGATGATTATGAAATTTGTGTGTTGTATTTTGATGGTGAGTTACATATTAGTGACCCATTTGCATTGAATAAAAATAAAATGGCAAAAAATGACCAGTCTCCCCAAATGAACTCCCAAAAGCAATAAATGAAAATAAAATGAAATGGTAATCATCACTGTTAATGGTCCTGATATTACAAATATTAAAACAACTTTTAAAATCATTGTTAAAAATTATAAGGAATTGTGAAATTATAAGGAATCAGCACCAAATCAAGAGTTATCTATGAGTTAAGTGGTACAGCACTGTACTGGGTCACATGGGGATTCCTATTTTTATCCTAACTTTTATGAGGAGCTTTCTCATGTATTCTCAATGAGGCATTGGGACAGGATGCATTTTTTTTGTGATCTACTGTTTGGCCTGCCAACTGGCATGATGGAAAAGATTTAGAAAAGTTTTGTGGAATTTGGGGGGGGACATCAAAATGTTTGCTTGTGCATTCTTTCTGGTTGATGTTATTATTGTTGTTGTTGTTGCTACTATTATTATTAAAATATCAAAGATCTCAGGAAAAATTAAAACAGGTTACACAGTTTAAAACAATAAAATAATAAAATAAACTAAAAACATATTAAATTGCTGTAATATGTTAAAAACAGATATAAATGATTTTTTTTAAACAAATTAAAACTATGTACACCATATTTGGGATGAGTTAATGAGGCCCAAAGGCTTTGATTAACATTTAAGTTTCAACTTGGCACCTAAATCACATGAGTGTTCATGCCAGTCAGGCTTCCAGGGAGAGAGCATTCCACAACCGGGAGGATCAACCCAGCAGATTTTAATCCTTGGGCAGGAACGTACAGGGAGAGGCATTCACTCAAATATCAATGTCTCAAGCTGTTAGAGGCTTTATAAATGTCATCACAAGCATTTTGAATTCAACCTGGAAATGTATTGATATCTAGTGCAAATCTTTTAAGACTGGCATGATATGCTGCCTATATGGTACCCCAATCAGCAGTTGAGCTGCTGCATTTTGGCTAGATACTGTCCATTTTGGACAAGCTGCAACTCCGAAATCTACTTCAAGGGCAGACCCATATAGAGTGCATTACAATAGTCTAACCAAGAGGTTACCAGTGCATGGCCTATTGTGGCTAGGTTATCTCTGTCCAGGAAAGGCCACAGCTGCTGCACCAACCACTTCATTCCAGAGTGTCCGCTTAGCTCTCCAGTGACAAGGATGGATCTAGGAGCACTCCCAAGTTATATACCCACTTCTTCAAGGGAAGTGCAATCCCATCCAAGACAGACTATTTATCACCAATCCACAGAGCCTTTATCTTATCAGGATTCAGTCTCAGTTTACTGGCCCTCACCCAGCCCATTACAGCATCCAGGCATGAGTCCAGCATCTTCACAGCCCCAGCTGACTCCAGTGACAAGGAGAACTGAGTATCATCAGCATATTGACTGCACCTCACTCCAAACCCCTTTATTACCTCCCCCAGCAACTTCATGTAGATATTGAATAGTGTGGAGGATAAGATGGGCCCCTCTGACAGCCTACAGCTTAATCACCATGGGGAGGAATAGGAATCCCCTATTCTAGATAGAAATGGAACCACAGCAGAATAGTGCCTCCTACTCCCATCCCACAGATCAGGACCAGTAAGATATGATTAATAGCATCAAAAGCTTCTAAAAGATCAATAGGGTAGTATTCTCCTTGTCTTTTCCCCAAAGAAGATCATCAATTAGAGCAACTAAGGCTCTTTCAGTGCTGTTCCCCGGCTTGAAACCAAACTGAAATGGCTCCAGATAATTTGTTTCTTCCTAGAACACCTGAAGTTGCCCAGCTACCACATGCTGAAGCACCTTGCCCAAAATGTTTGCAATTGAGTGATAGTTCTCATATAACTTGGGCCCAGGGAAGTCCTCTTTAGGAGAGGGCAAGATGTGCAAAGGCTGAGCATACATACATGTGGTGGGCCAAACTGTTGCAAGTACTTTGTCCACATCATCAGACCTCAGCAACTATACAAGAAAGAAGTACCTCTGAAACACAGTACAGGCAATGGAATGATGAGATTATCTGAAGTACATTCCCAAATGATGGACCTGACAGTCTATAATTAAGAACTATGATGTGATGGTTATCATAAATAAAACAATCTTTTAAAAAAATAAAAGGAACATCCTTTTCACCTCCAACATATTTTTTTATAAGTCTACTGCAACCTTTTCCAAGTGTGTTGGTTTACTTCTCCCATCATCTCCATCCAGCACTGCCATACATCTAGGTTGGGGAAAGCTGGTCTGCCATATTATAATCCCATGAGATTTTCAGGGATACAAACAGATAGTAACTCTTCCGTAAGTGTCAAACAAAGAGAGAGAGAGAATGCTGCAGAAAGGTATATTTGCAGGTCATTGATAAGACTTATTGTCCTTGGAGAAAGAATTTTGTTCTTTGTGTCATTGACTACAAATAAATGACTTTGGCACTCTGGCAAACACTTCTCTCCAGCTTATTCTGTAGCCAGTGTCTTTCCCCCTTCTCAATTTCTCAATTTTCAGAGGGGCAGCTTTAAATAATATCATTCAGTTTTGGTCAGGAACTGAATAAACTGTATTACTCACAAACCCATGTATTGTTTCATAGTCACACCTAGAGATAGAAAAGTTAGTGTAAAAAAAAGGTTAATGCACTTAACTAATCATTAATAAGCTTTGAAATCTAGTTCAACTGAATTTACATTAGAAGGGAGAAATCCATTATTATGTTTATGTTTCCTTAAATGTAAATTAAATGCATGCACTAAAAGCCTTATCAAAATGAACCTGGAAAATGTGATTGGTGATTTTATTCCTCAGTCTCCAGCTCCTGTTTTGAAATTTTGAAAACACCATTTCTTATCTACTATACCAAAACTCCTTTTCTTCCTTTCTCTTTGCTCACGAAATGCAATCTCCTTAAGCCTAGATCCCTTTCTTTACTATAAAAGCTTGGAACATGTGACTTAAACCCTGTAATTCTCAAAACCACACAGTGGCATAGCTAGAGTTTTTGCCACCTGGGGTGGTCTCTGAGTTTGCCACGCCTCTCAATACACTCCCCCTTTTTCATGTCCAAGTTCATTCCCACCTTTTGTATGTCCCTAATTTAAAAAGAAAAAAAAAGAAAAAAGCTTTGATTCCATCCAAGCCCCAGAATACAGGGCTTCAGCTGAACTACTTTTAGCTGTTTTAGACTGGAATTCTTTTCTTCAAGAATGACCGCCCTAAGGTCACAGAGTTCCTCATGTCCATTTAAAAAAATGAATACATAAAGTGTGATATAAGAAACAGCAATATTCAAGACCAGTGAGGGAATATCTCACTCTCCTCAGGCATTCTGTCTATGACTTCAGGGCAGCCATTCTTGAAGAAAAGGTGAAAACGTGAAGCATCTGAAAACAATCAGTTGGAAGATTCATCTCTTATCTCTTTGGGATTGAATAGGAACAAAAACTTTTTATCACACTACACATGTCACTAATTTTAATTCTGCATGTATATCTGCATTACCACCCAGCTATGATATGTTAACGGTCTTTCTTGGTCCTTTTAACATTTTCATTCACTGTTCCTACTGTTCTGGTTCTAATATTCTGTGAAACCATCTTGAGTCCCAATATTGAGAAAAAGGCAGAATATAAATGAATAAAATACTTATTATTATGAGCATTAAAACCACATCTGAGTATTCCTTGCAGAAGCAAATCCTATGAAACTCATAGGCTTGCCATAAGTCAAGAGGTGACTTGAAGGCACGTACAGACACATTAGTATTATTACCACTACAGTTCATTTGAGAGGCAGCAATTCCAGGCAACTAATGAAGTAGGCTAAAGGCCACAGAATCATCTGCCAAATAAAACGTGTTAGCCTTTCACATGTCACAAGACTCTTCTGTCATTTTGATCTCTAACAAAATTTATCTTGACCTGGTTCTGCAGTCTGGAGCAATAAGAACTGGTGGCACCTGAAGAAGTTAATAAAACAGACTTGTGACCTTAAGGCTTGTCAGCATCACACATTAGGATGTACTTCCTAGAACTAGGAAGAGAAAATAAATAAGTGCATACCATAAGCTTCAGATGTAAAAAAAAATGTCCTGCAAAATAACCTGAAATGATTTGTTTAATGCCTTATGTTTAAAAACTATTTTATTTCCTTTTCCATTAATCTGATAAGGGATAAACAACATCATGTTTCAATAAAAACAAAACAACATAAATGTTGCTTCTGTATATCCAGTACACAGTTCATTATAGTTTTTTTCTTTTTTCATTATCTTTATTATTTTTTTCCTAATCTTATTTTTTCTTTTAATCTCTTTCTTATTAAATAATACACACACACACACATACATATACACACATTTTATTTAAAAATCTTCCCAACACCGAAGGACTAGATTTACTGAACACCTGCACTGATTTAGATCTGTGGCAATCCAACTCCTTGCACCATCTTGAATCTAGCGGAGGGTGGGCAGTCATTCACAAAGTATGTTGGGAACTGAAGTTTTCACCGAGCCTGTTTCCAGCACTTGCCGGTCTATTTCCCCCATTAAACTACATTTCCCATCAGCCTCCTTGCTGGTCCCTGTGCTGGGTAAAAAAAGAGAGCCATGTCCAGGTGACGGGAAGCTAAGCTTCCCTCCGCCTTTTTCTCGCTGCCCTCCACCATGACCAGGACTTGTTGTGGCAGCCAGATTGTCAGTGATGGAGAGAAACCTCTCTTGGTTGACGAGGGTGCAGTTCTTCTTTCTCATCATCATCACTTTATTTATATCCTGTCTTTCTCTCAGACTGGGTACAAGGTGGTTTTTCAAAGGCAAAAACCACAAAAAAAAAACTTATAAAAGCATATACAGTTAAAAACATACAAAAGTTGAGATTACGACGATATTAAACTAACAGCAGGATTAAAACCATTTAATTTTTTTTTTAAAGAATAAAACCAGTTGTTGTATGCCTTCAAGTCATTTCTGACTTACGGTGGCTCTAAGGCAAATCTATCATGGGGTTTTCTCGGGGCTGAGAGTATGTGGATGTGCTCAGGGTCATCCAGTGGGTTTCCATGGCTGAGCAGGGAATTGAATTCAGGTCTTCAAGCTTCTGGCTCACTGTAACCACTACACTATACTGTGATTAAAGCTATGCTAAACTGACAGTGAGTTAAAACCATCCAAAACATTAAATTAAAACAAAGATTAAAACCAGTACAGCCCCATAAAAGCCTTTCTATTTTTAACAATCCATTCACACAGCCTTGCTCGAATAAAAAGATCTAAACTTGCCATCAAAAAGACAACAGAGAAGGAGCTATCCTAACTTCCTTAGGGAAGGAGTTAATGTGGGAGCAGCCACAGAGCAGGTCTTCTCCTGCATGCCCATCAAGAGAGGGAAGTGCCTCCCCTGAGGGTCCTAGAACTCAGGCAAGACTATATGGGATGACATGGTCCTTTGAAAAGCCTGGAGCAGTTAGTTCCCAATGGCCTGTTGAAACAAAACGCCTACCACCTGAAGGACACTGTGGAGGGCACCAATCTAGCCTCCTTAGGAAGGCAGTTACAGAGCATGGGAGCCACTACTATGTTTCCATCAGGCTTCTATGTTTCCATCAGATGTACTTGTGTGGGTGGTGGAACCGAAAGAAAAAGTTTTAATTTCACCCATTACTCCCGTCTATAAAATCTCACATTGCAATACACTCATTGATCCTTAAGGAGCCATAAAATACTGTTTGTTACTTTTCCTGGAACAACACAAGGACCAAATTATTTGTGGTGTTAAATGCATCCTCAATTTTAATATGCAGGCTATAAAAAATACAAATTATACTTCCTGCATGTGTGTGATAATCATCAGGATCATAGCAGGCTTGAGAAGAGAACATCATCTTTTTCTCCTTTACTTGGGTTCTGTAGAAAACCACTCCTCTTATTTGCACTGAAAGGACATTCTCCATGGATTCAATATTAAATGCAAAGAAAGACACATTTAATGTTACATCTAGTTTGCTCTCCTAACATTACTACTTCTGTGGTCTCAAATTTTTTCAAAAACCCACATGTACCAGCATTAAAAAATACACTGTGTGAATTGTGATTTTATTTTGACTCCAAGAGAATTCCAGTGTATTCAATATTAGGATCAGGATTAGGACCTGATGTACACTTTTTGCACAACCTAAACACAGAAGAAATCCCAGTGTCTCACTGAATGGGTCCAGCCTTTTGACAGCTAGTACATATCATTCTGCTTTTCTGCATAATGTTTTGCCAAAAAAACAAAAAACAAACAAACGCATGGGACATTTTTGTCCAAATATCTTACATTGTCTGGGACGTTAGTAGAAAATATTTCCCCTCAACATTTTTTTGTCTGAAAAAACAAAACGAAAAACAAAACCTGTGCATGGCTTATGGCTGAAATTTGGATAAATTGTTTACTAAAGCTTAGGTAACAATGCTAGATCATTTACCTTTCTTCTACCATTGTTGAAATGCACACTTTTCATCTCAAAATCACTTCTTCCCTGGTAAGGTCATTGTTAGAACCAGACTTTGGCCCTTTCCACAAGACAGCAGCATCCCAGCATGAGGACATGAGAGGAGTGGGACCGCAATTATGCTTCCACGTGACATAGTTGCAGTTCTACCCTTCTCACATCCTCAGCTGGTGCGATCGTGGAGTATATTCAAGACAGAAAAACTCCATCAATGGCCCCTGATTGCTCAAGGTTTCCATCACAGCTGGCCATGCAGAAGGGCCGGAAGTGCAATCACACACTTCCCTCCCCACTGCAACATGGGAAGAAGGCCGGCTGCAGTGCGGAAGGAAGGAGCATGTCCCCTATGCTCCCTTCCGCAGGCAGCTGGTCAGGTGTGGAGGAGAGTGTTGGGGACATGCTCCCATCCCAGCAGAGGTGCTGCTGAGATTCCAACAGGACAACATGGGAAAGTGTCGTTGTGCGGAAATGGCCTTTGTATCATCAACTGGCAAAAAGATTTTATTTAATATATGATAGTTGCTGGGGCCATTTTCCCATTGCCATTAGAAACCCTGAACATTTAGATGACTGTCTTCAGGGAACATTCTGATAGGAAATGTTCCTCATTTTCAGTGCAGTGAGTTGCTCACACTGACCTTCCGGGTGGTGGCCTGACTCAGCCAGCTTTGTTCCCAGCATTCTCAACAAACGCTGAATTCTGTTTGAAAAGTAAATGGAAGTGTATATTTATACACTCTTTTCTTTCAGGGGCACCAAGGCTGTTTAGACTTATCATTTGATCTGGCCATCTTTTCCTGTGGGAATCTCGCTTTAAAATCTCAGCTATTCTCTGAACTAAAAAATACCAAACACAAGTACCCCAGAGGCATCTCACTGAGTATTCCCTCATGAGTCCACTGCAGATGTGCTCAGTTGTCAGCTGGGGAAAATGTTTGGCATGGATCATTCCTGTTGTATTAACACTAAAAAGAGACAGAAAGGCAAAACTGGGAAGACAGAAAATATCCAGAGATGTAGTACAATGAGATGTAAAAGAAGAATGAGCTCTTGCATATTTAATACTTGTATAAAAGAGGACCAGCCCCAAGTGATTTTATTTCTTGAGGCAATGGACAAGATTGTATCTCTCTATGATTCTATGTACAGAAGCTGACTGGGCTGGCAGTCCTGTCACACAGGACTGTGTTAGCATCAGCTGTGAGACTGTGTCCTCCACCATCCCTTAGGCAGCAGGCACATTTCACAATCTGAGTACAGGTTGTATAGCATGTACAACTTCTTCTAATCAAGCTAGGAAGTTCAATTAGAGTGGCTAAATGTTTGACAACATTGTTTTTCAGCCCCTCTGCCACCTAAGATGAAGGCCTTACTCTGCTTAATGCTTAAAAGCCACTCTTTTTAACAATGTCACTCCTGCAAAAATTTTCCTTCTTTACATGGCAGTATTCAAGGTACTAACACTGTGCCTGGGGTTCAAATGATAAATCTTGCCTTATTCACTGTGCTGAAACAAGAGCGAGGGAAAACGTGTATGAAACCTTGGCCTTTTCCGCACTATACTCTTATAGCGCGATGATTCCACTTTCAACATCCTATGGAATCCTGGGGTTTGCAGTTTCGGGAGGGGCTGCTTGGCCCCTCCCGAAACTGCAAACCCCAGGATTCCATAGGATGTTGAAAGTGGAATCATCATGCTACAAGAGTGTAGTGTGGAAAAGGCCATAGCAAGAGATGCTATGAGAAAGGTACAAGCAACTTACTGAAACCAACCTACACATAAAAACACTTTTTAAAAAAATCTATATTACCATGCAGTTCTCTCTCTCTCTCTCTCTCTTTTTCTTTCTCTTTTGACGGTGACATTGTATTCTAGTTATATGTCAGAATATCTAATTGTTCAATACACTCTTAGGTTGTTCCTCTACTGCTACCTTTAACAACAAAATGTGCCCTTTTCAATGTTTTTTACCATGAAAACCCTATGATGAGACAATCCAGAATGAAACAAGAGATAGTGCCAGAAGATGAGATTTCTAGGTTGGAAGGCAATCAATGAGCTACTGGGGAACAGCAAAAGACAAGCACAATTAGTGCTGTGGTTAATGATACAATGAGTCTCAGGCTGAAAGGATGCTCAGCTGTTGACATGGTCAGAGATGAAAGGAAAGTCCAAAGCTCCACAACACATGCTACAGGAACATGAAATACGAGAAGCGTGAATTAGGGGGCCTAGACATTGTAAAACAATGGAAATGGAACATATAAAAATTGCAATACTTGGAGTGAGTGAACTAAAGTGAACAGGAATGGGACATATTGAATCAGATAATTACATAGTGTTTTACTGAGGAAATTAAAATCTAGGAAGAAATGGAGTAGCATTAATAGTGATGAGAGATGTAGCAAAAGCAGTCAAGGAATCTAATGCAAAGTCTGAAAAAATAATATCAGTAAGACTTCAGAGAAAACCCATCCATATAGCCATAATTCAAGTTTATACTCCAAATACAGAGCGAGAAGAAGAAACTGAAAGATTCTAAGCTGGAGTCTAGGAGGAAATTGATCACACATCAAAACAATACAAGTTGATACTCATAGGCAATTGAAATGCAAAAGAAGGAAGAAGATTGTAATAGAATTTGGCCTAGGATCAGGAAATGAAGCAGGAGAGCAGCTAACTGAATTCTGCAAGGCCAACAGTTTTGTTCATCAAACATTCTTCAGGCAATCAAAGAGATGATGGGCATGGACATCACCTGATGGTCAGTATAGAAATTAAATAGACTGCATAATTGAAAGCAAAAGATGGTGAAGCTCCATTCTCTCTGCAAAAAATAAGACTAGAAGCAGATTGTGACACAGACTATAAACTGCTAATATCAAAAATTAGAGTAAAATTAAAGCTAAATAAGAACAGTAAACAAATTCTCATGCTAAAACAAAACCTGAAGAACATCTTCATAGATTTAAGGATAATGTAAAAAGATATATTTACACTATTAAGCTTAACTGACTAGGAGCCAGAAGAACTCTGGACTGAAGCCAGAGACATTGTCAGAGAGGAATGTACTATCTGCAGTCAAAAAGAAAGGGAAGCCTCAATGGATGACAGACAAAAATCTACAAGCAGTTAAGGACAGATGAGAAGCAAATGCAGAAGTGATTGAAACAAAGCCAGAACCCTGAATGCAACTGTTCAGCAATATATGCAAAAGGAAAATTAGAACTACTATAATAATCAATGCAGAGTAATAGAAGCTGCCAAAAAAAAAGGACAAGAAACCTCTTCCACAAGATCTGAGAAATCAGAGGGAAATTAAAACCAAGAGTGGGTATGCTATATGACCATCAGGAGAATATATTGCATGACCAAATATAAATAAAAAGACAATAGAAACAATACACTGAAGAACTATATAAAAGTGATGAAAGGATGACATTCATTCAAGAAAGAACTAATTGAGGATGAACCTACAGGTTTAGAAAGTATCGTGAAAGCTGCACTCAGATTACTTGGGAGAAATAAATAACCAATAACAGATGGCGTACCAATAGAGCTGCTTCATTTTACAGAGTCAGAATCTCTTCAAGTTCTAAGTAAAATCTGTCAACAAACACGGAAAACAAAATAATGGCCCATAGATTGGAAACTGCAGTATCCACAGGACCACTGCATTAATCTCCTATGCAAAAACAGTGACGCTCAAATTTCTACAACAGCTGTTACCATATATGGAGCTAGAAACGCCAGATGTCTAAGCTGCATTCAGGAAAAGAGGGATCATTTTGCAAACATATATTGGATAATGGAGCACACCAAAGAATTTCAGAAGAAAATCAGACTATGATTTATAGATTATAGCTGAGTCCTTGATTGTATAGATTATGAAAAACTATGGATCACTCTTTATGGGTGTGCCACATTTATTATCCTGAACTCAGGATAAGAGGCCCACAGATGGGAAATTGCAGTATGGTTTCCAATTGTCAAGGGGATCAGGCAAGGCTGAATTTATCACCCTCTCTGTTGTTCTTACCGTTTACTAGCCTTACTTTGGAAGATATTAGATATCATTTTGATATCACAATTCAGCCCCATTTTGCCACCCCCAGCCAAGTGTTTGTGAGGCCCCTGAACAAGCACGGAGCTAGGCATGGCTATTAATTGCTGAAACATTCCTTTCTCCACCTAGGCAAGCCAGACTCAGCCAGATCTTGCTTTAGGAGACCTCCCTAGACAAACACTTCATTACGGATGCACGCTAATACAAAGAGCCCCCTGCCCCGAGCAGGCACCCTGACGGGCTAGAAGCTCAACCGCCCAGGTGAGCTGCATCTGCATACTGGCCATTCTATTGTCAATGCAAACTTAATCATGTTAAATTCTGACCTTTCGGAGACATTGTCTCGTGCCCAAACCTCATTGTTCTCTCCCAAGTCCAGACTAGCTTACGGTCATACTTTCCCTATAAAAACCCCCGGTTCCGAGAGCTTCCTCGGATCGCTCTAAACTTCCACCCTGCCTTGCTGCTGCTGCATCCGCTGAGCTTTCTTCTCGGTCTCCGCCTGAGACTGTGCATCTACGGACCTCTTCATTGATCTACCCCAGGCTTCGGACAGGTGTAGTATCTCCCACTTCAACAATCCCTCTCAAAATCCCTCTATACCGCTAATACCTTTATTTTCTATAGTTACTTGTGTGAGTGTGTGGCATACACCGTTTGCCTGTATTTAATAAAATTCAAAGTTATTATTTCACAATTGGTGTGCTTCTTGGCTTGGCCTGACCCTGTAGACATTGGTTAAAAGATTCTGCTGCATTGCCCTGCCTCTCATTTTGCTAACTTGTGCTCTGAGCTAATTTTCCCCACCAATATTTGAGCACGTTTGGAGTCCCTCACAGGACCCCCAGTAAACAGGGTAACACTATGGAATGTGTATGCTGAACATATACATACAGCTGGATTAGACTCAGAGGAAGAAGCTATGAAAACTGAAGGAAGGAAAATTAACAATTTACGATATGCAAAGGACACTATAGTATAGCAGAAAATAGCAAAGACTTGGAATGAAGAAAAACAATGAAAATGGAATGAAGGAAAACGATGGAAAAAAAAAGCAAAGGTAGGGTCACAGCTGAGCATTAAGAAAGCAAAAATAATGACCTCAGATGATTTATATAACTTTAAATTAGACAATGAAGATATTGAAATTGTTCGAGATTTTCCATACCTTGGCTCAAATCATTAATAAGAATGGAGACTGCAGTCAAGAAATCAGAAAACTGGGACTTTGGAAGGGCAGCTGTGAAGTAACTAGACAAGATGTTGAAGTGGAAAAATATATGCCATATTTGCTGGTGTATAAGATGCATTTTTTCCCCTGAAAAAGAACATTTTAAAATGGGGTGCATTTTATATGCTGGTGCGTCTTATACATTGGCAAATACCAACCCCTTTCCTGTTCATTTTGCCACCGTGCGAGTTCTCAGCACAGAGGCAAAATGCGCAGGAAAGAAAGGGGGAGCTCTAGAAGCTAAAAGAGCGATCTTATGAGGCTTCCACCACTCCTCCTTCCCTTCCATTTTGCCTCAGCACGAGTTCTCTGCGCTGGGGCAAAATGCATTGGAAAGGGAGGGGAATTCCAGAAGGGGAAAGGGACCCTCGCATGAGGCTTCTCCCACCTCATTTTCCCTTCCAGTTTGCATGAGAAAGGAAAGGAGGTAGCTCTTTCTTTTTGCCCCTCCAGAGTTCCCTCCTTTCACATCCCCTGCAAAACGGAAGTGAAAGAGAGGGAGAGAAAGCTCCTAGGAACTTTCTTTCCCTGCCTCTGGAGCGCACTTCCTTCTTTTCCCCTGCAAAATGGAAGTGAAGGGGGATGGGGGAAGCCATGCTATTTTTAAAAACTAATTTCTCCCCAAAAAATAACATTTAAAAATCGGTGCATCTTATACACCAATGCACCTTATATGCCGGCAAATATGGTAATTGAATACTAAAGTTAGGATTGTCCATGCCATCATATTTCCAGTTTCTATGTATGGCTGTGAAAGCTGCACAGTGAAGAAAGCTCATAGAAAGAAAATAAACTCATTTGCCATGTAGTGCTGGAGAAGAATTCTATGCATACTGTGGACTGCTAAAAATAAGGGAGGGGTCTTAGAGCAAATCAAGCCTGAATTCTCCCTAGAAGCCAAGATGATTAAATGGAGACTATTGCACTTTGAACACATCATGAGAAGACCTGACTCACTAGAAAAGACAAATAATGCTTGGTAAGGTGGAAGGCAGTATGAAAAGAAGAAGACTGCATTACAAATGAACAGACTCAATTAAGGAAGCCACAGCCCTGAATCTGCAAGACCTGAGCAGGGCTGTTGATGACAGTTGACCAGGAAGTCTCTCGTTCACAAGGTTGTCATAAGTTAAAGTTGACTTGACAGCAGTTAACAACAACAATGCATAGCAATACCTATAACTATATCTATGAGTTGTGTACCTTCAAGTCATTTCAGCCTTATGATGACTCTCAGGTGACCCTATCATAAGATCTTCTGGGGCTGAGCATGCACCTGTGTACAAAATTCAGAGCAAACAGTTTCTTCTTGTCAGCCTACAGACCTGAAAATCAAATTTCTTTGGAACTGTGCAGTTGAAAACAGCAGAACTGATCTATAATGCATGGTAAATTAACTGCGTCTATTAAACATATAGATCTGTTCCACAAATAATTCATTTCTTTTTACCTTGATTTGAGGGACAGTGTTTTAAATTTTGCGCCAGTGTGTGTAATATTCAGAAAAGGTTAAAGGACACAGTGTCCTGGATAATAATATCTTATATTTATCTAGCAGTCTACGTTTCAACCAGCCCAGAATAAAATTGCTCTTGTTGTTCTGCCAAACAAATTTACATCATACCTCAAAGGGCATTGCTCTCCTTTTCACAAGTGAGGCACTAAGCTGACATTATTTTCCCTTCACAGACATTATTGATTTTGAATAATGTTTTCCCCCAAGGGGTGGAGAAGGGGGCGGATTAGTCTCAGCTAAACAGAGGGAGCTTTCTGTCGTTAGGTATGGCTTACAATGCAGAGTGATTTTCTTCCTAGATAATTCTTGAATAATTCTGGCTCAGCACATCACCCTGGTACTCAGGATGTGGTTAAGTGTTCTACAAATTAGCTTATATTGCATCATGGCAGAGTGTGAGTGCTATGAACTAGATGGCCTTAAGCAAAGCACAAATTCTAAACCCACTCTCACCCACCTGCAATACATGGTGGTAGTAACTCTGTCTACCTTTGCATAATATTGTCTGACCACTTACATTAGAATATTTAGTTTTAAATTCAAATATTTAATATATTTAAATATTTATTTAAAGTTGCTTATTATCACCGTGAACTGGCCTGGCTTTGGTAGATACTCGATAGCATTTTGATATCACAATTCGGCCCCATTTTGCCACCCCCAACCAAGTGTTTGTGAGGCCCCCAAACAAGCACAGAGCTAGGCATGGCTATTAATTGCTGAAACATTCCTTTCTCCACCTAGGCAAGCCAGACTCAGCCAGATCTTGCTTTAGGAGACCTCCCTAGACAAACACTTCATTATAGATGCACGCTAATACAAAGAGCCCCCTGCCCCGAGCAGGCACCCTGACGAGCTAGAAGCTCAACTGCCCAGGCGAGCTGCATCTGCATACTGGCCATTCCTTTGTCAATGCGAACTTAACTCAATCATGTTAAATTCTGACCTTTCGGAGACATTGTCTCGTGCCCAAACCTCATTGTTCTCTCCCAAGTCCAGACTAGCTTACGGTCATACTTTCCCTATAAAAACCCCCGGTTCCGAGAGCTTCCTCGGATCGCTCCCGAGTTCCAGACCGCCCTGCTGCTGCTTTGCCCAGCGAGCTCCCCTCAGTGAACCATGCTGAGCTTCTTCTCTCCATCTGCAACTTCTTCAGGACTACGAGAAAGGTGTCGTATCACCCATTTCCCCAGAAAAACTCTTATTTCTTATTTCTTAGTTAGCTGTGTGGTTGTGTTGTCTTAAGTGTTTGTCTATTGTTAATAAAACATCAATTTTTGCTATTTTAAAACTGTCTGACTGCTTGACTGACCTGACCCCGTAGACATAGGGTTACAAGATCCCTGCTAAGTTACCCTGCCTCTCGTTAGCTTACAGTGAGTACTCCAGTTAATTTCCCCATCTTGCGCTATTGTGTTTTGGTTATTTGGGCACCCCTTCCGGGACCCTCAGTTAACAGGGCAACATGCTCATCAGGGGTCTTCAAACGAGGGAGGAGTTTCACTGGTGCATACATGCCTGCCGCCATGTCTCTTGGCACCCACACCCCCTGCTGCTGGATCGAAGAGACAATAAAACAAGCCATGCTGTGCAGCAGCAGCAACACCTTCCTGAAATGAAAAATTAGCCTACTACTCATTCAGGTCAATTGCTTGCGTCTGTGGGGAGCCCAGAGAAGTAGGGAGGGAGTGAAGGAAAGAGAGAAAGAGGCAGCAAGAAGGCAAAAAAACAGCACTCGCTAATCTGTAGGTGATGAATTGGAGTGCCTCCCCTTGAATTCTTTCACCTGGCCTGATACTCAACGCAGAGCTCTGTCTCCTTCGTTTCTTGAGGAGCAAGGCCAAGCCAAGCATACAGGCACACTCCCTTCCCTTTTTCCCCCTCTTTTCTGAGAAGAGTCAGAGAGGTGTTGCTTCTGCCGCTTTTGGTGTCCAGCAGCAGGGCTCTGTGGGACCCCCAGGATCAGCAGACTCTCAGGTTAAGAACCACTGGTTTACACTGTTCAAGAGATAGATCTGAGAAGGCTACCAAAGTTTTCATTGTCTCTTCCCTTGTACTTTCAACACAATCTGACACCCACAAATGTAGCAGGCATTTTTCTCTTGGCAGAGTGATGTGAAAGGCCTCATCAGAGTAATGCCTTCCTGCAGAGCTGCTTTTCAAAACAGGAGATGCTTGAACAGCATTTTAAACAAAAGGTGTAACTTTATTAAAAAAAAAAAAAAAAGACAACAATAAAAATCCAGAAGAAAATAGTTAAGTAAGAACCTTCAGAAGTTTCCAACAAATAGCATAATTTTATTGATAAGAAAATCATGCCAAGATTTGGCTTTTACTAGCCTTGGATAATGAGCCAGCAGTGTGATCCTTCCTCTTTGTTACCTAGCCTCTGTAATCCCCCTATTCCAGATGTTTACTGAAATGTGAATTATGTAACTGCAGCCTATAAAACTTCTACGGAGCTATAATTAGTACAGAACTCTGCAATCTGACTTGTGCACAAGGTTCCAGGGTGCCTCTAAGCCCAGTTCTTGATGCTGGCCATCACTTTAACAATCAGGGCTATGTATATAAGTGACTCTCTTCTTCCATATGTCACCCATGACTCATAAGATCTAGAGTTCTATCAGGCTCCACATTACTTCATTTTGGCCCTTTCCATGCCGTTACTTACCGGCTCTTCTTGGGTCCGAAGTAACGCACACTGTACCTTGAGCTCTTCCGCAGGGCTCCTCCATTGATGCAGGGCGAACCGGAGCAGTGCAAGGTCTGTAGATCCGCACTGCTCCGGCTCAAAATGGCGGCTTCCGGTGTCTTTGTGGGAGTGGACCAACCGCTGAGGCTGGCCACGCCCACAGCCTGCCCTCCGCTGTTTGCAGGCTTGGATTGGTGTGAGCTTGCGAATCTGCACAGGTAAGTAGGAACACAATGGCGCGTTCTAGAAAATGTAAAGACCTGATTTTTCCAGTCTTTACTTAGCATGGGGGAGGACCACTTGGGAGCGGGTTGGATCGGACTGAGGTGCGGAACTAAGTTAAATAGTCCGGAATAGGTGCGGAACTAAGTTAAATAGTCCGATCCAAGATGCGGACGACCTCTGTCCCAGGACGCCTTGGCCCATTTTAACTGCCTCGTGCGGAAAGGGCCTATGTGAGACAGACAAAAATTCATGACAGCTCTTACCCTGGTCTCTGTCTTATGAAATACCCTTTTGGAAAAAAAATATCAAGATACATTTCTACTTTACCTTTGTCTACAGGTCTGTCCGCCAGTGCTTCCTCACCCATTCTGCTCTTGCTTCTTGCTTATTTTTGTGTACTCACATTCTTTATCATATTCCCCACCACATATATTATTCTCAGGGAACCTGAAAACAGTGTTTTTCAGCCTACAAAAGTGGAACAGTGTCTAATACAGTGGAAGAGAGGAACAGAATTCAAAAGGGCCTTGATAAATGAGAAAACTGGGCTGAAACTAACAGAATGAAATTCGAAACAAATGCAAAATTCTACATTCAAGTCACCAAAACAAATGTACAGGAATAGGATGGGAGATACTGGGCTTAGCAATAGTACAGTTGAAAAGGACTTGGGATTATTGCTGATTGTAAATTAAACATAACCCAGAAGTGTTATGCTGCAGTAAAGAAGGCAAATATTATCTTAGCCTGCATTAACAGAACCATAGTTTCACAACAACGACTGTGATATGAAAAGGAACTAAACAAGGTGGTCCTGTCTACCTTTGTTGCAGATTTTAGCGCTGGGGACTTTACTTAGAGATACTGGGCAAGGTGACAGAACTTGCGGAATGAGGGTAAAAAAAAGAACAGTATAAGCTGAGGGCTTATGCATATGATCTTCTGATAATGATACATAATCTATTGGACTCGATGAAGGTTCTTTTGGAAAAAAATAAGATGTTTGGGACATGATCTGGGTTTAAAGTGAACTGTGATAAAACAAAACTGTTGATTAGAAACATGGCCTCAGAAGAAGAAAATGAATCAACTGTCCTTTTCCAGTTGTAAAGTTGGAAAAAAGGATTAATTAAGGTGTAACAAGATGAAAAGTTATTGTACTAAGATTTACATATTAATCCAAAAAAAATTTAAAGGTGGATTTTGTGATGTTACTGGAAATATTTTTATTGACTTTTATGGATAAATAATTAGATAGTAAATATATATTATTTCTCAAATATATGATAGCAGCAGCAAGAACATCATTTGCTCCAACCTGGAAAAGATCTGAAGCACCAACGATAGAGGAATGGATTGTTGAGGATGCTGAGTTTGCTGAAACTGCCAAACTAACCTAGGTTTTAAAGCGGTGGCTCCTACCCTGGGGTCTGTGGACTCTGAGGGTCTGCAAAGCCTCACAGGGAGTCTGAATCCAAGATTTAAGAGACCAAAAAATGCCCCAACCAGTTGTGGCTGGTTGATACAGCATGTCCCAGATTCCTCAAAGGAGGCAGCGATGATGGCAGCGGCTGCACTGATGATGTCTTATCCTGCACTGTGCTAAAATCAACATTTTTTAAAAAAATAGAACCATAGGTGCCATGTCAAGAGAAATAACAGCCCCATTATATTTTGTGCTAGTGAGGCCTCATCTGGAATACAGCATTCAGTTCTGGACACCTCATTTTAAGATGAGTATAGACAAGTTGGAGCAGGTTGAGAGAAGGGCAACAAGGATGATAAGATGTATTAAGGAACAAAATATATCAGGAAAAGTTGAAGGAGTTGGGTGTGTTTAGCCTAGCAAACAGAAGGCTGAGGAGTGACACGTTTCACTCTTCAAATATCTAAAGGACTGTCAGGGAAAGGAGGTGCTGCTCCAGAGAGCAAGACTAGGTCTAATCATTTTAACTTACAGGAGGGCAGATTTTGTTTGAACGTTAGAAGGAACCACTTGACCGTAAGACTGGTTCAGCAATGGGATCAATTCCCTAGATAGGTGGTGGTGTTTTCTTCTTTGGACATCTTCTAAAAGGGAATGAACAGCTACTTGATAGGGATGCTCTAGCTGGATTTCTTGTATTGGCTCGGTGATCTATAGGGTCCTTCCAACTCTATGAAGCTGGTTTTTCCCATCAGCACCAGTCAGCATCACCTAAGATATCTTAGGTTAGAGAAGACTGAGAAAATTTAATATAAATAGCCATAACAGTAGTAACAACACAGTTTAGCTCATCTTCAAAAATGATCAGTACCACAGGTAACTAATTTGAGCTAGAGCCAAATAGGGGACTGGGGAGATGGTGTAAGAGGGAATTTTCAGGTTGATTGATGAAAGGACATCATACATGGTTTGGAGGGAGGGCCTTTTTCTGTATTCTTGTTTGATTGTGCTAAACTGATCACCTGGCCTATAACCATTAGGGTTTTATCAGTACAGAGAGTACACAAGAAGAATGTGGACAGGGTGCAGTAAAATAATTACAAGCCATATAAAGGAGTAAACATTTTTACTCAGAGTAGCAGAGCATTTTTGCTTTTGTAGCTAGGTGCTTTATAAAATGCATGATGCCATCTAAGGAGATCTCATGCTCTTTCTGAACGAAGAACATCAAAGGGTTTCACTGTGTTGTCTAACATTTATTCAGACTAGGGATTATTATATTGTGGATGAAATCTATCTAGGCAAGACCTAAGATGTGCTAGCATCTGATTGCTCATGACAATAAGAATTTTAACTGAAAGACTAAGCAGTGTAATCCTTCTAAGCTAGTGTGCACGGTTAGAAGGAGCCTTTGAAGTTCTATTGGAACATTGTTTTTAGACCAATTAGATCTGGCAGCATGTCTTTAGGTACAATGCCTTCTAGGTACAGATACTATCACAGAGTATGTGGGAGCCTGAACATCCAAATGAGTCAAACCACTTCAAGCAATTGCACAAGGAAGCTGGTTTTCCCTATCCCCATCCTTGTTTTTTGGCAATATAGCTAAATATTGTATCTTTCAAACTCTGTCACCTACGTTTATTTAGATTAGGACAGCTGTTCCCTCTGCCCCACAAATAAGTCTGATATGTAAAGAACAGAAATAGAAAGCAACATTTTGAAAGACAGACATAAATATTTATTTTTAAATGCAACTGATCTCATCTGATTTTATACCACTATAGCAAAACATTAACACTGAAATGGCAGTTTTAAGGATCCCATTTTAAGTGGCTATTTGTGGTAATTATCTTCACACAGTTGTTGTGTGCCTTCAAGGTATTTCTGAGTTATGGCGGCCCTAAGGTGAACCTATCACAGGGTTTCATGGGCTGAGAGTGTGTGATGCACCCAAGGTTGCCCAGTGGGTTTCCATGGCTGAGCAGGTCTCCAGGGTCTTAGTCCAATGCTCAAACCACTATACTATCCTGCCTCTTCACATAGTGAACTGTTAATATGAATGAATTAATATGAATGCAATAGCCAGTGATGAGGTTGCCCTTTGAGATGGCAAGCCTTCTTGTGAATTTAACAAGTTGGTGACCGACAGCAGTGCAACATTTTTTAATGTCTCCTGTGTAGTAAAAAAAACCTCTCTGCAGATAGAAAAAGAGTGTAGCAAGCAATGAACTAAACTGGAACCTTTCTCTCCAAACATTGGTTTTCAGTTTACAAGGAGTTCAACATATTTTTTTTTAATCTGGAGCATTCAAAAATGTTACCCCCTCATCCCCACTCTGATGCCACATTATATTTACTTTTAAAAGGTATTGGGAGGCTGTGGCTGTACAAAGACTGCAGAACTGAAACTCCCACCAGCCCTATTCAGCATAGCCAATGGTGAGGGATGATGGGAGCTGCAGTC
This sequence comes from Iguana delicatissima, assembly GCA_948472985.1. Classification (NCBI taxonomy): domain Eukaryota; kingdom Metazoa; phylum Chordata; class Lepidosauria; order Squamata; family Iguanidae; genus Iguana; species Iguana delicatissima. Next base: position 497,282 of record CAOKZL010000401.1, read on the forward strand.
TACAAGATTTGGAAGGCCACAGGCTCCCCATCTCAAATGTGTATTGCTCAACAAAGCTTGAAAATTAGCAACAATAAACTTTTGAATATCTATAACAATAAAATGCTAAAAACACACATACGCATAGAAATTGATGAATAATAATGTAGCAAGAGGCCAAAAGTTCACCATCTTGTTTCCCACAGTGGCCAGCTGGATGTCCCCAAGAAGGCCACAGGCTTTCAAGCAAATCACTCTCTCATATGTTGCACCTCAAGGAATGGTGATCACAAGCCTCTGAAAAGTGGAAAATACACACAGTGCAACTTAGTAACCGTAAAGACATTTTTGCTACATGGGTTTGTTGCATCCACTTTAAAAGACACCTAAGCTAGCAGCCACCACAAAGTTGTTTGGCAGAGAATTCCATAATTTAATTACAGTCTGTGCTATACAATTCTTTTTTGGGAGGTGGAGAGGGGTTCCATCCTGAAACCTGCTAGAAGTACTTAGTTCAGTGCAACACACCTCCAGGTAAATGTGCATAGGCCTGATATGCAAGTACAAGTATACCTCAGTTAATGAAGCTGACGTGCTCCAGAGAACATTCTCTATTATTTAACAGAAAATTTGGTGCCAGAGGTAGAAATAATATGGAAAGAATAGGGATAGGTTCCTAAGCCACAAAAAGATCAGTTCAACATGTTTGAGCAAACTGTTTATTCAAAACTGACAATATACTCATGTGAAATGCAACAAACAACAAGCCTTGCACATTTAAACAAAACCTTTCAAACCCTCTAGAGACCACTTGGAGATGTCTTCCAAAAGGTATTCAAAGGAGATTTTTTTTTTTTTTCACAAGTCTCAACTTTTCACATGATTTCCATTTTGGTGGCCAAACTTACATATCTATGATTCTTTAACGTGTCTGTGGCAGGTTTACCTTCTCGCTTGCTTTCCCTCCCCCAGTTTTGTTGTTCATGCATGCTCAGTAAGGATTCTGGCAGAAGCTGTCCTTTACACCTTGCCTGTTGTGGAAAGGTGCATGCTGCTACACTAGGAATCCCATTTTTACCTCTCAAGCTTTATTATTGCATTATTTGCTGCAGACATGCTATTGCAACCTGACACCAAAAGCATATGTTGATCCAGCCCTCCTTCACTATCTTCTCAATGCCAACAATAGTTAGAAAAACTTCCAGCTAGGCAGAGGAGGAAGAAAAAGTGGTCAGGATGGATATAAAAAGACTGTGTAAAAAGGAGCATCTTTTTCAGAGGCTTTGTTAACTGAGATATGCCTGTATTAATGCCACAATTTTGAGTGATTCATCACTGGTTTCATTATCCACCAAGAAAACACACTCTATTAATGGGAGGAAAGTGGAGGGATATCTCAATGTAGGATACATTGTGTGCTACTTGGACGATTTCTGCCTTCCACGGTTACATTGCTGTCATTCCACTTTCAACCTCCTGTGGAATTCTGGGGTTTGGAGTTTCCTGAGGCCAAAGAGCACTCTGGCTGAGAAGCCAAATGCCCCTCCCTATACCGCAAACCCCAGGATTCCACAGGAGGTTGAAAGTGGAATAATAGCACTGTAAGAGTGGAGGCCAGAAATGGTCTGCTGTACAGCAGCAATTAATTTATACATCTCCCTTGAATCAGTTGCAACCATTATATCTACATTTTTGTCAGCTCATTTGTGCGAACCATAACTGGTACTTACCCAGCCCTGTTTCCTCCTCACTAAATTGACAACTATCCTCAAACACTTGGAAAGCTTCTACACTTCCATCCCAATTCCCCATCTCCAAAAGATAACGCATATCTCTTCCTTCCCCATTTTTTTCACCAACTGCTCAACTGTTCCCTTCCCAACCATACACAGAATCAGAGTTGGAAGAGACCCCAGGGGCCATCCAGTCCCACCGCCTGCTATGCAGGAAGACACATCAAAGCATTCCCAACAGATGGCCATCCAGCCTCAGCTTAAATCTCCAACACCTTTTTTTTTCCTCCTGCAAATTCCCATTGTGTTCAACAAAATGCTCCAAACATGCTTAAAACCACCACTCTCTGGTGTGCGTATGAAGTGAAGGGAGGCGGAGACTTAAGAAAATTTCCCTTTCTGGGTTTATAGCAAATTAACACATGCTGCTAAATACAGGGCCGTTTTCGCACCGGATTATTGCAAAATTGCAGACCCCAGGATTCCGGAGGGTGTTGACAGCGGAATAACAGCGCTGTGGCAGGCCGGTGCGGAGAGGGCCCCGGAGCGGCCCTTCTCCCACCGCGGAGTCTGAATCAGCCGCGCGCCAAAGGCAGTGGCCTCGCCGCCGCCTCCCATTGGCCAGGAAAGCGGGACGAGCGCCCGCGCGCCAATGCCGGCGTCGCCCGGGGAGGCGGGCGGCGGCGGCGGAGAGAAGGGGCGAAGAGCGGGGCGGGGCTACCGCCGCTCGCAGGAAGGGGGGAGGGGGCCCGAGGAGAGGGGCGTCCCCGAGGGCAGCTCGTGCGCGGCGTCGCTTCGGCGGGTTCGCTGGCCGCGGCCAAGCCTGACCAGCAAGAGGGTGCCCTTCTGAGGGTTCACCGGGGCCGCCCTCTCCTCGTGCCTGCACGTCAGAAGTCAGCCTCTTCCTCCCACCGGCACCCTCGTGCTCCGGTTCAAGTGAGTGGAAATATCTGCCCGCCTTATTCATTCCTGTTTCTTTCTTTCTTCTTCTTCTTCTTCTTTTCCGTCCCCCTTGTGCGGGCGCTTTGCCCGGCGAACGGGTGAGGAAGCTGCCGCGGCGACCTCTGCCCCACTGCTCCAACCGGCTTCGCTTCACATAGGCTCCCGCATTTGCTGTGGCCCTTCAAGGTCGTTTCCAGCTTCTGGAGACTCTTTGGCAAATCTCTCGCTGGGTTTTCTTAGCAAGATTTTGTTTGTTCAGAAGGCGGTTGCCCTTGCCTCCCTTTGAGGCTGAGAGAGTGTGACTTGCCCAAGTGGGGTTCCAAGCCAGAACTTCCAGAGTCCTAGTCCAGCACTCAAACCCACGCTTGCTCCCAGGGAGAACTTCCTATGGTGCTCAAAAAAAAAAAGTGTTTCTGGCTGGAATGAAGAAAACCTCTTCTGGGGTGCATACTTGCTTTCTTTGGGCACGTGGGTTGTGTTTGTATAAGGAGGGTAGGAGGGGAAAAATTGCAAGGAACGTGCGTTTTGATGTGGACTCCATGTTCTATAGCAGCCACACACATCCCTTCATATGCAGAAAGCATTATGTGGAAAGAGCTGGGACGGTAGAGGAGAGGAAAAGGAATAGCAGGACTCTTCCCCGTCTGCCCCTCCCCCCAAAAAACACCCCCAAAGAATGGAGGTGGATCAGTGACTGAGTGCAAATCTGGTGGTCCTGGTCAATCCTGGTAACATTGCTAGATTTTTTGCACTCATACCTGTGTCTTTCCTGTTAGATGGCATATAGGGCAACCACCCCCTTTCCACTCCCCTTTAGAAGCCCTTTCCCATTAATAGCTGTATAGTAGTCAGAGGTTGAACGAATGTGCCTTCTCGTGTCAGGAACTTATGTGCCAGGAAAGCTGAGTGATGAACCTCTGTCCATTATGCAGCTAGTAAGAGATTCACAAATCCTACAGAAGAGAAAAGACAGCAAACATGGTAGTACCACATTCTGTTTTGTTTCGGGGTTTTGAACAAATGTTGCATTAGTTGCAGGTTCTGTGGCTAAAGAGCAGTTTGAAGAAGCATGCTGCCTGTGTGTATTTCAGACTAAGCATGCAACTAAAAAATGTGTTAGCAACCTCTCTTTCATATGCATACATTTGCTCTGCCACCTCAGCACTATAGATGTGGTAAAGGACAGCTTGGGGACAATTCTGTCGTGTTCTCTGGGTTGAGCTGGTTCAAGCTGGTGGCAGCATATATTTATAGTTATGCTTCATGACACTATGTGCCATTCATGCAAGGACTGTGGTAGGAATTCATTGGCTTGCATGCTGCCAACTTAAAACCTATGAGCTTCACCTCAAGTGAGTAAAGCAAAGCACCAGAACATTTAGCTTTAATTGAAAGTGTGAACTGGAGAAAAGAGAAGCTGTTTTCTTGACAGCACTGGAAGGAAGTTCCGAATTCACATTTCTTGCTGCCCGTCTTGCCAGGCTGTGTAAATTTAAAATAGAGTTGTGGGCAGAGAATGAAAACTGGAGTGCTGTTGTGCTAACTTCAACTTCACTTGAAGAAATCTGCTGCAAGAAGGTTGTTTTTTTTTAAAATAATTTTTTAAACAACATTTTTAAAGAAAATACTAATGGGTGTTATTCTACCATCACTGTTTTTAGTAGATATTCAATTCTGACAGCTCATGTTTAACAAAACAAAACCACAACAAGTTAATTGTACCTGCCCAAGCTGAGTACATCCCTAGGTCTGGTGAGGGTCCCAGAACTCCAAAACTTGTGCTTCCAAAGCAAGTGCAAAGGAGATGAGTTCCCTCCCCTTTTTATAATGGTGGGGAAAGGATGAAGTGGGAAGTTGTCTTGACAGTCTTACTGTTCTGTAGAGGGATTCTGAATGCCTTTAAAGCTCTGTGTGATGTTGGGTATTTGGTAAGCATATATTTGACTTGACAATCAAGAGTAGCCCATATTTATGGAGCCCTGATTTTATCACAGTACCTTGTTCTGTCATGGGGTGGGATCTAGACTTAGGGCCTTTCTGCGCTATATTGTTATAGTGTTATTATTCTACTTTCAACCTCCTATGGAATTCTGGAGTTTGCAGTTTAGGGAGGGGCATTTAGAATTCTCGCCAGAGAGCTCTTTGTCCTCAGTACTACAAGCTACAAACCCCAGAATTCCACAGGATGTCGAAAGTGGAATAATAGCACTATAACAGTGTAGGGTGGAAAAGCCCTTAGACACAGAGCAGGTCCATTGAACTCGGGCAGGCTTAAGTCAGACGCTGGCATCATTTTGCAAATCATACATGCACAAAAAACATGTACTAGTAATGTACCAACTATCTGATGGCACTTGCAGCGGGAGTTCTTAAACATCATTCTGTGTTTTGTGTGTGTTGTGCAAACCTATCAGGGACCCAGCCCCCACCCCAGAGAAATATTCCTAAAACACTCCAAGGGTGATTCTCTGGGTTGCAGAAGAAATAAACCAGAGGTGCAGCTCCTGCTGGGGCTGCAGATCACAGTAAAGTTAACTAGTGTGTACAAAGCATGCTGGCTCATCAAACTGGAATTTTCTTGAATTCTACATTGTTGTGATGACCAAATTAAATCTGTAGGTATATGTCCGGATTGAAACCATATTACACTGTGCCAGAAAAGCACAGGGCTTCTTAAACTTTGAAGAAATGGTGTTAGACTGCGTGTATTCCATCAGCAATCCATGTCACTAGTTTTGTTGCAGAGTGAGTCGAAACACATAATATGAGGATTTGTTGTTGTTGTGTGCCTTCAAGTTGTTTTTGACTTAAGGCAACCCTAAGGCAAAGCTGTCATGGGGTTTTCTGGGACTGAGAGTGTGTGACTTTGGACAATCCTAAAGTGAACCTATCACAAGATTTTCTGGAGCTGAGTGTGCAAGGGGACTGCATCATTATTTCCCTTACTACATGTTACAAGGGAGAGGAGGAAGACTCGATGTGAGGTTGCCATTTTCTGCAGCAACTTTGTGCTTTTCACCATGTCTGCTTGTATTTGATACTCACTGTACACCTTGACAAAATTGAGTGACTGTTTATGGGTTGTTCCACAGCAGCCACTTATGACTATAGAAGGATGATCTTGACTTCATGGAATATTTGACTGCAGTTGCTCCGTTGTCCAACTTCCCAAATGTGGGAATGCTTTGAGACAAAACAGAATTGACAAATAGTAGTTCCGTTTATCATGACTTGATTTTGTATTATGGAGGGGGTTGTGTTAGATGAGAGACTTATAAGGACTTGACTGTACCACAATGTCCTTGCTTCATACAAGCCATGTGCTTGCCACCTAGATGATGACTGGGAAAGAAATAGATCAGTATCTACTACAGGAGTGGGGAAGCTCTTGGCTCTCCAGATGTTTTGGGCTTTAACTTTCAAAAAGACCAACCAGCATGGCCAGTGATAAGGAATTGTGGAAATGTTTGTCTAAAACATCTGGAGCGCTAAGCGTTTCCAGAATTTGATCCGGCAGAAAATCTCTTGGCAATTTCTGGTAGTTTGAGAAGGAATTCTAACTTCCAGTCATGTCATATTTCTATTTAACACTTGACTATGAACTTCATTCCATTCTGATAATAAAAACAAATTCCCAGGCTCAGAATTCTTTAATGCTTAGTCTATGTCATGGTTAGGTTGATAAATTGGCAACTGCTGGTTAGTTTGGATTGGAGTAGAAAACAAAGCAAATTCTGCAAGACTGAAACCTGCACATCTTTGATATCTTCTAATTCATTCTATGGGCTAGGTTTTAGAGATATGGCTGCATTGTATTAGAAAATTGTCAGTGGCCACCAGTGGTTTTAGTGTTAAATTTCTCTTCCTATTTTAAATTTTTTTTATTTTACTTTGTTTTATTTTTGAGGAAAAGTGAACAATTGGAGAAGTTCAGTAACACAACAAATAATGGTCACCTCATTTATATAGCTTTGACAATCTCCCATGGTGTATTTCCTCAGGCTACAAGACAGTGGAGTACACCCCTGCTGGGACCCTTCTTTCCTATGTTTGCACTTTTTTTGGTCTCTTGTCAAGAAATGTTTGGATGAAATCTAAATTGGCTGCGTGTCAACAAAGCAAGCAGCTGGTGCTGCTTTCTTGAACAGTTTGTATTCTGTGAAAATGTGGGCTGAAAAAGGCAAGCATTCACTCTTAGTTAGGCCTCTTTGCACATTATGTTTTTAAGGCTAACATGTATTTTTAGGCCAGATGAAAGTACTTTGCATCTTTTAGAACTGGCAAAAATGGTGTTTCTATCTACTTAAACAAAGCAATAACAGATTCATGCTTTTATCCAATCTTTCTACAGTGGTGGAAAAGAAACAAAGTATTTGTCAATGTTGTGGGTGCAGTGCTCTGATAAGCATTTTGCTTATAATTAAATATAGATGAATATTCTTGTTTTCTTCTTCTTAAAACACTGTAACCATTTTCTGCAAGCTGTTTACAGTGGATATATTCTAGATCTATATATTCAAGATTCTAGATGAAAGTAAACAAGATTTTTGTCATTATCTTCATAACCTGTTCTTTTGGTCATAGATATGTCTACTCAGCAGGAAATTCTGTTCAAAATTGGTGTTACTTACTTATTTACATATGTATTTATGATATGCTTGTGTAGTTTCAAGCTCTATTTCAAGAAGTAATTTGATATAGTGCTTTGTCTCTTATTGCATTTGCACGTTCAGGAAAATGCAACAATACATGAATTTCTGCTTGTTATGTCTCTGTTAGCACATAGGAACACTGTTGGCAATCTTCTTATTAGACAAATACCAGTAATATTCTAGGATTTGAGTGTCAGTAGGCTAGTGCAAGCCTGAAAATATATTCAGTATACACTGCAAACAAATTGCATTAGAGACAGGAAAATACTTTTTGAGGAAGGGCTGGAATTTCTATACATAAAATGCGGTTTTTAGAGTCAAATACCTATATACCATAATTTAACATTAGTGTGATTGATGCATTGGCAAAAAAAGAAAAATACAGTCAGCTCCACACTGGCGTTTCACTTTCATGGATTTGTTTATTTGCTACTTTCTCAAACTGCTGCCCTCCTCAACTCAAGTGCTTCTTTTCCAGGGAAGGCTTCCCTCTCAGCAGCTCTAATCTGGCCATGCAGCCCTTTAAAAACCCACCTCTAATCTTCTTCCTCTGCCACCAGCCACTCCCTGGACATCTAAGGATGGCTCGCAACCCAATTTCTCAGTGCCACAAACCCTCTACCAATGCCCCACACATACCCAAGAAAGAAGATGGGCAAGAAAGAGGAACTATAGGACCCTGGGTGCCCTATCCCCCCCATACCTTGGTCCCCTTCCCACAGACACACACACCACTTCCAGTTTCAATGTCCCCCCAAATTTTAGGACCTATTTAGCCAAAAGAAGATGTGGGGACCATGCACTTTGTTTTATAGGAGAACCATTTTTCTAGTGCATAATTTATCTTAATTTACTTTTTTAGAAAATAGACGGTAGTGGGGGAGATTCCAAAGCCTACAGAAACAGCTGTGTTGTCCACCCCAAGCTAAAGGGATGCATGCATTTTAAAAAATTTAATACCTGATTGATTGTAAAATAAATTAGTTGACTTGAGCTTCCATCCAATCTACGGAGCTTCAGTTAAGTTATATCCTAATCAGATAAAGGTGCTTTTAAAACTGATCAAAAGTTTTTCAATTGATTTAATTTACCTAACCAATTCAATAATATGCTTCTTACTGATTAAAACAATATTTGTTCCTAAAAAGAGGCGTCGGTTGTGACTTTTAGTTTCTCTCGTTCTCCCTCCCTTGTCTCCCCTTCTCTCTCTTTCCCCCTTTTCAATAACTACTTGTGTTCTTCCATCTTCATGTCAAAAGTAAATGGTTTCCTGGACTCTTGCCACCCTTTTATGCCAAAGTCTTGAGCTGATAGAAGCTAAATGTCAACATTCTTATTTCTCCCATATACAGAGGCTTCAGAGCAAGCCCTATTAAGTCTTTGATGAAAGAAAAGACAAAATTATTATAAATCACACTTAAAGAGAGTGAGATTTGACCTTGGAGAAGTTGAGGGCTTATTTAAACTTCTTGGCTTCTGCTTTTTAAGTCTTAGGCACACTGCAGAGATTGTTTACTGAGATGTTTGAATAAATGCTCAAAATATTTATTTTGCCTGAAAATAGGTATGAGGTATAATTTAGATTTTTTTCGCGTTCCTTTGTGAAGCTGATATTTAAAGAACACACAAAACTATTCTTACAGTGTTAAACAATGCAAAAGAGTCAATACAAATTCTAAATATTGTTGACGTAGGAAAGAGAAGAAGCAGGTACTGCTCCTGTGTAATGGCAGCAGAACATTCAAGCAAATTGGCAGACTACTGGCAAAGATGGACAAATTCCTAAAGGAGGCAGAACGGAATGAAAATGGGTGGAGGTTTGTGGAAATCTGTTGGTGGATAAAACAAACATGAGTGGACAGCTAGTGCTGTCATCCGACAGCACTAGCTTCCCTCCATTTCTGTGTGTATGTCAGATGAACTGGAATATTTTTTCTTTCTCTGTCTGCACTTTATGGTGATGGTAAAAAGTGGTACTAAAATGGAGAATGGCCAGTAACGTTCGTTTCTCTTTCTGGAGAAATAATGAACACAAGGAGAAAATTTAAATGCAAACTTCTAATGCATGTAGTCTAGGAAGCATAATATAATTTGTGCACTGCTCTGTGCTGGAACTCTACTGCTTTAGCTTTTAAGGTTGCAGAAAATGAATACCTAACATGGAATACAGCCTTGCCACACTTGCTCAGAGTTTTAAATATAGTTTCTGGCTTCAGTGCATTTTGTCTTCCTGGATGGCATAGAAGTATGTTCCGCTTGCAACATAATTCTGGATGTTGCAACAAGCTTTGTTGTTACTAATTCAGATTTGAAAGTCGTAAAATGAGACCTCATCATTTTAAAATTGAACAAAAGAATTTCTTCCACTTCTTTTCTTGACCAGAAAGCATGTTGAATCTGGAAAACAAGGCCATATTCCTAAAAGCAAACCATGATGACAGGTTAAGATGCACGAGTGGAGTTAATCAGTGCACAGTTTAAGACAAGGGTATAGTATATACTGCTACAAAAATATATCTTTTCATAAAACGTCTCTTAAAAATACATGTTCTATAGTATGATCCTAAATAAGTAAGTATATATGATTAGTTTGTGGACTGTGATGCAGTATCTCTAAATAAAGATAATAAATGAGGCTTCTGTGTTTGAAATGGAAAGTGGAGAGCTGTCATTTTCTTCTGCTGGCATTTGTTGAAGACTTTTTAGTTTGGGACATCTCCAGTTGTTAGAACTTTTAAACTTGAAGACCATCACTATGTCTTTCTTTCTCACAAAAGAAACTTTGAACATAAATCTGATTGGTTAAATATTATGTACACAAAGTTTTATTTTTCTTGACTGAAATCTAAAATCTAGGTTTAGAGCCAAGTTAAAACTAAATTATTTGGATTATTACTTTGTTGCCTAAGTACATGATAGCAAGCGTGAAGCAACGCCATTGTCAGTTTGACTGTTTTTTCTTTCTTTTTTTTTACTCAAAGAAGTGACAGATGGGGTTGCACTTAGTTCAGTGAACCAAATAAAGATCAGAATTTGCATTAAATTACTGTTGATATTGCATCTTCTTATCCACACCAAAATGGTGTAGAACAAACCTGTTGAAAACTAAGTGGGATGTTTAGATTTGATTGTATTCTGCTTATTTTAATAACAAAATCCTTTTGTTAACATCTCTTCCACATCTAAATGGGATGCATATCTCATAATTCATATACTAATTTCCTGTAGGCAGTTTACTATGTGATAAAGTTTTATTAACCATTGCAGAGATTTACATATGAAATTTTTTTAAAAAACTGCTTTTTGTGTTTTTCTTAATTCAAGTGGCACAGAATGTACAAATATGTCCTTATTTCATTGTTTTTGATTCAGGCTTCCCCCGTTATCTAACAGGCTAGGGACTGGAGCACTTTTAGAAAGTGAAAATGGTAAAAAAGTGGAACCCATGTACTGTAGGGAACACGAAAGACTTACAGAGGCTCACTTGGGACTGACCATACACACATGCTGCTCGTAAAACCTCTCCATTGGCTTGGCACCTTTCTTCCCTCCTGAGCTCACACTAGAAGGCAGTGGTCCCAAGTGAACTTCCATAGACAAGAAGAGCTGATGGAGGGCTGTTGTTTTGATGTTTGCAATGCAGAAAAATCCCATTAATTTGGCCAGGAGATCCACTCTTTCCATAGACAAGACTTGGGACCACACGTGTCTGTGAGTGGCCCCAAGCAAGCCTCCGTAGGCAAGCAGAACTGATGAAAGAGCAGACCCCCCCAATGAATTAATGGAACTTGTCCTTAATTTGGAAGTATTGAAAAAAGTGAGTCATCAGCTAATAGGGCATCAAAAGGCGGGAGCTTCCTATAATTTCCAGTACTGTAATTGATTTTAATGCAAACAATATTCATTAAAATTTCATCTGTTTATGAGTAAATAAAACCAATTTTCTAGTTCATAATGTTTGGTTTTGCCACAACAGTCTTTCCAATTTATCTAAACAAACTCCTGTTTTATTCTATATAAATTTAACAGGAGTTTGGAATAATGGCTAGAAACCAAAGAGCTACTTAGAATACAGCAAAGAGCTTACGCTATCCCCATCAAAGCAAATGTTTTGCCCACCACATCACACTGTTGTGTTTTTTAAAGTTTTTCTCTATTGAATATATGACTGTTCAGCTCTTGGCCAGTGTTTTAAATATGGTTCCAGTAAAATATAAAGTAATATGGTTAAGTGTTTGTTATGTTGAAGAAAATATAAGTGACCTTTAGGTTAGAACTGACATAAAATGAACACACTGGTCATGCTAATGGGTTTGAACATGACCTTAGTGGTCATACCAATGGCAACACATGAACAACATGAAACAGCAGCAGCAGCAACAACAACAACAACAATTAGAAGGATGGTATGGGAAAGGAGGAAGGGGAGAGTGAGTGGGGCTGAAGGTGTCTCTCCTTATGAGGTATTTTTTTCTCTGCACAAGGTGAACTGTCAGGGTTCCCTCTTGTGGTATGGTGAGAATGTTAAGAACTCCTCAAGAAGGATACATGTATGGTATAAGGGGATTCTCCTCTTTAGAAAATCACTCTTCAGGAATTTAGAGTAATAAAAATGTGGGAGAAGGATGAAGTACGACTAAGATGCACTATCTCCTTTAATGTGTAGTATACTCAGAGTAATGCCTGAACAGAGCTTAAGTCTCTGTTCCAGGGATGGACAGATTTTATTAAGTAGGAGTCTATATTGGACTCTTCTGAGACAGTTGTTTTCTTCATGGTGAGAAGGGGCTGGTCACATCATCTTTCAGTGCCCTGCTTATCAGTGCCACACAACTCTCTCACTCAGAGTGGCTTTTAAGGTAAGTTTGGGGACTTTTATGATTGTGGTAATGGTACCACAATCATAAATGTGAACAGGAAAGTTACGTGATTGTAAGTCCAACTTGTGATGGTGTGACTGGCTAGCAGGAGAACACCCATCTTTTTTTCTTTGTTTAATTTTAAATTTGTCTTTGGTCATTTCTGCACCACATGTTATAGTGCTATTATTCCACTTTCAACATCTTATAGAATCCTGGGGTTTGCAGTTTTAGGAGGAGAATGTAGAAATCTCAGCCAGAGCTCCTCAGCCTTTGTAAACTACAAACCCCAGAATTTCACAGGATGTTGAAAGTGGAATAATAGCACTATAACAGTGTAGGACAGAAATGGCCTTTGTTTTTACCACCAGTGACTAACGTTCAAAACATTCATTTTTCTCCACAGAAGTTTTTGGATCATTGGAAGTTTTCTTATATCACTGTGGCATTTTGTTTCTTGGCTTGCTGTTATAAAAAGATTGACTTCTAGGATTCTGTAGTGTGTGCAAGTATGATTGCCCCTCCTTTTCCCCATGAAAATGTCTAGACTGTAAATCTTTCTAAAGCTTGTATCCAGACGAATTAGTTCCATGAACATGAGCCTTGAGAATAATTTTAATAGCCTGGGTTGCCCAACTCACTTTTAAAGAATAATATTTGTAGTTATAACAACATGAATGTCTGAAAGAAAACAGCTTGTTTTAAACTCGGTTTTCAATTTTCAGCATAACCATAGCTGTATTTTGAAGTGTTACATCATTTTAAAGCAGCATACCTACATATTGCAGATACTCATTTTCCTAATTTCAAATCTGTTTTTAGATGTATCATATGGAAGCAGGTTACATGGGTTTCAATGGCCCTTACATAAAACAGGTATTTAGGATTGCAAATGATATTTCTGATTGAAATGTCCATCAATTAATTCATAAAAGTACCATCCAGCATTTCATTGTTTCCACTGAAGTAATTGACTGGAATATTTATCGTTTGGTAGGAATCACGGCTATAATAACAGCATCTACAGCAAGTCACGCCATGGGCAGAAACTTTATTTTCAATATTTCCAATTATGATCTGATTTTAAAACATCCATGTTTTAAGTCCACCATTTTCAGATTGATTCACATGCTTTCTATCTTAGACTACCATTCTATAAATATACATAGTGAGAAGTAAGGCCCATGATTTCAGTGGTATAAATATGTTTGGTATTGTTTTATTTAAAAGATATTCTCACGGAAAAAATTGCAAGGAGAAAAGGAATACGATTGCAAATAAAACTCATTTTTTTAAAACTTCTAGTGCACATAAAGCTCCTGCTTGGATGTGTATGAGTAAGTAACATCTGTCTGGAGTATTGATAGCTATAAAGTATGCAGACCTTCTGTGGCAGACTACAGAGCTAAACTAAATGCTGGCTAGAACAAGACTCAGGCAATTGTATTTTCTTGTCTTCCCTTCTCCACCCCCTCCCATTCAGGTACATGATATCCTCTTCTGCAAAGCATCATCATAAATAGCGCTATTGAGGTGGAATATATGTTCCTGTGCTTGGGAAAATGGGCACTATTAACTGAGGTCAAGGTGTTTAAAAATACGTGGTAAAAGCAGGTATGGTACATTGCCTGTATCCATGTAACTTGTCTATGCAATTTCACTTACCCATGCTGAAATGCAATCTGAAAATAATAATTTGAAATTTATGGAAATTAAGTGGAAATTGAAGCAATAAAACAAAGTACATAAGCAGAATGGAAATTTCTATACAGTATTACATGGAAAATGCAAGGGAATGGAAAATTCTAGAAGTGGTGCCCCATTCCCGCATGCTTTTGCACTGTATCACGTTGTTCAAGCTGCCTTGCATTTTCTCGCTGTATACACATGCTGTATACTACTCAGTTGTTTGACCTTTTAGCTATGTGATCTGATTATGGTACAGGGTGCTTGTATAGTACTATACAGTAAAGTTCTTGTGCTTATAAAGTGCTTCTGCTTGTAAAGTGCTTATATTTTTAATAATGGCCCTAAAGTATAAGAGTGGTATTGCTTGCAGTCCTGATAAGCCTAAGAGAATCCATAAAGTTTTTCCTTTAAGAAGGTGAAAATTCTTCACTTAATCAGGACAGAAAACAAAACATATACTAAGATTGCTAAGCTCTATGGTAAGAATGAATCTTTCATCTGTGAAATTGTGAGGAAGGAATTGTCAGGTCAGTACTAGCTGAACACTATGGCATTGAGACACTAGCGTTAATCTACTGTTGACCTTCTGCATATGAAAACATTTTGTTCTCATTTCTTTTTTGACCACACGTTGTTGTTAAATTTTATGTTTTTGTCAATGGTGCACTGGCTTTGGATTGCAAATAATGGCTACAAAGCTTTTTTTCTTTTAGATTCTAAAGTTAAGTCTTCTCCAAGCTGCATACAATTCGAGATACCTATGCCATTCATCTCATTGGCAAAGACAGCGTTTGCTATTATCCACAGTTTTTCTTATCCACAGTAAGTCTAGAACTGTTTCCCCCATGAATAACGAGGAATGAACTATATTGGGAAAACAGCAACTCTTGGATTTCCATGGCCACGTAGATGCTTAGGAGCTCAGAGTTTCTGTTAAACTCAAGATGACAACTCTAGAACATGAGACTTATTTCGCTGAATTGAACAGAAGCTCCCATGGCATCTTTCATTGTAGTATGTAGATGTGTTTGTTATCATTTATCACTGATATATCAGCTAGATGAATTCCTGCTATCCTGCTGGTGGGCAAAAACCTTTTTATTCAGGTAGCTCTTCAGCAAGAAACAGAAATTTAAAAAATGGGTTTGCTGGACTTTATAATATTTCACTACTTTATTATTAGTGTGGAGATTTAAATTTGCCACAATATAAATGCAGTTAGTATTTTAATATGTATAATTTGTTGTATTTTTATTGAAATATTTTAGAAATTATGTTGCTTTGTGTCCCAACCCTTGGAGAAAGGCAGAGTATAAATCAAATCAATCAATAAATATTGTGCTTGTTAAAAATCAACAATGCCTTTTCTTATAATTCTTTTCACAATGCTGTACTAAATATGTGATTCCAACAAAAGGAAAATATTTTACTAATTTTTGCCCTTTGTTATTTGTATATGGACTTGGAAAGGTAAAGATTATTACAAAATAACATCCAAGAAACCAAGCAGCAGGTCATCTAGAAAATGTGATCAATTCAGTCAGCCCTCCACTTTTGCTAGGGTTAGGGGCTTATAAATATCAAAATGTTTGTGTGTATGTGTGTTTTCAAGAAGGGGGCTGAGGCATGGTGAGGAGAGCAGGCATCCAGGGTCCAAACGAGGTCAAGGAAAGGAGATGTAATGGGGTGGTGGGTATGTGACCCTATATTTCCTGTCTCACCCATCTCCTTTATGGCCGGGGAGGGCATTGGTTTTGTGGTCCTGAGAAATTGAGGTGCCAGCCATCCTTAGGGGACCAGGCAGAGGCTGATGGAGGAAGATGAGGACTAGAGGTGGGTTTTTAAAGGGCTGTATGGCCTGATCAGGGCCACCAAGAGGGAAGGTTCTCCTGGAAAAGAAGCACTTGAGGTGGGAGGGAGGGCTGGAAAAACTCACAAACAATCAAATGCGTCAAAGTTAAACCTGCAAATGTGGAGGGCTGGCTGTAGTACTAGGCAGTCTTTAAAGTTCGTGCAGTAATAGGAGTAATATGGGCCTCACTGAATTTTGTGTATGCAGTTTATTATTCAGAATCTCTTGGGAAATATTCCAAGACATCCATTGCTGGGGTTTTATTTAGATTTTGCCTAGGTCACCCAGTACTAGCAATTTTATGTCACACTGGACTTTGTCACAGATGATTATCTATCTGAAAACTTTACATTGTCGTCTCTGGAGGCTTGCCATCTATTATTCTGATTAACAGGCTCATGAAAATAATAAAGTGCTAATTTGATTAGATTCTTCCATCTGTCTTTGACTCCTGTATGTGTTTTAAAACTCTACAGAAATATGCAGACTCTTCAGTCTGATGTCTTCTTCTGTTAACTGTGAGGAAATTCTGAAAAATCAAGATTTTAATATAGGCTCTTAATATCAAATATGCATGCTTTTAAAATGACTGGAAGAAAAAGAATTAGATATGCGGCATGGTATGGTATTAATATTTTTCTGTTTTTGAAGATTCAAATTAGATTAATTTTAAGAGAGGAAATATGATAACTTTTCTCATTATGGTGCATTTTTTTCACTTGAGAAAAGCAAAAACAGGTCTTTTCGGGTTGGAATTATGCTAAGCTAGCCAGCAGTCTTGTGTTGCATGGTCTTTAAGAAAAAAACTGACATCCTGTAAGGAAAAGACATATTAATATGTTGCTGTTTAAAGGAACCAACATCCAATAAAACTATCTGCATTGTGGTTTGGATGGAATTGGCTCCATTTCTTCATCAGAACCACAGAAGGGAGAGGGAAAAACCATTGTGGGTAATTACAATGTGTTAACTCTCATAAAGAAAGAATTAACAAGTTAAACTTTAGCTAGAAACATAAGTTGTACTGGTTTATTTTAAAATAAAATCTGTGTGTGCGTGGTGTGTTTATGTGTGTATATGGCTATTCAACCATGTCTCTGCTTAAAAGCCACAACCTGGAAATGTGTATTTTAAATTCTGCAGCTTTTTGTGACTGCTGTGATGTTAGGGGAATTTTTCTCATGAAGGGTACTATCTAGTAGGCATTAGGAATTGCCTTTTACTTGGCATCCCATCAAGTAAAACATTTGACGTAATAAATGCTAGAAAAGAGACATTCCTACAGCACACTACATGTGGTTTGTCAAATGATTTAGCATCCGCACCTCAAAAAGGGAGGAAGAGAAGAGTATTCTTGCAGTGCTTGGCTATGCAAAGCAGATGGCCCTGTCCTGGCCATCCTAGACAGGCACTCTGTACTTTGCACAGCACATACTTCAAGCGGAGAAAGTTGCAGCATATGCTTGGGTTAACAGAAGGTCACTTGACATAGGCATTGCGTGGTCAGATTTAAAATCTCTGATCAGGTTCCCAATTGATTTCAGAATATTCAGTGCTTAAAAAACATAGCCATGAATTGCTATGTTGCACATAGAACTTAAAAAACCACCCCAGTTACCTGTGTTTTTCTCTCTCTTGTTTATTAACTTTGTATAAAAAGCTAGACTTTTAAGTAACTGATTTCAGGGTAGTGGGTAGGAGGAGGAAAGGGGAAGGTGGGGGAAAGTATTTCGTACCCTGTTACTGATACATTAAGTGCTATTTAAAGTAAAGAATGCATCTTGAAAATGGAACTCTCTGGCTTTGGTTGCCTCAGATATAAATAAGTGTTTCTACTACTTCAGAGTAGAAATTTTATATTATCTTGAAAGGACATATTATATATTGAGTTTGCAGGACTTGATTGGGAATCTGAGTTTTAAACACAGAGAATAACATTCTGCTTGAGAATTGCTTCACATGGTTCCTTATAAGTTTAGATTTAATTTTGACTTTATTCTAAGTATAATAAGAGGAACAAGTCTGGAAGAAAGAAAGGTTTCTAGGGGGTGCAGGACTCCGAATCTGAACAGAAGACATAGGCAGCCATGAGGTGTGCAAAAGAGCATAATTTTGCAGGCAAGATACACAAAATCTGTACAGTCCAACGGAAGTTAATCACAACTAACACCTGTTGAAATCAATGCCATTCAAAATTGATCTCAGTTAAGGCTGTGCAGGCCTAAGCATATTCACAAAGAATGTATGTTTTGTCAAATTCATCATAATTACAAAATTTTTTGAAGCATATACACTTTGTCAGATAGATAGATAGATAGATAGATAGATAGATAGATAGATAGATAGATAGATATTCCTTTTGCAATTCATGGCTGTAGTCACTGAAACTATTTAACATCGTACATGTGTTGGTTTTTAAGCTGGTCTCATCACAGGAAAAGAAACTGTCGCAGAAGCTGACTAAAGATACAAAGAAAATTAGAAAGTTTTACAAAGTGAAAAGCCATCAAATATTACTGGACAGCCTTACCTTTATCACTAAAACAGACTTGCAAGTGACATGGATGACTGCTGAAAGATCAAGTAAATGTTTCATAGAGTAAATCATGCTTTTCTAATTAGCAATTTCTTTTAAAGAGGTAACAAAGTAAAAATTAAGTAGAAATGGAAAATGTTGGCATTGTTACCTAAGATTGGCAGAGACATTTTGTTACCTCTGGGTGATAGGTAAAACATTGTTATTAATCAACTTAAAACACATAAATAAGTATAAAGGTTTCCTTTTTAGTAGTACAGCTTGTTTCCTATCATATGAATGTGTGATGAGGTCATGTAGTTTATTGGTCATCCATATGAACTTTCTTCCAAAGATCATAGCACTGAATTGGACAAAACTTAATTCCAAGCATCTTTGTTACCAAAGCCCCAATCCAGCAGGGACTGATCAAAGTCTCCCACAATGTTGAAAAAGTTACCTTTTTGGACTACAACTCCTTGAATCTACAGCCAGGATGGTCATTCTGGTTGGGGGATTCTGGGAGGTGCAGTTCCAAATGTAAATTTTTTGAATGCTTCTGTTGGAACAAATTAGATTCATAGGGCTGGATCCAAACTCAGGAGCCTGCATTTGGTCTGGTGCTAGGAGAGAGTTGTGTTGATGCCATGGACCGCCGAAAAGACTTGTAAATGGGTGCTAGAGCAAATCAAGCCTGAACTTTCCTTGGAATCCAAGATGACTAAACTGAGACTGCTGTACCTTGGACATACCATGGTTGTGGTTCAGGGGAAAGGAGGGGAAGAATGAATGAATCCCCGGTAAATGAATAGAGTTTTTCTTACAGAAAACTGCTTTGTGGGGGATCTGTTCCACACTGCCGACTAGCTCATTCTGCAAGGTCTCCTGACCCTCTGTAGCATTTTTGTGGAACTGGAATGATTGTAGCAAGGAAAATGAGTGTAAGTAATTTGCTTTCACCTGTATGGTTCACAAGCATCTAAATCTGGGTCCATAACTGGTGAGCTATTAGGATCCTTGGTCATATTCTGATTCCCATCTCCCTAGAATGAAAACATTATGTCCATACTAACACTCTCTATGCTTAAATATTTGTCTGTTTTCTCCCAAACAAATTATAAGATGGGGTTTACTGAAATATTAGCAGAGAGCAGGAAGGTTTTAGAAAGTCCACTGAACATTATCTTGTATTGTGGTTCCTTTTCCTGCCATATCATGAGTATGCCACTGGAAAAATCTTCTGTCTATATCATTTGTAAAATTTTCATGTTTTGGTCCTATTAGTCATAATAATCTCTAGAGAGGTTTATTTTGAGTGTATTCCATCTGACCGTTATTGGTAATGACATTTTTATTTTTACTAACAATTTGAGAGCTCAAATGACCCTGAATAAACTCATCATTCATCTTCAACTTTTTTCTGATAATACCATGGTATTATCATCAGAGAAACATAGTATTTGTTTAGATCAGGGGTTCCCAACCTGTGGGTCCCCAGATGTTTGTGGACTTCAGCTCCCAGAAGCCCCAGCCACTATGGTCAATGCTCAGGGCTTCTGGGAGCTGAAGTCCAAAAACATCTGGAGACCCACAGGTTGAGAACCACTGGTTTAGATCATTTATTAATTTATAGGTGCATATGTCTTTGAATAATGAAATCATGATACTATTTATTTCTTAAAAGCATTGATCACTTTTCTCCCCACCAGGGCTCCCAAAGTTGTCCCCAACAACCCCACTCACAGAACCTGGTCTAAAGTGGTTCTTGTATTATTTTGAACTGACTAACATATTTTTAACATATGAACAAATATGATACTTTTTTCATGTGCATTTTCAAAAATAAACATTAGATTAAAATGATGCAAAAGGTGAAAGAATTCTTTAGGTGGTGAAAGAATTCTTTAGGCCATTGTTTGTATCTGTGTCTATCTGCAAGTCTCCTAGTCTCTCTCTCTCTAGAGAACTAAAAGCACCAAAGTTTAATTGGCACAATACACATACAGCGTTGGTGGCTTGTGTCAGTGGTACTTGAGGCTAGCTTTCCATGCATTACATTCCAGAATAGCAATTAGGTATGTATTAGTGAATTTACTACAGGGAAATCCAAGTAATCTAATAGCAGATGTGCCAACTGTAATTGACAGCTGGTGTTAACCCTCACCTCCCACCACACCCAACCCCAAGTTCAAGAAGCATGAATGGTTCTTTCTTGGAATGTGGTCCTTTGCTAAATTACAAGAGATATGGGTTAGTTTTGTTGCTTGGGCACAGTTGTCACACTTCTTCTTGCTAAACCATAGCTTATAAATTTTTTTTATTTCATCTTTTTATTAAAAACCAAAACAAATATTAACATACATATTTCAATTGTCACATTCATTTTTCTGATTGTATAAAAACATATATATTATCTATATACTTAACGTTCTATTTACTTGTTTTCATTCCAATAATATATTATAAATATATAATCTATAATAGAAAGATATTTGTAATGTCTATCATGCTTATTATACAATCACTATTATATCTTTACTGTATATTTTACTCAGAAGGATCTTCTCTGTTTTAGATCCTTTTCTACATCTCGTTATATTTCACTTCCTTCTTTCTTTTACTTGATTAATTCTTTCTCCCTTTTATCTATTACCTCTATAAATTTATGAAATTGTTGACTGACCACCAACATTACTTATCAAACTTATTTCTTATCTTCATCTATCAAGCAATTTTTATTATCTTCTCATATCCTCTCATATTGATTATTCTTCCTGGCAAATCTTTGTCCAATTATTCTCAACATATCTCTTCACTTCCATCATTTCATTGTCTTTTTCTCCCCTTCTTGCTTCTTTCTTAGCACATGATAAACTTTCTAGGGAGACATATTCTAGAAGTTTCTTTAACCAATCTTCCAATTCTGGTGCTACATTTCTTTTCCAGTCTTTAGTATAAACTATTCTGGCTGCTGTGACCATATAAAGATTCTTATTTTTATGTGTATGATATTCTTTATCCACCTGATGAATCATGTTCAAAAGACAGATCTCTGGTGTCAGTGGTATCTTTATTTGCAGAATCTTCATAATTATTTCATGAATCTTCTTCCAATACTTTTTGCTTTTTCACACTGCCACCACATATGGTAGAAGGTGCCACACTCCTTTTCACACTTCCAGCATTTCTTATCTTTAATTTTATACATCTTACTTAATTTCTCAGGATCCAAATACCACCTATGTAACACTTTAAGATGGTTTTCTTTTAAGCTCTGTGCCAAGGTGAATTTCTGAGTATTCTCTCAGCTTTTCTTCCAGTTTTCCAGCTTAATCTCATGGCCAATATTTCTCGCCCATACTATCATCGTGTCTTATATAGTCTTGGTTTCCAGCTCTCGCTCTAGCATAAATTTATATAGTTGTGATGCCAGATGATCTTTCTTTTCAAATATTATTTTTTCAAACTCATTTAAATGAGTGTTTGTTTCCAATCCCTCTAATTTTTGATACATTTTTAATCGTTCTTTGAGCTGGATATACAGAAACCACTGGCAGTTCCATCCTTCACTTACCAATTCTTCTCTTGCCTTTATACGTTGTGATTCTTCCCCCAAATTTACCAATAGATCTTTATATGTTATCCATCTATCTGTTGTTCCTTTCCATTTTCCGTATAGAGCTTCATGAGGTGAGACCCACAATGGTATTCTCAAATATAGTTTTCTTTTCCATACTTTCCAAATTTTTAACAGGGGTCTTCTTATATAGTGATTTAGGAATTCTTTATCTACTTTTGCCTTATTGTACCACAAATAACTATGCCATCCAAACCAAAGATCTGCACCTTCTAAATTTAACATTCTTCCATCTCTCAGCGTAATCCACATAGCTTATAAATTATGAGAAGGATGGATAATTATAAAGCTATAGTCAGAACCCATATCACAATTGATTTGCATGTATCTGTGATGGAGATAGAACAGAGAACAGATCTGTTTCTTTCATTATTGAAGTAAGCAATAACTAAATAAATCTCCTCCCACCCAACCAGCATGTTCCCATGAACAACTTGTGACTGTAAGGCTGCAGGAAAAAAAATGCTTTCTGCCAAATCTTGTCCCTCAGGGTTGGAATAGAAACACTATGTAGCTGCTGTGCAGAAAGGAAGCACCATGTTGTGTGTGGAACCTTAAATATTCTTGACTTGGGTTAGCTCACCATGACAAAGTTCCAAGACTCTTGACACAAAATGCCGGGTTGTTCCAGCATGGGATGTATCCCCAGACACTCCATTCTTTGTAAAGGGAGCTAAGTATATTTCTAGATTCCACAAACAACAGAAGGATGTTTACAGTGTAGCTGAAAAAAATGGCTACCAATGCTGCACAGAAAGTGTTGTCCATCAGTTTCTATCCTTGATTCAAATGTCCAGGTAGCTGTGGTAGTTCAGGAAAGAAAATTGGTCTCTGGTCTCAGTACCCTTGTGGAATATTTTTATCATATTGATTTTCTCTGATTGAGGGCAGAAGACTTGCAGCAATGTGCATGGAAATGACAAACTCATTTGCTTACTATCCAGTCATGCACCATGTTTACTGTTTTTATATCAGTTGTGAAATTTGTCTCCATGAACCTTCTTGGAGAGATAAACTGGGTCCAGTGTCATGGAAAGACAAAGTAATTGCCAAAAGAACCCTTGATCCCACTAGGGAAGAAGAAACCAGCTAGGCACAGGACCAACTAAGTTAAAAAATGAAGTAATTATTTGGTGGTCCAGATTGGCATTTCATCTTCTACCTAGGTTGTTTGGCCAACTTGCTTGCATTTTAGTTTCTCCCTCTTGCTTGCATCCGTTATCCCTTTTAATTTGAGTAAGGTTGAGTTACTTTTAATCTTCCCTTTCACCCCAACTCCACCACTACCCCTAGTTATACAAATTCCTACAGGTAGGATGCCTGTGTGTGTGTGTATGTGTGTTTACTGAACATATTTCTTAAAAGTTGACTACAGAAATTTATTCAATGCCTGTGCCTTTAAAAGGGTAGTTCCTCACACAGTTTGCTTTAAAATCATCACTGTTATAAGGCGGAGCTGAGTACAGCACTGCCAACAAAATTATAAGTAGTTGCTTCAGTTTGCTTGGGAACATCTGGAGTTGGAGGATGATATATAGTAGTAGGTCTCTGTAACCATTTTAGATACATTGAAAGCCAGATTCAATTACTGGAGTTAGCAGTTATTTAGCTGCTAAGATCTTCTGTCTATGGAATGGATTAAATCTTCTTTCATGTAGACCTGAAGCTGCCTTTCAGTGAAGTATTTGTATGAGTTTATCTCTAAGCTATCAGTATATCTGCATATCAACAGAGATAAAGTCACTGTGCAGTTATTTTTGGAGAATCTACCAAAGTGCAAGGAAGCTATTTAGAAGAGACATTTTGTCTCCTAAAACCAGAAAGGAGCAGAATTCTTTAAGACAAAAATATCTGGTGAGTTGTCTGTTTAGAATTTCAAGGAGTGTTTGCAAATCAGACTTCAGTGGGAATGAAAAATGAACAAATGACTGATGGCTATTGTGTTTGTTCTTAATAAATGCAGTTGTTCTGCAAGTCCAATTTGCACTAACTGGCCAGCTGACAATGCTGTTTATATTATGGTTAAATAATATGCTGAGGTGTTTTTTTTTGCAGGCTTTGATTTACAAAATCATATGAAATTTTCCCAAATTATAATTATATTATCTCTTTTTGAGATCAGTTGTAACTGTTCTGATTTTACAATAAAAAAGATAAAGAACTAACATTTTTAATTTAGAAATGTTTTGGATTTTTTTTTCTTTGGAAAAGAGTCTTCTAAGACTTTTAAAACTGACTTTTAAAACAAAACTGAGGTTACAGTTCTGTGAACACTTATCTGGGAGTTGGTCCCAGATAACTCAGTGAAGGTTACTTCTGAGTAAACATGTACAGGATTGTACTATGAACTGTGCTATGAATTGGTATATTAAAATGTCAGACTCTCTGATGAAAATAAGTATGTAGAAGTTGTATTTGTGCATGACATTGTAATTATTGTTGATTGCTGCATGAAATACAAATAGGAAGGTTGAAATTTGTAGGGTTTGGTGGTATTTAACATAAGAACAGAATCTGGACCAGCCTTATGCAACTTGATGCCCTCCAGATTTTTGGACTTCAAATCTCATCAGTCCTAGACATTGTGCTCATTGAACAGGGATGTTGTGAGCTGCAGTCCAATTGATGGAGGACATCAGGTAGGGGAAGGCTGATATACACCCAAGGTGTTATGTTTGTCTTGATTTTTCTGTAAATGGGTTTGTCCCCAAGGTTAATGCAAAAGTGGGAAAGTATGGCCAAGTCCCCTTTTTGTTCCCCTTAAGATCCTTAGATGACTCCATAGAATTCCTCACTCCATTCGGACATTTTTTTAAAAAATAGCTATTTTTGAGCAAATTCTGCCCAATCAAACACACATACACATACCAATATTTCCAAGAAACATGGTAACTTGGGTCCCCTTGACCTTCCCTCACTTTCCCCAACTTCTGTAAACTGAGATAAAAATGAAGACAATTTGTCATTTTTCAGTTAAAAACTAGAAGGCTGTGCCAGGGAGATGCTGTGCCAAATGGCCTGTGGAGTGCAAGGGGAAAAGTTTTTTCTGCCCTCCATAAGTTGACCATCCCAGATATAAACTTAGCTTGATGAGATAGTAGTAGAGCGCATTGGGGATTTCACAAAAGAATTCTAATTTTCTGATAGTCCAAGCCTCCAGAAGGGACATCCATTAAAGTTAATGGAATGGGACAGTGATTGTAAAGCATGTTTACCTGTGCATGTGTTTACCTGCATGAGAGAATTTAGTTAAAAACTAAAACTTTAGTGTGGCCTGGAGGTAAGATATGGGGCTGCAAGAGTGGCTCTCTGAGAAATTGGTACATTTGTTTGTTTGGTGTAGAAGTACTTGTTTGCTCCTGCTATCCTCTGTTTGTATATTTATGAATAAAACAAATACTTCAGAGGACTAGTCCACTCTTTTGTGAAAAAAGCTAATCAACATTTGCCCCAGATTTCTCACAACTTAGAGCAAGGAAAAGACTGGTTACTGAAGATCACTCCCCTGTGAAAGAATATTACTATTTTTTCTTTGCAAAGAAATTGGTCAGTGAGTCAAGATAGAGCAAATGATAGGACTCCGATGTTATGCTGCCTGGAGATTCTGGAAGAAATGGTCCAAAAAGTAAATTTCCCAGGCCATACTGTCAAATAACATGTGCACTTGGGTGATCTTTCATAAAATAAGTTTGAATATATCATCAGATTTAGCAAGTGCAAAGTTTTGAGACTTCATGTGAAGAGGTGAGAACCTTGATGGAGGTCTAAAAGCAGCTGTTCCTCAAACTTGAACTATAGATTGAAAATCCTTCCATTTCTTGTGGAAGAGGACCAAGTTAGAATTAAATGGAATGCTGATCACTTGAGGAGATCAAGCTATAAAATATAGAGATCAAATCAGTATCTGTGGTTTAAGAGGCTTTGGATTTCAAGGAACATGTCAGATGTGATTAGTGTGAAAAACTAGAAGAAAAGCCCTAAGAGTGACGGAAGGGGCATTATTGGAAAGAGAAAGTAGAGGGGAAAAACCTGTGTGTGTGTGTGTCAGGTAATTACATGAAGTCATGGGTGAGAGTTGCCAAAAAATCCCTTGTAAGATACTTACTTACATACATACATACATATATATATTTAAAAGTGCTTTAGTACCACAGATGGGGATCATGTGGTTCCTCAAATATTGTTTATACTGCAAACTCCATCCTCTCAAGCCAGCAGAGCCAACAGTGAAAAATGATGGAATTTACAGTCCAACAGCCTCTGGAGAGCCACATGATTCCGATCCATTCTTTAATGGGTAGGATCAAACTTCTATAGCTGGTATATCCCAGAGCTATTCCTGTTCACTGTGAGTAAGTCCAGCGGCCCTAAAGTTATGAGGCAATACTGACTTGGAAGGCTGTTGCTTCCAAGCTGGCTTGATGGGATCAATTTTGTTTTTCCAGCAGACAAATCAAAACATGCCCACCAATAACTCAAGGCTTTAGGTATGGGTGGGGAACTGAAGACTGGAACCCATGTGTGGCAGATTCCTATCCGACCTGTAGTCTCTCCTCGTCTGATCCCTACTGTCATGCAGCAGGTTGCAGTCTATTTCTCCAGTGGCAGTCAGCTGCATTTCCATGCTGGACTGAGAACAAAGAAACTTTCTCTTCCACCTCCCATTCACTCACCAGTACAGAAATTTGCTCATTTCTGAAGCGGCTCTGTGTATAGATGGGGCAGGTGGATTGGGAGGGGTGAAAGTGTGTGTAAAAGAAGGAGAGTGAAGGGGTGGCAGAGATGAAGGAAGAGAGAGTGAGAATGCAGAAGGTGCTGAGCAGGAGAGAAAATGGGTGGCATAAAAAAGAAAGGAAAGAAAACATTTTTTAAAAATGTTGGCTCCACCAACACTCCCAGTGTTGTATGAAGCTACTGACCATTTTCCCTCCAGTGAATGATGCCCTCAATCTTTAAAAGGTTTCTGTGCCTTTTCTTTTAGTCTGTATTCTGGAGCAGTGTGCAAGGTATAACTGCCCTGGGACTTAAGTCACTCCATGCAACTCATGATCAGCAAATGGAGCATCTCTTGCAGTGCACTGAAAGTATACAGTGTGGCAGTGAATGTGCTTGGGCCCCTATGGGGTGGAAGCAGCAATCATAGATATTGAAGCTGGGTTCTG
The DNA here is from genome assembly GCA_948472985.1 of Iguana delicatissima. Classification (NCBI taxonomy): domain Eukaryota; kingdom Metazoa; phylum Chordata; class Lepidosauria; order Squamata; family Iguanidae; genus Iguana; species Iguana delicatissima. The sequence goes on from CAOKZL010000401.1 coordinate 524,302, forward strand.
TTAATTGTTCAGTCAAGTGATCTGAAGGTAATCAATTAAAAGAACAGCAGGAATGGCATGCAGGGTGTGTATGTGTGTATGTCTTTCATGTGGACTGCTTGAGAACTTGAATTAGCTCAAGGAGAAACTTTTTCTTTGCATGGAGTTGCATGTGCCTCTAAAAGCGCTTTGAATGCCAACAATAGCCACTGGCGACTTTAGTACATTTTGCATGGAGGCCTGAAGAGAGAGTTTAAATATGTCCTTCCTTGAAACTGGGAAACTTGGTAATGGACAGTAACTTTGGGGACAGGGCCAGCATAAATTTTAGTGTTCCCACATACACAATATATATTCTCATACATTTGCTTGAATGCCTGAGGAATGGGTCATTTGAGTCTAGAGTGTTCCAGATTATGAGACTGTAGGGATAACCGGAACAATGTGTTATATCTGAATGTTGCTAAACCAGTGGTTCTCAACCTGTGGGTCCCCAGATGTTTTTGGACTTCAGCTCCCAGAAGCCCCAGCCACTATGGTCAATGCTCAGGGCTTCTGGGAGCTGAAGTCCAAAAACATTTGGGGACCCACAGGTTGAGAACCACTGTGCTAAACTAATGACATAATAGAGATTCAAATACTGAGTGTACAGTATAGCTAAGTAGGATGGATGGACATTTTTGCTCCACATTATGATGTACTGGACACTCCACAAAATTTATCAGTCTTCTTCATGTTTGGCTATGAACCAAGGAATCTCATCCATCTCCTTTTCAGCCAGGTGATGAAAAGGGTAATGTGGATATGAATCACTTTGGCTTACGTGGAAGGCTTGTAATCTAAGCAGAACTCAGTACACACATTTGCAGCCAAAAACTGATGGTAAAATGAAAAGGTTGTATGATGAAAGGTCATACAGGGAAACCTTTGTCAGCTTGCATACTGCTACACTTCTTAAGAAAAAGAAGCTGATACCACTTAGGTTAACAGCCAATTCAAATTCACTTAACTTTATTTCCAGAGTTACCATGTTTATATAATCATGGAAATAAAGGAGACTATACTTGATTGGATGGAAGGTACATGTCTGCAACTGTCTGCAAGGTCTCAAAGGTGAACAAGATAAAAGAGGAGATTTCTGCATGATGCAGTATATTATTAAAGAGAGTTTTTTTTTTAAAAAAAATGGATTTTTCTAGGGAAAATAAACATGTGGTAGCTGCAAAAATACTACAGTAACGCCTCCACATTTGCGAGGATGAGGAGCACAGAAACCTTGCGAAAGTGGAAAAACCATGAATAACTCCCCTGAGATCCCCTTCCCATTCCTTTCCAGAGCTTTCCCCTCCCACTCCTTTTGCCTCTGGCCTGGCATTGGAAGGGGGGAGAAAAAGACAAGCTATAAAGCTTACTGGTATTTTCCCCTCAGACAGAGAAGACGGGAGTTCTGGAGTTCTAATTATTTCCAGCAGCCATCTTGAGAAAGAAGCACCTGACCAATCAGCAGCCAATACACAGCAGAATGTGCAGCCACATGGCAGAGAGGCCACATCTTCGTCAGTGGGAGGGGGCTTTGCTCATTCAAAAGAAAAAATGTCCAATTTAAACAGAAGCCTCGCAAGCCTGGGGTGAGGAATGCAAGGAATAGGAGGAGGAACATGGGGATCAAATTCATGAAAGTCAAACTCCCCAAATGTGGAGGGAGGGCTGTAATTACTATTTCTGGAAAAGAAATGTATCTGTCTTTGTCTAGAGTAATCTGTGATTATTTCTGAATCTCATCTGGTGCCAATCCTTCCTTTTTTGAGGCAGGGTAGTGTAAGGAGTTCAGTCTATATTGATCGTATTGGGGATGGATCTATTGCTGTAGTTTTGTCTAAGTATCACCTGGTTTGGGGTGCTGGAAGGGAGAGTGAAAATGATTCTTGCTTTTGGAATAGGAAACCTGCTGGAGCTCAGGAGGAGGGATAGAGCAGGCTAGAAACAGCCTGGATTGAAGAGAAGCTTTCAGCTGGCCAGTGGAGTGGTGAAGCAGAGGTTGGATGAATGATATAAAGGCTCTTTTGGACTGATATAGTATCAGCTTTCCAACTCTGTTTCTAATCTGCTCTGTCTGGATTCAGCATTTTAATGAAATGCAGAACCCTTCAGTGTTGTCTCTTGATTCCTCAATGCTCAGAGAAGGGTGGACCCCATAATAGTATGAATTAATTCTCTGGTTATATTCAAAGAGTTGCCATCTTTGTACATTTGGAATGTCTTCACAAATCAAGATGAGGTATTTGTATTTATTTATTTATTTATTTATTTAATAAATAAATAAATATCTATCCTATCTTTCTTCTGGGAAAAGACCTGAGATGGTTGCAACCTACATGAGAATAGAGAACAAGTAGAAATATTTTAATAAAAAAGTTTTTAAAAACAGTAACCAAACAGTTCTATTAAAATGCTAATTTAAAATAGTTTAAAACACACTTCAAATGTGAATGATAAAAACACAGCTCATCCTGCCGAGATACCCTTCTGCCACAATGTGTTAAAAGCCAAATGTCTACCTGAAAGAAAAGATCTTTGCCTGCTGGCAAATAAAGAGCAAAGAAGGGGCCAGACAGCTTCCCCTGGGAGGGAATTCCAGGGCCTGGGAGCAGCCAGCAAGACTCTCTCATGTCCTCGCCAAGACAGAGGTACATATGAGGAGATAGTGACCTCAATTCAGCATTCCTGCACATGGACTTTACTCTCTGCTGACGCATATACAACCCCCTTGGCTTACTTTAAAGCCCTGAAGTTGCCTCATATAGGCAGTCCATGCTTCGATGTGAGCAGGAAGGATCAGAGAAGGTCTGGCTACCTCCCCTATAGCCAGACTCACAACAATGACATCAGTGCTGAGATCCACCGAGGTCCTCCAGAGGTGTCAGCACTTTTGTAATCCTTATGCATCTGGTGTATGTGTGTGATTGCTAGACACTTATCTGTTCCTGTCTGTCAGAAAAGAGACTTTGGGTGCTGCACAGAGAGGACAGAAATAACAACCCATGCAGTGCCCAAAAAATCAGATCCACACATGTAAGGAATACATATGGATGTGGATGTCTCAGTCTAAATTATGACCGCTGGTTTTTAAATAGTCTGAATCCAAGCCGTACAGAAGTATATAGATCATAAGCAGCATTTTGAATTCTGCTAGTAGTCACTGATGCTGTTGCAACAAAAGAGTTATATGTTCCCCGTGACTTCCACAAGTCTGCGGTCTGGCTGCAGTGTTCTTGAGCTGCTGAAGCTTCTGGAGAATTTCTAAAGGCAGTCTCACATGGAGTGTGCTACAGTAATCCATGTAATTTACATAGAACACCATTTTATCTGTATTGCTGTTCCTTTAGAAAACTAATCTGGAAGGATTTCATAAGCGGACATAAATTTATTCAGGAAACCAAGTTAAAATTGCTTCTTCATCAAAGATCGCAAAGGGTTGAGGTGGAAGATATTTATGAAATCTGCTAATTTCTCTATGCTCTTACTCCATCCTCCTTTTTAACTATATACCCTACCCAGTTTTCTAAAAGCAGTAGCTGAGGAGACTTCCACAAAAAGTGAAATCTGAGGGCTTCCTCTTATCTATCTGCATTCTTTTCCTATAGCACTGTCAGATGCTGGATTTAGTTTCCAGTCCAGTATAAACAGGTATTCAATACTATGTGGAGTGAGTCAGAATTATGCTGGGATGTTATAATGAATTGTAAAGATATCAGAAGATGATACAGTGGGCCATTGGTATCCACTAGAGTTTGGTTCCAGGATCTTCTGTGGATACCAAAATTCATAGATGTTCAACTTCCATTATGTACAATGGTGTAATAAAAGGTGTCCCTTATATAAAATGGCAAAATCAAAGTTTGCTTTTTGGATTTTTTTTTTAATATTTTCAAGCCGTGGTTGGTTGAATCCATGGATATAGAATTGTAGATATGGAGGGCCGACTGTAACTTGATCTAGATCAGGGATAAGGATAATCCACATGGCCTTACAGAGGCTGTTGGCCAGTAAGTTCCAGCAGCCCTAGTCAGCATGGCTAAGGATAAGAAATAATGGGAGTTGTAGTCCAACCGCATCTGGAAAGGTGGATAATTCCTACTAAAGTTTAGTCTAAATTTTTTAAAAATGCAGCATTAACAGATGATGTACTTTAGTGTGCTGTTCCACATTGTCATGTCAAAATGTTGGGTTTGAGCCTTGCTTCTTACTTAATTTTTAAGCTGGATGTCTTTTAGTGCTTTAAACCACTACAGTTTGTGTGGGTATTGCTGTAGTTCATGCATGAATGGCACAGGTCATTTTTCCTGGAGCCAGTACTGATATAAATTGTCAAAAGCCAATAACTTAGAAGCTTCCACAGGACTTTGGCATGCTGCATGCTGCAGTTAACCAAAGCTATCACTATAGACTTCACCATGATGGGACTAATAAGCAGAGTGGCCTCTTGTATATCAATTCTGCTAGTCAGTATGAAAGTTAACTTTGGACTGGGGAGCCTTGATTTGTGCAACGTTTGCTTTAAGAGCGATACTGGGCTATTTGTACCTCTCAGCCTCTTCTACCCCGTAGGATGGTGGTTGGATGAAATGGGATGGGAAATATATTACTTACTAGATCTAAGATAGATAGTTTTAGTGCTCCAAATGTTATTGGACTACCATTCGCAGCACTTTAACCCAGCACAGCCAATGAGGAGTGATGGGAGTTGCAATCCAGCATCATTTGGAGAGCCACAGTTACCAACTTAGGTCTTGGCATCTATCCCCAATCCTTTCATGTCATGTTTGCTCTTGAATGTTATTGTTGTAGCTAACATTACAAGCCATTTATGGTTGCATGGTGCTTGGATCCCCCTGCCCTGCTTTGGCTTCATCCTTTACACATTTTTAATGCCATTCTTTAAAGTGAAGCACTGTCCTGTCAGTAACTTCCATTCCAATGGAATTTTCTGTCTAGACCTCTCAGGGCCCATGTCAACATTAATGCATTAAAAAATATGTCTACAAGGGGGAGCTTTCACTTATTGCTCTTTGTCAATGAAAAAAAATAGAGGTGTTACAAAAAAATTCATTAGTCTAATAGATGTGTGCAGTAATGTAGGAAAATTACCTCTGCTTGAATTAAAGTCCAGGGCTGGCCCTATCATCGGGCAAGTAGAAGCAACCACTTCAGATGGCAGATGCAGTGGGCTGCGAAATGGCAGTGAGATGTTGGTGAATAGGAGTGTGTGCATTCCTAACTTAGCCTGCTACCTTCAGATACAGTTGAAGACATTAGCCTACTGCTAATATCGGTCTCCTCAGCTTCTGTACCTGTAATATACTTTCTTGTCCTTCAAACTGAGGTACTCAGATGTCTTGGAATGGCACTGCTAAAGTCAGTTGCCACTTGGAAGTGAATGGTATGTGGATAACAGCCCAAGAATGCAGTCCTGTACATGTTTAGTCAGAAATATATCCATCTAAGCACAATTGGACTTACTCTCAAGTAAGTGTGTGTAGGACTACACTATAAGACTGGAATTAACAAGCATATTTGTGTCACTAAGATCAGTAAAGCTTAATCCAAAGTTAGTGTATTTGAAGACTACCTTGGTCCTAGAAATAGGTTATTGTTTTATCTGAGAAGTACCTCCAGGTGTTGCTTGACCGCAGTTCCCAGAGGATCTCACTGACTTCAAACAAAACAACAACAAAAACCCATAAACACACAAATAAAAGCAACATTATATAATTACATACATCAAGAATATCTTGATGGCGGGCAGATGCTACACATGCCCTTTCTGCTGCCTGTGAAATAAAATTACTTTGCAGTAGTGCCTAGTCAAGATTTGTGTGCAGCATTTGATTTGCCTTCCAATTTGTAGTCATGGAATAATGTTAAGCACCACACTGTTTGCTTTGCAATGCTGAAAAGTAAATACTGTAAAGAGTTAAGAGATCATTGGCTTTGATAATCTTCAGTACACAGGAAAAACAATATAAATTTACCTTCTTAAGGCAATTCTGGTTGTTAAGATTAGATGAGGACAGGATGTGTGTATTTCCAGTTTTATCTCTGCTCTGCTACCCTGCATTCCAATATTCTGAGCTCTCATCAGCCTAACATGTATTCAGAAGAGGTGCGTCCTCAAGTGGTGAAAGACATTTTGTTTGTCACAGCATGTGATTATCCTCAACTGTGTATCTTGCATTTAAATTGCACTATTTGCAGTTAGTAATTGGAAAGTAACATTGATTTAATTTGCCAGTCTGATTGCTGAAATATGTATCTCTAAGGAAAAAACATATTAATTACAGGGAATATACATTTCCTTAATGTCTAGTTTGACCTGTGCCAGAGTTTCTAGGGTTCTTCTGTGTGGCTCTTCTGGTCAGAAGACAATCAAGCTTCCTTGTGGGATTGCTTATTGTGGCAAATTGCAATGATCATATGGCAACCTCTTCCATTGTGAGCCTCCTTTTCCATCTCATCTAACTGAAGTTTCAGACTGTATTTGCAGCCACTATGTATGAAAATACGAGTGTACAAATGCATTCTGACAACTTTTTTCTGTACTAGCTTTTATGCACCAGACTTGTACTTAGAGGTTTTCTGGTGGCTGTAGGGATTTGAGAAGGGCAAAGCTTTCTATCTTATCCCTACTAGTTGGAGCATAAACACAACTACAATATCGTGGTAGAATACATGCCTGCTTCCCCACTAAGCCACATAGGATCCTGTAAGGAAACATCTGAGGGTCGACGGTTAGAGTATTGAATTTGGGCTTCAGGAGACCAGCGTTTGACTCCACTCAGTCATGGAAACCTACTAGGTGGCCTTTGGCAAGTAACAACCTCTCAGCCTAAGAGGATGGCAGTGGCAAACCTCCTGTGAATAAAACTTGCCAAGAAAACTCTACAATACGGTCACTATGAGTTGGAGTTGTTTTGAAGATGTATAACAACAAAGGGACCCATCCACTATTTTTTTTTCTATTTTCTGTGTGTAAATAAATCTACATAACGCATATGCTGGTGGACACAGTAGCTCCCTGCATAGGCATTGCTTGCATAATTGCATGTTTGAGTCATTGTATATACTTATTTCCACTGTTGTGTTGAATAATTGCTCTTACCAGTGCCAAAAGTATGGTTAAAACAATGTGCATTTCCTCTTAGGTTATAAAACATGAAGCATCTTGTTCTGAGATAACTGTTCAAATGGATGCATAATAGAAGGAGTGTTACCACTCCTTTGGTATATTTATTTTTAAGGTGGAGTTGCATATGAGAGAGTAGTGCTTGCTTGAAGGAAAAGCAAGAACTGACAGCTTACTTATCTGGTGTGTTCGCAACAGGACCAACCCTATTATTTGGCAGAAATGTGACAGTTGCCTTAGACAGCATATTTTGGGTGTCATGAAGAACTGACAAATTCTTAGCTATTTGAATAGTTATTGTATTTTACTGCCAGAAATGACGAGAAGCACTTGAGGGATTTTCTGCCAAAATAACTTGGTTGGCTTTAAGCACTATATACCTTAGCATGTGTGGAGACAAGGCAGGCATTTGTTACTTTGCCTCAGACTGAAAAATGTCTTGAGTTGTCCTGGTTTGCATATATAACAGGTATCAGCTGGGGGTCTTATTTCAGCAGTAAAATAACACTGATCTCACTTTCTTCCCTTCAGCCTGTTGCTCCTGATAGGCCCTCTTCTTGGAAATTAAGCACTTGCTACCCTCTGTTCTTGGAGAAGAGTAAGGCAGAGGTTGAGGGCCTTCCACATCCCCAATTATACAGAAACAGAGTGGGCATATTGTCAATTAGTGGTAGAGGAAAGGCTACTTTTTAATGTTTAACCTCCACCTTTTCATAAAAGTGCTCAAGATAGCTATCAATAAAATCCACAGGATAAAAACCTAAATTGCAAATCAAGATCTTGTGTTGCAGAGCCATAATAGTTTTGCATGCAGAACTACACTATAACTGTCCATTCAACACTCCCAGGCTCACTATTGAGCTAATGCAGCCCCCTCATCATTTCATGGATGGTGAAGAGCACGGGGGAGGAATAGTAGAAGCATATGGCTGTGTTCCTTTAGACAGATGCAGAATGATTACATCTTCTGCTGAGATATGCTGGGGTCTTCTGGAGGCCTCACCAGACGATGTCATTCTGCATCTGGTTATGAGAATACAGCTAGATGTCCCCCCTCCCACAGCCACAGAATAGCCGGGGGGGCTGCAGCAGTTCAGTGGTGGGTCAGAATAGGGCTTTGGTTGCTGCAGAGGGTGGAAGAGAAGATCAACCTCTGCAACAATCAAAATAAGATATGAATAGGCATACAGTGGATGTATACCTATATATACCACTAACAGCGTGTCAATCAATATCAGAATTAAATCAGGTAAGAGGAAATAAAAATGGCAGCCAGTTTAAATAAATAAATAAATGCCAAACAGAGCAGCGTAAACAAAATGAAACAACCCCATAGGCCAAATGCCTGATAAAATACAAAAAGGTTTGCCTGTCATGAGAAGGCCTCAGCCCTGAAGCCTTCCTGTGCACATCTTTACCAAAACAGGGATGGCTTCTATCTTAGTCCTTTTGCTCTGTGAGCCTTAATGCAGCAGTAGTTTTATCCTGCAGGGAGGAGGGAGAGCCATGCAGCAGAGTGGGGCATGGGGAAGAAGAAAAATTATTGAATGGTTTGTCTTAGCAGTAAGAGTAATGGATGTATGTCAATATGTGAATATTTTGCTCTTGTATTTGTAAAGAATGTATGTCAATATGTGAATAAGCATGCAGATGAGCATGCATTTTATTTTATTTTGTGAAAAAAATATGTTTGAAAATGTGTAGAAAACTTTCCTGGAAATTTTTGTATAGCTGAGCTGGATGTCTGTTGTATAAAGCATCTCTCTTGCATAGCTCAGAGGGAGAAAGTTTCAGATTTTCTTTGGTAGCGTCTGCTATTTAAAGTTTGCCACTCTCAGTTCATCAGTGGGTGTCCCAGTCCAGATACACATGGCAGTCCTCAGAAGTAGGCTTCTGCGCTCATGTGAAGCAGGAATTGCACTGTGCATCTGGGTGTGGGTTACTGTCTGTAAGCACAGCATTGCTTCGAGTCAAGTTACAATTGGTTGTGTCTAAGTTTTTCAGATGCAACTTTGAACTGGACTGGGGTGCATAACTCCAGCTGATCTATCAAATAGATGACCAGCCATTTAACTGGCCTTGTGGACATATATTTTACACATGCTCAGCTTGCTGTTTGAACAAGAAGACAAGCCAGCACAACTTGACTTTGTGTGTGTAATGGAAATGACTTATATGAATAGCAAAACATTTTTTTGTTTGCCAAATAGGTGGGTAAGCTCAGTGTCATCCAATCACCTGTGGCTGCCTTTCCTCCACCCCCTCCGAGCAAGCAGCTTCACACCACCTATTGCTTCTACTTTTAAGGCAGATATTGGAGTAAAATCTTCCTCAGCCATTTGTTGCTAGACCAAAGATATACTGAAGTCCATAACCTGAATATTTCAGTTGGGTAAGTAAAGGTTAGGCTGAAAAGAATTTGGCAGTTGATTTATAGAACAGCTTAAACACTGAGGATACATTGAACGATGCATGTAAAATCTTTGAGTCACTTGCTATAAATGGCTTAGCAACTTGCAAAATAGGCTTTTAATGGTAGTTTAAACAAAAAGTTATTTTGGATACCCAAAAGAAAAATATAAGAATTTCATAGAAATCTGCTTTTCTAAAGAGTCTTCCCCTTTAGATTTTAAAGATACAAAATCTAGAGAATGTATAATATGATTATAGAGGAATACAGAAAAAACTGCTCAAGAGGAAGACAGCTATTTAATGCTCCAATTCTAGATTACTTCTGTAAATAATCTAACTGGATTACCTTGAAATTAAGTTACTGAAGGGCACAGATGGAAAGTATGAACTTAAAGGAAAGTTTCCCTTATGTGGTATTTAATATTTTGTAAACTTTGCTTTAGTGATTTTGAAAAAGGCAAATTAAGGCTTAAAACCTTTCCACACTTACTAGGAAGTAAATAGATTTTGAACTCAGCAGGAATCTAAGATTACACTGTTAAAATTTTCTATAGTAACACTTTATGGAGTAGGAAGTTTATCATAGTTGAAAATTTACAATTTTGTGTATGTTTTCAAGGAGATTACAACTTGACAGCTAAGCAGTATCTAGGTCTCTGAATCACCTAGTTTAAGAATGGGAAGCTGCTCTGACGTGGCAAGGCTGGAAAATGCAAACAGAAACAATAATTCCTGATAAGGTAACAGATGAGAGCCAGTGTGGTGTCGTGGTGTGACTGTTGAATGACAACTCTGGAGACCAGGTCTGAATCCCTCCTCAGCCATGGAAACCCCCCAGGTGACCTTGGTCAAGCCATACTCTCAAGCTCAGAAGAAAGGAAAGGCAAACCCCCTCTCAACAAATCTTGCCAAGAAAACCCCATGATAGAGTTTTCTGTTGGAAACAATATCAAGGCATACAACAACAATAACAACAATGATGATGGTGATGGTATATGCTTGCCATATGTGCAGTCTAGAAAGGACATGTGACACACACATAGTCACATTCCAATCAGCATTTCCAACAGCAGTAAGGTTTTTTTGGTTTGGTTTGGTTTTGGTTTTTCTTATTTTCTTTTTTTTTTTTTTTCTTTTCTTTTCTTTTCTTTTCTCTTTTTTTTTTTTTTTGGCACTTTGGAGAATATCCACCATTACATAGGCGAACTTCCTCTTCTACAACTGACTTTACCTTTCCTGCACTGTTGGGAGATCCTTTGGAACAGATTTGGGGAGTGTGGGAGTTAGAAATCTGTCCTGCTAACAGAATGCCCTGCCATTGGTGCATAGACACAATGGATACAATTCAAAGTATTGCTTTTTAGTGTTGCAAAATGTGATATTCCTGTTAAATATGCTATGTTGAACAGCTGTCTGGGATCAGATATTAGAAATCATTAACCAGAAGCACATTTATTGTAGCTGTTTAGGAATGTTCTGTATGGGTCAAGCAGGAGCAGTATTATGAGAGAGAGTGCAACTCTAATACTAAGATTATGTGAGTTGATATGAGTTGTGTGGATTATGTGAAACAGAAACTGATTGATTGTATTAGGGAATGTACTTTAGGCTTTGATGGTCAAGTTTTCAATATTAATTTTTAATAAGATGCATTAGAGACAACACAGGATTGCATAGGCTGGAGGGAGGGTTCTCTTGTGTTAGACAAATTAACATAGCAAGGAAGTTAATTTTGGTTAGTAATGCTCAGAATCCTTCAGTTAACCTGGCTACTGGCTATGTTAGCTGAGGGATTCTGGGAGCTGTAGTCAAAAAATTAAACCTCTTAAGCCGTAGAGAATTTTTTCAAAAAATGTATAGCTATGCACAGTTACCTTTTTCTTTTAAAAAGTTCAGTTCCTGAATACACTTTTTATTTCCTTGGAAAACAGTCAAAAGCAATTAAATAGATGGGAGCTCTGTAAGAGTCTGCATATAGAAAATTTCCAAAATATCTGTGTATAATCTCTGATGTGAAACAGATTGGTACATGTTGGGCATTATGAGATGTGTTCCCATGCACACACCACTTACAAAAAAGAGCAGGACACTGCATTTGTTGTTCCTGTGAGTGTCCGTTTTCTGTAGGGCAGCATGGGTAGACTTCAGGCTTACTTTCTACTGAAACACTAAGATCTACCACAGCCAGGCACACAGTGATAACTTAGGAGGTAGAGTCAGTTATCTATTGGATTCTGTGAACCAGGCACTGAGACATACACAAATATGAAATGTGAGGTAGCAGAGATCATGGTCTGATGTAAAGCATTCTAATACTGGCTAGCAGCACTGTATGAAAGACCTGGTCTAAAACAACAATTAATACTCTTGGTTTTCAGATTGGAAACACTAAGGCTCACAGATGACAAATTAATAAAGTTTTTTTCCTTGTAATTTTCCTTGCTTTTGTTCAAGTATTGGGCATCAGAATCTCGTGAAGGCCTACTGCAAATCACGCAGAGATCTACCAATAGACCTTTATCTGCTTTCTTCCTATCCAGCTATGAGGATTCCAGGGTGTTCCTATTGAAATTCAAGCAAAACATGAGGAGCTGTCCTGGCTTCAGGACTACTAATAGTAATATTGTCCAAACATGTTGTTATCATTATATTCCAACATAACTTTGACACGTCATAAAATCAATAGGTAGCTGCCCTGATAGGCTTCAGTGGTCCTGAAATTAAGAATAATCTCTTAAAGTATGAAAGATTTTATTTGCAGATAATTGATAGTGTAATTTTCTCTAATATTGTTCTTGTTGTTGTGTGCTTTCATGTTGTTTCTGACTTACGGGGACCCTAAGGTGAACCTGTCATGGAGTTTGCTGGGCAAGATTTGTTCAGAGAGCATATGCCTTTGCTTTCCTCTGAGGCTGAGAGAGTGTGACTTGCCCAATGTCATCCATTGAGTTTCCAAGGCCAAGTGGAGATTTGAACCCTGGTCTCCAGAGTTGTAGTATAACGCTCAAACCACTATGGCATACTGGCTAGTATTCGTAAATGTACATTCTGTTATATTATTTTAAATTTGAGAATTGCAAAATATCTTATATATCTTGCACTGTATCACCTATTGTCCCACCTGATTTCAAAAGCTAAGCAAGGTTGGACCTGGTTAGTACTTGGAGAAGAGGTCAGAGGATATGTAGGTAGGTTGCTGCTGTTCAGAGTTGACAATACTAGGCTAGATGAAATAATTATCTGACTCAGTAGAAACTAGTTCCTATTTAAGTATTTTATTGATGTCTCCTATTTTTCAGGTTTTCTCACTCAAAATGATAACCTGCGGACCAACTTTGTCATTTGTTCGGTGCCTTTTCCGTAGAAAAATTGTCACTTTGGACAGCCTTCAAGATTCCAAATTATGCCGCTGTTTATCTACCATGGACCTTATTGCCCTGGGAGTGGGAAGTACCCTGGGTGCTGGTGTTTATGTCCTTGCTGGAGAAGTTGCAAAAGCAGATTCTGGACCTAGTATTGTTGTTTCTTTCCTCATTGCTGCCTTAGCTTCTGTGATGGCAGGCCTCTGTTATGCAGAATTTGGTGCTCGAGTTCCAAAGACTGGCTCTGCCTATCTGTATACTTATGTAACTGTTGGTGAACTCTGGGCTTTTATCACCGGCTGGAATCTCATTTTGTCCTATGTTATAGGTGAGTATGGGATCCTTTGGGACTGTTGGGAGCCTAAACCTGCTTGATTTTGTCTCCTGGATTCTGTTAAGTATTTGGAACAATCCTTGTGTCTATATGCGCGAGAGTGAGAGGTTTTATGGACATGCTCTTACTGTACCTAGTCTATTGGTAGTGGTGTGAATGATGGATTGGGATGAAGCAAGATGAATAATATATGGACTAGGTAAAAGGTTTTTCCAACTAATGTATAGGTTGTCTTGAATATGAACATCAGATGCAGCCAACAGCTTGAACTGGTGTGAGACTAATTCTTTTTGTGTGTATAAATTTAATAAAACATAACTGTTCTGGAACATGATTTGGTTTTTCAGACACTAATGAGAATGGAAAAAAAGGTGAGTGTGTCTGTCTTTCCTCTCCCCTTCAGAGTAATTTCTCTCACACTGCTCTTTTTTTCATTAACTACATATAGCGCTTAGCTAGGGTTGCTAGTTGTCGTTAAAGGGAACCTTGGTTAGTGTTAACTACAGTTTTGCATCTATGTGAGCACTAAACAATGTTGAAGACAAAAGGAGGGAGGAACCTATTTCAGAATAGTAATTGAGTGTATGACCTCTTACCTTTTGATCTGTTAACTTTTATTGAGGGTGACATGTTTACCTGTAAACTTCTCTCTCTTTCTCTCTTTTCCCTGTTCTCCAGGAAATAGTTCAGTAGTTGAGAGAGAGAGACAGTCAGCATGTTGGAATGCTGGACTGGGGTTAGCAGATCCCCTATAGATATCTGCTGGTACAGCTGTGCTCTGAGAGCAACATAAAACTGAAATCCCTGGTTTATAATAAGCTTGCATCTCTTGGCCAAAGTGGCCTGGGTAATATCCAATATAGAGAGCAATGCTGCAGGAATTATTCGGTCTCTCTTCTCTCTTAACATTATGTTGTGTTTAGCACTGTATCTTATGATTGAAGGTGGAGTAGCAAGACAATATATCATCATTTTCAAAACTAATTTTCAAACTTTTCAGTTAACCTAGCACAGAATCAGTAGTTCTTTTCAGAAATGAAATTCTGAAATAGCTATTACATTTGAAGCTGGTTTTGATGTTTGAAAATGAAAGAAATCCAGATGGTCCAGGTTTTGCACCTCTTCTCCTCAGTGTTACAGCTGCAGATTCTCCATAGTTACCAATATGAGTAAAGACATATTTGTCACACCTGCATGAAATTCTTTGAAGAACCAACAGCTGCAACTGGGTATATGATAGGTTGTGTTTCCTTCTTCCCCATGGCTATATCCTTTGGGTTGCTCTGATAGAAAGTTCATCAGACTTCTCAATTTGCAAGCAGCTATTTACTATAAACATTAAATAAATTATTTATATCATCAGTTACTACAGAGATGGAGTATCAAGTTAGACCCTATCCAGTTATTCAGATATTTTAGGGTACATAAGATTTTTGTCTATAATGAATCAGGCAAGTTCAAAGTAAAACGCACAAGAATATGCTATTGGAAGGATATAATATAAAAACTTATTGACAATTTTTAAAAAGCACAAATTATCAAGGGTCTGGATAGCAAAGATTTATGTTGATTCTATAGACTTGGGATTCAACATAATGGTAGTGATGTTTATGATGTTGCCTTCTAAATACTGATGGGTTTTGTGTTTTAGACTACTAAAATTATTATTGTAATCTGTCCTGTAATCTACAGTGTTTTTGCTCTATACTGTTAGGAACATCAAGTGTTGCAAGAGCATGGAGTGGCACCTTTGATGAACTCCTTGGAAAACAAATTGGTTATTTTTTCAAAACATATTTCAGAATGAATTATTCTGGTCTAGCAGAATATCCAGATTTTTTTGCAGTCTGCCTTATATTGCTGCTAGCAGGTAAAAATATTTGAAATCTATTCTTATCATATTCCTAGAATTTTCATGAATGCAAAGCAGCCACTGTGAAACTTTTTACGCTCTAATGCTGTTTTCATCATTTTGTAAAATCTGTATTTTTCCCCCCTGTGGTTGCCCTATTGTCCTGCCACATAGGGTTGAATTCAGTGTTTGTCCCAGTTACAGTGAACCTGGTGAAATGAACTACAGATTCACTTATTTCATCAAATCACATGCATGCATAGAGTTATAATGTTAAATGTGTACGTTTTTTCAAACTAGCTATGGGTAATTTTGTATTTAAACTGGATATGATTTTACAATTTGATTTAGGAAATTACAGTTAAAATGCTAACCCAGTGTACCCACATCCAAGAATGAACATTTATTTGGAATGTATTCATTTAATCACTTGGATTTTTACTCAGCAAACTTATTTACTGTTAAAGTACTGTAAACTTGCTTGTTGCTCAGTAAAACATTCAGGTGGGGTTTTTGTTTGTTTGTTTTGTTTTGTTTTTGTTAAATTAGTGGTGATCAAATATCAGCAGAGAAAAGTGCTGGCTTGGGGATTCAAAGAGCTGTAATCTTAAAAATCTGTGAAATCTGTAGCTTTGTTAAGGTCATTGACGTAAAAGTTTACTTTCCCAACTCCTAGAATTGTCTGTCTGTCATGGCCATTGCCCTTTCTAGCTGGAGGATTCTACAACCTCTGTTTCAAATAAAGTAACTATTCCCAGGATAGTTTACAAACATATAGCTACTGAACCCTATGCCCATGTTCCCTACATTATGCATCAAGTGATATTCATATGTATGATTGCCACAGTATGTCCATCTCAAAACCCGTTTGGAACTATCATAGGAATCAGGCATTACACTTGTACAACCAGTGTAATCTCATATTGTGCATGTGGTGGCAGTACATAGATGTATGCATAGATCCTCAACTTCATTGTGTGTACATAATTTCCAGCTCAGAGAATGTGAACCATCTTTTGTTTAAAAAAACAAGCAAAATATTGTGAAATGGTAATAAGCAAGTTATTTAAGATGTAGTGCCTTCCTTATAAAGTTACTCATTGAAAATTTTCTTCATTTATAGGTTTATTATCATTTGGAGTAAAAGAATCAGCATGGGTCAATAAAGTCTTCACTGCTGTTAACATGTTGGTGCTTCTCTTCGTTATGATCTCTGGCTTTGTGAAAGGTGATATTAATAACTGGAAGAAAACAGAAGAATTTCTTATAAACTACACCGTGGAAATCAAGTAATTTCAGTGTTTGTTCTACTTCTCATTGCCCATTTCTGCACTACACTGCTATAGGGCTGTTATTCCACTTTCAACATCCTATGGAATCCTGGAGTTTGCAATTTAGGGAGGGGCATTTAGAATTCTCAGCCAGGGAGCTCTTGGGCCTCAGTAAACTACAAACCGCCAGAAATTCCATGGGATGTTGAAAGTGGAATAATAGCACTACAACAGTGTAGTGCAGAAATGGCCATTGTGTCTTAGCCTTTCTTTGTGAGTGTTTTGCATGTAGTCAGTGCTACTTAATCTGAGCAGAAAGGAGTTCATGCCAAGTGCTAGGGCTACCTGTTCTCCCCTCCTGTCCTCCCATGAGACCAGGAAAGAAATTCAGAAACTGTGTGAAGGTTTTTGTTTTGGTTCTAGATAATTGCCAAACAATCTTAACAACAAACATCAGGATGATTTGCCAGCATGTTTGACAAACTTAAGTTGTTTTAAATTGAAATGCCTGACTTGTGCATGACAGCAGACGAGGGATCTTTTAAAGTGAAACCAAATTTATCCTCCATTTGCTTGTGAGCAGAGGTAGAAGGAGCATGGGAACCCAATGTTTGTGCCCAGTGTTTTTGTTCATGCAAGTTGTGCTAAGTTATGGTTTAACATTACACATGAATGCTTCCAGTGATAGTGTAACGTTTGAACTGAGGTACAACTAAGAGTTTCATAAGCAGCTGAGGGTGAAGACAGTCTTTAGTAAAAAGGATGTGCAATTTTAATGGTCTTCAGATACACTGTAGAACCATATTAGATTTTTGGGGAATAGAAATTGTTTCCTCACACAGATCCTGAAAGCTCATTATGCTGTAGAGTCTTGTAACTAAAAGCTAGGCCACACATTATAGTCACCACAAAAATCCTGCTCTTCATATAAAAAGTGGTTGAAAAATATTGTTGTTTCCACGCGCGCGCACACACACACACACACACACTGTGTTATATATGGAAACAGTCTTGGTGTTGACACGTTACATGCACTTGGGAGAAGTGCTGACATTTCAGGAGGAATGTTTTTGAAAAAAAATCAAATGAAATGTGGAAACTTTGCCTTTTGAATAGTTGATGTTTAATGCAACCCTCAAGGCATTGTCACATATTGAATTGTTGTAAAGATGGCTGTCATTGACCTCAAGAGTTGGATTTTAAAATCCCCGTATCTATAAAGGAAGAGTTGGAGAAAATGTGACCTACAGATGTTGCTGAACTATCACTACCTCTGAGCTTAGGCTTTCCAAAATTCTTTAACATATGGGTAGATTTACCTGCTGAAAAATATCTTCTAAAAAACACTCTGAAAATCTTTGAAATTGTTTTTTTTTTTAAGAAATATATCATTCTCTGAGAATGTGACAAGTGCATTTGGAGTCGGTGGCTTTATGCCATATGGCTTTACTGGAACACTGGCTGGTGCTGCAACCTGCTTTTATGCTTTCATAGGATTTGATTGCATTGCAACAACTGGTAAGCTTTCTTGTCTATTTTTTTTTATTAAAACTGTGGTTTGTATGCATGGTATTATGTTGTGGAAAAGTACATCTGTGGTTAGAAGGCATGCTTTGTATTATTTTTTTTATTTAATATGTTTCCAGCTGTCTTTCAAGAAAACATGGCCTTACCAAGACAGTTTACAATCTAAAATAGTAACATTCCAAATTTCATATTGGTTGAGGTGCTGTTGACCAGCTGTATAACACTGAAGTTATATCATTGTAACTACAGTGGGATTAGTTGGATCACACCATTCTGCAAAAATTTGGCAGATTATTCTAAAGTTGTGTGTAGTTGGAGGTTGCTTTTTTTGACAACGTTTGGAGAAGCAGAACAGCTTGCACAGTGGTTAAGTCAGCATTTGTCTAGCTCGGATTAGGATACTAACCTTGTGTGGTATCCTAAAGATCACAACTTTGTGCAGTGGTATTTACCCCAGAATAAGGCACCGACAGGATTCCATCCAAAAGCATCTTCAGAACCAGAAGGGGATCTTCCAAAACCACAAAACATTCAGCTTGTGGTGAATACCCTGCCTACTCAAAGTTTTTAGATTCTTTAATCATATTTGCATGACTGAAAGTATTTTTTCTTTCTCAATAACTCAAACAAAATTAATATTCATACAAATATTAAATCATACTATTCTTAATGTTTTTTTCTAAACAATAAGCCACCAGTAAAGCAAGCAATGTTTTGGAGAGAAATCTGCTGAACATGTATAGCTTTCTTGAGTCTTGTAGCTTTATTTGTGACTTTCTCAAGCAAATGATCAGTTCTACATCATTTATCTTGCTTGTGACACAAAACAAAACAAAAATCTTATTGGACACTCTTTGCAATCTTGTCTTAATACTTTATTTTATTTTTGATTGTTTATTGTATTTCTGGTTGTATTTTAATTTTTTTTAAAAAAAATCAAATTCATGAAGAGAATAAAAATGGTGTTTCTTTTTCCTCCATAGGGGAAGAAGTGAAGAATCCCCAGAAGGCCATACCTATTGGAATTGTAACTTCTTTACTTGTCTGTTTTATGGCTTATTTTGGAGTTTCAGCTGCTTTAACTCTTATGATGCCATACTACTTAATAGATGGTAAAAGCCCTCTCCCTGTAGCATTTGAATACGTTGGATGGGGCCCAGCAAAATACGTTGTGGCAGTGGGATCTTTATGTGCTTTATCAACAAGGTAAAAATAATGGAAGTGAATTGTCAGCTATTTTATTGAGAAAATAAAGAGATTATAAGGAGCTTGTTGTTCAAACCTTACTCAAATACATAGTTGAGCTTTATGTTCTTAAATAGTATGCGATCTTACGGAAATAGAGAAGTTATGTTCAGGGGGTACTACCTGCAGTAGTAAGGAAGCATCATAGTCTGTTGAATGTTGTCTAGAACTGGAACAGTGTAAGAATATATGTAGAACTGTGCACTGATATTGTTATGAATGTGTAAGTAAATAACATGTCCTGAACCGATGCCCCCAAACCCACCTTAACAGCCGGAAGCCACATTGAAGAAAGGAGTTCTGTTCAGCTGGCAGTCAAGCTGCAGGAGGATTACTTTTCTGACTTCCTTTTGCGAGTGAACAAAGCTGTGTGAGGAGCTGCAGAAGTGGTCCTGCCTTTGATCATTGAAGCCTTGCTTACTGGGAGGAGAGGGCTGGAAATGTCATCCTTTTGTACCCTGATTGCCAGCTGAACAGACCTTTTTCATTCCATGTGGCTGCTGGCTGTTAAAATAGCTTGGGGGAGGCCTTACATGACTAGGTAGTGTTACTGACTATGGAAGAGTTACAGCCCACAACTCTAGGTTATGAAGCTATAAATGCAATACAGAATGTCAGCTCTGGATAATAGCAATGCCCTTGAATTCTTTTTAAAATTCTTAACATAGACATGCATTAAATGCATATAGCATTTTTAGCAAAATAGTTAGCAAAATAAGGAAAACCCTAACATCAACAGCACTCATTCTCCAATATGTCAATAATCATTCTTTTGGAGCTGATGGATATGTTTGCATATTTTAAAATAAAGTTGTATTCAGAGAAGCTGCACCCAGTTGGGAATTTGTCAGTTGTTAAGCTGGTTGTTTTGCCACTTGAAATAGATTTCCTGTAAAAATTATGAAGTTGAAAGAAAACCCAAATGGTCTCAAGACCAACTTTCTTGTACTGCTCAGGCTGAAGTAAATGTGCCTTCACTGCACCAAGTACTGGTTTAAGCATTTTGCAAAGATCAGGTTTAATGTTTAAAACTAGCAGTGCTGTCTTGGCTTCCTAACACTTGCATATGCTTGTTTGCTATTAATGCTAAGACTGTTTGGCTGATATGGTATTTAAATTTGGCACATACTATGTAAGCAGTGTATCCTGAATCCTACAGCAAATGAAGTCAGGCTTGACACTTTCTGAATTGTTTTCAGGTAATGAGGACATGACATTCCTCATTTCAAATCATCATTAGGAGATGAGAATATGTGACGATGCACTGTCTCTCATCTTCTCTTAATTTCTTTGGTTTGTTTTAAACATGGTGTAATGTTACATCTGGCTTGGTAACTGTCAGGGGTTGGAGAGGTGGCCTTGTCCTTGTCGCACCATACTCCACCTCATTTCTGATTTTTTTTTTAACCAATGTAGAACCTACACTGATATTGATGCTACTCTCAATTGCATTTGTAACCAGATTTTATAACTGGATTGAAATGGGTTTGCAAGCTACACTTTGGTTGAGCTTGAGGCCAACGTAGTCTTACATCATGGTTAATACAAATCATGGAAGGAAGGATGGGAATTCATCAAATGAAAAAGGGAATATACAGACCCTATTTCTTAATCAGTGCTAACAAATCAGAAATGTTGCACTTGCAATGGGTCAGAAAGCCTCTCAGCTTTTTAAAAAATGTTTTGTTACTTAGCCACATGATAAGAGTTAATATTTCATCCCTTTCTGTGCATTGTGAGACTTGACCTCTTTTAAAATTTGGGAGTATGATAGGAGAAATAAATGTGAGTTTAATTTGTTTGTCCTACCAGTTCAGAGATGCATTGTGGGGGACTGTACAGCCTCCAATAAATGAAAAACAAACCTTTAAAATAGAAGTGCATAGAATACTGCTGAGAGGGCAAGTCACTGAAGGCTATGTGCCCATTAGGCTTGTGTGACTGCCACATGGTAACATTCCACTTAGTAATTAGAGTAGTGATCAATATGCAAAATGAGAATAATTTTTCCCCTCAGATTTCAAATATTGTGCTCAGATATATCCGTACTGCCAGAACATGGATTGGCACAATTACAGCTTTATTGTGCCCAAACTCTCAATAAACCCACAACAATGATCATGTATCAAGATGGCTTAAGTAAGAACAATGTGATCTGGAGACCCACTGTTGTCTGGGGTAGATCCTAGTGTGTTTGACTTGGCTGACTTAGGTTAAGCAGTTCCTTCGACGGAGATGTAGCAAAGGTTTTGCTTGAAAAGAAGAGTCAAGTTTCTGTTGAAATTATTTAATTACTCAATTTAATACATTATATAATTAGTTATTAACTGTTTTTGTAAGGAATTGCTGACTGCAGGGATGGGATTATCTATTTTTAATTCTGCTGCCTGGTGCAATCTGTCAAGGTGTGGTAATGCTTAATTGCATTGCAAATATTACTAGATATACTGTGCTGGTGTTCTGTTTTGGAAGAACTACAGTGAAGACACAAGTTACTTCAGTTACTAGTTAATATTTTACTCCAATCTCTAGGGACACACAAAGGAAGGACGGAAGGAAGGAAGGAAGGAAGGAAGGAAGGAAGGAAGGAAGGAAGGAAAATGCATGGTCACAAGTAGCTAAAAATACTACATTTCAGAGAATTGAATTGGAATACATTGTTTTCAGTTGTAAAAGTAACACTAAGAAATTAGTCACATATCAGACAGCATCTTTACAAGCCAGCAAGTTAATCTCATAAATTTTTCTCTTAAAGATTTTTGGATAGCCATCACAAACCTGCCTATTTTTTCTATTGCAAACCAATCTTGGTTAGACAGGAAAAATATAATTTGCATTTGATCTTTGGGACTGGAAAGATTATTTATCAGATCTGAAATTCTCTCTTGCTTTAGAGTATAAAGAACAATAGATTGAACAAATGCAAAGCTGCTTTATTCTGAAAACATTACAAACATGCTAGTTGTACTAGAACATTATGATAACTTTCTTTCAAATGTGGTGTGAAAATTTCAAAATCTGAGTTGAATGCAGTACAGTCTGCATGGGGAAGAAAACATGAATGCACCTGAACCTTAGTCCATGCACAGATTCTTTGTGAGATTTTGTTTTAAAAAATCTGAACTGGGCTATAAAAGCTGCAAAACTTAGTGCACATAAATTGGTTTTTAGATAACACAAAAATTAGCTGAAGATTCAAGTAACTTGTATCTTAACTGTAACATGTCTTGCATACAATGTCTCCTTTCTTCCCTGTCCCCCAAATGTCAGTTATCTTTCTGGTATCAAATGCTGTTAATTAGCATTGTTTTGCTTTTCCCTAATGCATTGCATGAATTTGTGTTGGCCATGTTGCATGTTCTTTTGCTTTTTATTCAGTCTCCTTGGATCCATTTTCCCAATGCCACGTGTAATCTTTGCTATGGCGGAGGACGGGTTGCTTTTCAAATGGCTAGCTCAAATCAACCCCAAAACGAAGACTCCACTTGTTGCTACTTTATCATCAGGGGCTGTAGCAGGTGAGGCTGTAAGCAAAATAATTGTTTATGAAAAGGAATTCTGTTGAAGACTGAAGTAAGACATAGATGGACAATTATGGTCCAAATTATAAAATGTGAATCTCTAAACGCAAAAAGTAAACCTCCCACCAACCTCACTTTTGGTTACTGGAATTCTTCTGACAAGACTGCATTTTGCTGATAAAATTCCCTTGATGTCCATGTTTTGGGTAGTCTTTATCATGTTATATTGTACTTGAACAACTAAATTCTTTTTGTTCTAGTCTTCTGGGCTCTATGTTCCCTTTACCCCGCATTCTGTTTGCCATGGCACGAGACGGCTTACTCTTTAGATTTCTTGCCAAAGTGAGCAAGAGGCAGTCTCCAGTTGCTGCCACAATGACAGCAGGGCTCATTGCCGGTAAGCTCTGTAAACTCAGGTCTCACTTAACTGGGATCTGAACCCTGTGTTCACATGCATAATTTTGTGATAACATGGGCCTGCATGCATGTAAATTGGGAATGAAACTGGTGACTAATTGGAAAGCATGGTAACTCTGAATTGTGAAGGTGGTGGTGGTAGTGATAGAAGATGCTTTATGGAGTTATTCTCTAAAACATTTCTCTAATGTGACCAGTAATGCTTGTTGGTGCATGTGGAATAAAGGCAGCATATGTGAATATCTTGGGAAAACTTCTCTGCTTTTTCATGACTTGTGTACAATGTTCATGTAAACCTTTCCTACATACACATCTATAATGAAAGTTCCGCTTAAGTTGCATTCAGCAATGGAAAAATTGCAAATGGAATGTAGTTGGAAAGGTGTGTTGTTACTCCTCCCTTCCTTGGTTCCCCCTCCTGCTCCAAAATGATATTGTTATTGCATGATGACTTCTCTGTTTTAAGCAGTGTTAAGATTAGACATGGCCTTTATAATAAAAAAAATCAGAAGTTCAGAATTTGGCAGTGTAGACCAAATGAAACCTACCTATACTCACAGCTTAATTTTCTTGCCTCACACAGTACCTGTGATGGCTAAAATTTGAGAAGAGAAACAGTCAGCAAAACAGTCATCAGGAGGGTAGAACTAGAGAAGGATCATCTTATCAAATTGCTTTATTTCTGCAAGGCCCTTTAATCTTGCTTACAATAGCAATAGCATGTGTATTTCTATACCACTTAACAGTTAAGTGCTCTCTAAGCAGTTTACAGTGTGTTAGCTAATTGCCCCCAATTCATTTTACCAACCTGCGGAAGGATGGAAGGTGAGTCAAGCTGGAGCCCGGCAGGATTGAACTCACAACCTTGTGGTTGCAGTACCAACATTTAACCACAGCACCACCAGGGCTCCTTGTAGTTTTCTGTAACACCATGAGAGTTAGAGTACAGTAGAGTCTCGGTTATCCGACATAAACGGGCGGGCTGATCATCGGATACGTGAAAATGTCAGATAATCCAGAGGCCCATGGTGGCCACCATTTTGGAGGCGTTTCTGGGGGAGTGTCTGGGGGCGTGGAAATGCCTACAGCCACGCCCCCAGGCAGCCGCAACGTCGGATAATCCGGAATGTCGGATGAACGAAGGTCGGATAACTGAGACTTTGCCTATCCAAACCAATATAAATGTATGGAAGTTAGTTTCAATTTTAAAATATAAATGATACACCTACCCTTAAACTGACAACAGGTTAATCATCTGAAATAGCTCTTATCTAGACATTAGCATAGTGGTCCAGAAAATCATGGTTTGTAAATCAGAAGCCAACTTAGGGAATGTGTACTTTCATTCCTTCCCCCTCTTGGAGTAATTCCCTTGCCTTGCCCTTCCAGTGATAACTGGGAATACGCATTACACTCCCACCAGTGCAGACCTTGGCTCCCCATGAACGTGTAGCTGATACAAATCATGGTTATGAGGTAACTTGGATTGCTTTGTCCATGGTTTGCACTGATAGACATCCCAAAACCATGGATAATGGTTTAAATCCAACATGACTGTGGTCCTGCAGTGCCAGTGCAAAAACAAAACAAAACAAAACCTTCTTTACCTTCCTCTCTAATAGCTGTTGCAGTTGTCCCCCAAAACAGGTGAATAGGGTATGTGTCAGGTAGCCAGAGCAGGGGTTTGGTGTACACAGAAGACTGGAGTGGGAAAGACAGATTCTTCTTCTAGCTACAGCTGAATTCCACTGTTTTTCCAGCAGTAGCTCATTGTTTGATACTGCCCAATGTCAGATAATGAGTCTGATTCCTCATTTGTTAAACTCTGATTTAAAACTAGTGTTACATCTGCTGGTAAACCAGCATTACACCTGTCAATGACCACATTATTGGATTTCATGTTATAAAAAAGTATCTGTAGCCTGTATCCCCTACACTACACCTCTTAACATGCCTTCTTCATTTTAACACTGTTAAACAGGGAATATCTTTTATAAATGTCTGAATGCTGAATATCTTTAATTGTTTGCATGAGCTTTCTGCAGGAAAGGAAAATGATCAAGGATTATATGGGCACAGTGCACCAGGAATATCTCCTATCACAACAAATGAGATTTGAGACAGAACAAAACTTTCTCAATGACCACTGTTTCAGGAGGATTTATCCACAGTGCATTTTGCCCATGAAATTTATGTATATATTTACATATATAGTCTTTGTCATGAAAAAAATTTCCTCTCATATTAAAACCAGCTGTTGAAAACAACTGTGTAAACAGTAATGTTAGAAAATTATACAGAAGAATTAACTTAGTAAAGTTCCTCTGAATAAATTATTTATTACAAAAAAATGTTACAGAACACTGCTGTAATACAGAAATGCTGATTTTGGCATAAAACACTGTTTTCATTCTTTTCATAATTTATAAGGTGCTGATTTCTCTTGAATTGTGCAAAAAACATACAGCTTTCTAAGGGAAAATATTAAATGTTCATGGGTAGCAAATATCCACAGTTGTATTAAACTAAAATGCTATATCTATATCTATATCTATATCTATATCTATATCTATATCTATATATGAAGCAATTTTAATACAATTTTTGCCTTCTTCCTCTAGCTGTAATGGCTTTTCTCTTTGACCTAAAAGCCTTAGTAGACATGATGTCTATTGGAACACTTCTGGCATACTCATTGGTAGCAGCTTGTGTTCTCATTCTTAGGTGAGTTTCTATTATGGATTAGTAATTATTTTATCATTAATGAATTACTTTAAATACAATCTTCTCTAGTAATTTTTTTATCTATTTTTGGTTTTTTTGCAAAGATATTGAAATAAACAAAATACCTGTCCAGTACTTAGGTTATTCACAAGATCAACCATTCTGATAGTGTGCATAAATTTTAGTACTGCTGTAATATAGCAGTGTAGACAGGAGAAGCTGCGATCTAAATTTGGGATTTTTTAAATTTAGGAGCAGTGTTTGTATATTGCTTAGTACTGTAAAATCTCTAGGAGGTACACGATATAAAAACAATACAAAATAATTTGAAAACAACAAATGCTTAAATACTTGAAGAACTTTAAAAATATAAGAAATGTACTTCAACTATTTATTGTTGTGTGCCTTCAAGTTGTTTCTGACTTACAGAGACCTTATGGTGAACTTATCACAGGGCTTTCTGGGGCTGAGAGAGTGTGATGTGCCCATGATCACCCAGTGGGTTTCCATGGCTGAACAGGGAATCAAACCCTGGTCTCCAGAGTTGTAGTCCAGACCATTACATCACACACTGGCTCTCTACTTAAATTAATATCTTTCATTTATCAACTACATCAGTTATGCTTGGCACCTATCTTCCTACTCTCTTGCATGTGGGGAGAATCCACTTTTGGCATTTTTTGGTGGCTGTTGTAGGATGGAAGCCCTCCCTTGCCACAGACATGTGGAGCAACTGGACTTGGGTGATGGGTGAGATGCCCTCTTATCCTTTCATCTGTTCTTTGGCAGTGGAATCATTTTCCTCCTATATAAGCAGCTGTAGAGAGACGGTATGGTGCAGTGGTTTGAGTGCTGAACTAAGGGAGGCTAGGATTTGAATTGCTGCTTAGCCATGAAAATCCAGAGCAAATGGCACTCTCTCAGCCTAAAAAGAAGGTACTGACAGACCTCCTCTGAATAAATCTTGCAAGAACATTTCCACAGCAAAAGTAGCATATGTAGCAATAGTCCTGCCCCAGCTCATGTTCCACACAAATACACCATAGGGATCCTCCTTTGGTCTGTGCTTTGCTCGCTAAGCCTAGTGGGTCCTGGCATTGTTAAGGGTGGGGTGAGAATCGCATGGCCCTTTATGGGATTCTGTGGGGCCCTTAGGACTGCCAGGTGACAAGAAAATTTCAATTAAAAAAGTCAGACCAGATTAGAGTATTTACAACAGCTTTAGGAGACCCCCCACTCCAGAACAATCTTAATTTCCATTTAAATGGCAGCAGAAAATGATGAAACATCACATTTGATTTGCCGAAATGGGACCTGTTAAGGGATGCTGCAGCGCTCTAGAACATGGGAGGGGCCACAAGTGGAGGCATGCAGCATTCTGTGCCCTGGAACATGCCCAGCCCCGATTTGGGCATGAACTTGGCTATTCAGAGGCAAACAACGCTTTACAACACTGCATTTGCAAGCATCCAGTTTGTACGTATTTGAAATGACTCACCTACAGACCATGAGATGATTCATGGACAGATAAAAAGGACTGCAATAACTGTCTTTGCTACCGAGATCTGTCCACTTTAAAATATATATGTTTAAGAATAAGAAGAGAGAGTATGACTTACCTGGCTGTCTCTCCCAACTGCTTCCATTCGCCTACTTGTGAATTTTCCAGTATTAAGGAAATGTGGATCACCATTCCTGTTGTCCTGTAAATTTTAAAATGAATGTAGCCATATGTACTGTGGAGGTAGCAACTAGGTGTACCTTTGACAAGAGCTGTATGATCTGAATTGAATTAGTATAGCTAAACAAATGGTGAGGAAATGCAATGCAAAGCATGGAGGAGGGTGTTTTGTCCACCTGACAGTCTCTGAAATGTATTTTACAGTATAATGTATTATTCAGTCTAGTTTTTTTTTAAAAAAATTCTCTTCCTAAAGCATGGCTTCACACAAACATTTTCTGTGTATGTTTGTGCACACAGGTACCAACCCAGCTTAAGCTATGAGCAACCCAAATATTCAGCAGAAAAAGAAGCTCTTGCAGGATCTGAAAGAGAAAGTGCGAATGAATCTCAAATTAGTATGATACCAGGGCACAGTTTTAGCTTACAGACACTTATAAATCCATCAAGTTTTCCAACCGAACAGTCTGCAACCATGGTAAATCTGCTTGTAGGTCTGCTGGGTAAGTCAAAGCTTGTTTAAGTATGTGGAGCATCTCTGAAATTCTGGCTAATAAGCAATGTGCATTTAAATAAAACAAAAGATCAGATTCATATGCAAGATGATAGAGAATTTTTTCTAAATTTTCAGTGTGGAGAACTGAGGGAAGAAACTAGAGGGCTAGTATAGGATGCTCTGGCTGAGAATAACACTGGAGTGATGCAAATATCCTAGTTGTGTTCTGAAGAATTAATTTAGAATAAATAAATGCCTTTCATTTTTGAAAAATCTGTCTTCAATTGCTAAAGATTTTTTTTAACGTTACACAAATATCTAAGATTTTGAAATACTGAAACAGTCTATTTTTTTCCTTTTTTCCCTAATCATCTCCACCTAGGTCTTCTGGTTTGTGGCTTGAGCATTCTGACTACTTATGGGATCCATTTTCTTGCTAATCTGGAACTCTGGAGTATTTGCCTCCTGGTAACTCTTTCCATTCTATTTGTCATTGTCATACTTGTCATCTGGAGACAACCTCAGAGTCAGCAGAAGGTGGCATTTATGGTAAGGAAACAACCAAAGAGTTGGAATCCATGACAACAACAACAAAAATCAGCAGGTAGCATGTGATCAGCTGTGCCTCTAACCCTTTGGGGACAATTCTGTGAAATAGTACTGTCACCACTTCTGTTTTAGTACTGAAGATAAATAATAAATGCTGAGAAATAACCACAACAGCTTATCCATATACAGGATATTTTATAACCCAGCCTTTTGGTTCCTTTAAGCCTCTGATGAAATAAGAAGTAGCTTGTGAAAGCTCACAACACAGTCAGTCAGTTAGTATGTATTGAAATAGTTATTATTCTTAATGTAAACAACCAAGCCAAAAAAAAAAAACTTGTGAAATTTGGCCTCTACTGTAGAACAAGCTGAGAATTATTTTTCACTAAGGCTGCAAAATACAGTAAGGGCAATAGACTGATTTTAAAATTAGTTTTAACTGACTAAAGAGATTGAGCAGCTGATGACTTTTTAAAGTTAGCTGAATTACTGATCCAGTATCTTGAATCACAAGAACTGGCTTCTAAGTGGCTTTACTTCTTTTTCTCTCATGAATGAGAGAATGCTTTTTTCTTAAAGAAGATGTCTGGCAACATATGCGGGCATCAAAAAAATTTGCTATGCTTTTCCTTTATAAATCATTGTTTTATTTCTATGTCTATGAATGACACACAAAACAGTCCTGATCCTGAGATCTGTGGCAAGGATTAAGATAAATTGGAGTTACTCCTCTGTTGGTCAAGAGGATGTTTCCCCCTACCCAGAGGCCAGTTATACCTGCAGAGAAGTCTACAGAGGTCGCCCTCTGGCAGTAGCATTATTGCCAGTAATTGACCATGGAACAGGATATTTTGAAGTCAGATTTCAACCCACTGGCCCCAAAACCCCTTAGTTCCTCAAAAGGCTCTGATTCAGCTTTCCCAGCTTTGCCACCTTGCAGCTGGCATAGCTAATTTCTCACCTTTTGGTTTCAGTGGGATGTAAATTCTAAATAACAAAGATCCTCTAAACTACCCTGGTCAACATGACCTGTTATTGTCTGGAAAAGCTACACATTCAGCCATCGTAGTTAGGATTTTTCTCTCCAGTGCATTTACTCAGAAGTAATATTAACTTTGTGCACTTCAGCTTATTTCACACTAAGCAAATGACAGAAAACCCAAGAACAGAGACTCTGAAATGAAATGCATACTATATTCTAGGAATACTATAGCCTAGGAATAATATATACTGATTATATACATTGATTATATATCCTGACTCAGGCCATTAGTCCATCTAGAACTGTATTGTTACCTTAGCCTAAAATCTGAGCTTCTCTCAGTTCTCTGACTAAGGCCCTTTCCACATGTAGAGGGAGAAACAGGGTAAAATGCACGGAAGCGGAGCTTACCAGAAGCCGGGTAAGTCCGTCGCCATGAGGAGCAGTGCGAGTTTGCTGCTCCACACTTCTGTGGCATCCTGCGGCATCCAAAATGGCGGCTTACGACTGGCAGAGGCTCTCCACCAACCGGAGAACCTCACCAGCCAGAAGCCCGCCCCCTGGCAGATCTGCAGGCACACACTTGTGCGTGCCTGCAAATCTACATCGGGGCGCTGCGACGGGGTGGAACGGGGCTGCATGATCGTGTTTTATAAAAACCACTTGAAAAGTGGTTTTTAAAAAACACGCGGCGCCACCACTTCCAGTCGCTTCAGGGCGGTTTGAGGTGTAGAACCTCAAAATTATAAACACCCCAGCGCACTCCATGGTGTAGGCGACCTCTGTTAGAGGTCACTCTACACTGTTTTAATTACCCCATGTGGAAAGGGCCTTAATGTCATGCTACCCAGAGGTACCAGAAACAGAGCTTGACATTGATGCATATAAAGAAGGAGCAGGTAAAGTGTACCCACTAAGACCCATTTTGGAGCACAGGCCTATTCCATGTTCCCTTCTGGGAGGAAAACATGCAATTTTCTCTTTCTGAAAGCTTCTATTGTTACTATTGTCATTGTCTTTATTTATATCCCTCCTTTTTCCTGGTAAAGACTCAGAGCAGCTGTGGAGCAATGGTTTCGGAAGAAAATGGAATTTAGAGCCCTACAAATTCCCAAATATGAAAACCAGAAATGTATTTTTCCTTCACATTTTAAAGGCTTGTGTGGCCCATGATCAGTACCGAGGGGTGAAAAAGTTGGTCCCCAGGCTCTCCACTATTGTCCAATCACACTATAAAGCAATACTTGTTATCTCTCTGCACAAATTTGAAGCATGTATGTATGGCTCTCTACCATACACCATAATTGCACCAACTTCCCTTCTGGCTACAGCCTCATATATTTGGGTGCTGTTCTGGAAGGTCTCCTGAGATTTTGAAGTGGCTTTTGGCAGTATGCAATGGAACTGACAGGTCCAGAGAAATCCTGGTAGACTACTTGCTCCTCCAATCCACGTGCTTTCTCATAGAACTGTAGTCCATTCTTTTCCTGTCTGAGACTCCATACATAGAATAGACTGAATTAATTACTCCAATATTACTGCAACGTATGGATATTTGGCAAAAACACTGACATTGTAAAATATTTATCCTCAGGTTCCATTTTTGCCATTGTTGCCCTCTTTGAGCATCTTAGTGAATATTTACTTAATGATGCAGCTAAGTGGGGAAACTTGGATCCGTTTTAGCATCTGGATGGCACTTGGTAGGTATTCCTGGAAGAGCAATTATGAACAATTTCATATAAAGTCTCTACCATACAGAGATCTTGAATCTGGGTTACAGAATGTTCATTTCCTGTCTGAAAGACAGGGTTTCCAGCAGTAACACCACCAAGTTCATGGATGAGCCCCAGACTTAGCTTTGGACCAATTGTGTATGACCAGAAGATAACAGTTACCTGCCACTGCCTGTGTATGCCACTGCAGCCAAGATGAGGTGTTTTCCAAAACTGAACATATCCCCTATCCCCAAATTCTTGAGAATAGAAACTCAGGGCTGCTCAGATTTTCCTTACTTTGTACTAATGGGATAGAACTAAATATTGTTGCTCCAGGCACAGTATCCATGATTCTAGATCAGCTGTTTAGCTGTATAACTACTTTAGTTACATAGCATCTTCCAGCCTAACTGCTCCCCCACCCAAATCCCGAATTACTGGAGAGCTGCTGTGAGCAACAGGGGTCTGTTCAGCTGCTGAATGAGATGTAGCTGATGTTGTTTCTTCACCTTCTGCCAGTGATTCCCAGTGCAACAATCAGAAGCAGGATCCCTGAAATAATGCCCCCTCACATCAGAGATCACTTCTGCAAGGGGGTGGATACATCAGTCAGCTGCATCCCAATCAACAGGAGAACAGCCCTTTGTTGCTTCCAGTGGCTGCTGCCTAGTAAATCCAAATAGGGGGCTAAATGCATAACTCTAGGTTACACACTCATAATTGTGATCGTGAATTCCAGTCTAGTGGGGAGGGTTTTTTTTTTGGTTTTGTTTTGAGAAGACTGAGAAGCTTTGAACAATCTTTCAAACTGCTTTTTGTTTTACAAGGGTAAGGCTAGAGAGACCCAGTTGGAAAGCCCCACACTTCCATCAGTCTTTTTGGATGATCTTGGGCCAGTCACTCTCTCTTGAACTGATATACTTCACATGGTTATTATGATTAGAAAACTGGGGGAGGGGGAATATTACAGTGAAATAATTGAAAAAAGGCCTGTGTAAAATTGTTGAAATAATATTGGGCTAAATGCTCAATATGGGTAGGCAGAGAACTGTGTTTATGAGCAAAAGCCCTCCACTTTTGTGAGCCTTCAGGTTGCAGAACCTGTGTGAAAGTAGAAAAACTGTGAATAACTCAACCCCATGTTTCCCCTCTAATTAACTTCTGGGACTCCCCCTCCCATTACCTTGCCTTTTACCCTGGTGTGCATGCATTCCTTCTCTGCACCTGGCAAAAGGCAAGGGAATGGGAAGAAATGCACATGCACACTGTCCTTCCCTGCATATGGTGCTCCCCCTCCCATTCTCTTGCCTTTTGTCTTGACTTGTATTCTCCATGTCCAAGCAAAAGGCAAGGAAATGGGGGGGCACATGTGTGCTGTCCTTCTCCATGCACGGTGCTCTCCCCTTCCCTTTGCTTCCCTTGTGCCTCGGTGTTTGTGTTCTCTGCTCCCAGGCAAAAGGCAAGGGAAGAGGGAGGTGTGCATGCTCCTTCCTTCCCTGCATAGTGCTCCCCTTTCCATTCCTTTGTCTTTTGCCCAGGCATGGAGAAGAATGGCATGTGTGCCTGAGCAAAATGCAAGGATATGAGAGGAAGAGAATGAGAGGGGAGGCATGGGCACCTCACAAATAATAAAATTTGCAAAGGCCAAACCTGCAAATGTGGAGAGAAGACTGTACTGAGCTATTATAAAGTTGAGTCTGTTTTAGTAATCATGAATAGAGCCACAGAAATATTGCAGAATATATTCCAAGCCTGGGGGAAGAACATTTTTCTTTTGTTTTCTTTTGTAAGGTTTCCTGATTTACTTCTCCTATGGCGTCCGACATAGTGTGGAAGGCTGTCCTCGAGAGGAAGAAGATGATGATGATAGCTGCTCAGAAAAAAGTGAAACACTAGAAAAAAACCATAGAAGAGAGCCAAATGAGCATGAAAATGCAAGTGAAAACACTCAGTTTATTACTGATGAAAGGACAAGTGAATGCTAATGGGTGCCAGCTGTCATCTTGTGTATGTTTTTCAAGCAGTGAACTGTCACAGAATTCAGTTGCTGGGGGTGGTGTGGGAGTGGTATGGCCAAATGCTTGTCAGCAGTAATCTGCTTGTGCTTTATGAAAACATCTACTAGGAAACATGAAAGATGGATCTAAACTGGCTGCTAGATATCTCATCCAACTGAGATCTTCCACAGATGCGTTGTCTGGAGTAAAACTACCAAGGAAGTAGAAGGGAAGAAGCTTTCCAGTGGGCACATCTTACTTGTTTGTCACTGTTAAAAAACATCAGGATTTCCTTAGTTGCATCCTACAACTTTAATTCAAAGAACACCTTTTAATTAATTCCTTAGAAATATTTAAAGCTGGACAGTTAAATATTTTATCACTGGGGCCGTCTGTTCTTATATTTGTGCTCTTTTAATGTATAGCAGTCTTAAATAGCCACATAACTAGATCTTTTGCAGCCACTCGATATTCACAGATTTGTTAATGCTTGAAAAATTATTTCAGAATTACAGCTAATTAGGTGGGTGGGAAAGTAGGGAATATAAAGAGGAGAAATTTTGGCATGTATTAGCAATGCTGTATGTATAGTATGTGTCAATGAAATAATAGTTTGTGTTAACTACTGCTACATTTTTATCTGCAGTTTATGTAAAACATGAACATCCTCCTGAAAATTCTTATGTACAAAAACAGTATTTGTAAATAGTATTGCATGGATATATTTCCTATATTTCAAATTACATTTTTATTCAGTACTTTTCAGAATGGAAATAAAAATAAAAGACCATAGCTGCTGACTTACAGGAACATTAAAGTACAGACAAATGGCACGTATCTATGGAACTGGGGATTTTTTAGGTGCAGAGACACCTGTTGAATCATCTGATGATGTTGCTGCATGTATGAACAGTCGTCAGTGTCAGCCTGAGGTCTTTACAACAAAACAGTGTACCCAGTTGACTTCATAACCATATATTGCTACATAAACCCACCTCTGACCAACCAAATAAGTTCATAGAGTACTATTGCTAAGGAATATTATACTACCATCCCTACACTGGCTTTATTATGATATATGGACTACAGCTAGACTTGACTGCAGTCGAGCATTTTGCTTAAACCTAACAAACTGTAGTTCTTCTCAACTATGGTTGTTTGAAAAAAGCCAGCTTCAAACCATGCCTTAGAAATCTGGCCTGTTTAAACAAGCTGTTTAAGTTTAACACTGTTTAGGGTTCATATGTTAAGGCAAGTGTACAGGTTATCAAAAATAGAAGTGAAAATGTTGAATCTTTTTCTTGTTGCCTCACAGGTAGGAGAAAGGGTACAAGCCCAAGATTTGCCTCAGCATGTTTTCCTCTCAGCAAAGCCCATCATAGTTCAAAATGTTCATCAAAATGTACAAATGCAGTCTCTGTAATGTTCCTTTTCCTTGTTGGAACAACCATATATTTCATCGTAACTGCACTAATATTTATTATTGAACAGAAATTTATTTTTCTAAAGATGTATGTTTTCATACTGGAGAGGGGGGAAAGACCAGAAAAAGTAATTCACTTTGTAGTAAAATTGTATATATGCATTTTGAGATAGATATAGGCACCTTATTTAATACAAATAGTCACTGCTGGTTTGGATATTTTCACTCACATTTATGGTCCGTAGCTTGATACTTTGGCCAGTAGGCATGTCGTATTTGTTGAATATCACTTAGTGTAAAGCATTATACTGTGTATGTCTAGGATCTGGTTCACACATAACCCTATTTATGAGGCAATATATGTTATATGGACAAGCTGAAAAGGAAGCAAAACTATCTATAGTTTTCCTCCTTCTTATTTGATTAGGGAAAAAATAGAGAGAATGAGCTGTTATAGCTCACTACAGGAGTGAGTGAAATTATTAGAGCTTAGAAAAGTTTCTGTTTGTCTATCTGTCTGTCTGTCTTTCTCTGTCTCTGTCTCTCTGGATTACATCTCCCAGAATGCCTCAGCCAAGTTCTGGAAATAAAAATGAATTGTCTGATGTCTTCTGGTTGATGAGTGGTAAAACTTCTTGTAATAATCTTTCAAGTTTTGCATTGCAACTTAAAACCATATTTTAAAAGCTAAAATTCTCAGGACTTTACGAAGCTCTTGGGAACAAAATGACAAAAATGCCTTAAAGAATTATTCTTAGAGTGGGTTTTCAACTTGCTTTTGTTTTTTCAAATCTTAAAGTTCATCTACCCTAAACTGCTATTATAATAGTAGCAAGAATTTCTTCTTCAGTGAGTATAATAGTTGTTCTTAGCTATTGTGCATGTATGTGCCTTCAAGTTGCCTCTCAACTTAGGTAATCCCATGAATTTCTTAGGGTTTTCTTAGGCAAGGAATATTCAGAGGTGGTTTTCCAGTTCCTTTCTCTGAAATATAGCCTACAGCACCTGGTATCCATTGGTCTCTCATCCATGCACTAGCCAGGGCTGACCTTGCTTAATTTCCAAGATCAGCCAGGATCTGGTGCCTTGGAAACCATCGTAGAAGCACAAATTAAAGATGAAAGCGCATAAGTCATTTGCACTGATCTTCCCAATTTGGTCCACTTAATTTCTGAAGCCAGCCTAGAAGTGCCAAATAAGAACAGTAGATATAGCATCAGCTCCATTTGTCTTTAAGATATAAAGAAGATATATTTTCATCTCTTTTTATGCATGATGGGGTAAGGAACAGATATATTTTCATCTGTTTTTATGTATGCAGGAAAGGAACACTTATGGAAGTAAATTTATAATTCTAACGCACAATGTGCTAAGGAGAGAGAGTCTGTCCTGGTTGCTGCCATTACTGAATGTAAATAAACTTTAAAGAAATTTTCCTATTATTTGTTCTCTTTGTAATATATATAAATATACACAAATATAATAATTTCTTGGGTTATGGGGGAAAAAGGCAGCATTATTAAAAATGTGAAAAGAGTCCAAAATTCAGAGGCTGACAAATTTTTTATAGGTTTTTAATTAATCAGTTTTTAAAATCTTAGTTAGACTGCGGTAACTCCTGAAACCACTGCAAACAATGGAAACTGAACCAAATAAAATAACCTAAGTATCTGTGTTATCTAAATGATACAGCCATAAATCCTGAGCTAAATACTCATGATTTGGATTGTGAGCACTTTTAAGCTGGACGCTCTTTAAATGATGATGAAGTTTCTTTAAGAGACATTATTGTAGGCCGGACTGGCCCAACTAACACCCTCTAGATGTTGGAATGTAACTCCCATCAGCCCTAGCCAGCATAGTCACTGGTGAGGGATGATGAAAATTGTAGTCCAAATCTGGTGGGCCACAAGTTGCTCACTTACTCTATGGAGTCTTATTAGATTTTGAGGACACCGGTCCATGGGGTCATATGTCTACCTGTGGCTTGAGGAATTGTTTTGAAATGATTCCAGACAATTTATGTTTTCTCTAGGTCCATAAATCTCTCAGGCTTCCCCATTTCCAATACTACAGGCATAACTATGCGTGTGGAGAAAGGTAGAAGACATATATGAAGCTAATTCCAGCACTGACTGAATGGTGAAGCTATTTCACATATGTTGGAATTCTACATGTGCAAGAAGCCTCTGAATCTTGTTAATATTAAGTAATACACATTTACACCTGCATCATGAAAGAATAATGTATAAAGAGCCAATATTTTTGATTACTTGAAGTAATCTGGATGAGTACCCGCTTAACTCTAGTTAGACCAAGATTACATTTTTCTCCTGAAAGGCCAAAGGCAACTTGCCATGGCCACAAAAAGTTCAGTTCAATGGTTTCTCTTCTTTAGCCTCACAGCAACCCTATGAAATTAGGGTAAGAATGGGTTACTCAGATCCACAAACTGAGCTACAGAACTAAGTAAACAGCTTTGGTTAAACATGAAATTAAATGGCATTTTATTTTTTCCCAAGTACATGAAGTCTTGTGAGTTTATCAATCACGTATGTTACTTAACCTGTGCCCAAATATTAGAAACATCTCTACTTTCTTCCTTGTATTCCCACTTTCTTCCTACTGACAAAAGATATTAAAATTCTGTAATGCCCATCCTAATTGTAGCTACTTTTACAAGGTCCAAAGATCTAGAAATATGATTATTTCCATTTTAAAACTGACTATATATTCAGTTTACTATGGCACTGATCAATTGTTTTTCAGGCACAGCACATGTGACAGTCTTCTCAGCATCCCTTTTATGTGTGTATGGGCTAAACATCCCAGTGTCTGTATGCAGTTAGACTAACTAAAGCCTTTGGGTCAAAGTTAGCCATAGTGTGTGGATTAACCATACAGTGTTTAGCTGCTTTAAGTCTCTGTGATCTTAACATGAAAATAAATGTTCTTACATTTCTCCTCCCTGCGGCAGTTGGGCCTTGGACAGACCAATCCTGTTGTTAGCTAAGGAGAGTATGACCTCTGCACCATCTAAAAACTGGGAGGACTCTTGCCAGCAGGGAGGACATGAAGAATGGTGTTTTCTCCTCTTCTTTGAGATCCTTTCCCTGCTTTCCCTCTATTTTCCTCTCTGTTTTGATTTTTTAAAAATCTGTATTTTTAAATTTCATTATAGAAGTAGACTACACATTTTTAAATTTATGTATTTTACTATAATGTGATAAAGGCTGCTGTATTTACGTTGGAGTATGCCTCACTGACTTATTCCTGACTTTAAAAATTGCATGGAGTTGGATTGGCAATCATCAAAGGCTTTCTAAAGAAGACTAGGAGACCTATGCTTCTCTGGGTAGTGCTGAACTCCATTTTCCATCAGCTCGAGCCCCTAGTAAGTGATGGTGGGAATAGAAAGTCATTTACCCGAGAGGTTTGCTAACTCAGGTCAATAGGTTTTCCTTTAAAAAACAAACAAACACCTTTTCACCTGTGTATTTGGCAAATTCCCAAGGAATTCCAACTCAATGGGAAACATAGGATGGAGGAACTACCATGGAAGATCATGATATACAAAAATGCTTTTACATACTTTGATATTTTAAAAATGTTCTAAAAGCGTGCTTACGTTAGCCGTGTCACTATAGGTTCGCTGTAATGTTCACTGTAATCATGGTTATCATGTATATGTTTGCTGTGTGCATAAATGAGGGTAAATCATTTTTAAATTTAGTCAAGATGTTTAAAACTTTACTAGAGAAAAATCAGATTTTTAAAAATTAATGTACAAAAATGTGTTTAAAGAATTAAATATTTGGTGCTTTGGTTTTTCACTTTTGCAAGAAAACACCAATTGTCCATTGTTACTGTAGACTTTAAGAAGAAATTTATACTGGTGCTGTTCATTGTAAAAAAATGTTGCTTATGACAGTACATGTGCATTTATTCCATATTTTTTAAAATAAAGTATAAAAGTTCACATGCTGTGTAGTTTTTATTTTTATCTTCCAAAATGGTAGGGACACAGGCACACAGAGTTTTCTGTATGAACTTTAAGGCAAAAATCCTAATGGTAAGTTTTACCTATATTTTGTTGCTTTATAAATCTAGTTATCCTAGCTATTGGGAAAAGGTATTCATAGCTGCATCTATTTATTTGCAACTAGTTACTTCTACATACTGAAATTAATTATACTTCTTTGTGGAAAATATTGTAGACCATGGCTTTTTTTAAAAAAAAAAAAATAGGATGTCTGTTCCTCTAAATTTTCTATCAATTTATGTGTGGCTCTCCCTGCAGTTACCAGTGTAGTACTTTCACACAGTTTTAGAGTAGTGGCAAAGTTCTCACGGGTTTATTTAGGCTCTCCTCTCCCTGTTCAAGAGAGCTTTGCTGGCATCCTTTTTGCGGCAGATATGCACTAACTTTCCCTTATGTGTGTTCTTTTTTTGGGTGCTATAGATGTTGGTATTTCCTTCCTCTCTCCAAGGTACACAAAGTCCTCCCCCGTGACTTAACTATTTAGCCTCTGAAGTCCTCCTGCACTGTCATTCTGTAACTTATGGGGAGTGGGCAAGATCAAAGAAGCATGTGGCTATGTCCCCATAGCCAGAAGCAAAATTATTACTGCACTACTATGACCTCCAGAGGATCCCAGTAGATTTCAAGGCAGCCAAGATCATTTCACTTCTGGCTATGGGGACATAGCCAGAAATTTCGCTGATCCTGCCTGCTTTCCACAAGGTACGGAATGGCCATGTAGGGGAGATTCAGAGGTTATACAATACATCACGCTACACTAAGTCATACAGCCATGGATTGCAGCCATCATCAGTCACAACATTCTTGAGTTCTCTACCCAGATGGCTTTTTGTGCTTTCTGTATTTGATGCACAGACATACTTCCAAGTCTGAGAAGCAATCTGTTCAGGCAATTTTTGATCCTGGAATATTCTAAGATGTATCTAGATTTTCAATCATAGGCAGAGCTGTTTTTTTTTTTAAAATAAAGCTTGAGTCCTAGTGTATACTCTCTTCCTTAGCTAGACAGTCAAAGGTCAGTACAGATGTGATGAGTGCTCATTCCACAGATCACATTTGTAGGGGAAATGTTCTGAAATAACTTGAGGACCTACAGATCACACAGCCTGCACAACTGTATTTCCTTAGCTGATCAAAAGCCAGTGTTAAAGCTAGAAAGAAATGCCTAACAGTGAGTGGTACTATGGGCATCTCCAGTTTGTATACTCAGTTTCTAGTTACAAGGCTTTATGCTGTCTTGCAGAATAGATAAGAAGGAAGACCAAAGATCAGCATTCTCTGTTGATGGTTTTGATAACCAGAAGATTGCTGTACAGAGACTAAAAAGGAAAGAAAATCTCACATTATAGCAGTGGATGGATGGGAACAACAAAAGCAGAGATGAACTACTAGAGAACAAATATGCTGAACTTTATACAAGCACACATTCACTAATGATACTCCTACATTCACTCATAGTCTAGCAGCTACATAATGAGAAGAATACACTGTGCAGCCTCCAAATTTGTTCAAAGTAATGATGTGAATGTTGACAGCATTAATTCAGATGACTGTTATAGTCAATTCTCAGCTTAAAACATTTTCTGCTATTCTGTGTAATCTTCTAAATATCCAAAGTTATCTAAGTGCATGGGTGTGTGTGCACAGACACAAAATAAACAGGTATGTTGTAGTGGTATGTACTATGCATTAGAATCACAAGCAGCAAGGCTCAAAACTTTCCCTTGAAAAAAGCCTATCTGGCAAGGCAAGCATGGTTAGCTTATGAGTCAGCCCCAGGACTCTGCCCACATTAGGTAGCAATGAGGGAAGTATGCTAGGAACAATCACAGACCCCAGCAGAATAATTTTGAGTCCCGGCAAGAGATATTTGGGGGACACTTTCATATTATACAGCTGTCAAAAAGTAACAGGACTTGAATCAGAAAACAACTACAGTGCAAATTATAGATTTGTACTCAGACATTAGTCGCAAAGAGTTCCATGGGACTCGCTCTCAGGCAGGTTTGCTTAGGACAACAGCCTTAAGTGGTTTATGGCCTCCTTTTTTAACTACAAAGTTCTGCAAAGCTACCAAAATAGCAACTAAGCCCAATATTCCTTTTTTTTTTAACAGTGTTCACTTGAATTTTTGCTGAGTTGTTTTTAAGCATCCCCTACTGAAAAGGCTTAAGAGGGTTAGTCTGCTGCAGCAAAACACAACAAAGACCCACAAGTTTTATTCAGTGTAAGCTTTTAAACTACTACACGCTTCATCAAATAGATCTAAGAAAAGCTTATTTGCTATATAAATGTCAAAGTTTGTATGTTTGTTTGTCTGTGTGAGGCACAGACCTCATATAATTGGCTGCCTGAGAAGATTCTATGGAATCCTGGGGTTTGCAGTTTAGGGAGGGGCCTTTAAAATTCTCAGAATGATAGCTCTTGGACCTCAGTCAAATGTGCCTGTCTTGACTTATCCTACGACAAAATAGCAGTGAATAAAGAGTTTAATCATCACTGTATCCGAAAGACATTATTGAAAGTGTGGTTACAAATAAAGCATAAATTTTATAGAAGACTTCCGATCTGGACTTCACCCCAAGAAGCATACAAAATTGCCCAAACAAAACAAGGAAATCTATCAACTTACCAAGAGTTGCTTAAATGGGAAGGGGATAAGCCAAGAGTGTGTACAGAAGAAGAATTAAAAGTTTTGGGACGTGAATTTAATTGGTTCCCATGGAGACAACTTAAAGAGAGATTTAAAATGGATCAAAAATTATATGGATTTGAAAGAAAAGAAAATGAATTAGTTATATTGATGAAGGGGGACCAAAAGAAGAGAATCTCTAAATTTTATAAATTATTGTTGCAAAGAGAAATGGAATCAGAGACTGTTAAAGATAATATGGTTGGATGGGCACAAAATATTGGACATCCAATTGAGTTGGATATGTAGGTGAGGGCATGGAAAACAGATATAAAATTTACACCAAGTTTAAATTTGAGAGAAATTTTTTACAAAATGCTACATAGATGGTATATGACATCCGAAAGGTTACAAAAAATAACTAAAAATGGAAATGAAAGATGTTGGAAATGTGATGAAAAGGTGGGATCATTTTTTCATATGTGGTGGACCTGTAAGATGCAAGGAAATTTTGGAAGGAAATACATGATGAGGTTCAAAGAATTTATAGTCTAAAATTTGAAATGAAGCCAGAGTTTTATTTGTTAAATATGCTAGGACAACAAAGAGAAATAAGATGTCACCAGAAGACATTGTTATATTTGATAACTGCTGCAAGATTGACATATACACAATACTGGAAGGAAAGGAACTATGTTGACATAAAAGAATGGAAATTAAAAGTTCTGGATATGGTAGAGATAGAAAAGTTAACATTTTCACTGAAAAATAAGCCTATCCAGAACTTTGAAAGGGAATAGAGAGAAGTCTTGAACTGGATAAAGATATAAGAAGAGGGAAGGAATAAAGTAAGATTGTATATAATGCAAGGCAACAATGTAACAAGGTAATATGACAAAGCAGCAATGTAACAATATAAGATGTCACAATGTAAGATTATCTTTTAAACAGAAACTATGTAAGAATGGAATGTAAACAAGCAGACTCAACTAGAAAAAAGAAAAAAGCTTGGAAGTGGGGAAGGGTTTTTTTTTACTTTCAATATAAAATTTAATAAAAATATTTCAGTGCAAATGTGTCTGTCTTGAATAGGCTGATTGCTGTGGTGATGAGGCCTAATAGCAAGGAGGAACTCAGTGTATTCCTTCAGGAACCCAACCTCTCTATGTTAATAACTCTGAATATAGATTGGATTGGGGAATATGGGGAAAAGTTACAGGTACTGGACAAGACATTTTGGGGAATTAGAGACACAGGATCTCAAATCTTTCTAACGAGTATTACCTATGAGAAAATAAAATCCTGGGCAATGCCAGGTATATACGCTAGAACTAAATAAAAATATGTTAGACTAGCGTCCTTGTTAGTCAGATACAATGTCATATTTTAGACTTACATCCTCACCATTTCTCCTACTCACA
Source organism: Iguana delicatissima (assembly GCA_948472985.1). Lineage (NCBI taxonomy): Eukaryota > Metazoa > Chordata > Lepidosauria > Squamata > Iguanidae > Iguana > Iguana delicatissima. The sequence goes on from CAOKZL010000401.1 coordinate 567,070, forward strand.
TTTGGGATTGTTCTCCCGTTGCTTCAACTGTAAACGATCCCCAAACCCACCTTATAATCCAGCCAGCCGCAACTAGGAATGGTGTTCTGTGGTGTTGATGTGTCCAGCCCCCTTCAGCCAGCAAGCAGCAATGGGCCCAGGAGGTGGGACAGGACCCCACGGGGGTCTTCGTTTCTGGTTAGTGCACTGTTGCTTGTTGAGAGGAGAGAGCTGCAGGCATCACTCTTCAGCATCCCCCTTGCTATCCCTGTGGAAATCCCCCTTCCCAGTGGAGCAGGTCAGATTTTAAAGTGGATTTCAGGAGCCAGAGATGGAGCAGAGCCATGACATCATGGCTACGTGTCTGCTGCAGGATCTTGGCTGCTAGTCTTTAAAGCCTCACACTCTTAGCTGGTTTTGTTGAAAGGGGCCTCCCTTCTGCTTTTCTCTTCTGTTTATACCGCAAAATTTGTTTCACCTTTGCTCATTAAGAAAGCAGAAGGCCTCACTCATTAGTATGTGTGGGCCTGACTGACTACCAAAGTCAGCATCCTCCCTGCAATAGCATTTCTGATTTCTGCCTATGATTGTGAAGGCTGGACAAGGAAGAAAGCTGACAGGAGGAAAAACAACTCAGCTGGAAGGTGGTGCTGGTGGAAAGTCCTACGGATGTCAGGGACTGCCAAAAAGACAAATAAATGGGTCACAAAGCAAATCCAGGCTGAACTCTGATTAGCAGCCAAAAGCACTAAAAGTGAGATTTGTCTTACTTTGGATATACTCTGAGATGGCATCACTCACTAGAGAAGCCGATGGTGCTTGGTAAAAGGAGAGGCGGTAGGGGGAAAGGAAGACTGCATTACAGGTGGATAGACTCACCGCCGGTCAAGGAAGCCCCTGCCTTGAATTTGCAAAATCTGAGCAGGGCACTTGGTGATGGCCAAAGATCTGGGAGGCCTCTAATTCATAGGGTTGCCATAAAACGAAGTCAACTTGAGGGAAATGAATAACAGAGAGCGGCTGGAATCTAAACGGTGTGTGTGTGTGTGGGGGGGTCTTTCTCTCGTACTCCTGAAGGGAACAGACCCCTCTCCCCCTTCCCGTCTTGGCTGGACGGAGCAACCCCCCCCCCCACTAACACACTGGGGTGATTCGGAGTAACTACGATATGGCTAAAGCGTTCATTAATGAATCCCAGCTGAGTTGACTGCCAGCCCGGGGGGAGCTGAGGGCGGGAAAGGAAGGGGCCGTTCCCCTTCTCAGCCCCCTGCCCGCGCTTTCCGCCTGGCTAGGCTGGGCGAGCGACTGCTGAGCCTCCCCGGCACCCTTTTGCCGGTTCTCCTCCGAAGCCCTCCCTTCACGACCTTTCGCTGCCAACGCGGCGCCACTCGGCGTCTCTTTCTGTCTCCTTTTCCCGCCATGAAGCCGTGGCTCTTGCTCTGCCTCCTCCTGCTGCACCAAACGCTGCAAAATGGTGAGTTTCCCAGCCGGGCTCTGCTCAGGGCGTTCTTGCCCGGCTTCTTCCTCCCCTTTCTTGCCGCCCGGTTCCCCTCCGGCTGGCAGCATCCCTTGAGAAGAAATAAATCTCTCCGAAATCAACCCCTCTCGGCTCTGCTCCCCGCCACTGCCCGCTACCCTTCCCAGAGGAGCGCGATAAAATGGGGGCGTGAGGCGATTTGTGCGACTTCTCTCTGAGGAAAATGGGGAGTCAAAGCCCGTGGTTGCCATTACCTGACAGAGAGAGCGAGACCTCAACGAGAACAAGTGTGCCTCTCATTAACATGGAGTCTCTTGGCTGCTCCCACGCCCCGCGGAAGAATTTGGAGAATTTGGACACTTTCTCCCCCCATTTAGTTACCACAAGACTGTACAGCTCAGCACGTCCCGCCATACATCGTTTAAAAAAAAAAAATACAACAGAGCACGCTATTTTTTTCAGACTTTTAAGGTTAGACTTGTTCCATTCAGATGCACTGTGATACAATAATTGTAATAATAGTAATAATATAAGTTCTGCCCCGCCCATCACCTGGAAGGGCTCCAAGCGTAACCTAGCAATCTTTTCCATCGCAGTCTGGCACAGGACCATTGGTCCTCCCCACTTTTTTGGATTTCATCTCCTAGAGTTTCTGATTATTGCTTATATAGGGTTTCTGGGAGCTGACCTCTGAAAATCTGGAGGTGCAAAAGATAAGAACTAGAAAGGTTAAGCTCTAGATAGAGATGAATACAAAGAAACAAAAAAGTGGGTGGCTGGGGACAATAAAACTGCCAAATGACAAGTTGTTACTTTTACACGGTTGTTAACAGTAACCAACTCTGACAGAAATGGGCATTCACGTTTCAAAAACAGGCTCGAATAGCGTTCCAAGGAACATGAGATACACATTGAGAGAAACAGCATTTTTATATTTTACTTTTCTTCCAGGGAGCCGAAGTTCTCTCCTCTCATTTTATCCTCATAGCCAGTAGAGCTCAGGGTGTAAAAAAGTTGTGACACATCTCCACCTTCACAATTTTTCTAACTGCTTCTGACTTCCTTGTCTTCTGAATCATCATAATCACCTGTATACTTTTTAGCTTCATTGTTATCTTTACTATTTTTAACAGCCATTTTTCAGACCATACTCTTATAAAAACACAGTAGGGAATGGCAGGCAATCATACAGGTACTAGGGAGCAACCCCATTGAGCCTGGAGGGACGTACTCGAATAAATGTGTTTAGTGCTGAAATACAAAGCATCCAGCTTAGATTACCACACAGAAGTAGGCCTGTAAGTACTTCACTTTTTCCTTTTTGCTGTATATTCTGGAAGTCTTTGGGCAATTGTGGAAGCCTAACAGTCACACAGAAAACCTCAGAGAGCTGTACCACCCACTGCACCTGCTCCTACATTTTTTTTTGCCCCTGTATGCCACCAAACACACTCTGCGGGACATGACAGCATTCTCACCATGTTTTGGCACCTTCTTGAGCCTCTTAAATGCATTTTGAGTGATTTTGAGGCAAATAATTATATATATATGAAATGCAATAATATGTTTTGATCTCTGGAGGATCCAGGATGGCTTCAGACATGACAGAAATGCCGTCCACACCATCTAGGGCCATTTTAGAGCAAAACCAATTATTTTTGGTTTTAGAGCAAAACCAGTTATTTTTGACTGATGGGGCCCCCCAAAAAAGCCTGGAAGTTAACACTTTGCTCACCCCTGATCTAAATAATTTTTTTCTCTAAGTAATGTGTGGTCAAGCAAGGGAAAAACAAAGTAATTGGAGCCTGGATCCTAGAACTGGAAGTCAGGGGCCTTGAGCCTCTCAAGACTAGGCTAGGAGGGGATGAATCACCCTGAAATGATCAGGCACCAAGGATCAAGAACATCAAGACTCCTGTGTAGTTGAGTTCCCTAAAGATCTACAAATCAGAAATGATCTAGTTTGTATCTATCTTTGTATTCACTTAATAGAGTCTTACACATTTTCCTTTTCCTTGAGATAATAATTTTTAAATTTAATTTTTAAATTTAAATTTTTTGTAACATTTTATTATTTTGTCATATTTTTCATAGTAGTCACATTATTCACTGTTTTAGTAGGTGGCATTATTCACTGTATTCTCTGTTCTTACTCTTCTTTGAACAGACATGTGTGTGCAAGTACGCAAAGTAGTTACCTGCCCACCAGTCTTTAGCCTCGCCCTTAAAAACAGTCCTAGGGGCCCTGAATGAGAATTATTTTTTGTTCCTCTTATCCCTACCTTGCCCTTTAGGAGATTAAGCACAGCAGTGATCATAACACATAGTATAAGAAAATATGATAGAAATTGTTCAGTACAATACTAGCAACTGTATGAATTTCTAGAATCATTTGTACGAGCATATTGAGAACTCCAGAACTATAGTATCAAGTAATAATTTGCATACATGATTGAGTCAACTCTGATCAATCACTGCAAATAGGATTTGTGTTTGTTTTCGTTTCCCGTAGAATCTGTTGATATGTTCAGGTTATCAAATGATATCTATAGGTTATATGAACTTCTCTTTGATGTTCTTTAGTTACCTTTTCAACCTGAATATCTTCCCATCTGTCACATACATTTTGAAATCAGTGGATTTAGTTGTACCTAACTACATACGTTTAAGCTATATACTCATTTAGCTGAATGTGTTTATATTTATCTCATTGACTTTCCAATCCCCATTGTGACCCTTTGTTTGCTTCCTGCTCATCAGACTTACAATTTATAACTATAATTATAACTTACAAGATTATAAATTACTTGGACAGAGGTCTGTTTTGGGGTTCATTTTTACAATTATTCTGTAAGGCGGCCTCCCCCAGTTGTCCACGCTTAACCTCTCATAATCCTCCCCTTGCCGCATATCCATGAGAAATTACTTGTGCAATTTCCTCCTCTCCATTTGTATATATGTATGTGTGGATTTTCAGGAAAAATGTCTTGAAAAAGGGGAAGAATCACTTTTGCATGTGCTGCCTGAGGCAATTTACTCACTTTGTCTAATGGTAGGACACAAATTTCACTGCTGTGGGTATAGTACTGATAGGATGGTAAATAAAGGTTCTCATGTTTTCTGGAAAGTGAGACCAACCCAAGACATTTGTTGCCTGAGAAGCGCCAAATACTAACTGTTCACACACACACACTCACCCAAGCCAAGGAGGATCTCCAGCCAAGCCAAATTATTTTGGCACATAATGCAGAAAACCACATTAGTACTCTCCCAGTCAGTGGCAGTAAAAATACAATAAATAGATTAATAACTAAAAATTTGTTATCCTTTCATAATATTCCAGATCAGCTGCTTGATATGACCTCTTCATTCTACCGAATGGTAGGTCAAGCCCTATTGAAAGCATTAAAGGATAACAAACATTTTTTTAATCAGGGTAATTCTGTTTCAAGATTAGGTAAACTTATGGTTCAAAGATCCAAGTTTAGTTTTCTACAGTTCTAAATTGGATTCATAGTTTAGATTATCAGCTAAATTTCTACTGCTTTTTCAGCGCTCATATAAGAGCACTCACATAAGAGTGCTGACTAAGAGCAGCTTCTGGCAAAGATAAATGATAATACAGAGAAACATCATCTTTCCTTAAGGGGAATCTAGCAATTGATCATTTGCATGTATAATTTAAATCCATGAATATTTAAGATTGCCTATCAGTGAACATCTTGGCTGAAATAACAAAAATGAACAGGGTGCCAAAAATAAGTCCCATACTGTTTTGGCCTATTTTTAAAAGTTTGGTTGCAAACTCTTGTGTCAAGGCTGTGGATATTCCTGACTCCCTTCAGTGGACGGGATGGCTGAGTGAGTTGGTTGGGAATCTTTCCAGAAAAAGTGTTGTTGTAGAAAATTGTAGTTGCATACACTGGTATTGCATTGTTTATATTTCTTCTCTCTTATCATAGCTATTGGCCGGCCAGCAAAGAACAAGCGCCCAAAAGAACCAGGAGAGAACAGGATTAAACCTGCTAATAAAAAAGTAAAACCCAAAAATCCCAAATTAAAGGAGAGAGAATCCACAGATGCATCCCCAAAGATTCACTCTATAATGACACAAGTGATGGACAAAGGCCGCTTTCAGAAACCTGCTGCTACTATGAGCCTTTCTGCAGGACAGAGTTTAGAACTGCGGTGTAAAGGAAATACAATTGGATGGAGCTATCCTTCTTATCATGACTCCTTTAAAGACTCGAGGCTCAGGTAAAGTTTTGAAAGAGAGTGATGAATAAAGATGCATCTTAGGTTTCCCAAATTAAAAAAAAAAAAAGAGTAAATTTGAATAGTCTTGCTCAGGCAAAATACATTGGGATATGTCAGGGCCTCGGGTGTGGCCGCGCCGGCAGGCACCGCAGAGGCCAACGCCGCAGTTACCTCCAAGGAGGAGGAGGCGGGTCCGGGCCCTCCGGAGGCCGCAGCCGACGACGGGGGCTGCGCGGCCGCCACGGAGGGCTCCGCCGCCGGGGGGATCGCCGGGACGCCGCGGCGGATGACGATCCCGGCGGGGGTCTCCCCGGCGTGACAGAGGCCGCCACCGAGGATCGTCCCGGCATTGCGGAGGCCGCCGGCCCGGCTCCCGTGCCGCTGGGTGTGGCAGGCAGAGACCCGCTGGAGGAGGCGGGCCCCGGGCCTGATCCCGGGGCACCGCCTACTCGCGAGGCTGCCTCGGAAGAGGCTGAGGCCGCTGCCCTGCCGCCGACGTTCCAGCAGCGGCGGTGCTCAAGGAGGCCAGCCGCCGATCCCGGCGGCTACAGGAGAAACACCTGGGGGCGGGGAGCTCCCAGCTGTAGCGCAGCTGTGAGCCCAGCCGCGTGCTCGGGCTGGATTGGCCGCTGCCCGGCTTAGAGGCCTTTTTAGGCAGACGCGGGGCTGGGAGAGGCACGGAGCAACAACCGTCGGCTTCCAGGATGTCTGCCACCCGTGCCTTGTTCCAGTCCCGTCTGAGCCCACTTCCTGCTGCCTGGTTCCTCCAAGACCCTACCCCAGCGTTTGGTGAAGTAACCTCTTTGCGTTCCGGGTGAAGTAACCCAGTATTTTTTTTTGTTGACGCCTGCTGCTAAGGCCTGCTTTAAGTTCCCCCCAGATTGTGTGCGGCAGCGCTTCTGCGAAGGACTGCACTAGCGCTGCTAGTGCCCGGCTCCGGTCCAGCCCCTGCTTGACCTCCGCCCGCGCTGACAGGATATATACAGAAAAGAGAAGAAACCAAGAGCAGTTGGAGGTATTAGGGAGCACTGCACATCTCTAGTTAGTATGGCATCTTGTGTAAGGCAAAATTCAGTCTGAATGAGATGTGGAAGGGGAAGATAATTCAAGCTGTATGATGGAACATAGGTTCTCAAACAAAATATTTGGAAACTTCAAAGAAGTAAAAAGAACAGCACCAATGCAGCATCCTATTGGAGACATACAATGCTGAGGAGCAGTTTCTTGCCTCATTTAACAGCCACAACAAAACATCTCTTGCCATCCTGCCCCTAGTCGTTTTTGCTATCTCAGTTTCTGCTCTGGAGGGGACCCCCCCACCTCAATAATTATAATGGGCAGAAGAACTTCTGCTACATATATTAGAGGATGTGAAACCATTTTGTCTTATTTGTAATTAATTTTATTTGAATAACTTTCATACGATGTGAAGCATGCTCTTTTTTTTCCTAATACCTATCATATGTTTGCTTCTATAAAATATTTTGAACAAGAATAACATTAGACATTACATACCTCTATAAATATAGGTGCCATTTGGTTGACAGAGGTCTCTGTCTAAATCAGATGTTCCCAGACTTTGGTCCCTCAGGTGTTTTGGGCTTCAGCTCCCAGAATTCCTGACCAGTTCCTGGCCAAGTTGGCTGAGGCTTTTGGGAGTTGAAGTCCAAAACACCGGGATGACCAAAGTCTGGGAGCTACTGGGCTAAATTATGTCCCTTGCTATGATGATTGAATGAAGAAAACTTCAGAATTTGGTTATTATTTAAAGTAAATGAATATATTGATCAGAAGTAAATGTACTAATCTGACCTTGGTACTACCTTCTCCTGGTAGTAGAACTATATGCCTATGGGAGGTAAGAGATTATGCTGATAGTAGCATTGCTACCAGTAGGTTCTCCCAAGGCAGACAAGCTTTTGCCAAGAGGTCAGACTAAATGTGCCAAATACCTATGGGGCCGCAACACTAATAGCAGGTGACAGTGGTGATGGATCTCTCAGATACAATGACAGTGGCACTTTGGCTAATTCTGAAGGAGTACCATGCACAAAAAGGAAATGGTAAACCACTCCTGAATGCCTTTTATCTTAAAAACTCTATGATGGGACAACCCAAAATGAAGCAAGAGATAGTATTAGAAGATGAATCTCCTAGGCCAAGAAGCTTTCAACCAGCTAGTGGGGAAGAACAGAGGACAAGTATGAATAACTTCAGGTCTAATGATGTAACTAGACCCAAGCCAAAAGAATATGCAGCTGCTGACATGTTCAGATGCAAAAGAAAAGTCTGAAGCAACACAAAGTATGTAGTAAGAATATGAAATGTGAGAAGCATGAAATTAGGAAACCTAAAAATTATAAAACAAGTAATGGAACATATAGACATACTTTATTTGAGCAAGCTAAAGTGGACAGGAATGGGACATTTCCAAGTGTTTTGCTCTGGAATTGACAAAGAAGAAATGGGGTGCCATTAAGAGTGCAGAAGGATGTGGTAAAAGCAGTCAGGGGATACAGTGCAAAATCTGGCTTAATGATATCAGGAAGATTTTATTTATGTTCCCACCAAAGAGTAGATTAGGAAGAAATTAAAAGCTTGTACACAAGTGTCCAGAAAGAAATTGGTAATACACAAAAAAACAGGACTTGTTGGTAATTGTAGGCAATTGAAATTCAAGTGAGAAAGAGCACAGCCAAACATTGTAGGAGAAATGAAGCAGGAGAACAAGTTGCTGAATTTTGTGACGCCAACAGTTCTTTGCAAACACATCTTTCAGGCAACTAAAGAGATTACAGTGTACGTGGATGTCACTGGATGGCTAATATAAAAATAAAATAAACTACTGATTGGAAGTGGAAGATGGAAAATGACCATTCTTTCCATCAAAACCAAGAGTGGGGTTGTAGCAGAGACCATGAACTTCTAGTATAAAAAAATTGTGTAAAGCTAAAAAAAGTACACAAAATCAATCATTGTGCCAAAATGCAACAAAATACAAAAGTACATGCTGTAGAAGATAATGTAAAGAACAGATTCGCATCACTAAGCCTAATTGAAGGAAACCAGAAGAACTCTGGACTAAATCAAGGGACATTGTCAGGGACAAATGCAAAAAGACGCTATCTGTAGCCAAAAAGAAAGGAAAGTTTAATTTGATGATTGATGAAACTCTTCAAGCAGTTAAGAATAGCTGAGAAACAAAACTAAAAGATGACAGAAATCAGGTCAGAAGCTGAACACAACTGTTCAGTGACTTGTGCAAAGGGGCAAAGAGAACTTATAATTTAATGAAAAACATAGAAGAAGAAACCAAAAAAGAAAAAGAAACCTCTTCCACAAGTTTCAGTTAAAGTGAAGTTCAAAGCAAGAGTGAGGATGTTACATGACCATCAGGGAAATGTTATATAATGAGAATTTAAAAAGATAGTAAAAGCCATGTACCAAGGAACTATGTGAAAGAGATGACAGTGACAGATTTCTTCCGGGGATGCCATTTGAAGATGAACCCACAGTTTTAGAAAGTAAAGTGGAAAAGGCACTCAAAACACTTGGGAAAAAGAAGTCACAAAGAACAGATGACATAGAGTTGTTTCAAGCTGTAGAAACAGAATCCATTCAAATTGTAACAAAAATATGCCAATGAATATGGAAAAATGACAGTGGCTCACAGAATGGAAATAATAAATGCTCAATTACCAAGAAAGGAGGCATCAGGGAATGCAGTAACCATTGAATTACTCTACTGTTTTCCCATGCAAATAAAATGATGCTCAAGATTTTACAAGAAAGACTTATATTACCATGTATGGATCAAGAAATACCTGATGTCCAAGGTAGGTTCAAAAAAGACAGAGGCTTTAGAGATTATATTGCAAATATATGTTGGATAATAGAGCATACCAAAGGATTTCAGAAGAAAATGAACCTATGTTTTATAGATGATAACAAGGTATTATGAAGATCACGGCAAACTCTAGTTCTCTGTAAAATAAATAGGTCTTCCACAACATCTCATTGTCCTGCTGTATAACCTGTACTTTGAACAAGATGACAAGGTCAGGATGAAATATGCACAGCGTATCAGTAGAAAACAGGAGTAACCTCAAAGATGTGAACTCTGGGGAGTGAAGGTCAACAATTTAAAATCTGCAGGTGACACTATATTACTTGCAGAAAATAGTCAAAATTTGGAACAACTGTTGATGAAAGTTGAGGAAGCAAGTGCAAAAAGAGAATGTTAAAACAAAAGTAATGATCACTGGCATTTTATATAACATTAATGTGGGTAGTGAATATAGTGAAACAGTGAAATATTTCCTGTATTTTGCTCAGTCATTAATCAAAATGGAGTCAAGAAATCAGAAGAAGGTTAAGACTTGGAAGGTCAGTTATGAAGGGACAAGATTTTCAAGTGTAAAGATATAATTACATACCAAAGTCAATGATCCATGCCATAGTGTTTCCAGTTTCTATGTATGGGTATGGAGGCTGGACAGTGAAGAAAGCTGCCAAGAAGAAAACTCATCTGAAATGTGGAGCTAGCACCATGGACCGCTACTGCAAATCAGGCCTCAACTGCCTCTGGCAGCCAAGATGACTGTCATACTGTTGGTATATTAGCCAAGATCCCACATCAGGAGACATAGGCCATTTCTGCACTACAGTGCTATAATGCTATTATTCCATTTTCAACATCCTATGGAATCCTGGGGTTTGCAGTTTAGGAAGGGGCATTTAGATCTCTGTCAGAGAGCTCGTTGGCCTCAGTAAACTACAAATCCCAGAATTCCACAAGGTGTTGAAAGTAGAATAATAGCACTATACCAGTGTAGTGCTACATCTTACATTTTCCACCCAGGCCATATCCATGTTGCCAGAGAGTAGAAGAAGTAAATAAATGTGTCTAGCTCTTTTCCTATAATTAGATGTGCTGTGACAGGCATTTGCAGGGAAATGGCATGGAAATGGCCCAGTTTGGAGGAAACCTTTGCTGCAGAAAAGTTAGTTTGAGTAGGGAGTTTTGGTTCATCATAAAAATGAATTCCAGTGATGTAAGGCAGTCTTACAATATCATAATTACTAAACAGAATACCAGCCATTATGAGATAATGTGATATACTGGAAAAGACAGTAATGCTGAGTAAAGTGAAAAGCAGTAGGAAAAATAAGGAAGTTGAAATTATAGGTGAAAAGACTCAAGGAAACCACAGCATTGAGTTTGCAAGACCTGAGCAGATTATCTGATGACCAGGGCTCTTGGAAGTCTCCCATTCATAGTGTCAAAGTCAACTTGACAGCAAAGAACATCAAAACATGCAAACAAGAGAATATATTGCTGAAGAGTAAGTGTAGACCTAAAACTATTATAAAATAAAGACTACTACAGTGGCATTAACATCTTTTCCCAAAAGTTCTTTTAGTGCGGTTTCACAGGGGTATCTTGTTTCCTTTCTTTGAAGGCAGACCTTATATTTCACTGAGACAAGAACCATCCGTTGCCCCAAGAAAAGACTTAGGGCCTTTCCACATTACACTGTTGTAGTGCTATTATTCCACTTCCAACATCCTGTGGAATTCTGGGGTTTGTAGTTGACTGGGGCCAAAGAACTCTCTGGCTGAGAATTCTAAATGTCCTTCCCTAAACTGCAAACTTTCCATAGGATGGATTCCATAGGATGTTGAAAGTGGAATAATAGCACTATAACAGTGCAGTGCAGAAAGGCCCCTACAGAAGAACAGTTACTATGGCCCTTTCCACATGACGATGGCATCCCGGCATGGAGACATGAGAGAAGCGGGACCGCAATGATACTTCCGCATGATGTCGTCGTGGTCCCACCCTTCTTGCATCGCCAGCTGGTGCAATCATGGGCTATATCATTGACATAGTAACTCTGTCAGTGACCCCTGATTGTGTGAGCCTTCTGTTGCAGCCAGCCATGAAGCATGATCCACATGCTTCCTTCCCTATTGCAGTGTGGGAAGAAGACCGGCTGTAGTCCAGAAGAACGGAGTATGTCCCTTGCGCTTCCTTCCAGAGACAGCCGGTCATGTGTGGAGAGGAGCGTTGGGAACATGCTCCCATCCTGGCAGAGGTGCTGCCATGATTGTGACAGGACGACACAAAAGAGTGTCATCATGTGGAAAAGGTCTGTATTTCTGGAGACTTGAGCCATTTCCACACTAGCCTGTTATAGTGCTATTATTCCACTTTCAACATCCTATGGAATCCTGGAATTTGCAGTTTAGGGAGGGTCTTTTGAGGCTCCTTTCTAAACTGTAAACTCCAAGATTCCATCGGTGTTGAAAGTGGAATAATAGCACTGCAACAGGCTAGTGCGGAAATGGTCTTGGGTTCAAATCTCTGCTTGGCCATGGAAACCAACTGGGTGATTCTGGCCAAGTCATATTCTCTCAGCCTCAAAAAGAAATTTTACTTCATTCATTCAGGACTGTCTAGTAGTCACTTCTGACAAAGATGAGTGGCAAGGGCCTTCAGCCATTGTCATTAACTTCATTAGGGATTTAATTGGTAGATCTGACAGACTTTCAGTTCTTTATTGTCCGTGAAGTTTCTTGCTCTCATGTGTACAGACTGTGAGTATTTGAGTAAATAGAAGTGTTTGTTAGTGAAATGCATTATCATTTCTCAAGGTTAAAAGAAATAGAGATTGTGAGAGTGAAACAGAAACAGGTAAGTGCCAGGAAATATTTCAGCAGTTAGTATTTATTTAGCGGGGGGGGGGGGGGCTGGAGTAACATGGTTAGATTTTATTCACATGATAAACTTATACAATTTTCTTTAAAAAAAACCACAGTTATTTTGTGAAGTTAGAAAAGATGAATAGAATATTCTTGTTCCAAAATTGTGAATGAAAATGAAGTATTACACCCTAGCAGTTTAGAATGCCAAGTGTTGACTAAATTTAAAAAAAAAAAAGCTTAAAAAATAAGAAGGAAGCTGGAATCCTTTTGGGGACTTATGTCTGTGTAAGTGGATTTGCACATGTAGGATTTAGAATTGCACTGTTGTTTTAATGTCCATACTCAGTAAAGGGCTGCTGTTATATTACTACATAGCAAAGTTAGCAAACTGCCTAATATACATTGGTGCCCAATACACATCAGGACCAATATTGTCCAGCCATGCGCTGCATCAATCCTAATGTACATTGCATAAGTCCTGACGTGCATTGGGCACTGATGTACATCAGGCATTCTTGCTGATGTCCTGTTATGCATGTTATGAGAGTTAAGGGTTTTTTTAGTGCCACAGCTGCATAGCTAGGTATACATAAAGTTATGTGAGGTAACAGGTCATATAGGATTCTGACAATCATTAAAAATTATGCACAAGCACACATATTTGAATATTTCTTGAATGGTCTATATGTCAGCCATTAAAATGAATGGGTTATCTTGAGTGTTGCTTTTATTTTCCAGTATCCCACAACAACAACCACAGTAATTATTTTGAAATGGCACATTTTTATTGCACAAACAGTTTGCTTGGAGTTGGCAGAATTTGTCTGCCTTCCCTTGCCACCACTGCGTGACCAGATGGGGGAAAAACAACTGCTAGTGGAACACAACAAGATGATTTCAGACGTAGCATCCAATCCATCTATGTCATGCCCCCGCTCTGCTTACTTTTTTATCTTTCTTGAAACCAGTGTTCAGATAACGGAGAGTAAAAGCTGCACATCTTTTCCTGCTGGTAGTGAGAGAGATCTAACTTTTCACTCAGGTTCGTGCCAGGGACCATGGAACCATGGAACTGCACAGTAAATGTTCTGTATAAAAGAAATTCAGCTGAACATGTATATTTAAAAAAATAGGATAAATGATATTTAAATCAGAACTTTATGTTGATTGTCCACAGACTTTTAACATTTAAGCTTCATTACATAGGGGCCATGATTCTGCATTGGGGGACATATGGTTATTTAGTCACTTCTGAATAATTACATTTCCCAATACTAGACTCCAAAAGCTCGCTTTGTAAGCAACACCATCCTTCCTAATACAGTGATATCCTTGTTGGAGAATGAGCGGATGAATGAGGGCATGTCCAGCCATTTTCCTGTTAGCCCTGAAAGTACATCATCTGCAGTGACCTCCAGGACTCCTCATGGGGTCTCTGCAGATGACATTCTTGCAGTGCATTTAGTGACAGGAAAATAGCTGGATGCATCCTCACTCATACTCCACACTCTGACGACTTAGAAATGGCTGGATTGCAGGGTGAGTAGGGGGCTATACTCCTTACAAGGTAGGTTTGGGGAGAATTTTGATTGTTGCATAGTCAGAACAGAATTCATACCTGTACAACCACCAAAAAAGGGAATTTGATGAAGTAGATCTAAGAGAAATGTAAGGTCCTACACTTAGGCAATAAAAATAGAATACACAAATATAGGATTGGGCACATGTGTCTGGAAAACAGTATGTGTGAAAGGGATCTAGGAGTCTCAGTAGATCACGTGCTGAACATGAGTCAGCAGTGTGATGCAGCAGCCAAGAAAGCTAGCATGATTCTTGGTTGCATCAATAGGAGTATGATGTCTAAGTCAAGGGAGGTAATGGTACCACTCTATTCTGCTTCAGTTAGACCTCATCTGGAATACCGTGTCCAGTTCTGGGCACCTCTATTCAAGAAGGATATCGACAAGCTGGAATGTGTCCAGAGGGTGACCAAAATGGTGAAGGATCTGGAAGCCATGCCCTATGAGAAGCAGCTTAGGGAGCTGGGTATGTTTAGTCTGCAGAAGAGAAGGTTAAGAGGAGATGTGATAGCCATGTTTAAATATTTGAAGGGATGTCATGTCAAGGAGGGAGTGGCTTTGTTTTCTGCTGCTTCAGAGACTAGGACAAGGAGCAATGGATTCAAGCTGCAGGAAAGGAGATTCCATTTGAACCTCAGGAAGAGCTTCCTGATGGTCAGAGCTGTCCGGCAGTGGAATATGCTGTCTCGGAGTGTGGTGGAGTCTCCTTCTTTGGAGGTTTTTAAGCAGAGGCTGGATGGCCATCTGTTAGGAATGCATTGATGTGTGTTCCTGCATTGCAAGGGGTTGGACTGGATGGCCCCTGTGGTCTCTTCCAACTCTATGATTCTATGATTCTAACCAATGAGATGCCAGCCTATGCCTTTTAAAAAGAAGTACTTGAATTACATATTTTTGTGGTCAGCATCACATCATACCCTCTGGTTTGTGTTCTGCATGTTGTCATTTGTTGTTTAAATAACTGAATACATTACAAGTTTAAATTCCTTGGTTCAGATATGAGTTTAGCCATGCATTTGAAGATGGCCATAGGTTGGTCGCTATTTCTTATTCACTGCTATTTCATCTGTAATAATTGAGTAGTCATACTGTTTGACATGTTGTAAATAGTTTATAAGTGTTGGGGAAAACATTTGAGAATAAGTCTTACTGCATTTGGTGGGATCTACTTTTAAGTAAACAGGTTTACAATATGCACATATCTGTCACTTCCCTAATTAATTAGACCAAATACATAGGGTTATGCAATGTAGTTAACAGACAATTCAGCCTTTTTCAAAGGTACTAAAACTGAAATACTGGGGGCAAAGAATGCACAGATGTAGACATCATTCAAACCAAAGGTAAAGAAGCCATTAATCTGTCAGATTCAGTAAGCTAGTATATTAAACTATACTCATATACCATAGTATATGAAACTATACTAATCTCTGCTCAGCTATGGAAACCCACTGGGTGATCTTCCTCAAATCACACTCTCAACCTGAGAGAAAGGCAAAGGCAAACCCCCTTGGAACAAATCTTGCCAAGAAAAACTTATGATGGATGCATTTTAGGGTCGCTATGAATTGGAAATAGCATGAAGGTAAATATCAACAAGTATATGAAAATTTGCTTTTATTTCCAGTTAGCTGAATCTGTGGGAGACCAGTAGATGGCAGATTTCAGCTGTAAAAGAAATTGCCACCTACCTTGTTCAGAATTAAGTAATTGTGTAATGAATGTGATGACACAGCTGGCTTTACTTTTCATGACTGTTCGTGTAATTTTAGACACACAGTCCACTGAAATACTAGAATGCTTGACTATAAAAATAGATTTAGACAAATTAGGATTATTAGCTGAGAACATAAATGAAATTTTTAAAGGAAATGGCAAATTTTTAAATAATGAGTTTCTGTACTTAAGTTATGTATAGACTCAATATTTTACGTCCGGATAGTGGAATTCTGAATGCCTTTTAAAACACAAGGGCTGCCAGATTTGAGCATGGGTTCTAAATCTGACCTCTTGTTTATACTGAAGAAATATAAGATTTTGTTAACCAAGAGAGGCTCACCAGTAAGGTACTCTTCTCTTTTCTCTGCAGAGTAGTCTACTTAAATTTCAAAGGCCTACCCTGAAAAGGAGAGCCATAAAGGATGTAGTGTTCCTACAGTTATAAACACTCTGATTTTTTTCTTGGTATATTACAACATATACCTGTTGTTATTTATTTGCAAGGAAAATCAGCCATATTCAGTTCATGCATAGGTTTGCAGCTTCATCTTGCGCACTTAATTCTTCCACAGAAATCAATGGGACATAGAAGTGCTTAACTCTGGAAGGACCAAATCTATAATATTGTTAAGCTTCAATTAAAAATAACTTGATGCAATTTTTAAGCTGAAAATTTCTGCGCTATGTCTCAGTCTCCTAACTGGGTCCCCAAAGTGGCTTTCAGATTACCCATTAAATATATGATATTAATATAACTACATAACAAATATAGCATCTTAATAATTAAAAGCAACAAAAGAGGAACATAAAACAGTTTTGCCAGTTTAAAACTCCTGCCATCAGAAGTGAAAAATAGATGAAAGGCACAGTATATTAAAAAGATCTTTGCTACCTTCATGCAACTGTTCAATGACCAATTGAACCTCTTTTGGAGGCCAGGAGTTCCGCAAACTTGTTTCTGTATTCCCCATCTGTCTGCCACATGCCGTGCTACGAATATTGGAATGTGAGGTAAACTCTTGAATGCCGAATACAGTGCATGAGCAAGTTCATGTAGGGGAAACTGTTCTTCAAATAAGGAAAGGTTGCAACTTATATTAAGTAACATCCAGGCTCCCAATTAACTGAAAGTGTTCATTTGAAAAGAACAGACTGGCTGTATCTAATATGACAGTTTAAATGTTAGAAATCTGTTCAGTGCTAAGCACCTCTGTAGCCCTTATTGATGCTGAAGGAAAATTGCTAATTAGGTTGGTGGTGATTAGAGCTTATTTTAATTTGAGCATCCCAAAGTAGATTTTTCATGCTTCTTTGCTTTAATGCTAGCTATGCAATATAAATCTTATAATTACAAATTGCAAATCTAATTTTCTACTTCTGTGGGTCTTTGCCAAGCATACTGTGAACAAGCAGAAATTTATTGTTGTCAAAAATGTGTTCTCACTAGCATGCATTAACTGCTTAGAGCATCTAAGTTGTTTATGCAGAATCTCAAAGCAGCTGAAGAGCCTGCATAGGCCAGTTGCTTGAAGATCACTAGCAGATCAGCAAATCAGGTAACACAGTATGCCACAGATGAAAGCAAACAAGGGCCTCCAGAAAAGTGACTGTAGCAGAAATAGCTTGAGATGACTTAATCAAATGAGCCAGGGGACATGCTGCAGGGGAAGAAAGAGATTAGCCTCATATCAGAAGTATGTGTACTGAAAATTTGATAAGGAGCATCTACAACAAATGTATGCCATCCCCAAATTCCCTCTAGAATTTTACATGTCAAAAGTTTGGACATAGAAAATTGAAACCAAAATCTTCCTCCTGTGCATAAAATGATTTTGTTTATTGAAGATATTTTCATCTAATTTGGGCAGGCGTGCCCCTACAGCACAATTTACCCTATTTACTAGGCCATTCCAACTCTCTTTGGGTATTTTCAGGGGGTAGAGGGTATGGGATGAACAGAAGGGGAAGTCAACTCCCACCAGCCCAGTCGCGCATGTCTAAATCTATATCCAACTGAATGTGATCCAAGTGAATATTTATTCTTAATAATTAAAGTATTTTTGGATGTAATTGATTGCCACTTTAAAAATACTAAAATAAGAATGTTTCCATTAGTGTAACTGTACAACTTCTTTGAGTGGGGCAGTAGCCCTGAATGTGCCTGGCAGAAACCAAGCAAGTAACAGTTTCCTTCAGTATTACCAAGGGGAAGCAAATAGGATTCTACTGATAGGTAGGCAAACTTTCCTTGGCTTAATTCAAACTGTGACTGGAAATTATATGAGTAAATTGGAGTTATACTGGAACGCCCAGTGGTTTTGGTAAATTGCCAGCCTGAACTATCAACCTCTGCTGTGAGTTGCCAAAACCCTTACCTGGCACCTGTGATTGTGGGTGGCAGGTGTAACAGGGAAGGAAGAAGCCTACTTTTTCTCCCTTCCCTGTCTAATGCTTGAAAATCTGCTACAGCAGCATTCCAAATGACAAGGAGGAAGCAGAGGAGAGCAAGAGAGGAGGAACAGAAGAATAAGTGGGAGGCTTTCCTCCCTCCGTATTAAATTGTCTGCTAATTGTGGGGTTGGATGACTGAAGAATCCCTGCATGTCAGTGCTATTACATGAGTGCTAGGGACTCTCTGGATCTCTAGATAATACTAGACCAGAACGTGCTTCATTCCTGGCCAGGCTGGGTTGGTGTTTGGGAGTTGGTGTCCAAAATCTTCCCTCATACCACAGTTAGATGACAAACAAACTTCGAAAATTCCAACCAGCAATTTTTTTTTTTACAATTCCACCTACCTCTTTGTTTATTTTAATATACATTTTCTGTTGTATCAGTCTTTATTTAAACAAATTCTCAAATTCTTTTCAAACGTATTTCCTTCCTTAAGGAAAGAACCACCATAATAGCCTGGCGTAACAAGCCAAAAGTATAGCAGATCTTATCTTCATCTTGCTAGTGTTGGATCATCTGAGACTGTGATTTGAATATAGGAGGTTGGGTAACAGAAAATGTTCTTGCACACTTCATAAACTTTGAAGGAGGAAATGTGAGAGATTTCTGATTACTGGATTCCTGAGCTGTTCCTGACTATGATATGACATAAATGGCATCTTCAGAGAATCCACTACATGGTCAGCATTTAATACTGAATTAAACCTGTTATAAGGCATGGTAGGTATTCCCTGCAGAATGGTTAATATACTTGCATACTTGTAAGTCATATTTTAGTGTATTTCCTTGGATTTTAGGTGTCATGAATGAATAGAAAATGCCTGATATAAAAGGAAAGAAATTTTAGCAGAAAAGTAGTAATGATAATTTTATTACTGCTACCTTGTTCCTCTACCAATGTCCACAGAGAAGCCTATTGAAGGGATGAGTAAAATAAACATGGAGGGGATGGCCATGCTTGCTGGGGGGTCCTGGGAGTTATAATCTAAGACATGTAGCTTGCCTAAGCCCTTATAAAAATTGTTTCCCACAAATGTGTAGTATGTCATATAGTTGTTCTGTACCTTCAAGTTTTTTTTTACTTAGGGCAACCCTAAAGCGACCCTATCCTGAAGTTTTCTGGGGACTGAGATTGTATGATGCACCCAGGGTCACCCAGTTTTTTTTTTTTTAATGGCAAATAGGAGGAGCGAGAAAATAATTGTTTTGGGACCAAGTCCCATATCTGATCATTGGCCATTCTGCCCGGGTTTAAAGACATTTGTATCTGGGAAAGATGCTAAATAATTAAATATCACAGACAGGTTGGTCATGTTGCTATTCTATCACTGGACATATTGAGAAGTATGAAATTTGAGTGTCACATTATTAATAAGTGTAGTGTGGTGCAGTGGTCTGAGCGTTGGACTACTATCATTTTGTTCGGTGGTGAGACAAGTGGCGTAGCAAGCCAATTAGGAAATAGTCTGGTGGAATGTACGGCTGGAAATGTACATGTCATAACAGCTGGTTGATTCCAACTAGATGGTGCATTGCAAAAATGGCTTCAAACTGGATCTCTTTGAAATAGCATGTCAATGATATGTCTTGGCAAATAGTTAGCATGCACTCTGTGGAACCTATTTTGCTTAATTACTCTTCTCAATTGTACTTTGCTTTATTGTGCTCTGAATTTTTTTTCACCTTTAAATTTAATGGAGTTAATTAAAAGTGAATACTGGAATCAACAATCCAAGGAGGAATCTCTGATTTGCCCGTGTGCCATATTTAAGAAGAAGGAAAGGGAACACAAGCTGCACCTCACACAGTTGTGTCTGGGAAGGAGACTAATTGTAACTCAAATGTCCTGGGCTACCTCCTACCCTAGTCAGAAGTAAAACTAGAAAGGAGCAGTTGGCAGAGTTTCTGGGGAATACTCTTCTATATAACCTTCTCTGCTGTATAGCCTTCATGCTGAATACTTGCACTGCTGATGTTTCACTGGATTCCTCCACATGGGTCAAATGTGTCATGAGATTGTGGTATTTGTTGCTCTAGTTCTTTGTTTGTTTTTAATGAAATTCCTTTGTCCCAGGCTGTTTTCTGGCAGTTCTCAGGACCAGTGTGTTTCTTTTTAATCATGAAGCTAACAGAACAAAATAGTCTCTTTCCCTTTTCCTCCTCTAGTTTTTTTTTTAATTCTTAGAATTATGGTTGCATCAGCACAACAATAAAGTGGCACTTTTATACTTTAACAAGGAAAAAAAGTTCTAAAAGAAAGGAGAAAATTGGACTATAGGATTATGTCAGCAAGCTATGGCTCCATTTTTGTCTCATAAAAAAAAAAGTCAGAAAAGCCCTAGTGCAGAGCCAAGAAATTATAACAAAGAGTCCCCCAAAAGGAAGGAAATGAGTGGATACAGGACCGACAGCTTACAAACACCAAGGAGCAATCTTGAATGAGCTCACTCTTCTTTAGACCAGTCTGGAAGAGCCTATTTTTGTGTTGTAAAAGATTATGTATCAAGGATTGCAACTGGACCAGTTTCTGCCAATTATAATGTTTTGCTAGGTTGTGTACTGCTGAGCTGGAGGAAGAAGGACTTGCACCCATGCCATGTATTCTCAAGCGAGTACAAAGGATAGTATCTCCTTCCCAGACAATATTTGTATAATGCTAGCTCACCAAGACCCTCTGAACCTGTGTTAGTGTGACAAGAATTTCTGAACTGAATTATTGTAATTCAGAACAGCCTAATCGCAAAACTGAATCCTAGGCAGTTGTGTATACATCAGATTAATCGGTGGGGGTTGCAGGCTGTTATAATGACTTAAGCTGGCTGTTTGTGTTTACTGCAAGAAACACAGTTCCGCACTTAAAATAGCTAGTGTGTCCTGTTTTTCTTTTATTTTAGGATTAGTATAGTATGTTAGTATATTAGCAGAAATTTGATAAGAGCAACCCTTTTCACAATAACACTGCAGTCCAATACACACTGATTAGGACATGAGCCCCTGTTAAATTACGTACTTTCTAAGTCCTTCCAAATAAGTATGCGTGGGATTGGGCAGCATTTGTATTAGAAATAAAACCTAAGACAGCAACTTGTGTTATATCAATTTGTAAAGAATGTGCTTTTGAGCAGCGCTCTATTTTGTACATCTTAAAAATAAAAATTCTTAGTCAAAATAAGCTAAATATTGTGCTAGGAAAAAATAAATTCTGGAGTGTTATGTGAATTTTAAATTCATATTTAAATTCACATAAATTATGTGAATTCAGTATATTCCCTTATTTCTTTTACATAATATCTGCTCCTGTGGGTGTTTAGGAGAACGAAGAAATTATGCAGGACCCTAAAGCACTGCTTTCTTTTGTTTTTAAAAATTATTTATTAATTTTAACACAATCTAATTCACAATCAAAGAAATATACATTCGGAAAAAAGAAAAAGCAGAATGAATAGAGAGAAAAGAAAGAAAATTTAAAATTAAACAAATAAAAACACAATACTAAAACACTACACTAAAGCACAGGATACTAACTTCATGAAACACAAAAGGGCTCTGACCCCCTCAAGTCAAACTATAGTGAAAGGGGAAAAAATAATAAAAATATTATTCTACCATTACAGATCCAAGTAAATGATCTTACTAGAATTACTACTGACCATAACCACAGATTATTGCATCATTAGAATTCATATTACTCAAAAGGTCCATAAACAGTTTCCAGTCTTTAAAAAAAAAAATCTTCAGTTGGCTTACGCTTTAAAACCCAGGTTTGTTTAACAATTTGGGCTAACTCAGCAACCTTAACAATCTATTATTCTGTCATTGGTGCTTCAGTCCATTTCCAGGTTTGATCAAACAGTGTTCTTGCTGGTGTTATCAAGAAGTAATTCATATTTACTATCCAAGTCTTTATTCATAATACCCAGCAAAAACATTTCTGGTGATATTACAAAAACCACTTTTACTTTTTTTTAATTAACATGTAAATCTTATTCCAATAACTTTTCACCTTCTTACAAGTCCAGCACATATGGAAAAAGGAGCCTTCCTTCTCCTGACATCCCCAACATTGATTTGAAACATCATTAAACATTTTCAATAGCTTGTTTGGGGTAAAGTACCATAGATACATCATACATCATCTTATACATGTTTTCTTTTAAATTACTACACAGAGTAAATTTTATGTCTTTTGACCACATTTTTCCCATAAATACATTGTGCCCCAAATTTTGGGCCCACTTTATCATATGTTCTTTTACTGGTACATCTTCTGTCTCTAGTTTCAAAAAGAATTTGTACACTTTTTAATGACATCATTATCATCTTTACATAACTCTAAATAAAATTCATTTTCTCCAGCCTCTATGGCTAGGTCTCTTATATCTTGATTAAATCTATCCTTGAGCTGCACTGAAGCAAATAAATTAAGATCTTTTGCCAGTTGAAATCTTTGCTTGAAGCATTACTTTTTAACCACTGGAAAAAAACATACTGATTCTGACCTGAGTTCAAAGAATAGTATAGAATTGCATAGAATAAACAAACAACATAAACAAGGCCATTTAAGGTGAGGGTTAAATACCGATAGCACAATTCAGGAAATGATCTTGCCTGCATTCAATTTAAAAGAATAATGTGGTGTTGATTATGGCATTAGTGAGATTTAAATCAATAGGACACTCACGGAGGGCCCTGCCACTGCTTTTCACACCATGCTTTGCTTGTTGGAGGGGGCTGGACATGTTATCCTTCAGTACCCTGCTCTCCAGCAACTTACTTCTTTGGTTGGTGTGGCTGCCTGGCTCCTAAGGTGATTTTTGGAGGGCTGAGTTGGGAGACGTAGCTATGTCAACAAAACTCCATCATTGTAGCTATAGCTGATGATACAGTTTTTCATCCACTATCATTAGGAAATACACTTGCCTCTTAATTTCTGTAATTTGTTCTGTTCTTAGTAATATAATCTAGACCAGTGCTTCCTATGCTATCTGATGTGGGGAACCAGCAGGGCTTTTCCCGTGGTCTGCCAAAGACCAGCATCATACTTGTACTATCAGCTGCTACTGTTTCTTTTTTTCTTGGAAACTTGCTGTGGACTAGCAGCTATTGCTTGAGGACCAGCACCAGTGTTACCCTGACTTTCGGGGGTCCCGTGGGGGACACCTTGATTTGCTCCAAGTTACAAAGGTTGGGGAAATTAGCGGAGCACTGACTATAGCAAACAAGGGGCAGAGTAACCCAGCAGGATCTTTTACCCAACTTTTACGGAGCCAGGCCAAGCCAAAACGCCAGACTAACCTATCAAATAAATGGATTTTATTGAATGAAAATGTTCTCATGCACCAACGCACTCACTCACTCACGGACACAAGGCCTATTGAGAAGAGAAAGAGGTGAAAAATTGATAGAGAATATAGCAAGCGATTGTAGAGGCAGTGATACTGCACCTATCCTGAAGTCTTTGGTCCAGGAAGTGGCGAGACGAATGGAGCTCAGCAAAGAGACTGCTGAGGGGATCACTCAACTAACAGAGTGCCAGTCTGCTAGCATGGCGGGGAGTGCTCTGAAAAGACCCTCAAAAACTAGGACTACTTGTAGGGCAGAACATACCTCAAGGGCAGACCCTCTCCCAGGGAGAACAATGTCACAGCAAAGGAAGGAATGCCAAACAATAGCCACTTGGTTTGCATGATGGGTCTATGCCATGTTGCAAATGTTTCAGAGTTTCAGTTGCAAAGGGTTGCAGTGTAAATTTATGTAGATGGACCTCACCTTGTAGGATTTTTCCAGAGTCACAGTTGCTCAACCTGGGGAAAACATGCTAATCCCCTCAAGTTGGCTCCTCTTGGCTGAGGACCCTTCATGGATTTGCACAGCTTGAGGTCTCCTTGGGCTACATGACTGGGGATTTTTCTGGCCTGACCTAATTCTCAGTCGTTCAACCTCTTCGCCTACATGCCCATGTGGGCAACCTCTCTGGTATGGTGGGCATATCTGATATCAAATTTATAGTCCCCGGGATAGGGTGTCACAGTGGGGTAACACCAGTCCACAGACCACCACTTTGGGTAGCATTAACCTATACTTTGGATAGCATTAATCTGTTCCTTCTCAAAAGTATTGATGAGCAAATAGAAGAAAATAGACACCTGCAGATGTCTACAAGGAGGAAACAAAGGTGCACTGGAAATTTTTAGGATACTTTTGGAAACAGGAAAGGTGAAGTTGTGGTCCTCCAGATGTTCTTGGATTGTGTATTTCTCCCATCTTCACTGATTATACTGGGTGGAACTGATGGCAACTGAAGTTGTACAACACCACAGAATTAGAGGTTCCCATTCTTGTTCTAGTATGCTAATTTAATAATGCAAGGTCTTTGTAAAAATATGAAGCTGATGATGTAACAATGTAGATGTAGATGGTGCCACCTGTAACTTTCTTTTTCATAGAAGAAGTAGTGGTTATCCTGGAATACCACTTTATTTTCTAGTTCACACATGTGCCAGGCATGTGTCATCCATTTATAAGGGGAAGATTTTATGAAAGTTCCTGCTAAAATATATCGATTAGTTTTCAAGTTGCTAAATTCTTCCTCCCACAACCTAATATGGCTCTGTCTTTGAAAACAAGTAAATAAGCAGCTACTGTTTAAAGTTGCCTGCAGTACAGCTTTTGTCCAGTTTTTACAGGCGTAATCAGAATAGATGTATAGATTTTGAAAAATTGGATTCTTTACCAAGAAACTGATATTGATTGCTGACTGGCTTCTGTGTACAGAGTTAGTGAATTAATTAATGCTGACCTTAATTTGTTTCATGCAATGAGCAATCTAACCATTGTTATCAGATTATTTACTTGTTGAATCAGAATGCTCCAGGCACAACTGCTTCTCAGTATTGTATATGTTCAGTATTGCATATCTTACAGTTTGTTCTGCAGAAATATAACTATAAAGTACAGTCAGATTATTTACTTTTGAGCTAATTCCACAACAGGGAGTTTAAATAAACATAGGTAATTTGAAAGAAAAGTCCCATCGCTATCACCAGGCATGGCCTCTGAACCTGGAAATCAAAAATAAAATAGCAGCCTAGATGAATCCTTCTTCAGCATGCACCTCTCATCTGCAGAATTTGTCAGAAGACATTTGCAAGGGGGGAAAAACACCCTCTTCTTTTTTTTGGAATGACAGTATCCAACATCTATATCCAACTCATGTGGGCTGATAACACACTGTGAGATTTTCAATAAAACACATGCAAAATAAGACACGTGCAAAACTGACACCTACCTTTGACATTGCATTTGATTTCTTTCACAGGTGAACAAATCCCACATTGTATTATCATGTTTGTCATTTTGATCCCAAAGGCACCTGCAGAGAAGTAGGAGTTCTTGTTAGTATTAATCCTACATCAGTACCTTCAGCGATGTAAAGCCAGTGACATTTAATTAAGAGTATTTGCGATGCAGTTATGAGCAGTGAACATTTTTGGTCATGTAAATCTTTTGGATAACTCTCTGTCAGAGTGTCATTTCTACCTCAGGGTCAGCACTGGCTTTTGGAATAAAAAACATTTTTGGTAAAAATTTTCAAAGTGCTAAAAGTCTGATTGAAATGATCACATGAAATGTTTCACAAGGTAAGCTTTTTGAATAAGGCAGGAAATGTGTAAACACTAAATTGTACGGAAATTATCATAGAAATATTTCATGACAGGGTAAAAAGCAATTAGGAGATGTTTCTAGTCCTTCTGTTCCCAAAGGTAATACCGGAAGCATCAAGAGTCCTAAAGGCTGATACTTATCCTAAAAGATAAACATTGTTCATGACTTTTAAGCAAATTTTTGTTTCAGTGTTTCTGTTTTTTGACAAGGAAAGATTGGTGAGTGAAATAGATGTGAAATCAAATAATGAAATGAGATAATAGAAAAGTATAAAAGCAGCATAAGCTGAGTTTGGTTGTTCTTTGTCTTTGTTCTTACTAGCATCAAGCAACATGACAGATTTGGTCAGCTGATCCTGGGAAATTCTACCGCAGCAGACACTGGTGAATATAGCTGCTGGCTACTGGTCTGCAATGGGTACAGTTGCAAGAAGGATGAGTCAAAAACTGGTTCAACATACATATTTTTTGCAGGTAATGGAGTGGAGAGCTGCTTCCAAAGATAATATTTAAGATAGGAGTTTTTATTTCTCTGTCACAACATTCCAGTATCTCAACTCTGACCTCTCCTAGACTGCCTCAGGTACAACAACAGCACCTTGCAGTTATACAGACTGAATAAGTAGGCAAGAGTAGCTAGAAGGCAGATGTAGCTCTACTGTTAGGTTCCTTAGTGATTTTCAGCAAATAATCTGGAGTACATTCTGGCGTTGAAGAACTGTGAATTTGGATCTGGTATTCTTTCTTGGCTCACAGTTTCTTGGCTTATAAAACTTACATACACTAAAAAGGAAAAGAAAATAAGAAAGAACAAGAATGAGAAATAAGAAAGAGTACAGAAAAGAAAAATGATTTCCAATCTTCCTTATGACAATTACAAATACATGCACTTAAAACATTGCTCATCTCATAAAAAACTATCTTCTTATTCCAATAAACTAATTTCATTAATTGTTAACCTCCAAATCTCCAGTTCTCACTTTTTATTTCTCCCCAAACTTTAGAAAACTATCATTAACAACTCAGAAAACTATCACTAACAACTTTTCTCTAGTCAAATCAATTAAACATATCCATTTCTATTAACTCTAATGCATCCCTCCTTTCCCAGAGACAGCTAACGTCTTTTTGCTCGTTCTAAACTTTCTAAACAATAATTTCTTAATTTATGCTATGACAGACTCTATGATCTATTATCCACTGCAAAGTTGTAAGATACTTCAAATCCACTTATATTTCTATTAATCTATCCTTACATTATAACCAAAATATTATATGGTAACTACCCTATTTGCTGGTGTATAAGACTCACTCCCCCCCCAAGAAAGACTGTATGAGAATGGAGTACATCTTATACACCAGTGCATCTTATATGCTGGCAAGTAGTATTTGCCAGTGTATAAATGGGGCCCGCCTTATATGCTGCTACATCTTATACGCTAGCAAATATGGTATATATCATTTGACAAAAGCTCATTTTCTAAAAACTCATTTTATAAGCATTCTCTTTAAAAACATAACATTATCCACATTTTTATCTTTTCAGTCACATATCTTTCTATTAATCCATTAGTACATTATCAACAGAGTTTATAATCTGTTCACCCCACCTTCTCAAGCATCTTCCATTTTATGTTTAACTTTTGGCTTCTTTGTCTGATTTACAAACTTAAACATTCTCCTTGTGATTGTTCAAGTGATGTTGCAATTACATGACAGACATTATTTGCAATAAAAACACCACTTTGAGCAAAATATTCTCACCATCCCAATGGTTCCCCCATCAACAACAACTTCCGTTCCTCTGCCTCCCAAGAAATACTTCTCCAATACCTTCCATATTCCTGTACATTGCTCCTGAAACAACAAGGCATCCACCATCATCTTAACATCCTCACATTATGTAATTTTTTCCTCATCTTTAAAATTTAATTCATAAATTCAGGTTGGACTTCCATATTCATATGAATTTCCTTATTTGGATCTTTCCCCTTCTCGTCAGTTCGACTTTCCAATCTTTTCTGTTCACTTTGTGTTGAAGCCCCAGTTGCTTGATTCACAGACCAGCAGTAATTGTGAGAACTGAAGCCGCTGTCAGAGCTGCTGATGACGAGCAGCAGCTGTTGGTCCCTGTGGCTCTGGCTGGAGAGGAGTCCTGCAGCTTAAGAGCTCCCCTGCTGCCATGGACCAAGCAGGCTGGGATATTCCTCTGCCTGCTCCTTTAGGGCAACAGGGATCTGATTCTGAAGATGGTTTGGAGCCTGTGCCAATCAGCCCACAAACAAGGCAGAGACTCAAGAGGGCTGAGCAAAGGGAGGCTTCCTTGATTTAAGTTCAAGAAGCAGTGACTAGCCACACCTGTCTCTGGGGCTATATAACTGCCTGCCTGGAAGCTTTCCTTTGCTTGTGGCAAACTTCTTTCAAGCCCTCCTCTGGCCTGTTCCTTGTTCCCAGCACCCGGTTTCTGCTACCTTGAATTGATCTCTTGACCCTTGGCTTTTGGAACTCTGACTATGGCTTTCGCTTGATGCTCTGGTGAATGAACTCCCTTGTGTAAAGTGCTTGCTAGTCTCCTCCTGGCTGGACTTTGCTGGCTCTCACACTCCCTTCTCTGGGCTGGCTCCCCACCTCGGTCTCTGACCTTGACAGTCATGGGGTAGCAAGTGACTGCTCTTCACACTGCTGTGGAGAGGACAGCCAGTGATTGGGGTTGAGAACCTGTTTAAAACATCTATGAACACGTTAAAAGTCCCCTTTGGTAAAAGGTGCTTGGAGGGGCTCATTTAGAGACTGATTCCAGCAACTAGCGCCCAGGAAAAGAAGTAGGAAAAGATGAAGAATGATCACCAGTACAAACTATGGACACAAACACTGCTGAAGCAGTCAGAGAGCCATCAAATCGTGATCAGCCTCCAACACTGGGTAAAGCTTTACCAGTGTTTTTTTTAGCTTCTGTAAAGGTTCTGAGGGAAACTCCATATGCCTGGATCCAGCAGTTACAGGGTTAAAAAAACAGCAATCTAATTCAATCTCATGTGCTCAGTAGCCAGCACCTGGTTATTCTCAGTGTCCCAGCATAATCATCTTGCAATGTAAGTGAAGCCTTTTTCTCATGGATAGACGTCCTCTTTACTTAAAACACATTCAATAGTAAAATAAAAATCCTTTGTCTTTTAAAGTTGCTGTTTCTTCAATCCCTTATAAAACTTTCTTAATGTATATTTTATTAGTTTTTTTTACTCTTTAGCTGAAATCTTATGAAATCTTTTCCCTCTGATCTTGTATATAAGAGAAGAGAATACTCACCAGGAGCCCTGGTGGCGCAGTGGTTAAATGCCAGTACTGCAACCACAAGGTTGTGAGTTCGATCCTGCCAGGCTCCAAGTTAACTCAGCCTTCCATCCTTTCGCAGGTCGGTAAAATGAGTACCCAGCTTGTTGGGG
This sequence comes from Iguana delicatissima, assembly GCA_948472985.1. NCBI lineage: Eukaryota > Metazoa > Chordata > Lepidosauria > Squamata > Iguanidae > Iguana > Iguana delicatissima. The sequence continues at coordinate 596,351 of CAOKZL010000401.1, forward strand.
GCAATTAGCTAAAATACATTGTAAACCACTTAGATAACACTAGTTGATAGGCGGTATAGAAATAACTGCTATTGCTATTTATTCTAGCTGCCAATCAGATTTCCCTTCATTTACAAGGTGGGCCATTAAACCTTAAAGAGTGGTTAAGAAAGTGGGGATTTCACAGCCACAGTGTCCTTTAAGGCTCACCCAGGTCTTTGATATTCCTCCCACAACTCCATGCTGCTCAAAACTCGCTTCTGACCTTTGCTAATTAGCAGCTTCTTTGTGAGATGCAGCTATCCTGAGTACTTTTGGGCAATCCTTATGCTCTTTTCCTTGTCTGGAGAGAGTTCTGCCAGCTAATTAATTGCTAATTAGCCAACTATTCTGCCGCTTGGTTTTGTCTTTCTGGAACATGAAGCAGACACAAGTAAAACAAAAAACATGAGTGTTGTGTTCCATTGTAGTCAGTGGATGCAACATCTGCACTTGTGCTTGTGCATGCCTATTGCGTGCATTGACTATACTAGGAGCAATGCTTCATAGGACCTCACATTTGTCTGTGCAGAGGCCACGCCAGAAGAGGGCACACTATTTATTCAACAGGCTGATTCCATTAGGTAAACAGAAATGGTCAGATAAGATATGGTGAAACCAAGTATGTTAAGAAGGAAAAAGTGGGAATCCTGTGTGGACTTTTCTTAATAATATATTAGCCAGGCCAGATTGGTCAATCAGGTTTGACCAACTTCAATAAGTTAACTTTTTCCTTGTCACAATCTCAGGATTGAAAGGGCCCTTATGGAGATAATACAGGTGAGCTCTAAATTTCACAATATACTTTGATCGAAAAATAGTGGATATGTACCAAATGGTATACATGTACTATATTCTCTTTTGTGTACATGGTTCTCACTAAATGAACTATTTGGAAAAAAAGTACTGCATATTCACTTGTGCAGGCACCTTGCTCTTATTCATGACTGGTATCCTAAGCATAGAGTTGAGAAGGATGTACCTTACCAGGGCCTGGCATAGGTTGAAATGAGGGCATTTGGGCTGGGGGGTGAGGGTTGTAAGGATATTTCTGGAAACCTATTTCACTGTACCCATTTATCTGTTGTCAAGATGCTATGAGGTTTTTGGAGTCAATCAGAGAAGCTTAGAACAAGATAGGCATCTTTCTTAACTGTAAACTGGTGTCTCAGGCCCTTCTCTAGAGGAAAAGGAGTATGTTTGCTTAAACTATGTTTCATAGTATGAGAATGGTAGAGAGTTTGTGTTTCCGTTTGTGCCCTGGTCCCTTCAGAATTAGCAGTCCCAGAAGTCCTTGTGCATAAGACAGGACAGAAGGACAACTTGTGAGAGAGAGAAGAGACAAGACCTTACTTTAACATGGCTTGGGCAACAGACTAAGTAGGGAAATAAAAGAGCAAAATGCTTTCAGTCTGAAGACAGTGTCTGTCTGTCAACTGAAAATATGGAAAAGCTACTAGATGCAGAATTAAAAAAAAAATTAGTGTGATGTAGTGGGTTGAGTGTTGGACTATGGCAAATGCCGTGCGGAAAAGGCATATGATTCAGAGACCAGGATTCAAATCCATGGGGAAATCTCAGACCCTTTCCGCATGGCATTTGCTATGCGAAAGGGCGCCTGGAGTGTTGTGCGATTGTGAGGAGCAATCTGCATGATGCACTCACAATTGTGTGATGCTCCGAGGACTGGCAGGTGCCGATTGTGCACCTTTTCATTTTCAGCTAGAAGCTGAAAGTGGTGCGCAATCGCGCATTGCTCCTGGGCCCCGCGCACACTTACCTGGTGTGCGGAGTCTCCAGAGCTTCACCGGTTGTATTCCCTGCCCCAGTGCAGCCTGGGAAACTCCCAGGCTGCGCTGCGGAAGGAAGAGGTGGGGCTCTCGCACGAGCAGGGAGCTGAAGGACCCCGGATGCGGGAGCCTTTCGCGGGAGGCTGTTTGCGCGTTTCCTGCATCCCAGCGCCGGAAGAAGGTAAGGTGCAGAAAGGGCCACGCTCTCTTAGTCTCAGAGGAGGACAAAGCAAACCCACTGTGAAAAAATCTCGCCAAGAGAACCCCATGATAGGTTTGCCTCAAGGTCACCATAAGCTGGAAACGACTTGAAGGCACATAGCAGCAGCAGCAGCACCAACAACATACCATCACCAAGTAATGCTTTCATGATTCTATAAATATAATCATTTATTAACATTTATTTTTACCAGAAAAGTATGTAACAATGAAGTGGTCTGTTTATCAAAATTTGCCTCAGTATTGGCCCAATGTAAGCAACCCCCATCCCCCTGAAAAAGTGTTAGGGAACATGGTAGAAATGTCCCAGTACCTGTTATAGTGTGATTACAGAAATGTAGGACTTTTAAAATGGATAATTAAAGTGCAAACTAGTGCTCCATGAGTCATGAGATTGGGCATATGTTTGTTTGAACTACAAGTGTGTGTATGTATGTTTGAGCTGTGTAGGCACATGTATTTAAAAGAGCTGTGGGTAATTAGGAGCATCTGCCTACACTTGGTATGTAAAGTCAATAATATAATGGATATTTATACCAAGCAAGAGTACTGTGTGTGCACCAGCCCTCATAAGAAACAGAGCAAGAGTCTGTGGTGAAACCACACTGGTTTCTGTGGAGGAATGCTTGAAATAGCACAACAACCTTGAAATACACAAGCCTTCATAGTTTTATGTAGAGCCTCAGGTTCTTTATTGATTTTTCAGATCATGGTGAAGAATAGTAAAAATCTTAAAATTTTTGAAATTGAACAGAACTCGTTTAAAAAAATCTTTTTCTTTCATGGTTATTATTGCCAAGATATCAGAATTAGAACTTTAATAATTGAAGTATAACATGTATGATATTGCTTCTTTACACAGATAAAGGGGAGCTTTTTGTTCCATCTCCCAGTTATTTTGAAGTTGTCTACCTCAACCCAGATAAACCTGCAGTGATTCCTTGCCGAGTGACAAGTCCATCAGCAAAAGTAACTCTACATCAAGAGTTTCCAGCTGAAGAAATTAAAGTGGATGGAATCAACATCATCTATGACATGAAGAAAGGTTTTGTCTATCAGCACCCAACCTCTGATCAGAAAGGAGTTGTTTACTGCAGAGCTGAATCATGGGGAGCTCCTCAGATTTCCATTAAGTATCAGTTGCTTTATGTTGAAGGTAAATTAAGTGCAAGTGGTTTGCTGTATAGCAGATCATGGTATCAATTGGAAATAGTGATGGCAATTAACTTAGCGCAGTTCTTCTCATCAGCTTAAGATAGGAATAGTGGTAATCTATGTTTATGGTGAGTTGACTACTTTGCCACAAAGAAAATCAGTAGCATAATTAGAGAAATTGAATTAGTAAACCTAAAATGAGCTCAAATAACTTGAGGAATTCAAATGCCTGAGAAAATGGGTTTATGTAACCTGGAAGCACTTCCGCTCTTTCAAAACCTACAGTCCTTTTGCAAATCATAAGACGTGTTGTTACTGAAAGCATGAATTTGCTTCCCATTTCATTGTTATATAGAGCAACTGAACTGCTGTTCTCTGGAAGAGCAGACTCAGAACATTTGATAGAACAAGGGGTTATTTTCAAGCACTCTTGCTATTTTTAAGTCAAGATGTGCCTTTCCTTCCTGG